>CM056957.1:19136935-20336935 GCA_029856935.1 Cyclocarya paliurus | reverse complement strand
ATAGAAAATAATAATACTTCATATAGTCGTTATGCAAGCGTCGTACAACTATTTTAAAAAAATATAAAATTTTTTATTAAAAAATTAATTTTATTTTTCATATAAATTTTATATTTATTTATTTATTTAAAATGATTATGAAAAACTTACATACCTGATTATAAGTATTATTTCTCAGTGAAAAATGCCTAACAAACTCCGCGCTTTTTGTTATATCATTTCTTGGGCATGCCTTGGAATCATCCAATGCATGAACACGTACACGTGGCAATTCAATAAGGTTGCATGTCATGTTAGGTCTTCCTTTCTTTCTTTATTACAATTTCATCCCAATATTGAAATAGTGCTGTTATTTTAGGGATTGATTTGGATTTTAAGATCAGATAAGATGAAATGAGATGATTTTAAATAAAAGGTGAAAGTTAAAAAAATATTATTAGAAAATTATTTTTTAATATTATTATTATTTTGAGATTTGAAAAAATTGAATTAAAATTTAAAAAAATTGAATTGTTTATTATATTTTGTGTGAGAATTTAAAAAATTTGTAATGATAAGATGAAATAAAACACTTTTTTAATCCAAACATGGTCAACTTATACATACCACATATTGCCTACATTGTATAATTTAATTTGAAAGATAAATTTTAAAATTTGAATCTTATAAATTAAATTTTATTATTTAAATAATATGGATGATGTGATCTATATACTAATTTAATAATAGAATAATTCTTTATTATTTTTAATACTTTCTAGTGAAAGTGAAACACAACGTGCCATCTCAAATGAAATGATTTTTTTCTTTTTAACGTCGGATGTAACAATCAAGACAGAGAGTTTATGTGGAATGAAGTGTACAACTATTTCAAGCAAGTTACACCATGTGGAGATCATTTATGCCCAATGTCTCGAGCTCATTGGAGTTTGGGGGAACTAAAAGGATTAACACAAATCTCAGTTGAAAGGGGCCCAAAGTCTCATAAGTCTACATCTAATTATATCCGCCACGTGGCAAAGATGCCTAATGCTTCGCGCATACGGATCAATTACGAACACACCTTCCGGTTTGGACCATAAAACCAACCTTACGTGTAAGAAATGCACAAGTTTAGAATTTCCTCATACTCTTTGATTATGCTTTATTTTTTCTGAAATAAATAGAACTTTTATTCAAAAATGACAATTAGAATTTTCAGCGCAATATCTTGCAGTGTCATCGTTGGGGTAGTCTTATTCTTTCCTCAGCCTCCCTAATTACTACAAAAAAATGAATATTTGTAAATAATTTTTTTGCAACAAAAAAGATTATTTGCCATGAAAACATATTCAGTTGAGCTGAAAATAATCATTTTTTGAAAATAATTGATCATAAATAAATAATTTTTTTGTTGTAAATTGTCATGATCTTTGTCAACTTGTGAGCTACCCTAAGGTAATGAGTCTCCAATTAGTCCCACATATCCAAGAAATTGTCTGAATAATTTGATTTATTTTGAATGGTGCTTTTGCCCTAAGACCAAACATCATCTGTAGGAGGACAGTTCTTAAGGATAAGGACAAACTGATTCTTCTTGTTGTTGACATATAGGACGTAAGGAATCATCATCTTTTATTTTCCTTTTATGTAAGTTCTTTTTTGTAAATAAAAGCTAGTGGCATGCTTTCCATAAAAATATTATTTACTACCGGAACAATGAACTTCCAAATTGCTTTCTAAGGTCCATCCTTATTGCATGTTGCTCAAGCACTCTTTATGTGAGATTCTTAAAATTTATAAAATTTTTATTTGTTATTATTGACTAAATAAATCAATTTATTTTATTTATCATTAGTTGTGAATTTATTTTAAGAGTGTATTTTTATTTTATTTTATTTGTTATATTTTCGGGTTTGGCTTTTTATTTATAGTGTTTTATTTTGGTAAGTTATTGGGTTGGCTGTGTGTGTGTATAAAATGGATCGGGCCCAGCCCGTGTATAAAGAAAGCAACCCAGCCCATGCTTGAAGAGGAGCTCAGCTCTAGCCCGTGTACATGAGAAGCCGGCCCGTTTGGACTTCAACCCAGCCCACGTGATGCCCAGCCCGCTCGAGTTGCAGCCCAGTCCCTTCCCTTTACTGATGCGGTGCGTTTTGCTAAGGGAAAACCCTAACTCTTCATCTCTTTCTCCTGCGCCGCTCGACCCCATCTTCTTCTTGTTTCTTTGTTCTTCTTCTCTTCTCCTTCGAACTCCATCAATTTCCAGCTGCCAATGCAACTTCAAGCCACGCGGCTAACCATGCATCACCGGCCACCTCCAACTTCCACTTCACTATATTGCGTGACACTCGGCAATGAAGTCCGAATCGCACTATCAAGATGTCATTCCTCTCGGCACCACACGTCCGCACCGAAATCGATCTCTCCTCCACGGCTTGCACAGCCGGTTTCGGCTTCTCTACCCATGAGCCACGCGACCACCTGCTACCACCCATTGAGGCCAATCAACGGTGAAAACTTCAATGGTCGAACCGCCTTGATCGGCCTATAAATATAGGGCCAAATCCTTTGAATTTTGGGGATTTAAAACTACTGATTTTCATCTCAAAATCTAGTTGTTAGATTATAATTCTGTGAATCTGTGTTAGAAAGATCTGAAAGTTGGAGGGTTTGAATTTTTGTGTCGGTTTGTACATTGAAGCCGTGAGCTTCATTCGGATCTTAGGAATTTTGGAGTTTGTCGAAAGTGTAATTTTCATCTTCGTGTTCTTCCAGAATTTATTCTCATCTTCGATTGTAAGTAAATTTCCAAAGTGTAATTTATTTGATTTAAATCGCATTAAATAAATTGTATTTTTTGAGAATTAAATTGTATTTTCATTGAGAATTTAATTGTAATTCATTGAAAAATCTAATTGTATTTTATTTATTTATTTAGAATTAAATTGGATTGGTTGGAATATTGGGTTTTAAATTATGGATGTTGAATTTGAGCTTTGGATTGGATTGGAGGATGGGATTACGCGTGTAATATTTTTGTGAAACTGTGAAATTGTAATTTTTGTATTATTAAATAAATGAGCAAATTACTATGTCATCCAATAATTGTTATCATTCATATTTATTGTCTTAAATTGAGTTGTGCTATGAAGTCATGTTGTCTGTTTGGAAATTTAGATTTATGGTATAAATCGTGTGGGTGCGTGTGTATCACGACCCCAAGCCGAGATGGGGCATTATCTCGGTGGAGCTCCTCTGGTCACTTGGGAGCGTAATAGACTGACGTGATGTCCTCTGAGTCGTCACAAGGAAACGATAGGAATGAACGAGATGGTAACGCTCTTGTACCGATTCAGTGGCCTTTTGCTGTCAGGGTTAGAGGATGCTTTGCCATGTACGCGCTGAACGCGGAACTAGGCATCGCTAGTTACGAAATCTCATGCACGGACGTTACCCGTGATGTGACGATGAGAGCCAAGTATGCATATAATCCATAAAGGAGACCGTAGTGCATGCATATTAAATAATAATATATATATATATATATGGGCCAAAAATGGGATTTTGGCGTGAGTGGTTAAAATGTGTATTTTTGGGAAGTTGATCTTTGATTGTACGTGGTTGTATTGGTGATATTAATTCATTTTAAATCTCTTGAATTTATTTTGGTTAAATACTTGCTGAGATGTCATAATCTCATGTGGTGTTTTACCCTACAGTTCAGTCTTATGGTGCCTTAGATTTTTGATGCAGAGACTAGGTATTAACCTGAAGGACCGGCTCCGCCGGAGGCATGATTTATCTTTATGTTGTTTCGGCGTTATGGGATTTGTTTCCCCTTATGTTAATTGTTTTCTTTAAATTACCTGTCAGATGACTGTATATATACTTGTAAAGAATCTTTTATCTTACTAGTACTAATAAAGAATGACCTTTTTATTCCGCTGTGAAATGTTATATTTGTACACATATTGCATATTATACACATTCTAATCACTTGTCGTTGGGGTGCGTGATCCGTGTGGTCAACATCCCGGTATCACGAACTCCACTAAAATAACATGTGGGGGTCGAGGGTGCCACACTCCCTCCTTCCTTTTTGCTCGATCCGTTTGTGTAATACTAACTTATGGAGTATAAATTTTGCTCAGACTTGGCGGCAACCCAACCCACATATCATTTCTGCTTCTTGGTTAGTGAATACTTCATTAATGAGAGAGGTATTCTACCATCCTGTATCTGGGTCTATCATGAGTTTCTCAACTTTGGCTTCTTTATGTAGAACTTTGACTTGTGATTACACCTTGAGTGAATAAGGTTAGGGTAACCACTTATAAAACCCATATCTTGATGCGATTACCATCCCACTCTTCATATAAAACCCTCTTGGAGTAGTAGACCAATAGCAAAATGGATACGTTTTCAAGACATGGAAGGTCTTGTAGACTGAGGGGATTGTAAGAATCTCTAGGCTTGTTTTGCCAGCAAGGCCATATTGAAGCATTCTTGATCTCGGAACCCCAAGCCTCCTTGACTTTTTTACATGAATCCCATCTTGCTCAAACTCATCCATGTTATAGTGCATCCCTTGTCATTTTGATCCCACAATAATTTTTCTATTATTGAATTGATCTCCTTACACAAGGATTTTGGGAGTTTAAAAACACTCATTGTATGTGTGGTGATAGTCTGTATCATTGCTTTCAATAGGACTTCTTTGCCACCTTGAGATAAGAAGTTATATCGCTCCAATTATTCATCATTTGCCATATCCTCTCTTTGATGTTCTTAAAAGAACTATACTTTGATTTTCCTACTAGAGAAAGCAACCCCAGATAGCTATTGCAAGTTTGCACTCCTGCCTCAGCCAATATCTTCTCTCTATTGTTTTGATTTGTATTAGAGATAAAGAAGATTGATGTTTTTTGTCTATAAGTGAGCTGGCCAAAAGCTTTTTCGTATGTCCGCAACTTTTGTATTTTTATCCATTCCACAATGTTTTCCTTGCAAAAAAATAAAAATAAAACTGTCATATGCAAAAAATAAGTGTTAATCCTCAAGCCTCCCTAAGCAACCATCAACCCCTTCATCTCATTTCTTTCTTTAGCTTGAGATTGAAGTGCACTAAGTCCTTCTTCACATAGAAGAAAATGTATGAAAAAAATGGACCCCCTTGTCAGATTCTCCTTATAGGGTGGATCTCCCCATGTAACACCCTATCCCTCTAGAGCTTTTAAAGCTAGAGGGACCAAATGCTTTTAAATTTAAAGCATTTGCACTCTAGCGCCAGGTATAAAGTATCTCATAACAATATAAAAGAAATCATAGTACTTTATTAAAAATAAAAACGTCTCAAAATAACATTGTTTAGTAGCACTTATTAAATGAAAATAAAATGTTTCATACTACAAATTTATTGAATCTATAACATAAAATCAAATTTCTTTCTTGATGCCTTAAGCCTCAACATTGTTCATGTTAGCCCCCTAAACAACATTTTGACCCACAAAATCCTTTCAATCTTCTTCACCTGGGATGGAAAAAACATAAAAATTAGTCGAATACTCAGTAAGAATCACATTATGCAGTAAACATAATGGCAGCCTAGGGTTTTCAATTAACATTAACAATTCTTGAGAACAAATTACCTTACAACATACATAAACATTTACCCCAAAGCATTAAATAACATTCTTTTCCTTAACCTCAAGCATAAACATTTATTTCCTTAACCTCATCTGTAACAGTCATTGCATACTATTATCTCTGTGTGTTAGGATTAGCAACCCTTATGGTTAATGGTCCTTTCTGTGGCTAGCAGATAATAAATTGACCTCCTCAGGAATAGGTCATCATTAGGTGCACGGCCAGTGATGCATTCTGACATTGCAATCCACCCAACCTCAATGGTACCATCTTCAATGTCATATGGCCAGTCCATCAACTTCATCACACACATGCAATAGGGGTGGAATTAGGATTTGGTGTTTTGGGAGGAGGGGCAAATTGGCAAAGTGTGTGGTATGTGTCAGTATATGTAATATGTGACTATATAAAAAACAATAATCATACGTTATAAAATTGTATACAAACTATACATGTCTATTAATCATCTTATAAGATAATTTTTCTTAAGAGTTTCATAGTTTTCTAGAGACCTTTACAAAAAGAAAAGAAACTAAAATATCTTAGGATTTTCCCTTCAAATTAAACTCGACGACAATCTTTCATATAATAAAATTCATCTATTATCATCTCTGAAGTGAAATTCTTGACAATTTCTTTATCAATATAAACTGGCAATGATTTGCAAGAAACTCATATTTCATTCGAGTACGTAGTCTAATTTTTATATGTTTCATGGCAAAAAATGCTCGCTCAGTAGTAGTAATAAAAACAGAAAGAGTTAATATAGACGAATTAACCTGTCAATCAAATAATAAATTTTTGACTTTTCTGAAATTGCTTGTCCTCTGCATAGCTAAGATAATGTAAACATATCTTGAAAATCTAGATGTGTCAACACATCAAGCTCATAATGTTGCAATTGAATTCTCAAAAGGAATTTTTCTTACTCAGTAAAATCTTGTGGATAAAACTTCTCAACCAATTTGCCTATTTCATCAATTTTAAATGTTTTGTATGCACCTTTAGGGTTTAAAGTAGCACTAAGAATGAGAAATTCTATTGTATGGTCATTAAATTTATTGTTCAATTCTTGCAACTAGAAGTCTATTGTAATAGTAAATTTATCAATCCTAAAATGATGCCCCATTATAGTCAATGACTTGTCAACTTGACGATGAGATTTACCTCGATCTAGTATAATGATCATTCTTATCTAGAATATCAATTTGGTTTTTTCACAAAATGATTTAACATCAGTAAACAAAGACCCATCATCTCTCAGCTTTTGAATGAGTTCTTTTGTGATTGAAATTAGGCTCACAACATTCACAAAGAAACAAAAGAACACCCCATTATATTTAATAAATATTGTATATTGTCAAAAAATTCTACACAGACAATAATAAATTCTTCGATTTTAAACCCTAGAATTCAAACATAATTTTGAAACAAACTCATAATTAATCCATACAAAATGATAACACAAATAAATATAATATGGTATCCTTAGGGTTTTCTAGGCCTTTAGTTAAAATTGCCCACGATTCTTCCAATTATTCATAGTTTTTATATAACTATTGAGAAAAATAATATTTCCTAAAAAACTTATTTTAATTTTTATTTTGATTTCATGTTTTTAAATTAAAAAAATATTTTAAAATTATATAACACCAACTATATTTCAACTTAACTACTATATATGTCATCATATTAATTAAAAATAATAATTTCTTATGATTAATGGCATTATATATATAGTTATTTCTTTGTGAGGGCTAGTTTAAGTAGTAAAATACTCTACTACTATTTATTATTATTTTTTTATCTATATTTTATTTATATATATTACTATTTGATATTTTATAATTATTTTTTTAATATTATTTATAAAATATCTGACATCACCTCATTGTCAACGCAACCTAAAACTCCTCCAAATCCGACGGAAAACTGTCCCGTCGTATTGGACCAGATTTTATAGAGCAGTGGGTCAAACGTAGGAACGCCTGAAACACGTGTAAAACCGGTTGGCTATCCGACCAATCACTATCCTTTTTCTAGTACTAGTCATGCTATTCATGCTTTGACCAAAACCGGTTAGCTACATTATTAACCAATTAATTAAACCCAAAACAAAATGAATATATAATTCTTTCTTTTTCTTAGTAAATGAATATTAGATGGGGCACGTTTGAATTATGCCAAAGTTAAATTATATATTTAATGATGTCTAAAAACCCAACACCACGAAGATCATCTCAAATTCCTACACGAATTTTATGACCTTCATTTGTGAATTCCACAATATATATATATATATAATTTTATGAGTGTAGGTCTTTCCAACCACATTAAATATACCATAAATGTTGTAGAACAAAATCTTCAATAGATGGGTTTGAATTTTTTGGAATTTCTTTTTTGATTTCAAATTCTAAAGTGAGAGATAGATACATAAAATGAATCTCACAATATTTATTAAGTAATTAATACTGCTCGAGAAATTTAATCGAATAATAATAAATAGTATCAGATCCACTTTATATATTTATCTCTCACTTTAAGTCCAAGATTTAGACAAAAACACTAAAAAATTCTAAATACGTAGACAATAAGAAAAATATTTCATCAATCAAAATTAATAATGTATAATGATCTCACGGACCACTTAAGAACCCGACCGTGGTTAACCAACCCATCCAACCATTAAACCACACGTTTATATGATCTTGATCAGCTGCTCGCTCGTATATAACAAGGGTTCAAAATCAGTGATCGAAAACAATTTATATATATATATATATATATATTTGAAAAATGATATTTACAGTGATAAAGTACGCAAACGTCGTCCACTTTTATTGAAATAAATAAATAAATATAAGACTCTTATAAAAAATTAATTTTTTAATAATAAATCACATTCTTTTAAAATAAGTGTGCGGACTGCGGTGGTTATATAATCCATCACTATATCTATATTAACTAATAATACTTATATAAAGATATTAACTCCCCATTGGCTTTGGGTGGTTGACCATGCATGCGCGCATCGGCAGGCAGTATAGTAAATGTGGAAATTATATGGCAGCCCGAAGGGTCCAAGTTGGCAGGATGTCGTGTAGCATCTCTCTCTCTACGTATAAAATTGATAGGAACAAAAAGATTTCATCTGCCTTTTTCGACCACTTTCCTTTTTCCCATCAACACTATTCATAAAGAAATTGTGTCTTTTTCCACTCTTTCCATGAGTACCATATCCCCGGCCTCCCCATATTATATATATATAGTTTTCAAACACATACAAACCAATACATAGGGTCGACGTAATATCGAGTTCCACGCAGCCTAGGAAGAGGAGATAATTTAGGGTGTGAGTTTTGCGTGAAAGGTTTTGGCCTCCAATGGAGCCCCAGAACAGCAGCAGCAACAAGGAAAACAAGATCAGCAACAAGAAGAGCGTAGACGGAGATGGATTTATGGGTGCTCCAGTTCACATCCAAGTTATAAAGATCAAGAAAGAAATCGAGATAATCAAGCACCCGTCGCTGCAGCAGCCGGAGATGAGGCGTGTCAATGTTATCCGAGGATTCACCCGGCAGCGGTCACCTTCGCCGCTGGGATTGGCCTACAGGCAGCCCATCTCAGTTATTGGGAACGCCTAGAATTTCTTATTTTAGCAGTATCTGTCTGTCATGCATCATTGATCTTTCGTTAACCAGTTTCCGCACTTGGGTTTTTTTTTTTTCTTTCTTTTTTCAGACGTTGTATGTACATATTCTTGGTGCAGGATTTGATGGAAACTTTACTACTTTAGGATCATAGGTTGAAAGCTTTTATGTGGTAAGAGTTCCATATTTCCATGCTTTTCTCACTTTGGATGGAATATTGCATGGTTTAGATCAGTTTTAGGTAATAGATATATTTCTGTGTTTGCTGGCAGATCTGAGCATAATCGGAGAAACCCTTTTCTTTTCTTTGATATTGTATTCCTTTTGGTTTGGATAGGCATTTATTTTCCCACCATATTTTCCCTTGCCCGTTAAGGAACCTCAAGAATAGCGTTCCTTATAAAAAACGGAAGGATAGCCTTCCTTCCACAACAAGTGACAATTATTGCAAGATGAACCATTTGTCAATGCAAATCTCTGTCTCGGTTAGCAAGTAACGTGAGTTGTCTAAGATTCGTATCTGGCGGAGGAAAAGGGGAAAGAAAAAGAAAAAGTAGAAGCTCTTAAGAATGATTGGTATAGAAAAAGTAAAACCTTTTACACTGAACTGTTATTATTTCTGTGTAAATCTTCCAGCCCACATTTTCTGTCCCAACATCACATAACCCATTCCATGGTATCGGTATTACAAAAAAGAAAACATCAAGAAAAGCATGTATGCTAGATGTCTTAATCGAAAGATGCAGACCAAGTGTTCAAAACTCTTTTGCATTATTACATTCTGTTGCAAGGCAAACCAACAAAAATAAACCTACTATTTTCTACTTGATATCTCTATATCGGTGTATTTATTGAATTTGGACATGAGTGAAATAGCGGTAGGATAAACCCAAGATATCCGCTTCATAGCATTTGAAAAAGAAAGTGACAAAGCAAAGGAAAAGAAAACATGATGGTCATATCTTGACAAGGGCAGATGCAGTCATGGGGTAAAGTTGACATAAACCCAGATGCAAAACCATAGATAACTGAAGGGGTTGTCTCCAGAATAGCCAGTCAAAATTTTCTACAAACACAATCGATAGGTAACCGAAAAGCAGAAAGATAGCTGAAACGAATACAAGAAAGAAAACAGTAAAAACAGAATGACAACATACATGCCAATATTTGGAATAATGAAGATCCCTGCGCCAACAAATCACATTGAAAATTACTCCATCATCATAAATTAGCCTTGAGCCGTCGCTTCTTCCTTTGATGAGAATAACTTTACCCTCCTTGTGAGATCTCTCATCACATCTATAATCATATATTTCTTCTGCATTCTGAACTGGATGGCCAACTCAGTTGAACCTGAGACACCCTCTTTCAATAGTGATTCATCCTCCATTATTTTGGTGGGGAAATGTCCTAATGCAATAACACAGAGCGCAATAATGGTTCGGAAAGCAGCTACTTCATTTGCAATACCAAGAGGAGCTTCAGCTGATAAAGATGCAAGTGTGTTCAAATCATGCTTGTGCACTGTATCCATGTCACTCGCAAGGAGTACTCTTAAGGCTGCCAAAAATCTGCCATCTACTAACTCTGGACCTCCCAAGCTTACCTGTTAAAAAGACAAAAGAAGGGACAAATGAAATGGCCACTCTATAACCATGAAGTGGAAGTTTTTCATGAATTTTGTTAAGCTCAAGGCTCCAGATTATGCCCAGTGAAAAGCCACTACCAGCATACAACTTACAACATTAAATTTACAGATGACATCAGGGAGTTGGATATGTAACGAGGATAGGCCTTGTCAAAACCCTTTTTATGGTCAAGAGGCAACAAGTCTTGGTTACTTTCCTGATGAGAAACTAGCCACAGAAGAATGTCTATTTGTATAGTCTAAAGGGGCAGTATGTTCAAAGTTTATCAAACTGAAACAAAGGGAAGCAAAGTATTATGTCAAACAGCCTACAGTCTTTATCACAAGGGATGGCACAAGCCTCATTTTTTTTTTTTTTCCATATTCCGGCCAAATTCTAACAGATTATCATGCTAAGCATAAAAAAAATCAGAAATGATCTATTTTGAGACAGATTTCATAAGCAGTTTAAAATAACTGAATTCGCAACTTCAAAGTACAAGTCAAAAAGGGGAAAATTAACAGGGTTTGAAAAATAACTAAAATTTCCTTCACCTGAAATCAAGGAAAAAAAAGTAGACAATGAAGCTTTTGCTCCAACACAAAGTGTAAATGAGGAAACACATTTTTATTAGTTAAAAAATAAAGCCAAAAGTGGACCAATAACATTAAGGCCTCATTTGATTACACAAACCATCTCAACTCATATCATTTTATCTAATCATTACAATTTTTCCAAACTTCCACACAAAATACAATAAACAATTTAAATTTTTTCAAATCTCAAAACAAAAATAATATTAAAAAATTATACTCTAACAATATTTTATTCAACTTTCACCTCATCTTATCTGTGAAACCAAACGAGGCCTAAGAGAGCACAGACCTTGAGAAGAGGAGTTTCTCCATAAAAATTTAGCTGGGATAAAATGTCTTCCTGCCATGGAGCTGGAGCTGAGAAGCTGGGTGCAGAAACTCCAGCAGCCATGCTTGCAGCATCCAAAAGAGCTCCATCATATCTGAGTTCAATACAGTCATAGGGGTTGGAGTGTATCACAAATCCATAATCCAGCAGGAAAATATCATTGTTTAAACAGCCATAATTAAGTAATAAGGGATCATTTTGTTTGATCACTCTTGCTGCTACAACCTGGTTTGAAAGAGAGAGAGTTCAGCGACCAAGTTTTACAAGTAAATCAGATTGGATTTAAAGAATATTGGAAAGACAATATAAAACATGCCTTTATTGGAATCTTCAAGTTCCCAGCATCTTGTTGCTGAACTATTTTGGAATTTGGATTGAAGCTATGGTTGCACATATCGATGAGTGGAAGCATCATGGGGACATAGTTGTGGGTCCCATCTGGGAGCATTTTACCATGCAAACGAAATGCCCTAGAAGAGACTGCTGACATTGCCCACCCTAAGGAGGATGCATCTACACTTTGGCCTCCAAAAGGGTGATCATCTGGTTTCAGATCTTCAAGAATATGTCTCACTTCTTGCTCAAAGTCAAGAAGAAACCGGCATCTCTTGTTTACCTGTTTGAAGAAAATTGCTAGCATCTTCAGATCATAGTGCAAAATCAATTTTACTCAAGGAATCTCTACAGGGGCTGTAATTGAAAAACTCGGATTTAGGTGTTGGATGGCAGATGCATGTCTAAGTATCAGCTCTGTCTAAATCGTTAATGAAGAGTCTGATTTTTTACTTTTGTATTATAGAGCAAAGCAAAGGGTGTATCAAGCACTAGTTGGCATAGAGTAACTAACTAACTACTATTGAGTTATTGAAATTTTTCCTTTCTTACCCTTTTACATGCTTCAATATGTTTGGTTGGTATCTAGCAAATATTCCACGTTCATACCATCTCACGTATGTTAGACATGGGTACTTGACACATCCCATATGTGTTCATGTAACACAGAACAAGCATGTGTACAAAATCATAACCAAGAGAAACCACAGGCAAAAACAAAACCGAGAAATTCTGTTGCGGTTTTGGCCTTGATTGGATTTGTGTGGCAGGATTTTGCTGCATCCCCCCACCTGGCCTTTTAACAATTTTTTTGAACAATATATATTGTCTTTAAGCAACTCAAATGTCATACCTGATGAAGAAGAGGAGCATACTGCAAGCTCTTTATATCCTCCCCAGGGAAGAAGATGGGTACACTGTAAGTTTCAGGGAGATTGCTGATGTATGGCCACCAGTAGGATCCAACCTTTGCTCTTTCTTGCAGAAGCTTCAAACCCAATTTCATTGCCCACAGTTCCTCTGCCAAATCCTTCCACAATGTCTAATTTACTCATATTCAAAACTCAATACAGCCTAATTTACACAACTTGGTGTTATTAACCTATACCGCATAAAGAATCCAACGAGCTATCACACAAGAAAAGGGTCCAATGTTATGTGAACTTATATAAATGCATGCATGCCATAGCAAAACTTACAAATCAATAGGGAACTTAACCACAGTTCCTCAGATTATTTGACCAGTAAGACTTATATGTAAAAAAAAAACATCTCACCGTAATAGCTAATGTAGGCAAAAGTTTCCAAAACAAAATACAGCTTTTTTTTTCTTATTAATATAAATCGTTCACCTCAAGGGATTAGAGTCAGGGTCCTTCGCTCACTGCCTCGACTTAATGGGTGGAAGTGATGTGACTTAGTAAACTACAAAATACTTGTTCTAAACAATAATCACGTTTCTGTTCTTAAGAGGAATCTGGGTATCCTGGACATAACGTAACAACAAACAAAAAAAACTTTATACACCTTATACCATTACATTACATCTTAAAATGATTTCTCAAGTTAAGGAACGATTAATATTGAATAAAGCTTGGTATATCACCCTCAGGCCCTTAAAAATAAAGTAAAATAGAAGCTCATAAGAAACTCATCTCTAGGCCCCTGAGATTCTAAATGCTGAATGAAAGTTTTTAAAAATGTGATAACATTCTGCAGAAGAATGGTTGCTTTAAAACAAAAATCGTCACTAACCCTTTGGAGTCATTATGAATCCCATAAGCAATTCTCTATGTACTGTTTTCATAATTAACAAAAATTTTACGAAAAAGCTCAAAATGTGTACTCTAAGTTCACAGGTTTTATACAAGAAAAATACCTATCTAGAGAGAGGGAAAGATAATAGAAAGTGATGTAAAGTTTAGCCCATTAAAGTCTGTAGAAGTAGTCAAAAAATTCTGAATTGAAAAAGAAAATCTTGAGCTCCTTCATAGTTGGTTCCAGGTCCTCAGAGAATCTAGCATTTTTTCCCTCCAAGTACACCATAGCAAGTAGGAACTATTTTCCACACTGCAGCAATTTTTGAGCTCCACCTACACTCTACAAGAGTCAAAAAGATCCTCTATTCGGCTAACATATAACCCAAGACAAAACCAAACAGACAGAAAAATCCAATCAACAGAACACCAGCTATCTCGCAATAGAGTAAAAGACAACCCACAAACTCCCGACTCCTTTTACACATGCAGCACCACTCAATCACAACAATGTGTTCTTTCCTCAAATTGTCCATGGTGGGAATATTTACCAAAGAGGCTGTCTAAGCAAAAATTGCCACTGTGGGAGGCACCTTAGTCCGCCATATCTTCTTCCAAGGAAACAGGTTGTTATGATGAGGAATAAGGACATTCTAGAAAGAAAAAACATAGAACATCTCTCTTTCTTGGTGGGCGCCCAATTAAAAAATGCATTAAAGGTATCAACCTCCCTATTCATCATTAGCTTTTTCTTAATGTAATAACATATATACCAGGCTCTCCCCCAATGACATAATCACAGCTAAAAATCCACTGAAAAAGCATTCCCATATATACACACATGATCACTCTTAAGAACGTTCTACATACATTATTTGGCTACACAAAATCTAGCCAATGATAATGACAAATCTTAGGTCCCCAACATCTGTGGCAAGAAGGGACACTTTTTGGCCATTTTGCAACCAAAATATGATAAAAGCATGACCTTTAGATAAGTGGATGAAAGAGAAACTAGAAGCAAAAACAATGAACTCTCGTGAAACCTGAAGAAATGGAAACCAAATTCTTCAAATACAAAGGAGAGAGTAAGAGGAGAGAACTAAAAGAATATCTATACAATCTCATCAAACTCTAAAGTAGTAGTAAGCTCCAACTTCCCAAAGTCCAGAAAAGCAGAATGCCGATTCTAAAAGGTGGAAATTGCCATTCGAGGAAATACACGAGTCACAACAATATGGAAAATGGTCCCTATATGTATGTGTTGGTGTATTTGGCGGGAGCGAAATGATAGAAGCTTCAAAAACCAAGAGAGAACAATGGAGGAGCTGAAAGTTTTTTACTTTAAAACATTGCTTTCTTGGGTGGAGGCTAGTTTGTAATGGACTCAATGTCCATGACTTTGTTCTTTCAGTTGTAAATTATAGCTAGGTATTTCTCATGTATACTCCCTGTGTACTTGGGCTTTGCCTATTATTATGAATAAAACTTCTTGATTACTTATAAAAAATAAAAATAAAAAGGTGGAAATTGCCATTGCTCCAGACTCCTAATGAAGCAATAACTTTGTAGTTAATAATTATGAGTTCTGATGTAAAGCGGACTGCTCATTCCTTGTCATTCATCCTAGGCTTTTCATGTCTTTTTTTCTTTTGGCATACACATAAAACCAGCACATATATTAGAAGCATGTAAAGTACTTTACCCTGGGCGAAGCCTAATTTTTGGCACAACAATAAAATTTACTTTCCATAAGTCTTACTCTTCTCATGATAAGTATGAACATAGCAGAGACTAGAAGTCTTGGCTGTTATCTAAATATGCAAGGATATAGGCTGACTTCCTAAATTGGTAAAGTATACTAAGACCACATTAATCATGAGTTGAGAAATAAATCATGGATTCTTTCACATATGTTATTACCCATATTTATCATTAACAATTGTCCAGTAACCAGGTTTGATCAAAAGCCTAGTGATAGAGAATGCCACCAACCAGCTAGCAACAAATTTATCTCCAAAAGAATCAGTATTTATTTATTTATTTGATGAGGAAAAGAATCAGTGGTTATATCTTAGCTTCATCCCAAGAACACCCATCAAGGAAATTTCTCAATAAACCATAACCATCACTATAAACTGAATGCTGTTAAGGAAAATAAATTAAATATCAATAAGAATCCTACGTTGTACCACACTAGAAAGACAGTAAAGGCATGCTTAGAACTCAAAAGGCACCAATAACATAACAAACTGCAATAGCTGACAGGAACCCTAGAATTATAAACAGCAAGGATATAACTAAATCTAAGGCCAGGAAAAGTGTACTACAATCGCTTGCTATCATCTCATGCTTTACCTGACTGTTGACCATCTTAGTAAACAATCAATGTTATGCGACTGTAGCAACTTTAGCATTGAGATGCTGTGGACAAGCCCAGACAAAGAATTCAATTTTCACCAGACGTCCAGAAAGACTAGATTTGCAGAGTGTGTTACTTTTATGGAGAAAGAAACTACCATTTCACCTTAACAGACATTACGTTACTAACAATCAACTAGTTAGCTCCCTTTAAAAACCAATAAGACGCCTGCCTCATTAACGTGTTTTCCCCATTCTGCATCATTTTCATTAAGTGATATAGGAACAACTGTTTGTTGGCAGCTGAAACAAAGTTCACATAAAAGCAGTTCAAGAAAAATTTAAAATTGATTACTTATCAAAAAAAAAAAAAATTAAAATTACACATTGTTGCCCACACAAGAACACTCCCAGAATTTCCAAAAGAAAAAAACCGATCATATAGCATCTACGACCATACTATTAGTCAAAATCAAACGCATTGGTTTTCCAGGGAAAAAATGCAAAATGTAAAGATCCCCTCGAATAAAAAATTTCAAAAACACAGTCTACAACATGTCAACATAAAGACTATCAGAATTAAGTCTAAAAGCAATAGCTCCATACCAGGAACTTGGTGAGCCAAATTGGCCAAAACAGAGTCAAGACCATCTCCAACGTCTGACTCAAACCTCAAGGGAACGTGGTCGGGAAGAGCAATAAGGTCGGAACCTTTCGGGATTTCTGCAGATGCAGCGAGTCCAAGACCTGTGGTGCCATCCTCGGCTATCTTCACCGCCGGATGTACGAACCCACCTTCCCTCCGGACCCACTTCATAAGGTCAGGTGGGTGTGGCACCAGGCGCGCAGGACCAGAGGCGGACGCTGAGGTTGTGGTCGCGCACGTTAGAGCACGGCAGTGGGTTAGCGAGGCCATCACCATCTTTGATGCAGCCATGTTGGAGCGGAGCCACTTATGTCGCTGACCACACGCCCATTTATAGCTCTCTGTTCTTGATTTTCCTTTCATTTTTTTTTTTTTTTATCCTTACCATTTTACAAAAACTATGTTATTAATTATTATCCACCACCATTTCACATATAATTATATATTTACAAGAAAATTATATTTTCGAACCAGAACACACTTATAAAACCTTTTTACAATTCTTTTACGATTATTTTATAACTATACAATACTTTTAAATTTGTTCAACCATTCGAGATATGAGTCACACCCGTTTGAACGAATAAATTAGCATTCGAATGGTTTTGGATTGAGCTCAGCAGTGAACTCGGTGGCCATTGAAATGAAAAGAATCCACCTATTCCTTTTGTTCTTCCACAAATAATATACATACAAGGCTGGGATGTACATAAAGGCATTTTAGCCTTGTGTTTTCCAACCTCCTACGATGTATATCAATAAAAACTTTTCATTTACCTATTTGCTATCAAAAATCAATAAAAATAACACGAAATAAATCTATTAAACGTTACTAAGTTGGGTACCTTTTGTCTAGAAGTGATATTTGATGGTGGCGGTGACACGGTAGTGATGATGGCGGTTCAAGGGTAGGTGGAGCATTCAACGGCGTACGTGGAGAGTTTAGAGAGAGAGAGAGAGAGCGCGATCGATCGGGAAGTTCAGACATTGTTTATATGTGTGTTATACCATTCGAACATGTGTGTTTTACGTTCGAACGGTATTGTTCAAATGTTAAAATGAAACATTCGATTGATGTTTCATACAAGGTACTCTTCGAATGGTACCTCGTATGGACTAATATACTACTAACAATAAAGTTAGGAAAATGATAGTATGACTCTCAAATATGCCCACCAAATGTGCCCATTCATATTTTTTTCTTTTTTTCTTTTTTCTTAATGGTTAAGGAAATTACTAATAGCGAATTTATATTTTTTTTATTATTTTTTTTAATGGTTAAGGATGTTTAAAAAATACTTAAAGAAAAAAAAAGTCATTTACACTAGTGTGCATATTTGCACATTTGGTGTGCACCCTAGCATTGTCCATAAATTAATATATTATACTCTATCATACTATACTAAACTATACTTTTTTTTTTTTGAAATAAAACCTCCTCATTCATTCAAATATCATTGTTTACATGTGTAATGTCTCTCTGTAAACAACCTGAAATACAAGATGGTATATCTTCTAACCAAATTTTCTCTATCCCTAAGTGTAATGCTTCTTTTGCAAGTGTGTGAGCTACAGTATTAGTAATTCTACTAGTATATTTAACTGTCCAATTAGGCCACTCTTTTAATAGAATCTTCAAATCTTCAACTATGCTGCCATAGTATGATAAATCTTCCACCTGACCATTCACTGCATTAACCACCACCTGAGCATCTCCCTCTAAGATGACTTTGTTGAATCTCAGATCCCCACATAATTCTATAGCTTTCCTTAGTGCCCAGCTTTCGGCTATAGCAGGAGAATCTACACACCTCTTCGAATCACAGCAAGCTGCCATCACTTCCCCCTTCTCATTCCTGATAATCACTCCTATCCCCATCTCCCTTGACTTCACATCTAATGATGCATCCCAATTGGCCTTAAAACAATCCACACTCAGTGGTTCCCATCTGTCTTGCAACTGTACAGTCTTGCATTTGTTCTCTGAAGACTTAGCAATTGATGACTAAAACTCTTCCAAATTGGCTCTGGCAGCTTCAATCACGTTTTTATGGCTCAATAGTTTATTATCAAAAACAAAAGTATTCCTCCTAAACCATAAGCCTCTCATCACTACTGCAGCTTCCTCCATCTCAGCCTGTGAGGTCTTCTTTGTCAAAGCTTCTAATAAGCCAAGAAAATCCCCTTCTCCCACCTTCCATTTCTAAATTGGTTTAGCTGCTTCTGACCAAACATCATTCGCAGCTGGACAAAGCCAAAGCACATGCAAAACAGTTTCTTCCTCTTGTAAACAAATTGGGCACCTAGAATCTTCCACAATCCTCTTGACCAACAAATTTTTCCTGGTAGCTAACAGATTGTTCCCTGCCTTCCAAAGGAAATTTTTTGTTATGCCTGGGATTTTCAAATCCCATATGTTCTTCCATATCTCTCTCAGCCCATTCTATCTTGAGGGTTCACCCAGTGAAGCTCTTAACCTATTTTCCTCCAAGAAATATGCAGACTTGACACTGAAACATCCTTTCTTCTCAGGTCCCCATAACAATCTATCTTCCACCACCCTCTTACTTAAAGGGATACAACTTATATGTTCAGCCTCTTCCTTGGAGAAAATAGAATTTATTAGACACACATTCCACTCCCTCTTCTCCTCCACTATCAGATCCTTCACCTTAGTGCATGTACTCAAGGGGGCCTTAGGGGTTTGAACATTGAAAGTAGATGGTGTTGCCACCCACCTTTGGCCCCAAATGTTAATCTTGTGCCCATCTCCCACTCTCCATCTCAGGCCCTCTTTCAGTAGGTCTAATAAACTCCATATACTTCTCCATATCTGAGATGGAGCTCTGCCCAGCTTCGCTTCTAATATAGAAGAACTTCTAAAATATTTCTCTTTAAAGATTGTAGCAGCTAAAGAAGAAGGGCTATTTAGAATCCTCCAAGCTTGCTTAGCCAATAATGTTGTATTAAAGCTTGTTAGATTCCTAAACCCCAAACCTCCACACCCTTTTGACTGACTCATTCTCTCTTAGCTCCTCCACAAGATTCCCCCTGAATTCTTCTGATTTTTCCACAAGAACCTGGACAGCATTACATTGATTTCTTTACACAACCTTCGTGGCAGCTTGAAAACACTCATAGTGTAAGAAGGGCTTGCTTGAAGCACTGCTTTGATCATCACTTCCTTGCCAGCCCCTGAAAGGAAGAAATTCTTCCAATTGTTAATCTTCTGCCATATTCTTTCTTTGAGGCTTCTGAATGTGTTGTACTTTGACTTACCTGCCATTGTGGGTAAACCCAAATACTTATCATAATTTCCTTGCACCAGAGCTCCACCTTCCAACAGGATCTGCCTTCTATCTTCCAACTTAGTGTTTGAGCTGAAAAACACTGCTATCTTATCCTTGTTGAGGAACTGTCCCAAACAAGATATTGTATATGAGCAAAAGATCTTGTATTTTCCTCCATTCTTTCACACAAGCCCTCCCAAACAAGATACAATCATCTGCAAAGAGCAGATGATTGACTCTCAGCCCTTTCCTTATAATTGAGATGCCTTTAGTGTTCCCTCTTAGATCTGAATTATTAAGTAATGAACTCAGGCCCTTTGCACAAAGAATGAAAAGATAAGGGGATAGAGGATCCCCTTGTCTTAACCCCCTTGATGGGATTAGCTCAGCTCCTGGTTTGCCATTGATTAGCACAGAAAATGAAACTGAGCTGATACACTTCTTAATCAAGTCTGCCCACTCATCACTAAATCCAAGCCTTTTTAACACAGCAACCACATACGACCACTCTATCCTATCATAGGCCTTAGACATATCCAGCTTAATGGCCATACTGCCTTCCTTCCCCCTCTTTCTTCCTTTCATCAAATGTAAAACCTCATAGGCCACCATTACATTGTCAGTTATAATCCTACCCGGAATAAAGGCACTCTGATTAGCTGAAATTATCACTGCCAGCACTTCTTTGAGTCTGTTAGCTATAACCTTGGAAGCCATCTTGTAGATGACATTACAGAGGCTAATAGGCCTGTACTCAGTAACCAACCTTGGGTCCTTATTCTTGGGAATCAATGCAATGAAAGTATGATTAACAGAAGAAAAAGGGAGCATACCATTCAACAAATCCAGAACTATCTTGCACACCTTTTCCCCCACTGTTGCCCAATGGTTTTGGTAAAAACAAGCACCAAAACCATCAGGACCTGGAGACTTCAAAGGGCCCATACTTTTAATCACCTCTTCTACCTCCAAAAAGCTAAAAGGTCTTTTGAGTCTTTCATTCATCTCACAAGTCACCCGGGGTTCAATATGCTGAAGGCATTCCTCCACTGCTGCTGAGCTTGGATTTGAAGTAGAGAACAGTTTCTCAAAATATGCTCTAAAAGCATCATCAACTTCCTCTTGACCATTGAACTCTCTCCCTTGTTCATCTCTGACTTGGTGTATATTGTTCTTTCTTCTTCTCTAATTTGCACAGGCATGAAAAAACTTTGTATTTCTGTCACCCGAGGCATACCAACTCCTCTTAGCCCTTTGTTTCCACTTCAAATCCTCATTCTCAAGCAATAACCCTACTTCCTTTTGTACCCTCTTTATCTCTGCTGAATTGTGCCTCCCATCTTCATCTTGTAACTTTTTTAAAATTTCAGTCTTATCTTTAATATCTTTCACCCTATTAACCTTGTTCTACTCACTCCACCTCCCTAGAGCCTTACTACAATTTTCCAACAGACTCATAAAATTCTGTGTCTACTCCCCCTAGCCATACTTCTTTCCCACACCCTTCTAATGACTTCCTCACAATCTTCTTCTTTTGCCCAGCTAGCTTCATATCTAAATAGCCTCTTGCCTCTCCATCTACTATCATTTTTCTCAGACAAAGATAGCAACAAAGGCCTGTGATCTGAACATCTTCCAGCCAATACCTCCACCCAGTAATCTCTATAATATTGTGCCCAAGAAAGATTGGCCACTACCCTATCCAACCTCTCCTTTGTAAACGTATCATCCTCATGTTTATTGCTCCATGTGAACTTACTCCCTCTCCACCCAAGGTCAAATAGATTCCCTCTCTCCAAAGCCAATCTAAATCTCTCCATTAGTTTTTCCTGCCTTGGGATACCTCCTTCCTTCTCATCATTTGTAGCTATCTCATTAAAATCACCAATCACACACCACCCCTGCTTCCCTTTAGGCTTTAGAGACTCAAAAAAATCCCATGCTGCAGCTCTCTTGGTAGTATCAGGCTGCCCATAATAACCTGTAAAAATCCAGTCCTCCTTGTCTTCCTCTGAGATCCTCACATTAATATGCATTTGTGTGTAGTTCATGACTTCAACTTTTACCACATTGTTCCACAATAATGCTAAACCACCACTTCTTCCAACTGGCTCCACCACAAAACATCCTTCACACTTCAATTTTTTTTTCACGAAATCAAATCTATTTGCTCTTTACTTAGTCTCCATCAAGAAGACTATGTCGGGTCTCTTATCCTCCACTAAAAGGTAGAGGTCTTGAACTGTCCGAGGGTTCCCAAGCCCTCGGCAGTTCCAGCTTAGAATTTTCATTGAGGTTGGCAGGGCTGCTGCACAGCCTCTGCCAAATCTTGATAGAATTCCACTCCTCCTTCAGCATTGCCTACTCTGCCTCCTTTGATTCTCCCACTTTCTCCTTCTTCACCCTCCTCCTTTGATCTTTTCCTTGTCAAACAGCCAACCCTCTTAACATTACCATGCTCCTTCTCCCTAGCTTTCCTCTTCCACCCTCCACTTGACAAAAGTTTCCCAGCAGAACAATCTGGACCACCCCCACCCCTTACAACTTCTGTTGCATATTCCCCTTTCTCTTCATCTCTTATCTTTTCCTTAAATAACACCACCTCCACCACCTGCGTCTCCTTCACCACCTCCACCTCTTCCCCTTTCCTACCCTTTCCCTCACCCTCTACTAACTTCTCCCCTCTCTCCATCTCATATAATCTACCCCCAGTAACTTCCACCCCACTTTTCCTTATATTCGCTTCCTCCCACCCCTCATCTTCCACATTAATATTAGAGCTACTATCTTCCCACCTTCTATCATTAAACCTCTCCCTATCCTTCACTCTAACCCCTGTTTTAGCCTCAGCCCTCATCCACGACCCATACTGCTCTTTTCCATCTCCTTTCCCTGCACATCCATTACTATCGTGCACCATACAACCACAATCAAAGCAAATTCTTGGCATTTTCTCATATCTTAACGAAATCCACATTTTTTCTCCTTTAATAGTAATGAATCTACCACGAGCCAGGGGTTTAAGAATATCTAACCTGATTTGAACTCTTAAATATCTGCCCCATCCACTACCATCTGCATTCACCTCTACCTCCTCCACCTTACCTATGGTCTTACCTATCTGTTTCCTGTGTTCCTCATCCATACACACAAGTGGCATGTCATGCATTTGGACCCAGAAAGACTCCTGCTTGAACTTCAGACTCTATGGTGGTGTGAATTCCTCGAACACTTTCAATGCCAATAGGTGCGAATCAAATAGCCACGATCTTCCACTCCAAACACTTTGCTTATCTGCTTGGTTTGCAAAAGTCAGAGTAAAGACATTATTCCCCACCTCAGCAAACTTAGCCGGCTTACTGATCCTCCAAACTTTTGCCATTATTGCCTCTAGCACTTCCTTCCTAATGCTACGAACCATGCATGCCTTCCCCACCAAGCTACACTCCTTTTTGTATTGTATTTCCCTGGTGACTGTTTCATCAATAGCTATTACTTCTCCTTCCTCCTCCGTCAAATAGAACCTCTCCCACTTCTCCTCTACCTCGTTCATTTTTCCTTCCTCTTCCCCGGTCACTCCTCCAGATTCCACGTACGAACACTGTCCCCATACCTTTCCTCCTTCAGCAGCCACCGTGAGCACCGTACTATCCACTGCTCACCAGCTACGTACCGCCTCCCTCCCACTACAAAATCGTTACTTTGGTGGTCCCCCTACTCTTCACCTCATCCTCCCTTTAGGAGAGAAAAAGAGAAGAATTAGATGTATTAGTTGTTGGCCTAAACTAAACTATACTATAATATACTATATAATACCATCATATGATAATATACTTTTTTGAAGGAAAATTGTCATCATTCATTCATCAGAAAAACTTATATCCATAACCGAATATATTCTGGGATATCCCCATATCAAACACAACATCATAAACCAAAATAATGCATTTGGAGCTCCACCAGTACACTATTTTCTTTTATGATTGGTCTGGTCTTCACTATTGTTAATAGTCTCTACAAACAAATGTCTAAAAGACAACAGTCTCTGCCTAAACAAAAACTCAACATCACCCTTCATAGAAAGAGAGGATTCAACCTCTACAAATAAACATCCAAGAGACGAATTTTTTTTTTAATTAACAATAAGAAAGCCCAAAAGAAAAGCAGTAATATAGATGTAAAAAAGAACAGATTACAGTTTAGACCAACTCTGATAGATTTCAGAATATGTAACGGCCTATGAAGGCAATACATTTGATTCTTTTCAGCCACAAAAGTCATATCTGAAAGGCTTGGTGGTGGTGAATCCGGTAATCTGGTGCGTGTATCAAGAATAGTTGCCGGAAGGGGTAGCGTATAGGGACCATGCGCGGTGATTTTTGCAAAACCACAACTTTCTTCCGAACGATTTTCGGCCTGTGAATCTACTTGTGCCGCGTGTGTCTCTCAGGAGTTTCCACAAAGCTGTAGATTTGTCTTTTTCGACCTTGAAGAAAAAAAAAAAAAACTAACCTAAAGAAACCTTAATAGAGAAGGTGGGTGAATGAATGAAGAAATGAGGGAATGAGAGGAATGAGGAAGCCGAGGCCTCTCATGAAAATCAGATCTGAAACCCTTATTTTTTATGAGAGAGGGAGGGGGGATAGGGCGCATAGAGTTTTTTCTTAAAATATACTATACTATAGAATACTAAACTATACTATACTTTCCTATAACTATATTATAGTATTTGAATATTTAAACTAATACTAATACTATATATATGATACTATACTATAGTAATACTATTATAGTATTATACTATCATACTATTATAGTATCATATACTTTACTATATAAGATAAAAGAGATATACAAAATCAACTTCATTAAAGACATAATACTTACAATGAAATTAATTCTCAGAAGAGTTGAAAGCAGAAGACATGAAGAAATAAAAGAATGTTGGTTTACAAAAGATAGGTTTTGGAGACTGAGGAAGACTAGAGAGATTTGGACGAGAGAGGAAGAGGCTTCAGATGAGAGATTTATGATTGCCCTTCTTTCTTTACAGACTCCTTTATATAGACAGTAGAACAGTATAAAACAATAATTCTAACAATACACGAATAGTATCAACACGTGAAGGTAAACAATATGTACAAAGTAATTTGTCGTTTTCTTGGACAATAATTTTGAGCAGTGACAATAATCTGACGTGAATAGTGTAGATAATATTCTGAGGTGAATACTATAGAAGAAGTTCTTTGTCTTTAATATTTTGAAGAGATAATATTTCTGACAACTTTCATCTATCATGCTAACTAATTAAGATAGTAGTAATATTCTGGAATCACATAATCTGAGGGTCATAGTTTGCTAATTCCAGATCAAACAAATATTGAGAATCCATTAGATGTACTGGATTGTAGGGTGAGTAGCCTTGAGAAGGAGAGACCATATTTCCTTGAGAAAGGGAGGCTTGTTGAACTGGTGATAATGCGGATTGTTGTAATGAAGATAATCTAACTACTTGATTTTGTGCTTCTGTATTCTGTGCGTCTTCTTCATCGCAGCCTAAGACTTGTGACATTGGCTCAGCTAATTTTTTCATATTTTTTTTTACTGGTAATGGATGCTAATTGTGCTTAAAATATCTTTACTGGACTAAGACTTCGGTGATTTTAGAAAATATTTTTAATACATGATCATACTTGTATTTTTTCCACCATTTGACAGAGACTTGGTAGGCTAAAAACATGATGTTCTTAAGAGAGGGATGAGGTTTGATAACATATTTCCATTTTACAATCCAATTTAATTGTCTTGAGAAAGAAAATAAGAAGTGGTGAACAATGATTTAATGTGGGTGGACAATCATCTTGTGAAAAAAAAAATCTGAAAACTCTCCTGAAGAGGGAGAGGTAGGAGAAGAGGTTCGGGTTTATAATAGTCCCATCATAACAAAATCATTTTGGGAGTGTTCTGACTTCTTGAAATTATAGTACTATTAAAAAAAATAGCTATTGTATTATATATTTCTAAATTTCAAGATGATTTGTTAAATATAATTTTTTTACTTATAATAGATTGTAAATCAGCCAAGGAAGTTTTGACTAAAGAGATGAAAAATCTGGCTGCTAAACAGATATTTGCTCGATGGCAAGCTATATTAAGTATTTTTTATTTTGATATTGAACATATTAAAAGAGAATCTAATTCTCTTCCTGATTTTCTATCCCGAGAATTCTTACAGGAAAAATTATGTCATCCTCAAAGTCAAAAATAAAGTCTAAATCCTCTTATGCTCGGCTACCATCTCCTCTCTATCATTCACCATATCTTTCTGCAACTCCAAAGCCGTATACAGTATTAGGGACATTACTACAAAATATTAGACCATCTTATAATCTATTTTCAACATTAACTTCTCCAAAATTATCGACATACTTCAAAGTTGTTTCTCCTTCTTCTTCTCATTCTCAAATTATTAATCCTCCATTACTATATCAGCCTTTTACATATCCTATTATCATTAAATCTCACTGATAATCAGTCTTCCCCATCGAGTCTAAAATCCAATACCTGTCTGATTCCTAAAAATTACTTGATACATTTCTTTTATCAAATTGGCATTATATCCCACAAAACGTTAAGAAAATCCAACATTTTTATGAATTCATATTAATAGATACCGATTCAATTATTTTCTCTAAGATTCCTTATTCCCTTCAAACTCAACATTTTCCACCTACATCTTCAATTATTGTCTTTCATAAAGCTACCATTAAACAAGTTCTCACTTTTAAACAATGGGAAAAAAATCTCTATTTGACAAGAAAGTTTTCTCAGCTTATGATCCGATGTTGTAAATAATTTAATATATGTATTAACCAAACACTTTGTTGGTGATCTTGTTCAATTTAAAGAAAGAACCAGTGATTTGCTAATTAATTTAAGATGTCCTCAATTATCTGATTTCCCTTGATATAAAGATATATTTCTAATTAAAGTTATGATAAAAAATGATTGTCAACAACCATACTGGAATGAAAAGTTCATAGTCAGATTTCCATATTACTTTGCCCTAAAGGATTTAAGATTAAAAAAACAAATGGATAAAGAAAAGAAATTTGCTAAAAAAGAATTAGGTATCTATTGTGAACAGTATAGATATATACTCCATTAGTAGCTCCTTCAAGAAGACGTAAAAAAGGAAAAAGAATTTATAAAAATTATCTCAACAAAAAATGAAAATATAAACAACCCTATAAAAAGACAAAAGATAAACAAATATATAATAAACCAATAAAAAATCCAAAAAGGTATAATACAAAGAAAAAACAAATTGTTTATTATAAATGTGGAAAAGTTAGACATTACAAATCAAATTGTAAGGTTAAACAACAGATTAATGAATTAGAAATACCTGAAATATTAAAAGAAAATTTATTAAATATTTTTATAATACATTCAAGTGATGAAGAGGAAAGCTCTTCAGAAGAAGAAAAAATCTATATATTAAAAGAATCAAACTTTTCAGAACAATATTCTGATAGTGAATCTGAAGAAAATGGGATACAGGTCTGTAATTGTTTAGATAAAAATAATTATGTTTGTAGTAAAACCATTAATGTACTTTCAAAACAAGAAGATATTATATTAGAATTAATAGACAAAATTAAAGATCCAAAAGAAAGAAAAGATTATTTAGAAAAATTAAAGGATACTTTTAATAATCAAACTACTTCAGTAACCTCTTCAGCACCTTATAATTTTTCAAAGATAGTAGGAAGATTTAAAACAAAAAAAATAAAGATTTACAATACAAGATTTACAACAAAAAATGAATGAGATAAAACAAGAGGTTAGAAATCTGAAAACATCTAATATTAAACTAGAAGTTTCAAATGAACAATTACTACAAGAAATTATATTATTAAAAATAGACAAAAAATGTAGATAATTCTCATAATAAAGAACAAGGAGATTGTTCAACAATAGTTATTAAAGATGAAACAAACAATTTCATTAATAACCTCGATAAGATAAATTTTTAAAAATGGTATATTGAAATAACGGTCTCTATTAATCAAGAATTTTCCTTTACTAAAATTGTCCTGTTAGACACATGAGCATATTTAAATTGTATACAAGAAGAATTAATACCTTTTAAATATCTTGAAAAAACAAAAGAGATATTATCCCAAGCTAATGAAACAAAATTAAATATAAATTATAAACTATCTAATGCACATATTTCCAATAATGGAGTTTGTTTTAAAACAACATTTATTTTAGTAAAAAATATTAACACCAAAGTAATATTAGGAAATCTATTTATTGCATTACTTTATCCTTTCTCTGTAACAGAAGAATGAATTTTCACTAAAATACTTGGACAAGAAATTTAATTTAAATTCTCATTTCCTCATGTATCAAAGGAAATCAATTCCTTAAAAGAAGTTTCATTAACCAAATAAATTAATTTTTTAACAAAAAAAATGATTAAAAGAAAAGAAAAACATATAAGTTTCTTAAAACAAGAATTAAAATATAAAAGAATTGAAAAACAATTAAAAGATCTGTTACTAACTCAAAAAAATTGATAATTTTAAAACTATAATTTAAAAATAAGTATGCTCTAACCTACCTAATGCTTTTTGGTATAGAAAACAACATATAGTTGAATTACCTTATGAAAAAGAATTTTTTGAAAAGAATATTCCAACTAAGGTTAGACCAATCTAAATGAATAATGAATTATTAGAATTCTGTAAAAAAATATATATACATATTAATGATTTATTAACAAAAGAATTGATTAGGAAAAATAAGTCACCATGGAGTTGTGCTGTTTTTTATGTCCAAAAACAGATAGAATTAGAAAGAAGAGTTCATCGGCTAGTTATCAATTATAAACCTTTAAATAAAGTATTAGAATGGATTAGATAACCAATCCCAAATAAGAAAGATTTGTTATTTCGTCTTTATAATGTTACAGTATTTTCAAAATTTGACATGAAAATTGGGTTTTGGAAAATCTAAATTGCTGAAAAAGACCGGTATAAAATGGTCTTTATAGTCCCATTCGGACATTATGAATGGAATGTTATGTCATTTGGATTAAAAAATACTCCTATTGAATTTCAAAATATTATGAACGAAATATTTACCCATTTTACTCATTTTTCAATAGTTTATATACATGATATATTAATATTCTCTTCATCTATTGAACAACACTGGAAACACTTAAATACTTTTGTTCAAATTATTAAATAAAATGGATTAGTTGTTTCATCACAAAAAATAAAATTCTTTCAAAATAAAATTGGATCCTTTGGACATGACATTTATCAATGAACTATTAACCAATTAGTAAAGTAATAGAATTTGTTGATAAGTTTTCAAATGAAATAAAAGATAAGCAACAATTACAAAGATTTCTGAGAAGTTTCAACTATGTTTCAGATTTTTATCAATCTTTCAGGCCATTATGCAAACTATTATTTAAAAAATTAAAAAAGAATCCACCTTTATGGACATAAAAATATACAAATATTATAAAGCAGATTAAGTTTCACGTTAAGAAATTACCATGTTTAGGGTTTCCATCACCTCATACTTTTAAAATTGTTAAAACAGATACATCTGATCTTGGTTATGGAGGAATTATGAAACAAAAATTATCAACTGATTCTAAACAGATTGTTCGATTTCATTCAGGATGTTGGAATCCTGCCCAAAAGAATTATAGTATTGTTTAAAAAGAAATTTTAGCTAATTGTATTATGTATTTCTAAATTTCAAAATGATTTGTTAAATCAAAAGTTTTTATTTAGAATAGATTGCAAATTAACTAATGAAGTTTTGATTAAAGATGTGAAAAACCTGGCTGCTAAACAGATATTTGCTAGATGGTAAGCTATATTAAGTATTTTTTATTTTGATATTGAACATATTAAAGGAGAATCTAATATTCTTCTTGATTTTTTATCTTGAGAATTCTTACAGGAAAAATCATGTCATCCTCAAAGTTAAAAGTAAAGTCTAAATCTTCTTATGTTCATCCACCATATCCTCCCTATCCTTCACACTGTCTTTCTGTAATTCCAAAGCCGTATACGGTATTGGAGACATTGCCACGTAATATTAGACCATCTTACAATTTATTTTATTAATTTCTCCAAAATTACCGACATACTCCAAAGTTGTTTCTCATTCTTCTTCTTCTTCTCCTTCTCAAATTATTAATTCTCCATTACTATCTCAGCTTTCTACATCTCCTACTATTATTAAATCTCACTGGCACCCAGTCTTCCCCATCGATTCTGAAATTCAACATCTATTTGACTCTAAAAAATTACTTGATGTCTTTCTTTTACTAGATTAGCATTATATCCCACAAAACATTAAGAAAACTCAACATTTTTATGAATTCATATTAGTAGACATCAATTCAATTATTCTCTCTAAGATCCATTGTTCCCTTCAAACTCAACTTTCTCTAACTGCATCTCCAATTATTGTCTTTCATAAAGTTACCATTAAACAAGTTCTCACTTTAGAACAATGGAAAAAAAATTCCTATTTGACAAGAATGTTTTCTCAGCCTTATGATCCGTCATATTATGATTATTATGATTATCAGTAGGTATGGACAAAAATATTTTTAAAACAAAATAAAAATTCGCGTCATTCGTGATTCCTTCACTTTGAAAAATTACAAGAAATTAGGACACTCCTAAAATGATTTTTGCTATGGTGGGACTATTATAGACCCAAACCTCTTTTCTTCCTCTATCTCTTCAGGAGAGTCTTCAGATTTTTCTTCACAAGATGATTGTCCACCCGCATAAAATTATTGTTCACCATTTCTTCTTTTCTTTCTCAAGACAAAATTAAATTAGATTATGAAATGAGAATATGTTGTTAAACCTCATCCATCTCTCAAGAACATCATGTTTTTAGCCCACCAAGTCTCTGTCAAATGGTGGGAAAAATAAAATTATGATCATGTATTAAAAATATTTTCTAAAATCACCAAAGCCCCTGAAATCTTAGTCCAGCGAAGCAGGTTTCAAGCACAATTACCATCCATTACTAGCAAAAAAGATCTCAAAAAATTAGCTGAGGCAATGTCACAAGTCTCAGACTGCGATGAATAAGACGCACAGAATACGGAAGCACAAAATCAAGTAGTCAGATTATCTCCATTGTAACAATCCGCATTATCACCAGTTCAATATGTTTCTCCTTCTCAATAGGCCTCCCTTTCTCAAGGAAATACTGCCTCACCTTCTCAAGGCTAATCACCCTACCATCCAGTACATTAATTGGATTCTCAAGATCTGTTTGATTTGAAATTAGCAAACTATGACTCTCAAATTATGTGATTCCAGAAGATTACTACTCTCTCAATTAGTCAGCATGACAGATGGAAGTTGTCAGAAATATTATCTCTTCAGAAGAATAAAGACAAAGAACTTCTATACTATTCACCTCAGAATATTATCTACACTGTTCAAGTCAGATTATTGTCACTGCTCAAAATTATTGTCCAAGAAAATGACAAATGACTTTGTACATACTGTTTACCTTCACGTGTTGATACTGTTTGTGTATTATTAGAATTATTGTTCTGTACTGTTCTAGTGTCTATATAAAGGACTCTGTAAGGAGGGAAGGGCATTTAGAAATCTCTCATTTGAAGCCTCTTCCTCTCTCATTCAAATCTCTCTAGTATTCCTCACTCTCCAAAATCTATCTTTTGTAAACCAACCTTCCTTTCTTTTTTCATGTCTTTTACTTTCAACTTTTATGAGAATTAATCTCTTTGTATGTATTATGTTTTTAATGAAGTTGATTTAGTATATCTCTTTTATCTTATTTACTTTATCATGCATATGGTCAGTTATACCGCATGTTTTACATGTTCTCATGTATATGACTGGTTATACTGCCTAATATTATTATTAAATTTTTATTGTTACTATTTATTACCTGGAATTTACGTTTTTATTATAGTATATGTCAAAGTATATATTGTAGTATATATATGATACTATATATGTTATAGTATATTTATATATGATAGTATATGTGGTAGTATATATATTATAATATTATACAATCATACTATTATATCATATACTTTACTATATAGTATGATAGTATATGATAGTATATATATATATATAGTATTACACTATACTAGTATTAATACAGTATGTATAATATATACTCATAAAATATATTATAGTATATAATATATATTATGATGCACGATTGGTAGTATCTTACGTTCGAACTGGATAGGAACATTTGAACATTTTTTTACAGTGGTGAGTCATGTTTGAACGGTGGATAGGGTTTTTGGCGCCTATTGAAATGGTCACGAAAATTTTGTCAGCGGGAAAAATTCTATTCTAAAAAGATTTTCACATTCGAACGTAAATGTGAGGGGCTTGAATGGTATAAATTTTAAAAGGAGGTGATGACTTGTTTCACCGTAATAAGCATTGTTTTAATTGGAATGACGGCGTTTGAATTCAAGGAACTTGTTATAACGATATTTTCTCGCCGTAATAATTTAAACAATGCTATGTTTGGGTAAAATATTGTAGATCATTCATAGAGCCGCACGCTCCTCATTTGAGACTTCTTTTTAAATTTCAGAGATAGCTCATATATTTGAGTGGCTTTTTTTCAAAATTTGATAAAGAGAGGTAATCACACTTGGGTTTAGAGAGAGACAAAGAGTGAGAGAGATAGAGTGAGTAAGATTGAGGGAGAGTTAGAGAAAGGGCTGCACACGAACTTTTCCAAGAGATGATCTTTGGTAAATATCTATGCACCTTTAACTCATGTTCTTCATTGTAAATTTTAGATGTTTAATAATTTTATTGGATCTCCTAAATGTGGTGTAGGTATTTTGTTGTTTATTGGATTGTTTGGAATTGCATTGAAGGTAAAATATATGATTTCTACTTATTATAATCTATATATATGTTTGTACATTTGTATTGTCCATGATTTGTGAGGTTGTGTTTATAAATAATCATAGTATTTTGAAGAGTGTATTTGTCGATGATGCTCTGCGTTCAAGTTTGGAAACTGGGTTGCAGTCGTTTGAACAGTATCTGTTACCATTTGAACGGTCATGCTGCGTTCGAACGTACATTATATACGTTTGAAAGTGAATTTACATTACAGATTACACAAAGTACTCTAATTAAATTCTAAAAATGTATTTTAAATTATCATACAATAGAACATCATAATTAAATTTAAGAAGTTTTTTTTTTTTTTTATAACAGCGAATCTCATTCTATTAAGAGGGAGAGGACATACAAGTTGACTTAAAAATAAGTCACTTACAAGCGTTAGTAGTATCCCAATACACTTCCATGACTGGCATGGTCTAGTCCAAACAATGCATCTCTACAGACCTACGTCTAAGAGATAGCACACCTCTGTCCAGGACAGAGGTAACAGAACCCACAAAACAAAACTCCATACCCGATTAATCGGGATATGGAGGAGGAGCACCCGCTAGTTCCGCCTACGCGGAGGGGGAGGAAACACCATTCGGACCCAGTTCGAATGGGCACAACATTTATAGGTTTTTTTTTCTACAACTAAAGACAAGAAAAAGAAAATATACTATGAAACACTGTAAAAGGAAAATCAGTGCACAAAATATAGGAGAGAAACCGACGGTCGAGCTATGGAGATCCAGAGACGCCTGTTCGGGAACTTCTGCGCATTACAGCGCCAGAGGGTTCCTTGGTGGCGCGTGAGGCCCACGCGCCGACAAGCTCCGAAATCTTCGACCCACGCGTGCGGGCTACGCGCCGCTTCGTTGGAGGTATAGCAGATCGGCGGCAGGAAAAGCTCCTGGTGGGGCGCGTGTAGGGAAATGGTGATCGGAAAAGCTCGGATCGATTAATCCCCTTATTCGGCCGAAGGAAACCAGAAATAAAACAAAGGACCAAATGAAGCCGTCGGAGACACAGGGCCGACGATAGAGAGGAGGGGAGGAACAACATAATAATAAACTATACCTAATACTTATAAACACCCAAGTGATACCTATATACTTATAAAATATACTTCACATAATGAGAGTATTTCTATTTAAAATTTAGGAGGTTAAATAACACAATAGAACAACATAATAATAAACTATAATTAGTACTTGAAAACATGCACCAAAGTGAATAAATATACTAATAAAAAATACTTAGTCAGAAGTAGTTAACATAATGAGAGTAATTTTAATTAAAATACTTAACAAAATATTTAATATAAAATAGACATATAAAAAATATACTAAATGTCTAATGATGTAAAATTTAAAATATTCTCAAGAATAATATTATTTACTACGCCTAAACAACCCAATTAGATTTAAGAAAATCATATAGCACAATTGATTAGATTTAAGACTGGTTTGAATTCAAAGATGTGATATGATTTTTGTAATGCTCCGTTCCCGGAGGTCCGGAGAGTTAACTCTTATAACTTAATATCAACTCCAATATCACAACTATAAAATATTAATTCATTTGCTCAATCCAAATATCCATATTCATTCATAGGTACAACAAATAAATTTTCAATAAAATAAATTAAAAGTTTCCCAAAAATTCGAAAATATCCTTAACTCATCATATCAAAATAACCGAAAATAATCAACTAACTATGACTCTCAAATAAGTATTTGTACCCTCAGACACTTATTTCTCTACAAACATCAAACCTCTCTAACACTGTCTATTCTTGTTCTCCAGCAGAACTACAAAATTATCTGAAAAATATTTAGAGATAAAGGGTGAGTTATCAACAACTTAGTAAGTAGAGAACATATACTAGTATGCAAACATGAGTATTTTACAGAATTCAGAATGTAGAACAAAATATTTTTTTTTTTTTCAGAATGCAGAGCCTAAACAGTTATAAAAAATATCATAGTGAATATTAAAAATTATTTTTATTCAAAATTCCTTTGCATAGCATAAATGATCAATTTCATCTTATAGTATTATATCAGAATAAAAACCATGTTTAACCTCCGTGGTAGGGTTGTGCAAACTTTGGCGGCTAACTGAGCAGAAACAGAATGTGAATCTTCCCCTTATTATTCTTGGAGCCTCAAGTGTGCAAACAGAAAAGACCATACAGAAAACCACTTTGGCTTTCAAAGTGGGTGCACCGGAAATAGAAAAGTTGATACCAACCCGAACAGAGGCCACAGTTTTACACCCTTGGTAAGGTAAGAACGGAACAAAAACAGAAACAGAATATCATGCGAGAGGTTTTCAGAAATCACATTATATCATATCAGAGTACATATTATCTTCAGAACAAAATAGACTCAGATCAAAAAAACATAATTTATGTACAAAATTTCATATTCACTCTTTTTGCATAATTCAGAAATAGAAGGCAAAAAATAAGCTCATGTCTACACCAATCATGACAAAAAATAATTTATTCTTATACAGAATTTCATGAGTTATGCAGAACAAATAACTGACGTTGTTTAAAATTTATTTTTCCAACAAAACATGCATATTTTTCCAAAATCGACATCAATTTATTTTATTTTATACCAAGTCTAGTATAGAAACCTCGCTTACCTGAATTTTTTAGTCTTTTCAAAAATTTTCCTCAACCATGCTTAACAATCATTAATTGTCACCGATAAAATAGTTACATAACTCCCATAAATTTTCAATCAAACACATATTTTCAATAATTAAACTTGAAATGCTAAACTGACCTATTTTAAATCCTCAAAACCTAAGATTCTCATAATCCTAAAATACTGTCACTTCCCACAATTCATCGATATCCACATAATTTCTCCGATTGAGACATTAAATTCTAACTTATTTACCATTGAAGTGTAACTATAAAATCTAATACTAGATAATATAATTATAATAAAATCTATTAAGGAAAAAATTTTGATTAATCAACTTAATCAAATTTAAGTATTAAAAGTAAAATGAAAATAAAAATAAAAATGCGCACTCAACATTTACTTTTGAAATTAAATTTTTAAAAAATTTAATACTAAATAATACAATTTAAACCTCATTAATTTCCTTTATAAAAACTTGTATTTAAAACAAAGTCCATACAAAAGAGTTTTATTTAAAAAAAGAAAAAAAACATCAAGGCTAGCTTAAAGTCAGCTTATGGTATTTTAGTAATTTTGCCAAAGCAAGCATGGCTTTTTGAAAAGAGCTTGTAAAAAGGTCAAAATTTTTGAAGCCAGACCTCCAGCCAACCCATAGGATAGTTAGGATAGTTTCATACCGAAAGAGACGAAGGCACTCAACGGAGGTAAGGTGTTGGCACGGCGGCGGGTCACGGTGGTCGACAGTGTGGAAGAGCACTGAGAGAAAGAAAGAGTGATGAGAGAAAATGAGACATGAGTGGTAGAGAAGTCATGCAAGATACTAACCAAGAGGTAAAAAGAGGCAGCGTCAAGGTGGTTAGTGCGGCAGAAGACCACGGAGTGGCACATGGGTGAAGGAAAGGTGGCTGGTCGTGGCGCTGGGTTCACTGTGCCATGGCTAGTGAACCCAGCGCCACGGTGGGTTAGTGCGGCAGAAGACCATGGAGTGGCACATGGGTGAAGGAAAGGTGGCTGGTCGTGGCACTGGGTTCACTGTGCCGTGGCTAGTGGCACCCCTAAGGTAACAAGCTTGCTCTGTTTTGAGCTGCAAAATAGGGGTGTTTCGGTGATGTGTGCAGCAGCGCTTCTACGTTGGGCGGCTCAGTGTGGGGTACGGCGGTGCAGGGCAGAGCAGTGGAGGTTTAAAGTGTGGTTCAGCGGCTTTTGACGTGCGTGGGAGACCTCGGCATGCAGCTCAGCGTTGCTAGATGCTGTGCATGGAGTTGGGCAGTTTCACACAATGGCTAAACATGGGTGTTGCTGGCATACTTGAAGGGCTAGGCTTAGGTGGTGGCCGCTTTTGGTGACTGTGATGAAGGGGTAGCAGTGGCAATTTGAAGGCAGGAGAAACACGGTGCAAACGTTGAACGTGAAAGTGATACCCAGAAAGAGAACAGAGACCCAGTTGGTGAATTTCAACAATTGCAATGCTTCTCCTCGCAGAAGCAAGCTCAAGCCCCCCACCCCCTTTGAAGCATTAGAATCAAAGATATGTGGCTGGAGACTCTTTAAGAACCTTCGAAAGGAAAAAAGAACTTCGGGAAAAGAACTTCCTATCCAAAATACAGTCTCTTTTTTTTTGGAAGCCGTGGAATTTTTACGGATGGAGCTTTGCATAATTTTTCTTGAGCGGACGCCTAAGACCATTCCTCTGTTTCCGAGCAGTTTCACGGTGAAAGCTCAGAGAGCAGACACAGTTTCTTTGGAAACCTAAAAGGAAACAACAGACGACTCGTCGGGCTTAACAACAGATGCTTGTCGCATGAAACGGGTAGCTTTTAACAATTCTAAACTGTTGGGCATCAAGTGATAGATGAAAAAAGAAGCATGTTCACTTGAAATGTGATGTCGAAAATAAAAGGATTTATGAAAAAAAATAAGCTAAAGGTATCCATAGTATACATGAAGACGCCCCAACGTCTTTGCAAAAATGGAGATGTAAAACGGTGCAATAAAAAGATCGATAGTAAGGATATTTTGAAAATAAATAGATAAAGGATGGATGAAGTAATAACAGAACAGTAGAGAACGAACCAGATGCTGGATGTCATTGTGGGTTTTCGCGAGATGCGTGCGAAATTCAAATGAAAAGTGGAGAAAAACAACGATGATGCACAACACTTGAAAAAAAAAAATCCACATCAATGTTCGATGGTGAGTTTGGAATCGAATCGAGATGGAAGGGGAGAGCTCTGGTTACATAAGTTTGTGATTGGTGAATCTATTCTCTATTTGGTGTGACATCTGATGTGGCAACTCATAATAAGAGGTTTTAGTAAAAGAGAAATGATACACAACCTCCCCAACCTTCACACACCACATTTTTTTAAATTTTTAAAATTTTTAATATTTAAAATTTTTTTTTTTGAGTTTATTCTTTTTAAATTAATTTAATTTTTTATTCATTATTTATATATTAAATATTTGATAAAAAATAATAAAAAAAAATATGATGTGAGAAGATTGTGTGAATAATAGAAAGTTAAGTAGAATTTTTATTAGTAAAAACAGCCGGACCGCTCGAAAGCGTCTTTCTTTCTAAAAAGGAGGAAAAAGGTGCGTAGAGAGAGAGAGAGAGGCTAACTTGTCCATTCTCCCCCCTCGTCTTCAAAGGATTGAAGGTCTTTTTGGGTTTCTGAGAAGAGGAAACCGCATAAACTGAACTCCTTTAACAGACCCGCATCGTCCTCTCTCTCTCTCCCCCCGAAGACATCAAACAAAATTTACCAGTCTCTTCCCGTTGAATGATAAGCCACATACAATCCATTTTCCTCTGTATCTCTTCTATTCTTCCTTCCGTCAATGGAAAGTTAGAAACTAGATAATCTATTGTTACTCTCTCACACGATGGACTCCAATTCTCTGCGCTTCATCACCCACCAGTCCTTCTTCTCTGCCGTGCGTTCCGGTGACCTCGACTCCCTCAAACAACTCTTGCATAAGCTGACCGGTGCCGAGCCCTCTGATGGGTCCACCGTCTCCGATCTAATGTCTTTGCAGAACGACGCAGGCGAGACCGCCCTGTACGTCGCCGCAGAGAATAATCTTCAGGAGCTGTTCACCTACCTGCTCAGATTCTCCGATCTTCAGACTCTAAAGATCAGGTCCAAGTCTGATATGGACGCCTTTCACGTCGCTGCTAAGCGGGGCCACTTGGGTATTGTTCTTAAAACTGTGGCTATGCTTTAGCTTTCAATTCTTTGTCTTCTTCGTTTGTCTGTCATTATGGGATTTTGATTGGGTTTTGGGGAATTAGCTAAAGTTTTCCTTTTCTGTACGGTTGTATGTGATATATAGATTATTGGGAATATAAGCTGCTTTGGCTGCATGGATGGTAAGAGGAAGTGATTTAAGTTAGTTAGTTTGGTTACTATTTCGTCGCTGACCTGAAGTACCAGCTTTCAAGGCTAGAAGCAGTTCAATTTTTTGCTTCACGAAGCAAGCAAAAGTGTTTTGAGAATCCTAACAAAGAGATGCCTAATTTTTTCTCGCTTCTGAGGCATATATTGTTGCTTATAGGTGCCATTAAATTGTTGATTTCATGTAATCAGAATTTTGGAGATTAAAATCTGACATATCTGGGATCCGAAGTCTCTCTATTGAGTACTAGGTTTTACCCTGACTGTTCATTCGACATTTATTATAGTTTTGGAAGAATTTCCTTTACCCAATGAAGAAAGGATTACATTTTCTAGTATGATATTGGCCATCTTGTTCTTTAGGTATTGTGAAGGAACTTTTGGGCATTTGGCCTGAACTTTGTAACTCTTGTGACTCCACAAACACTAGCCCCCTTTATTCAGCTGCTGTTCAGGACCATTTGGATATAGTGAATACCATCATGGCCGCTGATTCCGGCTCAGTTAGGATAGTAAGGAAAAATGGGAAGACTGCATTGCACACGGCTGCCAGGTATGGCCTCCTTCGTATTGTGAAAGCACTTATAGAGCACGATCCTGGAATAATCAGAATCAAAGATAAGAAGGGCCAAACAGCCCTCCATATGGCCGTAAAAGGTCAGTCTCTTTCAGTCGTCGAAGAGATATTGCTTGCAGATTGCTCTATACTGAATGAACATGACAAGAAGGGTAATACAGCTGTGCATATAGCCACCAGGAAAGGCCGTTCACAGGTATTCTTCTACTAGTTCTAAGTTAAAGATGTTATCAAATTTGTTTTCTCATTTAGTTCTGTGGGGAATAGTTGTTGCTGGGAATATAAGTTGGAATGGAACAGTTATTACTAGTCATTAGTTTGGTTGTAAGCCTAGAACAGAACTCGGAATATTTATTCCACTGTTTGGAACAATGGCAACACGCTGGTGAATAGATTCATGTTGCAATCTATTCCCTAAAACACCATCATAGTATAATTCTAGCTTACATTTTTAAGGACTGTTCAATTTATCTTCAAATTGAAACATATACAAATGTTCAATTTATACTTCAAACCCGCCAGCTAAGCTCCACATATACTATGCTGCCATATTAGATACAAGTCAGATTCATAAAAAACAAAACAAAACAAAAAGCAATCAAGAAAACTAAAACCAAAAATTATAAGAAACTAACAATTTAAATTACAAAAAACTCTTAACAAAAACCAAACAAGAAAAACTGAAAACCCAAACTGGAAAAAGAAAACAGACAAAACTATCACGTATAACCTATCAGGATATCTTGATCACCTCTTTACGTGATGGTACATGGCCTTGTTAGTAATTTAAGATGGGGAAGAGGTTTAGGAAAAGCATAAAGTAATCGCTTCCTTAATGTTTGTGGCATTGCATGATGGCAGGCAGGGTATGACAAAATGATGAGGCTTCAAGTCATAAGTGAAAAAATTACCTCTTACATTTGTTAGCATTTACTATTAACCATGAAAGTCGAATTAAACAATTAGATGTATCATGTGAAGACTTACTGGGTGATTTTTACCATCTTTCTCATTAACTTTTTTTGATTGGTAAACAAGATTTTATTGATCATAAGAGAAGGCAAGAGGCCAAGTATACAGGACATATACAGCATCTTTCTCATTAACTGTTCACCTTTTGGCTATTGAAAACCTTATTGGGGGCTTGAGCCTTGACTATTGGGAACACTATATTTTTATGGGTAAATTAGATTGATGAAATTAAAAAGTACAATAGCAGGGGCTGAGAATACCCAACAAACACTAAAAAAAAACATTACAGTGCAGAAAATTAAGATAAATTGGGAAATTTCAGTTCAGAGTTTGGAGTTCCCCTTAGGCTTTGGGTGGGGCTCGGCCTCCGAACCGTACGTGAGATGAGTTTCTGTCTCATGCAGTTCGGGCTGATGACTGGGGAAAGTTTAGGAGATGTGGGGAGACCGAAACGCTGCCGGCCAAGGCAAGGATAGGCTTGCTGGAATCTAGAGATTTTGATCCAATAACTTCTCGACTCATCATCGAGAAAAAGCCATCATGAAGATGGTTTCGTTGGCTGAAGGAAAATTCATGAGCACTGCAACTGTCTGTAGTTGGGATGATCATTGAAGATCTCCTCTCACATTGTTGGTGGAGCATATGAATGTAGCTCCTGGAAAAAGAAGCACGAAGCTTCTGGCTAAAAGGGACATCAGAATCTGCTGCACCCGGACACAACAGCTGGGGTGAACGCACGCTGCTGGCAGTGCGTGTGGCCCACGAGCTGGTCAAAAGTTGGAAATCTCGGTGGGAAGGTGAAGCTGGACACAAGAGAGTCTAGAGGGTGTGTGTATGGTGGTAGCTAGCGGTTGGGCGTAGATCTGAGGCTAAAAGTCCCTGAAAAAAAAAAAAAGCAAGAATAAAATTTGAAAGAAATATAAAAACAACATAATTTGTCTGGAAACACAAATTGGCAGCCAGCTAGAAGCAATTGGTGTAAAAGAGAGGCTGAAATCCTAGTAGGTCTGGCCGCTCTTGGTGGCCATGCGGTGGGCAGAGGGAACAGCCAGTGATCATGGGCTGATGAAGAATGGGCAGTGCTTCCAATGATGGTGGTAGTGTAATGAGTTGGATTGAAGAGAAGGGGAAAAAACTAACGAAAATGGAGAAGAAAAGAGAAGGAAGATGGAGGGATGGAAGAGGAGAGGACTGTTAGAGGGAGAGGAAGGCTGGAGGAGGGGAGAAGCCTTCCTCCAGTTGAGATTGTGGGTGGGGGCCTTGGTAGTGGTAAGGTTTTGAGGGGAGGGGGTTGGGGGAGAGCGCAAGAACGGGACAAGCATTCAAACTATTGGGAACACTACTTTCTTGTTCTATGAATGATATAAATTGAAAAAAAAATAACAGCATAAAGAAAAAAAATAGCAATTTAAAGGGTTTCATCCTTTAGGTTTGCAAACTGGCAAGTATACCCCCAAATTGCTTGTTAATATGCTCTAATTTTTTACTTATAAAAAAAATGCTCTAATTTATTTATAATCTAAATATAATTCCACCACCATGTTTATATATCTTACTTTTACGCTATAGTAAACTAGAAACTTGGACATAATATCCTCTTAAGTTTTTTCTTGATCACATTTCAAAAACTAAGCTTATGTTTAAAATCTGATGCCTTTAACATTTCTTTTTTGTTGTCTCTCTGATGTTGGCTGTGGTACTGAATATTGTTTTTATTTTTTCTCAGATACTAGGCCTTTTGCTGAGCTTTACATCTGTTGATGTCAATGCTATTAACAATCAGCATGAGACTGCAATGGATTTGGCAGATAAACTTACATATGGGGAATCAGCATTGGAAATTAAGGAATTCCTAGCTGAAGCCGGTGCCAAGCATGCCAGGCATGTTGGCCAAGTGGATGAAGCAATTGAACTCAAAAGGACTGTGAGTGATATAAAGCATGAGGTGCACTCACAACTCAAAGAAAATGAACAAACCAGGCGTCGAGTTTCTGGGATTGCCAAAGAATTAAAGAAACTTCACAGAGAAGCTGTTCAAAACACTACGAATTCGATCACAGTTGTTGCTGTTCTTTTTGCCTCAATAGCATTCTTGGCTATATTCAACTTGCCTGGCCAATATTTTAAGGATGGACCGAATGCAGGCAAGGCTAACATCGCAGGCACTGCTGCTTTCAGAGTGTTCTGCCTTTTAAATGCTACATCTCTCTTCATTTCTCTAGCCGTTGTTGTGGTTCAGATCACTTTGGTGGCCTGGGACACTACAGCTCAGAAGCAGGTTGTGTCGGTAGTTAACAAGCTAATGTGGGCTGCCTGCGCCTGTACTTGTGGGGCTTTTCTGTCAATAGCATTTGTAGTTGTTGGAAAAGGAAGTTCATGGATGGCTATTACTATCACCCTTACGGGAGGACCGATTCTTATGGGGACTCTTGCTAGTATGTGCTACTTTGTTTTCCGACAACGCTTTGGGTTCTTCCGCAGCGACTCCCATAGACGCATCAAAAGGGCAAGTGGGAGCAAGTCTTTCTCGTGGTCTCACTCTGCGAATATATCAGATCCTGATGACTATAACTCTGACATGGAGAAAATATATGCTCTGTAGACAGTCATAAGAACATGAGTTAGCTCTGATGATGAATGGCTATGTCAATGTAAGTAGTTGCTCTTGCATGTTAACTATGTATGTAATTTGTAGTTTTGAAGGTTGTGCGAGGGAGAAAGTTGGTGCATAATGTATATTCACGAACGTTTAAGTGTATCATGCAAGTTACAATCTGTATGGGAGTTTATTTGTTTGCAACCAATTAATTGCTTGCTGATTGTTATAGGAACTACGAATCTAATGCGTTTTGGGTAAAACTGTGATGGTTTGACTTGGGTTGACAGTAGGGTAGTAAATCAGGAATGCTTCTACTTCAACTCAATCCTAATCTTCTCAAGCAACTAGTTTTTACAATGGTTTAGGTGGCTATGTTTTTAATATATCCTCAAACCAGCTTGAATTTTTCAATTTTCTAAGCACCTGCGAACTGGATCAATTAAAACTGCCAAATCTCAGCAAACTAATGCCAAACCAGAGGATAAGTGAAGTTGAATCAACATATAATGGGAAATAATATACATATTTATCCGGGGGGTTGGATTAGCTCTATACACGGATACGAATTTGAAGAGAGTGATTATAGAAAAGGCTTACAAAAATTGGAATGACAAGGACTGATTCATCTAATAGGCCGATTCAAGCTGTTGAATTTCGTCTGTCGGTATTTGTAAAAAATCTAAAGAAACATATACAATGCAATATGACTTCCTAATTGCTTTATTGGAATTCAAGTTTCTCATAATTGTTCTATACACTCACAAATGAAATGTTCAATTTTATCATTTATCCTACCATACAAAATGATGGTATGAAGGACTATTCCCCAACCATAAAAAAAACTGAAGGAATGAATATTCAGTTGGAAGACAAAGCAAACGATTGATGCGCATTTGCTCTGAAAATACGTGGAATAACTCCAATAAGAATACGATGAATCCAAACACAACGCAATTTCTGTACGTGAGCTCAAACGTATTTCATTTTTTACAAAGGAAGGTGTGGCTTTTTTCATAATAAATGAGCCCAGCCGGTATCAAACTCATCTTCACCTACCTCAAATCAATTATTAATGAGATTCACTACTTTTTTAATTTCTCATAAAAATTAAATATATCTTAATATACTTAACACATTCAAACATATCTCAACGGGACTCACAAAACACTACTATTCATAGATCAATTCAAATTATTTGAAATCACTTCAGTACTCAAACGCAGCTAAATGCCTTAACGTGACAATTCAATAAAAAGAAATTTTCTTTTTGGGTAAACGGTTAAATTATATTAATACAAATATGCATAGCGCAAGTACACATGGGGTAGACAACAAATAACACATATTTAGGAGGAATAAATAGAAATAAGAAAATCATGAAAATTGAGGCCATTAAAATCTACAGCTTTGGCCCAAAGAAATAGAGTTCTAACAAAAAGTAATCTAATCTCCTCCAATGAACGCTTAATGTCTTCGAATGTCCAGTTATTTCGTTTCTTCCACATGCACCATAGAATACAGATAAGAATCATCTTCCACACAACTAAGATTTGTGGAATACATCGAGGTTCAACCAACATGGCAGAAGCTTGACCACTATAGCAAGCATAATTCAGGCTAGCTCTACCCGTCTGAATACATCGACCCATAGCGCTCTAACAATCTCGCAATGTATTAGAAGATGGTCCCTAGTCTCACCACTTTGTCTACACATACAACACCATTCCACCACTATCACATTGTGTTTCCATAGGTTATCCATTATCAAAATCTTTCCTAAAGATACTGTCTATGCAAAAAATGCCACCCTAGGAGGGGCCTTATTTCTCCAAATTCTTCTCCATGGAAAGTGATTATTTTGTAGTTGTGTGAGGGCCTTATAGAAAGAACGAATTGAAAATATACCTTTTCTAGTAGGTATCCACCACAAAGTATCAGCTCCTTGAGTGCTCGGTCTAATGGAGTAAAAGAGTTGAAAAAAATCTACAAAATTTCAGACTTTCCAATCTTGGGCTGCCCTAGTGAAGCTCACATTCCACTGGAGTAAATCACCATCCCTCTCCATGAGGTCCACCGCTGATGCTTCTTTCTCACGTGCAAGTATGAACACTATAGGAAATGAGTCCTTGAGAGCTCTATCTCCACATCATATGTAATGCTAGAATTTAGTTTTTGAGCTATCTCCTATCACAATTCTAGTATGACGGGCAAACACCCCCCACCCTCGTCTACTATGTTTCCATATACCCACGCCATAAACCCCATTGACCTCCTTAGAGCTCCATCCCCCCCATGTGCCTCCATATTTGTAATCAATTACCGACTTTCATAAAACTTTGTGTTTCGTATTATAGTGCCAAAACCATTTTCCAAGTAAAGCTCGATTGAACACCCTGAGATTTCTAATTCTCAAACCACCAGAAGAGATTGGGGAGTGTATCTTCTTCCACTTGACCAAATAAAATTTAAATTCATTCTCAAGTCCACTCTAAAGGAAGTTACAATGCAATTTCTTAATACATGTCACACTCGCGAGAATATAAGGATAAGAAATAAGTAAGTAGATTAGAGATAGTGCTTTTAATTAGAGTAACCCTTACCATCTTTTGACAAATACAATCTCTTCCAGCCTGTCAATTTTCGTTCAATCTTCTCAATTACTGCATACCAAATAGTTTTAGTCTTGGAGACGGCCCCTAGAGGAAGCCCAAGATAATTTATAGGGAAAGAATAGATCCTACAACCAAGGGTGTTATCCAACAACTAGATATTACGAATGTTGCCAACTGGAACCAACTCTAACTAGGATAAATTCACTTTCAACCCAGACACAGCCTCAAAGCAAAGTAGCAGTGTCCTTAGTGCCTGAATCTGGTTTAGTTCTGCCTCGTAAAAAAATAAGAGTATCGTCTGCAAACAACAAATATGAGATGTGAAGAGTATCTTGATGTATGTCACCAACCGAAAAACTAGCCAAAAACCCATTGTTAACCATCGTTGAAATGTTTAGGGGAGGAAGGGAGTCGAAAAGAGGAATTATTTTTGCATGGTTGAGCAATTTTGGATGTTGAACCTAAGGAGGAATTGAATGAGTTAGCAGCAAAATGTTTTGACTCATATATGGATTTGCATGTTCCTTTGAAGAAATTTGAAGAGATAAAGAAAGAAATTCTATTGTTTTTTTAGAGTGACGTACTCGCTCAAAGAAATTATTTAATTAATGTTGAACATATTGACATGGAACATTAGGGATATTCTTTTGTCGAAAAGTAGACTTTGGCGTTTATTGAATAAAAGTCAACCTTTTGTGGTGGCTCTTTTAGAACCTTGTCTTGGTGGAATAAATGTCGCTGACGAGCGAGATGGATGAAGTTGTCTAATTTTGTTAATAATGTGGAGGTTGGAGGGAAACTTTGGCTTTTTTGGGATGATGATCTTGAGTTTGAATTAACTTTGATGACAGGTCAGGCTATAAGTGGTTGGTTTACTCATGGTAGTGTGCGAATTCTTGGTACGTTTGTTTATGCCAGTTGTTTCCATACTAAGAGATTGGAGTTGTGGGATTTTTTGTGTTATCAAGACCCGAGTAGTTGTCCATGGTTTATTGGGGGTAATTTTAATATTATTCATGGCAATGAGGACAAAGTCAGTGGTATTATGTGGGCTCCTCGTGCAAAAGCTAAGTTTAATGACTGTATTCAACACTGTGGTTTGCTTGATTTGTCTTATGTAGGAAATCGATTGTTTTGGTGTAATGGTAGACTTGGTGAGAGGCGTATTTGGGTGAGATTGGATAGAGTTTTGGCGAATATGGCTTTTATTAATTTATGGGGTGATGTGCATTTTGAGTATCTTTCGAGAACATCGTTGGATCATTCGCCGATGTTGGTGTCGTTGGGTTGTGAGCAAAATATGTTTGTTAGACCATTTTGTTTTCAGCGAATGTGGGGCACACATGAGAGATTTCTTCCCTTGGTTAAAGGGGTTTGGGATGTTGTTGTAGATGGTTGTCCAATATTTTGGATTAGTAAGAAATTAAAAGCATTGAAATGTGTTTTGAGAAAATGGAATGTGGAGGTGTTTGAAAGAGTTGAAGTTGAACTAAAGGAGATAGAAAAATGCGTAGTTGGCTTGGAGCAATTATTGTTGAATGATTATTCTTCTTAGATTGAAGAGGAGCTGTTAAGTTGTAAACAAAAACATTTGGAATGGCTGCATAGAGAGGACATTTTGGGTTGTCAAAAGTCTCACATTAAATAGTTAATGGAGGGGGATTTGAATATGAGTTTTTTTTTTTTCATGCGATGATGTGTATTAAAAAGAAGAATAAAAGGTTTGAGAAGATGTGGCTGGATAATGTGTTGATTTTAGAATCTATCGAAGAGGTGCAGAATGGGGGGTGACATTTTTCTAGGAGTTACTGGCTACTGATGGAATTCGGTTTGAGGAAGATGCCTCGGCGTTGTTGACGCTGACTATCTTAGAGGTGGAAAATGAAGCTTTAACTGCAAGGCCTTCAATGAAAGAGGTAAAATTGGCACTTTGGTCTATTCCTTTGGATAGTAGTCTAGGACTGGATGGCTTTTCGGCTAGTTTTTTTTATTCTTGAGCATGACATTCTGGAATTGGCCATTGATTTTTTTGAGGTGAAGCCGCTATTAACATTTTATGGTGCTACTAACCTGGTGCTCATTTCTAAGGTTGATGAACCTATAGGTTTCGGGCAATTCCATCCTATTAAGCCTTTGTTCTGTGCTTTATAAAATTTTGTTGAAGGTGATGGTGTTCCGATTGGCTCCATTGTTGCATAAAATTATTTCTCAAGAGCAATCTGTGTTCATTAGGGGGAGAATTATTTTTGATAATATGGCTATTGCATAGGAGTTAGTTTAGGGGATGAATCAAAAGGTGAGAGGAGGGAATGTTATGGTTAAAATTTATATGGCCAAGGCGTATGATAGGATCAATTGGAGGTTTTTACTGGAGGTTTTGAAAATGTTGGGTTTTTGGGATAATGGAGGAATATGATTTTTAATTGTATTTCTTCTCCATACTTCTCAGTTATGTTAAATGGATGTTCTCAGAGATTTCTTAAGACTTCACGAGGGCTTCGTTAAGGTAATTCTTTCTCACCATATTTGTTTATCTTATCAGAGGAGGTGCTCTCGCGTATGTTAAATAGGGAGTATCACATGGGAATGATTAAGCCTTTTAATTCTTGGGGAGGAAGCATGATTAGCCATTTGTTATATGTGGATGATCTGCTGATTTTTTCTAATGGGGGTAAAGCCTCAATCAGAAGACTTTTGGAGGTAATTCATTTATATGAGACTATGTCGGGTCAGTAGGTTAGTGCTCATAAGTCCTCTATGTTTTTCTCTTCTAACTTTTTGGTGGCTAGAAAAGTGGAATTAAAAAAAAAATTTGGTTTTGAGTAAGGTGTTTGGCCTTGTACTTATTTGGGAATTCCATTGCATGTGGGGAGAATGAGACTTCGGATGTTTGATCCATTGATTGCGAAGATTCAAAAGAAGTTAGCGGGGTTGAAAGGTAAACTTCTCTCTTTTGGTGGTAAAATTGTTTTAATTAAGCATGTCTTGAATAGCATGCCGATTCACATGCTTTTAGTTTTGAATCTAGCAAATGGAGTTTTGTCGGCTTTGAAGGGATTTTCTCTAATTTTTTTTATGGGGTTCATCTCTAGATAATAATAAAAAGAAGTGGGTTTCGTGGAGGAAGATTTGTTTGCCAATTGAAAAAGGGGGGCTTGGGATTCGTAATTTGTTAGAAGTACAAATGTCTTTGCTTGTGAAGTTTGCTTGGAAAATGCAGTAAGGTAATTCTTTGTGGGCTAATTTTTTCTCTACTAAATTGTGGGGGATAAGCATATTTATTCGGTTATGAACTTGAGGAGGGGATCTCATTTCTGGAAGGGAGTTATGAGGTTGATGCCAATTATGATGGAAAATTCTAGATGGATTATTCGTAATAGGAATTCCAGCTTTTGGTTCGACAACTGGTTGGGTGATGGGATTTTGGCAGATTGTTCTTCAGTGATAGGAGATCCTGGCTTGCAAATAAAATCTCTTTGGGATGAATTTGGGTGGAGTATAGAAAGGCTTCGTGGCTTGGTCTCTGAGCAAGTAGTTGAAATAAGCGTTTGATCGAATATAAGAATGAAAGAGGGAGATGATATGTGCATATGGGTTCCATCGGTTGATGGAAAGTTCTCTACTAAATTTGCATGGCAGATTGTATGGAAGAGAGGCATTTTGTGCTCTTGGCGTAGGTGGTTGTGGCAGGAGGGGGTTACCAAGAAAATGTCATTTTGCTATTGGAGAGCTAGAAGGAAATTTTTACCAGTTGGTGAGGCCATTATGCAATTGGGTATTCTGCTGGTATCCAAATGTACTTGTTGTGCAGAGCCAAAGGTAGAGACGTTAGACCATGTTCTTTGTGAGGAAGAGGGGCTGAAAAAAAATCTAGAATCATTTTGCGGTGATTTTTGGGATTCGGTTGCCACGGTTTCTAACTTGGGATGGAATGATGGTTTTATGGTGGAGGCATGCAACTTGTTCTTGGTGGAGGCGTGTGACTTGTTCTTCGCAGGTTGGCTAGATCCATGGTGTGATGCCCATTATTATTTCTTGGGCTCTTTGGAGGGCAAGATGTGCTTCTCGGATGGAGGGTGTTAATTTTGATTGGAGGGGAATTTTGAGAGTAGTGAAAGTGAACTTAAAGGATATGTCAAATGGCTTGCGGAAATTTAAGATGATAGGTCCTAATGATTTTTCAGTTTTGCAAGAGCTTAATTGTCCTATGCTTCTGGTTAGTGATAAATTACCAAGATTAATAACTTGGAAGCCGCCAGAAAGGGGCTTATTTAAACTTAATGTTGATGGTGGATGTTGTGGAAATCTGGGGAGGTCCAGTGGTGGGGGTTTACTTCGGGATTCAAAGGCTAAGGTGATAACAGGGTTTCGCTCATTTTTATGGATAGGCGACGAATACTATTGCCGAGTGCCAGGCTCTTCTTGATGGTCTTCATTTGTGTCAATCTCTTGGGTTTAAAGATTTATTGATGGAATTTGATTAAGTGTTGTGATGGGTTGGCTAGCTTCCGGGATATGCAAATATTGGTTTCATTGGGACTTTTGGGAGGAGATTAAACTCTAGTTACTCTGCTTAATATTCAATTTTAACATAATTTTAGAGAGGCTAACATGACAGCAGATTTTTTGGCTAAAGAAGGGGGGACGATGGGTAGAACCATTAATTTTTTAGGTGAGGATTTGGTGCAAGGACAACTACGGGGCATTGTTTGACTGGTTTTAATAATAAGAGGCTTGACCTTGTTTTTGAAAAAAAAAAAAACCATTGTTGAAATCATTCTACTACATGCCTCCATGAGTATTGACAAAAAGAAGTTGGGAAAGGGGATCCCCTTGCCTTAGACATTGAGAGCTATTAAAAAAACTAACTAGGCAGCCATTCACCAACACTGAGAACCGTGCCATCGATATGCACTACATCTCCCCAAAACCATACCTCCCAAGCAAATACAATAAGAAATCCCAGTTAATATGATCCTAACCCTTCTCCATATCCAACTTGCACAAGAAACCCAGTTGCCGGATTTTAATCTACTGTCTAAGAATTCATTAGTGATGAAAACTGAGTCCAGAATTTGTCTTCTCCATACGAATGCGTTTTGGGATTTCGTAATGAACCAACCCAAAACTCCTCCCAATCGATTGCAAGCACCTTGGAAATGATCTTATACACCTCATTCACCAGGCTAATGGGCTGGTAATCCTTAACCTCTGATGCCCCAATCTTTGTAGGAATAAGTGCAATACAAGTTGCGTTGAGACTTTTCTCAAATCTCCCAACCGAAAAGAATTCATGAAATTCTTTCATTAAGTCCTCTTTCACCACTTCCCAACAAAATTGGAAAAAGCCCATAGAAAATCCATCTGGCCTAGCTGCTTTGTCTTTTCCCATCTTTCTCACCATTTCATGAACCTCAGCTTCTTCAAACGGCTTCTCAAACTAAATGACATTCTGCTACTCAATGGACTTAAATGTTAGCCCATCAATCTTCGGCCTCCACCTCTTTGGCTGGGTAAGCAGCTACTCAAAATAACCAGAAACATGTTCTTGGATCACAGAGATCTCCATGCAGATAGCTCCATCAATATTCATCATCTCAATACCATTAGTTCTCTTATGGGAATTTGCCACTCTATGAAAAAACTTAGTGCTACAATCACCTTCTTTCAACCCCAGAGTCCGAGATTATTGCTGCCAAGAAATCTCCTCCAATAGGGTAACCCTCTTTAGTTTTAAGACTAGTTCTGTCCTTCGAGCAAGTTCCTTCAATGAAAGGGCTTGTCCCTCCTGTGCCCTTTCTACCTCATGGAGCTCCTCCAATAGTGACGTCTTATGGTTGCCTATATCACCAAAAGATTGTGCATTCCAAAGCATTAAATCTTTTTTCGAAGTTTTCAATTTACCTGCAATAATGAAACTAAGGTTTATTGGATCTGATAGAAGGACCAACATTGCCTAACTCGTTCCACAAAGTCTTCAATTTTTAACCACATATTCTCAAACTTAAAGTATCTCATTCCTCTTTGAATTTTTCTACAATTTAACAAAATAGGAAAATGATCAAAACATAAGCGAGGTAGTCGTTTTTTACATACTTTCGAGTAATGAATTTTCCACTATGGGGAGTCTAAAAATTGTCCAATCTAGACCACGTGTAGTTATTTGACCATATGAATGCACCACCCATAAGAGGAAAGTCCACCAACCCCAACTTAGATACAATCTGAGAAACTCGATATTGCTGGCCACAACCTGCTATCTCCCGATCTTTCACTGGGGAATCTAACAACATTAAAGTCTCTACCTGGCGCCTATACACCAAGGAAGGTCCCACTAGCTGTGTAACCTGACCAACTCTTTCTATAAAAAGTTTTTACTGCTGTCCAAGGTCGGCCCATAAATTCCAAGAAAAGCCCATCTAAAGTTATCCTCCACATTTTGAAAGAACAAGCTACTGTGTATTTCCCGATATACTCTTCCATTTTTCCACCACCCTTCTATCCCACATAATTAGTACTCCACTTGATGCTCCAATCAAAGCAATAAAGACTTAGTCAACATATTGATAGCAACACAAACTTCTAATGATGCTTCTTGAGATATTTTCCATCTTGGTTTCCTACAAGCACACAATATTCACCTTCCACTTTTGAAGAAAATTTTTTATCCGTAGATGCTTATTTACCTCATTAAGCCCTCAAACATTCCATGATAGAATCTTAGGCTTCATGGAGACAAAGTCAATCCCCTCCCTTTGGATCTTACTTGACTTAAACTACCTTCATAATTGACAGACCAAGTTAATCTCTTGAGCTCCCTCTGTTTTTTTTTAACTAGATTTCTTGATATGAATATTTTCAACTTCAATGACAGTTAACAAAGCCATAAATTTTTCTTCAAAACCTTCACACTCAGTCCCCACACAACATTGGATTTCCTACACCTTAACCATAACCCAGTTCGAAACAGTGTGTTGACTGATAGTAAAGATTTTAGTGGTATAGGCTCCCCATCCATCTCAACCCCTTTGTTTGATGCCCACTTCGAGACCACCAGCACCCATGTCCTCCTCAGCAAGAGAAAATTTGCATTCCTAGTCAGTAGTTTCATGCAAAGGGTTTGTCAGTTGTAAGGCTCCTTCGTTGACGTCCCCAACACCTCCAACCCTCGCTAGCTCTAGTTCTCCTTCTTTTGTGCTATCCATCGGCCCTTTCTATAACTATATGCCGAAGAGCAACTGGCCAACAGTAAGTGAGGTGGGTCACTCGTGCCTACGATTGTCGGCTCTACCGTCCCCCCCCCCCCAATCTCTATTGTTGTAGGACCTGTATGTCCACTCTGTGCCAAGAAACTGTCGTCGATGGTAAGTGAGTTTGAAAACCTGTGATTGTTACTAGGATTGCCATCTTTGTCGACTTCACCCCTACCATATCCTCCCTCTCCACCACCGCTGATGGTTCCTCTGCCTAACGAGACCATTGGCATCATCTCCAATGCTGTTGGTCGATGCCCACCTGTTGATGGGCCTATGTGGCTTGTGTCTTGTCTCCTCCATATAGGGCCCACCTGTCTCTTAGTGTTTATTTGGCCCACGGGCTGAGGCCCAAGTCTTGAACTGAAGCATTGCTTTGCCTTCCCTTGTAATTGGTCCCCAGCTTGAAGCCCAGTGTAGTGGCCCACACCACTTTGGTCCTTTCTAACTAGCCTTTCTTTATCCAAGCCTCCCATACCATTTCCTTCTGTATCCAAGCCACCCTTCTGGCCAAAGCCCATCACCCTATTCTCTTCAACACACCCTATAAGGCACTGCATTTTCTCCTGCAATGCGTCTAACTACTTTTTTCTTTCCATAAGGGTATGATGCTCACCTTCTTCTGCCAAGCCGATAGAACACCTGCCACCACCATTTTGTCTCTGTATGCCTCTTGTACCAGCAGCCCAACCAGCCCTTATTGGACCAACAGTTCTACTCAAACTTTCCAACATATCAGACCTTCCTCTTAGCCTATTTTGCTCGTAGAGTGGCATCGATGCCCTCGATTGTTGGAGAACCTCTCCTTACGAATGTGTTTGAGGTTGGTTCATGCCAATTGCCGTTACAGGCGGTGACATACAAACTTGTCCACCCTCTCTTCCAGCCTCCTTTAGCACCTCCACCAATTTCTTCCAACCCTTTTTGTCTGCCTCCTCTGGAATGAAGATGAAATTTCGTCAACCACCGCCTCCATACTCCACTAGTACCATGTAATAACCACGACAATTAGAACATCTATGTGGAATGAAACCTCTATCTCCCTCCCGAGGAGCAATATAAAACTCTCTTCTTCCACCATTCAAACAGCCCTCCAATGCTTTGATAAACCATAGTACCGTGGCCACCCCAAGCTCATTCCTTTCAGAAACCTCCAACTCCTCTTAAGTAACGTGCAAATATCTTCCATCCCTTGTTAGCTCAAAAACTTTTGATTACTACCAAATTTGAAAAACCAATCTTCTCCTCCAAGACAACAGAAAATCTTGCCGCCAAACACCCTCAGCTGCCATTGTAACGTTCAGTGTACGCAGAGAAAAACTAGGTGTACAGAGAGTGTCGAGCAACCTTAGTCACCTTTCCTTCATGAAATCTCAATACAAAGAATTCAATGTGTGTGTCTGTGTGTGTGTGTGTGAGAGAGAGAGAGAGCCACATTCTTTCTCCACCATACAATTATGTGAAAAAATAAATAGTGGTGGGTGAAAGGTGAAAAATCAATAAACAAGTAGCACATGCACAGTTTTCTTAGAATTTGTATACATGAATGAGATGATTTCTTATTTTATAAGATTGCTGTAACGGTCAGATATGAACGTCAAGAAAGAAGCTGCATCTTCTAAAACAAATATCTCCCTCTAGCCCACGTGGTTTTCAATTAAAAAAAAACAACAGAACCACATGGGTTATATTTTGCTTACAAAGTAACATGAATAGCTCAGGAAAACCCTAGCTTCTCTTACTTCGAAACCCTTTTCATCGTCCCAACTTCCACAAAGGAACAAACTACTACGATATACAATTTTACAAATTATACCAGATCACATCTCAGCAACGGCCACACATGCTGAGACTGAGTGTACAATTAGCCTTGACCAGGGGCAGGAAGCAGCAAATCATGGTCGTCACTGCCCTGGGCTTCTCCTTGATGATCTTGAAGGAGGCCCACTCATGTCCAATGCAGGAGGATGCTGAGGTTCCTCGGGTCTTTGCACCTCCTGCATACACAGCAAGCAACAGTGTGAGCGTGAAAATAGCAATAGCAACCTTAATGCAAATTGATAGTGAAAAGTGGAAAACTGAAACAAGGAGAAAACTAAATAGGGATACTAGAAATAAAAATACAGGTCTTGTGCAAGTTTTTGAGGTAGGGAACATGAAATTTAGCTTCTCTGTCAACCTAGCACCACACAACCCTATCAGTTTGAAAAAGACAAACAGTATCTACTCCTGCCGATGATTTCCTGTATTCTTCCTCCAACCCCTAGAACTCACATGTTTGTGACTGCCATAATAGCAGAAAGTGAGATTGCTTTTTGATAGAGCTGAATGCTTTTTTTTTTCCCTTTCCAGAGCAAAAGGCTTTAAAGAGGCTCTCTCTCCAGAGCTTTGTGAATTATTTCCATTTCTCACTATTTTTCTTGTTTTCTTTTTGCTGTAAGAATAAGAACATGACAACATGGCAAGGCACTGATTTTCAAAATTGTCATTCAAATTTTTTTAATTAACTCACCTCAACTATTTTTATAGCCAAAGAGTATTCAGATGTTTATCAAGCTCACTAATACTGACAATATAAAAGAGAAGATCTACAAACCCTTGATGATGAATTAGTACTGTTGCATGATTGTGCCTGCTTTTTTGTGTGCACACGATGCTGGCGCTGCATTTGCTCAAATTGTTGTAGCCTTGCAGCGAAGTTAATTCCATTATGTGAACTTGCACCATCCTGGATCCCATCTCCATCCTCGGTGATTTGTGATCCACTTGGCATGTGATGTAGAACTTGATGGGGGTTCCCTGATGATGTTCGCCTTAGTTGCTCACCATTGAAGGAATATGAAGGTACAGCTTTTAAACGGGTTCGCAGTATCTTAAAAGCGGCACTTTGCTGCATTCAAGTGTCAAATTCAAGGTAAGCTGTATGACTGACACAATTACAGCACAAACAACCCAGCAACTAGCATTAGGAGCAAGACTAATCTCCTTAGAATTTTGAACTGAGCATCATCCTGATTATAATTAGTTGAATTATCTACATTTGAAAATTCTTGTTTTCAGTCTTAAATTTGCAGCAATAGCTCAGAGTCGCCAGATTTTCCTAATCATCTCACAAACCACAACCGGATCATGCATACTAATTCACAGAACTCCATGTTCCAGTTCCCCAAAACTGGAGATCCCAATGTGATGTGTTTGTGCTCGTTCATCATTTTAGAACAACGAAGGGATATTTGGCTATGTTTGTATACATTAAGTGCATACCCCACTTACAACATATGTAGTGTTGCAGAGGATTTCTCTTGCAGGGAAATATGTTTTAATATGGGTATTGCCTGGAAATATTTTCACCATTATTAAAGAGCAATTTGGAAGTATTAACTCTTCTGGAAACATACCTGGGGAAGCAACATCAGAAGGCCATACAAGGCTTTTAACAACCATATATATCTTCCAGGTTCAAGAAGCTGCAAGAACCACAAACTGTGGGTCAAGGGAAAAACATAAAAACAGCAACTTGGGGAGACAAATGCAGGAAACATGAAATATATTATCCATTTAATTAGAACAAAAACTGATCCACCATTAAATGCTTTGCACGAGAGAAACATGATATATTGAGTATGCAAAAACTCTCTTTTATCCAACACCAAATACATCGAAAAATGTATAAAAAATATTCATGCATCACACAAATGTTCAACTAGAAAAATTCCCATATCAGCCAAGTGTGATTGTGGCTGTGCTTTAATATTGACTTCTCTAAAGAAAATACAAAAAGAGGTTGCTTCTGCAACACTTTTTCCCTTTTTTCCTTTTTCAAATTTTACATTAGGATAGTCACTACAGATTAGTTTAAAAAATTATCCTTAAAATCCTTCTCCAACAGGGTAAAAAGAGATGCAAGACAAATCCTAAGATTCCCCAAGTCCTCCCTCTCCTGCCGCCAGTCAGGAATAGAGTGAGGTGAATCCTGTATGTGTGCTAAGTGCTCCCCTTTCTATTAGCTAGGTATCTGGCTATGGATGCCTTTCCCTACATCAATAAACCTCTATTTTGAGCAGGAGGATCCTTCTTTAATTTCGCATTTTCCATTGGACAAATAAAGTCAAGATGAATCCAAATGACAACAACTAGTACTGATTATTAGAAACCCAAGGGAATATGAGATGGATAAATGAAACGAAAAAAATAAGATATTGGGGAATCTCATTTTTATCTCCTAGAAAGATAGTTGCTTTCATTAAAATGCCAACTAAATGGTCCACATCAAGACAGGAGGTGCTACTCTCCAAGCAGCTAAGCAGCTTCCACTACCAAATTCCCAGCTACAAGAAGCCTGAAATCAATCATGGAGCAAGAGTAACGATGTATATAAATAAAGAACCATCATCGACAGCAGCTATTCCACCCAACAGTGATTAGGAAATGGTCTACCGTTTCCTCATCCTGTTTGCATGTGTTTTGACAAGCAGCAGCAATTGAAAACAAAATTGTTCATATCCCAAGAAATTCTTCCACTTCTACACTACAGAGGGAATGCTTACATGCCAAGTACAACTGGCTGTACAACTGCCCTCAACCAAGTACAAGCTTCTTACCTTAGACTCGTCACTCCTACTTGGTTTCCATCAGATCATATATTCTCCAACTCGGCCACCATGAACATCATATAAGAGAAAAAGAGCATTGACTTACCGTATTTCCCAGATGTGAACATACCAAACAACCCTCAAATTCCAATGCATCCCACTCCCTAACAAACGTCTGGAGTTCACCACATACACGGTAATGGAAATAAATCAGGGCATAATCCTTTACACCTCCCCATTAGATGTGTGCGCCTGCACCCACTGTAAAGGACTATACCCCACAAACTCAAGCCAGTCTATTCCCAATTGCTTTACAAGCTTGTTCTCACCACATTTTGAAAGGAAAAACACATCAGTAGTCGTAAAAGATTTCCAGCATTTCTTGCAGGAAGTAACCTTTTCCCTTTGTTTTCAAAAGCTTTTCACTTTTCTTTTCTTTGTTTGTTTATTTCTCTCTTTCTATTATCATCTTTGTTCTCCATGTAGCATGGGGGCATGATGTGGAGTTTATGGGTGGATGACAAGTTGTTTGTGTTTTATGTTGAGGACCGGGGGTTTTTCAGAATCACTGAGACAGGCAAGCGATTGACAAAGGCCATTTCTTTTAGAAATGGGCTGGCGGCTTGGTTGGTCAATACAGTGGAGCCATGCGTCAATGGGAGGTCAAAAGGAATTTCTCAAAACCATTCGAGAAGGTTACCGTAGCTTTTTAGTCCAGCATCATGCAAACTCTTTTGGTCATTTCTTGTAGCTCAAGGTTTATGGAGGAGGTACCCGAGGGAAATCAAGGCAGAAGGTGGGTTTGTTTTGCAAGAACACTTGGGGACTTCTGTCACCTACCTTCCCCTGTTCTAGTGAATGGTAACAGAGGAGTAGAACTATCCATTGGAGGGCTAGTCGATAGGAGAGGGAAGCAACCCCAAGTCAGGAGGCCATCATCTGAATCCCCGTGGTGTCGTATAAGGCTGTGTTGGTTAAGTTGGTGCCCTAATCAGCTTCTCAGGGTGATTGTCGCCACCGTGATGGTTCAGGGAGGAGTGGTGAGTCTTCTGGTACCGAGTCTGGTTTTCCAGTCACTCAGGCTGCATGTTCACTAGCAACGGCTGGCGGAGTTCTCCTTCCCAAGGGTGATGCATCTGAAAATCATGAGAAGAGTGTTCTATTGGCTGTGAAAACTGAGTTGCTCAATGTGAAGGAGAAGATCAACCCTCTCCTTTTCATAGTGAATTTGGGTTTGGGATTACCTTTGGGCTCGGCCCTTCCTGACCCAAGCCTTTTGTTTTCTTCTGGGTCGATTTCATTAGGCCTCCCTTCTAGGCCTGTTGTCAAGGAACCGAACAGTGGTGGGAAAGAAAAGGTTTCGTTGGGGGTTGGTCCTAAGACAAATATTCGGCCCATGTGGTGGGTTAAAACTTCTCTCAGCTTATCTTCCCTCGACAGAGGTATATCACCTTCTACAGGGCCCAATTCATCAACGGGAGGCCCACCATCTCCGGGTCCAACCCAGAACCAGCTGAACGGTGCTTTCAATCATTTTCCCATCATTATCCCGCCGGTTTTGTCACTAGTGAATGAGGTTCTAGAGAAGGTGTTGTGGGATGCTTCTCCCTTGACTGTTATAGACTCAGCTACCCTTTCTGTGGTGTTCCCACCATGCGAGGGTGGCAATAATATGCAGCGAGGGGATTTTCCTTCGAGTTCTAGGCTTTCAACTATATCGTAGATGGAGGAGACTGCAATTGTGCCTCTGGTTGACCTTCCCCCCTGTAGGTCCTGCCCTTTCCTTGTTTTCTTCTCTTGGTGATAATTCTATTATTGCTGCTAGGCCCTTGTTTGTGGCTGCCCCTTTGGAGGATATCTCGGTATCGGGTTTTTTTGCTCTGTTTTTCCGAAAGCTATGGCAGCCAATAGTGTTGACTTAGTAAACATTTAGCTAGTCCAAGGTGTAGAAGTTGGTGTCGATAGTGGTCTAGGGGATTGTGGGGAGGAGTCAATGCCTTTGTGCACTTTGACTTAGTCTGGGGAGGATGGTTGCAATCTTCAATTGGTGTCTAGGGAGGATGAGGTGGACCCAATGAATTTATGCACCTTTTCACCTTTGCCTGTAACGAGTGGATTACCTTCGGATTGGGTGATTCAGAGAGCGAAGGAAACTCAAGATTGTGTGGGGTATCTTACGAGGGGTTTGAGGAGCAATACAAGGCATTACTCATTGCTATTGAGGAGGGTCGTATTCTCTCCCTTAAATCCGCTTTAGGAAAAGATAGAGAGCTTACACATCTTACTTGTTCAATTAATTATGGTATTTGGGAGGGGAGTGCCAGTAGAGGAAGATCTAAGGTAAGGGTGGTATCTTCCCATGAAGCCTAAAATCCTTTCTTGGAATGTTCAGGGTCTTAATGATCCCAACAAGCGACTTTGGGTTAAGAATCTTCTCCGTCATTGGAAAATGGATATTGTTGCAGGAAACTAAGCTCAAGTTCATTGATCAAAGCATCATTACTAGTTTATGGGGCTGTCCATTGTGGGTTGGGTGCCCCTTGCTTCCAATGGACTGTTCAGGGGCATTCTTATTATGCGGGGATACGAGGGTGGTTGAGTCTATTGAGGTGTGTATTGGAAATTATACGGTGGCTTGTTCTTTTAAGAATGTGGACAGTGGTTTTTTTTTTTGGGCTTTTGTTGGAGTGTATGACCAAATGTGGAAAGAAATAGGAAGGACATATGGTAAGAGCTTGTTGGTTTGGGCAGTTGGTGGAACTTACCTTGGTGTATTGGCGGTGACTTTAATATCACTTGGTTCCCAAGTGAAAGATCGGGAGAAGCTCAGCAGAGTCTTGCTATCAATGATCGGGCCTGGTCCCACTTGGACAGATTTTTGGTGTCCACTCCTAGGAGGCTCACTACTCTACATTGCTCCAGAAGAAATTATCTAGGGTCTGTTCGGACCATTTTTCTATTGTGCTGGATTGTGGGGGCATTCATGGGTAATAGATACTTTAAGTTTGAAAATATGTGGCTGGAAGTTAATGCCTTTGTGGAGAAGTTGAGATTGTGGTGGTCCTCATATCTCTTGGAGGGCTCACAAAGTTTTATTTTGGCTGGGAAACTCAGCCTTGAAGAGGGATTTGAAGATGTGGAATGTAGACGTCTTTGGACATATTAATAGTCAAAAGCAGTCCCTTTTTGAGGATTTACAAGTTTTGGAGGGAAGGGAGGTGAGTGCTCTTCTTTTTGTGGAGTTTTGCAAGAAATTATCTATCACCACGAAGCTTGAAAAGGTGCTTTTAATGGAAGAAATCTCGGGGAGACAAAAATCACAAGCCCTTTGGTTGAAAGAAGGGGATAGATGTACTAAATTCTTCCATCGGGTGGTTGATTCTCATCGTTGGAATAATGATACTGAGATGCTTTAGGTTGATGGACAGGTTTTTTCGGATCATGATACTATTAAGAGCCATATTGTCTATTATTATGAAGGTCTTCTTATAGAGCAACTCCCTTGGAGGCCTAAACTTGATGGTTTGTCCTTCGAGGTTATCGATCAGTCGAGCTCTATTTAGTTGGAGGGACCTTTTGAGGCGGATGAGGTTTTTCAGGTGATTCGTGGGATGGCTAAGGATAGAGTTCTGGGTTTGGATGGGTTTTATATGGCTTTCTTCCATTATTGTTGGGAGGTTGTTGGAGAGGATATCATGATGATTTTTCATGAATTTCACTCTTTTGAGAAGTTCAAAAAAAGACTTTACCTAGTTTGGGTACTCAAGTATTCTCATAATACCTCACTACTATTAATTATTTTATTATTACTTTTTACCAACTTTTCACTACTATTCAATATTCTATCATTACTTTTTCACTACTATTTACATAATACTTGAGAATACCTCACTACCCAAACGCAACTTTAATGTGACTTTTATTGCCCTTATCCCTAAAAGAGTTGGGGTTGTGGAGGTGAAGGATTTTCAACCTATTAGTCTCGTTAATGGGGTGTACAAGATACTTTCTAAAGTTCTTGCTAACCACATGAGTGCCTTATGAGTAGTATAATATCAAAACCCTAAAATGATTTTGTTAAGGGAAGACAAACTTTGGATCCAGTTCTTATTGCTAATGAATGTCCTCCTAGCCCTTTTCCATTACCGACAAGCCTCTCAAGCCTCCGATACATATTGTCTCAGATACGAGTTCCACCAGCGTCATCATCTTCGACAGCCCATCGTCTAGGACTTTACCCACCAGTTCGCCTTCTCCCGTCAGCAAGTTGTGTGGTCGCCAGTCGTTGTCTGGAGGATGATGGCATATCGTTGCCGATAATAGGCCCACGGCCATCAGGGAGATACACTTTACAATCGTACTATAATCTCTTATGACACTCTACAAGAACATTCCCATGGAAGAACATATGGAAGACAAAGGCCCCCTTAAAAGCTTATTTTTTTGTATGGTCAACTTCGTTAGGGAAGATTCTCACCTTAGATAATCTAAGGAAACTCCACTTCATTGTATTGGATTGGTGCTAGTAGTGTAAGAAAAGTGGGGAGTCTTTGGATCATTTATTATTGCATTGTGATGTAGCCATGAGTTTATGGAACGATATCTTTGTGAGAGTGGGACTAATTTGGGTAATGCCAAGAAGGGTTGTTGAATTCTAAAATTGCAGCTATGTGGAAGATGATACCGACCTATCTATGGTGGTGCATATGGATGGAGAGGAACGGTCAGAGCTTTGAGGATCGTGAATGGACAATGGATGAGCTTAAAACTTTCTTTTCTATACACTTTATTCCACTGGTCGATTGTAATAGACTTTACTAGCATGAACGTACATGATTTTCTTGTATCTTTAGACAATCATGCCTAGGTGTGGCTCTTGTATATGTCCCGTGTACTTGGCTTCGCCTATTATCAATAAAATACTTATTTACTAATAAAAAAAAAGAATGTTTGGGTAGTAGAATCCAGGAGTAAACACCCGGCATCCTATGCAAATTAGATATGGAGAAGAGGCCTATGATCATGTTAACTAGGACTTGTGCTACTTAGGAGGTGTGGTTTTGGGCCAAGATGGATTTCATGGATTAAGCATTGTATTTCTATTGTCCATTTCTTGGTATTGGTGAATGGACCTCAGATGGGATTTTTTAATAGTTCTAGGGGATTAAGAACAAGGGGACCCTCTTTCCCCTTCCTTTTTGTCATTGTTATGGATGTTCTCAATTGTATGTTGGGTGTAGCTGTTGATGGAGGTTGTCCTTCTAGCTTTTCAGTGGGAGGTGTTAATATTTCCCACCTTCCTTTTGTTGATGATGCCTTACTTTTTTGTGAGCCGGATCGTGGTCATATTCAATATTTGAGAGCTCTATTGCTTTGTTTTGAAGCTGTATTGGGACTGAAGGTGAATCTATCAAACCTTGAAATGGTTCCTGTGGTTTTAGTGAATAATGTTTAGTGCTTGGCTAACATTTTGGCCTATAAGGTTCCTTCACTTCGCTTGAAATATCTTGGTCTTCTTTTGGGAGATGCTTTCAAGGTGAAATCTATTTGGGAGGGTGTGTTAGAAAAAGTTAATAGAAGATTGGCAGGATGGAAAAGAATTTATTTGTCAAAGGGTGGTAGAATCACTTTAATCAAAAGCACTTTATCTAACTTCCCTACATACTTTCTTTATTTCTGCTATCTGCAAGTGTGGCCTCTCGTATTAAGAAAACCTTCCGCAATTTTCTTTGGGGAGGCATTGGGGAGGAAGCCAAGTTTCACTTGTTGGTTGGGATGAAGTTTGTTCTCCAGTACCTTGTGGTGGTTTGGGAGTGCGTTACTTGAGGACCTTCAATAAAGGAGAAGTGGTAGTGGAGATATCACCTAGAAGGAGAGGCTTTGTGGAGAGTAGTTATAGATTCAAAATGCGGGAGTATTAAAAGGGACTATTGTTCTAATGAAGTTAGGGGGCATATGGTGTGGGGTTGTGGAAAAATTTGTTCCGTATCAGAGAGGTTCTCCAACTTCTTCAGATTTGTGGTTGGGAGAGGCCATGGTGTTTATTTTTGGCATGGTGTTTGTTGTGGTGCAAGGGTTCTTAAGTATGTTTTTCCCACTCTTTACCGGATTTCTAGTGAAAAGAGGCCATGGTGGCTGACTTGCCGGTGTGTTCCAATGGCTCTATCCATTGGAATGTCAATTTTTTAAGAGCGGCTCAAGATTGGGAACTTGGAACGTTTGCTGATTTTGGTAATGTGGTCGAAGACAGGATGACTTGGACTCCTAGTGGGAGTAAAAGGTTTTCAGTGCGTTCCTATTATAAGGCCCTTTCAGGATTTTCTAATGATCATTGCTTTCCCTGGAAGAGTATATGGAATTGTAAGGTTCCTCCTAAGATTGCTTTTTTTATCTGGACTAAGTCCCTTGGCAGAATTCTCATCACTGACAATTTGAGGAAACATGGTCTCATCATTATGGATTGGTGCTTCTTGTGTAAGAAAAAGGGGGAATCTGTGGATCATCTATCATGACATTAAGGTGGCTTGGTTTTTGTGGGATGAGATCCTTAACCGTACCGGGGTGGCATGGGTTATGCCTGGAAGAGTTATGGATATTTTTATATGCTGGACAGGTATTAGAGGTAATGTTCACATTGCTGCTGTGTGGAAAATGATCCCTCATTGTCTTATGTGGTGTTTGTGGATGGAGAGAAATAATAGGTGTTTTGAAGACCGGGAGCATTCCTTGGAAGAGCTGAAAAGATTCATTTTAACACCATTTTTCTTGGGCTTTGGTCATTATTTGTAATGAGGACAGTTTTCATGGTTTGCTTGTATTCATCACTGGTGCTTAGTGATAATTACGCGTATTCTGTGTATATTCCATGTGTACTTGGGCTATGCCTTTTTTTTAAATAAAGTTTTACTTTTACTTGTCAAAAAAAAAAAAAAAGATAATGTCAGAAATATTGCTACTGGTGTATATTTTGTTGAAGCTTCTACGAGAAAAGCCACCAACCAAGAAAGAATACATGAAATCACAAGAACCAGTAGTAAGGCAAATTAGTACTGTCTTTAACTCATGCACCTGTAATCTAAGGTAAGCAAAGATTGGAGTTTCCAGCAAGCGAATCAGCTTATCCAACTGGACCAAAAATTTGACATTGATATCTTCCTCCACCAGAGAATGAATCACAGCACTTGCATGCTGGTATGTCTGCCAAGCAAGATAAAACATGATCCTAAGTGAACATTAAAGGTTGGAGAAACAAGATCGATAAATGCTGCTAGAATCTCCAAAAAAAGGGAAAAAAGGAGGGAAGGTGACTGGGTGAGAGAGAGAGAGAGATGGAATATTTCACCCAGAAATTTCAAACCACTCACCTGTGCTAATAAGCAAAGACTGATAATTGCTGTGGGTGAATGACACCATGAAGCATATAGAGAAACAAATAAGTTTTTCCCAGCAGGATTCACCAGCGAGTCTTTTAAAAGATTCCGGAGCTCAGACAATTCGGAGGATGTGAGTAAAATTAAATTCAAAGCCTGAAAAAAAAAAAAAAACTTATAAGTGTGAAATGGATAAACAAAATTCACCTTCTTAAGTAGCTAGAGATTTGATACAGCTGAAAAATTAAATAAAAAACATAAAAGAGGATTTAGTACAATTGGAAAAATAACAATAGAGAATAAAAAGTTCAATTGAAAAGCACGGACCAATTTAAAGCAAACTACAGGGACTAATTTTGTATTTAAGCTTAAAAAGAAACAAAAAATAAAAATTTTAAGAAAATAGAATTTGGTTTATGACATCCAAGTTATTCCACACCATCTTAACTACATACATATAGGATGTTTGCTTCAATTAATTCAAAAAATTATAACAGAGCAAACATGTGTGTCCTTTGGTCACTCAAGGACTAAAAGGTTTATACAATAATCAGATAATTGACAGAACCTGAACCATAATAGATGCAAAATCTAGGTCAGATTCTCCTTCGAGTATGGTTGAGAGTTCACGGTAGACCCTTTCAGCATCTAAAAGTACACAAAGCCGACGGATTATTAGAGCACCACGCCTGAGTAATGAACAAACATGAATTAATTATAGGAGAAAGAAATAATACATTTAAGTTACTATTTATTACAAATCAGTAATACTAGACTTAAGAGAGCAAGAAAGAGACGGAAAGAAACTCACTTCTCCAGAAGAGAATTGTCCTCTCGGAAATTATATACGAGGAAAATAACAAGTTGGCGGAAGTGTGGAGGATCTTCTGCTATGCATGCATGAACCTCAAGAACAAGGAGCACAACCTGCAGAGATCCATCATTGCCAAACATTTAACAGATATAAACCATCAGATAATGCATTTTAGTTTTCCCTACATAAAAGTTTCTCCATATACTTCAACGAATTAAGAGTGCAAACACAATAAAATATTGAAGTTCTCCTTCACATTTTAGTAATTTAACACATGCTTTCACAAAGATATATAGGATCTTAGAGATGTAAGTTGGAATGGAACAAGCATATACTTGAATGTATTCCATCATTAATATCAAAGTTATCCGAACGCCTCTCTTCTAACTAATCAAGCACATACTTTCACTAAGACATTAATACTTGCCCAAGATGTGGCCACTTCAATACCCGAAAAATATCAAAGTTTGCTCAAATCCTTTGAACGAAACCGTTGTTGTAGAAACTGTTTCATTCAAACTATACCTCCTTAATCATCTCCGTTGATCACAAAATCATCTACATACATGACAAGAAGAAGATATCTGGCATCAATATGTAACCGAAATAATGAATGATCTGATTGACATCTCGCAAAAACAAATTCCAAAATCACCTCGGTGAAATTTCCAAACCACGCTATCAGAGATTGCTTAAGACCATAGAAAGCTTTTTTTTATAAGTAAATTTATTAATATCAATAGGCGTAACCAAGTACACTAGATGTATACAAGAGAAAACACATAACCCATAATAGTAAGCCCCTAATGAACAGTAAGCCATAATAGGGAACAACTCCCAAGATGGAGAAATTAGAAACCTATCCAATTTACACCAAGCCTGATGGGGACAAAACACGCCTCCCCAAAGTCATTGTAAATATCAATCCCTTGTTTCCCACATAACTAATACTCCACCTGAAACTCCCTTAGAAGCTAAATAGGACCATTCTACGTAATCCGAATGATCCTACGAGAACAGAGGAAGGCTTCATAATACAACTAGTCCTGCCCTCCCTCTAGTCCTCCTTTGACTTGGACTACCTCCCTTAGCATCGTACTTGATTGCCCAAGTAAGACACTTTAACTCTCTACTCTTATTATATCTTGATTTTGTTTCAAGTCAGTCAATTGCAGTGAGTAGTGCTATGAATTGGTCGTCAAATCCTTCGCATGCAATCCCCATACATTGCTATATCTTGTTAACCTTTTGCAAAACCCAATCTGATGACGACCCAGCTATATTGTTTATTGGTGGAAGAGATAACAAAGGGACAACATCTTCCCCAGACTTAGCTCCCAACTGTACACCAGGCCCTAAATGTTCCTCCTCGCAAGGCACCAATGACAAACCCACAATTTCCTCCACACCATCTACTACATACAAATCCCACAGCTCCTCAACAACTCCATTGTTGCTGTCACAAGAAGCCTGAAAAGATACTGACAAATTGGTTCTCTCCATCATGAGTGGTGAGACTAAGGTCACCATTGGAGGTTCTGGGTTGGCGGCAAACCCATAAAATCCCCCAAGTCTCAGCAGTACATCAAGTTCTTTCACCTTTGGCATGGGTGTTAAGAGTAAAAATTGACTAGAGGTGCGCCACCCCCAAGTGATACTTTCTGTGCCACGCCACTCCGACAGACCCTACACCTCCCTCAGGCCTTGGCGTTATGCAATTTTTCTTCAACTCTGGTGTGGGTGCCATCGTTTCTTTAGGGAGAACACTAACTAGGGGTGTAACATTGACCATCAGCCCTTTCTGTGTCAATTGTTGTGGAAGGCATTCCATTTCAGCCATCTCTATGCCGATACCCGACATAGAACCCACTTTGAATATAGATGACCCAACTTTCTTTTTTCCTTTATCTGGTTTTATAGGATTCGAGCTTATCTTGGGCTCCCTCTTATTTGTTTCTATAGAGAATAGCGGCGAAGTGCCATGATATAGGCCTTACAACCCTGTAACTGCCAGCCAAAAGCAAGTTTGTTTTTCTAGAATAAGAGAGTAATTTGTAGGAATTATTTTCATTGTGAGGGTTTCTCCTCATTTTATAGGACAAATACAAAGCTGGAAATCAGCCATATAAAGTTCCCTAAAACATTCCCTAAAACAAGGCTGGAAAACAGCCACTAAAGTTCCCTAAAACATTCCCTAAAACAAGGCTGGAAAACAGCCACTGCTTGCAGTCAATAAAGACTACTTTATGGTCCTACAGCTGAAGAGAAAGGAAAGAATAAAATAGGAAAGAAAAAAATTAAATGCTAACTTATAAGGAAACTAAATCTTCTAGAATATTCACACATTTACAGCCAATATCTCCTAGAATACAACAGAATTGACTAGGCAGATTTTTGGAAACTTTCCAACACTCCCCCTCAAGCTGGTTTGAAGATGTCTTCCATAGCCAGCTTGCTGATTAAGTTTTCAAACTGTTTCTTAGGCAATCCCTTTGTAAGTATGTCTGCTACTTGCTCAGCTGTAGAAATATAGGGCAAACAGATTACCCTACTATCTATTTTTTCCTTGATAAAATGCTTGTCCACCTCCACATGTTTTGTTCTGTCATGAAGAACTGGATTGTGAGCAATAGCTATTGCAGCTTTATTATCACAATACAGTTTCATTGGTAATGAACTAGCAACTCTCAACTCTTCCAGCAATCTTTTAATCCATAGTGCTTCACAAATTCCATGAGCAACAGCCCTAAACTCAGCCTCTGCACTACTCCTTGCCACCACATTCTGTTTCTTACTGCGCCATGTTACTAAATTTCCTCCAACAAATGTGCAATAGCCAGAAGTTGATCTTCTATCAGTGACACTTCCAGCCCAATCTGCATCAGTGTATATTTCAACTTGTAAACTCCCATGACCTCCAAACAATAAGCCTTTACCTGGAGTCCCCTTTAGGTACCTTAGGATTTTGTATACAACATCAAAATGTTCAGATCCTGGAGAGTGCATAAACTGGCTTACCACACTTGTTGCAAAGGCTATGTCAGGCCGTGTGTGAGAGAGATACAAGAGTTTTCCTACCAATCTTTGGTATTGTTCTCTATTGATTACTTCTTCAGGTTTAGCTGGTTGGAGTCTTAGATTAGGCTCTATAGGTGTTTCTGCAGCTTTACACCCTAATAAACCTGTTTCTCCAAGTAAATCAAGAACATATTTTCGTTGGGAAACAAATATACCTTTCTTTGACCTTGCAAACTCCATGCCAAGAAAATATTTCAAGTTACCTAAGTCTTTGATTTCAAACTCCTTAGCAAGAATCTTCTTTAATCTGCAAATTTCATTATTGTCATCTCCTGTCAGAATAATATCATCAACATAAACAATAAGTATAGCTACTTTGCCTCCATCTGTGTGCCTATAGAACATAGTGTGGTCAGCTTGACCTTGGCAGTAGCCGTGACTCTTTATTACCTTCCCAAAGCGTTCAAACCAAGCTCTAGGAGATTGCTTGAGTCCATATAAAGACTTCCTCAATCTGCACACTTTCCCCTTGCCTTCTTTGCCTTCAAATCCTGGTGGTAGATCCATAAAAACTTCCTCCTCTAGGTTTCCATTTAAGAAGGCATTCTTTACATCTAATTCATACAAGGGCCAGTTTGAATGGACTGCTAGGGATAGTAACACACGGATTGAGTTCATCTTGGCTACAGGAGCAAAAGTTTCCTGGTAGTCAATTCCATATGTTTGAGTGAACCCCTTTGCCACAAGTCTTGCTTTGTACCTCTCTACACTACCATCAGCCTTGAATTTGACTGTAAATACCCATTTACAGCCCACAGTCTTCTTCCCCTCTGGTAGATCACCAATTTCCCAAGTGCCGTTAGCAATTAGTGCATTCATCTCTTCTTGAACAGCCAATCTCCATTCCGGGTGATCCAAGGCTTCCTGGATGGTTCTTGGAATAAACAAGTGAGAAATATTGGATGTAAAGGCCTTATGAGTGTCAGAGAGTCTATGATATGATAGATATTTGGCAATAGGATGTGTGGTGCAGGTTCTAACTCCTTTCCTAAGGGCTATAGGTAAGTCTAGATCAGCAGAATTGTCTTTAAAAGGAGCAGGAGTGGAAGAGTTACCTGGTGTATTGGAAGGACCAACTTGTAAAGGTGATGATGATTGGCTTTGCTCCGGATTGGAAGAAGGATTTCTATTATTCTGACGATCTCTTCTTCTAGTATAAACACGAAGTTCAGATGAGGTAATATCTGGTAGTATTTCTCCCCCTGTTTTTGAATCACTTATGTCTTGTACAGGTAGACTAGGAATTCCATTATTTTCACTAGATAAATTTTCTGTTTCTTGACCTTTTAAAGGAGTATGGATGTTCATGTCAATGTCAATGAGAACATTAGAAGTTTGCCAAAACTCATCTTCACTTTTCTCTTTCTCCCCTTGAAGATAGTTATGGCTAAAGTAAGGCTGTTTTTCAAGGAAAAAGACATCCATACTGATGTGAGTTTTCTTTGTAATAGGGTTAAAACATTTGTACCCTCTCTTATTAGGAGCATATCCAAGGAAAACACATTTTTCTGCCCTAGGGTCAAGTTTAGACCGAAAATGGGTAGGTATATGAACAAAAACAGTGCACCCAAAAACTTTTAGTTGTAAATCTGATGTTATTCGACAAGTAGGGAAAAGCTCCTTTAGGCAGGCTAAAGGAGTGATGTATTTTAAAACACGAGTAGGCATCCTATTAATGAGATAACAAGCAGTCAAAATAGCATCACCCCATAAATATTTAGGAACATGCATAAAAAACAGAAGGGCACGTGCAACCTCTAATAAATGACGATTTTTCCTCTCCGCAATACCATTTTGTTGTGGGGTGTCACGACAAGTAGATTGATGTTGAACACCTTTTGCTAACAAAAAAGTTCCTAAACATTTGTTAAAGTATTCAGTACCATTATCACTTCTAAGAATACTGATTTGTGTTTGGAACTGATTTTCAACCATATGATAAAAATCCTTGAATAATTTTTCAACTTCAGATTTATCACTCATCAAATACACCCAACACAACCGTGTATGATCGTCAATAAATGTCACAAACCATTTTTTTCCAGATGCAGTAGTGATTTTTGAGGGACCCCAAACATCACTATGAATCAAATAAAAAGGTTTTGAAGCACGATAACCTTTTAATTGATAAGTGTTCTGATGACTCTTGGATAAATGACAAGTATCACAATGAAGAGAGTTGCAATCAACAATTTTAAATAAGCTGGGAAACAAATGTTTTAGATAGAGAAAACTAGGATGTCCAAGTCTAAGATGCCAAAGCATAATTTGTTCTCGTACAGGTATTGAACTAGTACTACTACTACTCAAACCCTGAGCTTGTTTAATATTGAATAGGGTCTCATCAAAATAATAGAGTCCATCAATCATCCTAGCACTGCCAATCATCCTCCCCGAGAGTTGGTCCTGAAATTCACAATGGGAATCAAAGAATATGACATGACAGTTAGAATCCCGTGAGAGTTTACTAACAGACAGCAAATTACAAGCAAATTTAGGAACATGAAGGACAGATTTTAGTTCAATTTTGTCAGAGATTTGGACAGAACCTGTTCCTGCAATGGATGAGAAACTTCCATCTGCAATTTTGACCTTTTTATTACCAGGACAAGGGTAATAAGATTGAAAAAATTGTGAAGTACTAGTCATATGGTCGGATGCACCAGAATCAATAATCCATGGTGCAAGAGTTAAGCCACAAGAATAGGTACTAGGGGTATCACCTGTTTGGGCCAAAGAACCAGTAGGAGGACCGGATGTAGGAGTGGATTTCAGCAATTGAAAAAGATGATCCACCTGCTCAGCACTTAGGAAATTAGCCTTTGCTTCATTGGCTCTAGGGGCTATATAGTTGCTGCCAGAGGTTCCAGATTTGCTGCTCTTCCAGTTTGCAGGCTTTCCATGGAGTTTCCAGCAAGTCTCTCTAGTGTGGCGTGGTTTATTGCAATAATCACACCATACCCGAGGCTTATCTTCAAACCTCCTTTGGTTAGAATAGGACCGCTGTGCAGAAATATTGGCAGTGGACAGATCTGTGTTAGTAGCACAATAAGGAGCAGGGTTGGCAGCAACTAATGCAGAGTTCTCCACAGTTTCATCCTCTCTTTTTTTCATCATGACATTCCGACGACAATCTTCTCTTCGCACCTCAGAAAATACCTCTCCAAGTGGAGGTAATGGCTGCCTCCCTAGAATCCTTCCCCTAACTTCATCAAATTCATCATTAAGTCCAGCCAAGAATTTAAAAATTCTGGCATTCTCCACCATCTTCTTATTATGATTGCAATCATCAGAATTTTTCCATTCATAATCATTGAATAAGTCTAAATCCTGCCAAAGTCCTTTAAGAACATTGAAATACCTGGTCACACTGCCTTCTCCTTGGTGAGTATTGCTGATTTTCTGCTGCAATTCATATATCTGAGAGTAATTTCCAAGGTCAGAATACATCTGACTAACATTGTCCCAGAGCTCCTTTGTAGTCGAATAGCACATGTAGTTGGCACTAATTTCTTCATCCATAGCATTCACAAGCCACGCCATCACCATGGAATTTTCTGCATCCCATATAGCATAGGATGGGTCTGTTTTATTGGGCTCCTTGGTTTCACCAGTTAAGTACCCTATCTTCCCTCTCCCTCGAATATACATCTTGACTGATTGTGACCAACGTAGGAAGTTTGCCTCATTCAGTCGTATATTTGTGATTTGGACAGAGTAGGGTTCAGAATGGGTAGGTTTTGGTTCTGGTTTGTTTTTGGATTTGGCCTCATTTAAAGTATCAGCCATGGTAAAAGGCTTGACAGCAACAGAAGAGAAAGGCAAAGATGAAGAAGGAAGAAAACCCAAGATATTAGGGGCTGATTTGAGCCGCCAGAGGGAATAGGGTTTTTAGATAAATCAGAAAAAGAACCTTGCTCTCTGATACCATCTAGAATAAGAGAGTAATTTGTAGGAATTATTTTCATTGTGAGGGTTTCTCCTCATTTTATAGGACAAATACAAAGCTGGAAATCAGCCATATAAAGTTCCCTAAAACATTCCCTAAAACAAGGCTGGAAAACAGTCACTAAAGTTCCCTAAAACATTCCCTAAAACAAGGCTGGAAAACAGCCACTGCTTGCAGTCAATAAAGACTACTTTATGGTCCTACAGCTGAAGAGAAAGGAAAGAATAAAATAGGAAAGAAAAAAATTAAATGCTAACTTATAAGGAAACTAAATCTTCTAGAATATTCACACATTTACAGCCAATATCTCCTAGAATACAGCAGAGTTGACTAGGCAGATTTTTGGAAACTTTCCAACAGTTTTCGTAGATAAAAAGGCAAACGCTGCCTTCAACTCGACAAGCAGGTTTTTCATCTCCTTTAATGTATTGTGCATCTCTCTTTCAGCCATACTGCCATTAGGAAAACCAATACCACCCCTTGTTTCGTAAGAAACGACTCTTATGCTTTAAGAGGAGTCAAACCCCTTTTGCTGGTTCTGTCCATGCATGATCCAGGGGCTCCAGACCACTTTCACAGTTCCCCATCTTGCCCCTGAAATCAAACTGAGTCACTGAAGCATGACCCGTATTCAAAGTTGTCGCATATGATCGCCTCGCCACCATGGTTGTGCTTGGGTCTTTTTGTTTCAACTCCAAACTGATGTTCTCATGACCGGGATGTATTCTTCTGGCTTTCCTTTCCCTCCATAACCCATCATCATGAATGGAGAAAAACAGATCAGCGGCTCTGCGTAACTTGACAGCAAATTTCTCCCAACCTAGACACTTTCATACCCTTCCAGAATGACTAGAACACCTGCTGGCCTCCTCCACCATATTCGGTAATAGTTAGATATCTACCATGTACGTTGAAGCATCGTTGAGCCATGAAGGCTTTGTTTCCTTCGCGCAAGTGTTTTATGAGTTCTGATTCTCTCTGCTTGCTTCCACCGTAGCTGCCAGCCACCCTATACCACTACGACCCATAACTACAGACCCCCAAACCCTTCAGCTCTTCTCCATAATTTTTATTGAGGATCTCCATGTTTCTGGTGAAAACTCAAAAGCCTTTGATTCCACCCAAAAATGCAAAAACTGACCCATAATAATCTTCAAACCTTCGATCTCAAATGTAAAGGCTTCCTAAGCTCCATTCCTCTGTGTTCAGTCAAAATTGGTCTGGGTTGGACATGAACTATATAAATAGCTCTTTTTTTATTCAACATGAACTCAAAAGTTTTTTCTTTTTCTTTTAAAGCTTACAAACAGATCCCTGATACTCCCCACCCCTAAGAAAAAAACCCAAGTGGTTGTTCCATATAAACTTCCTCAAGAAATTCAAGCTTGCTTCAATTAAAACAAAGCACCAAGCATTAGCCAACTAATATTGTTGTGCACCAATGGTATACAAAAATAATGTGTGATATTGGATTTCCACCATTTCCATATGGTAGAAGACCAAAGTTTACAAGGATATAAGGGAAATTTAACAGACTGCCAATGAATGCTCTTTATTTCAGGAAGATTTCACCAAAGAAATCAAGCCCCTATTCAATTAATGCCACATTCAGCCTCTCAATTTCATGTGCCTCTGCTGAATTTTGATTCCTTTTAGGATGTCTTCACGCATCCTTACTCGACTGTGTTTAATAGAAATTTAAACAATTGAGCCATAATATTTGAAATTTTCTTCATTCACTCTATTTTTCGACAGATGATGATGGTGTGGATGCATCTCCAGCTTCTCCCCTAAATGGAGGAAGATTTCCAAGCCTATTGTAAGATTTTTGTCAACGCCTCACATGTATATGTACAGTAATTTGTGTGGTAGATTGTGTGAGTTGAATTTGATGTTTGGCAGAATTTAATGCAGAGGGGGGTACAAAATTGGTGGATAGGTTTTTCCCCATGGTTTTGATATATCATTAACACTAGATTCTTCATTTTTTAGGCATCTTTGAACAGCCAAGATGGCTGGAAACATATAATTGACCCAATTATACAAGCGACCTCCTCGCAATAATCCTTATCAACTTTGATTTCCATAATGAATAGATGTATTTCTCTCGAGACATGTAGTCATCCCTCTTATGGAGGATGTCCTTTAAAACTTTCAGCGTCTATTATATTTTTCTTACAGTCATTTTGTACATGTTCATAGTTGGTTGCTCTACTTTTGAGGCCAAAGAAGGATCACAGTTAAAGGTTTTATGGGACATATACCACCACACTGTCAGATACACTGTCATCATCCTAAGCATTGTTAACACCTTTGAAGGTTTTGACATCTTGGAGCCCAATGATAAGTGGAAGAAGATATAAATCAGAATTCTAATTTTCCCCGGGCATCAATGCAGCATTTTAGAATCCATAACTTGGTACATTGTTATCAAAAGAAGAAAGATGAGCTCAGAGAAGTACCCCTCCTATGGCTGTCCTATTGGAAAGGAAAGGAAGAGTTGGATTGGCTAACTCGCCCACCAAAGGTTTATGGTGATATACAGAAGATGATTTGGGAGGATTCTACCATAAAGAATCTAAGGTGTACATAAAAGTCTACATGGGGTTCTTGGACATATTTTAAAGAATTGAGTTCTTTATTGGGTGTTTGGTGCTTGGGGATCAATGGCTTTTAGTTATGTTATCAAATTACTAGGTAGATCAAGTTAATGGTGGTGTTAAGAGCTGTTCACTTCACTAATTAATAGTAGAGTTGTAACATTTGCTAAAAGATGTTACTTATCAAAAACAAATTGCTAAAAGATGTTCTCATAGTGCATTTCACCATGTGAGCTGTTCAACTTAATTTCATCATAGAAAGGAAACGTATCAGCTCTTCTATATAAACTCATTAGATGCTTTTACTCTTGCATTTTGCAAGATGAAAATCAAACGCTTAATCAAATAGGTTATTAGACCACCCAAGAAGTTTATTTACGTATACAATTTGATCTGAGTTGGTTTTCTTAGTCTCTACACAATTCCTGCACATGGCACAGGTCCGCAACTAATGATGAACCAATAAGGGATGAAAATGTGCAAGCAGGAAAAAAGGATTACCTCATCAGAAGGATCTGAAAGCGCTTTCAGAAGGGTGTCAAATATGTCATCAAGGGAAGATAAGACCTGTTTCACATAGAAATAAATTTGAATGTTATTGACCTCAAAAAAAGAAAGGGAAAAGTTAACCGCAATCAGAAATTCAGAGCAAAACAACAGGCAAGAATAAATGACAAGAGTAATCAATTGGTAAAAGTGGGCTTATTACAAACTTTGTTTGCTATCTTTTCTTAGTAATATTAATTAAAGATGGTAATAAATGAAATACCATGTAACCAGGTTAGGTTATGCGTGCTTTTTTCAAGTATGGCTTAGCCAAAGACCATGTTGGTGAACATATTTCATGTCTTTTTTCACTTCTTGGCACTACATATTTCATGGCACATATACAACTTATATCTCAGTCACATATTCCAATAGCTGTATTGAGCTAAGCCAAACGCCTGCACCAACAGTTGCAAATGAGCTGAGAGAAAAACCTGTCTATCCAAACACACCTCAACAAGAATACAGGAGCTTCACTTCAGCATAAGCCATTAAAATATAAGTTCAAGCTTGGCTCAACAAAACCAAGCTCAGAAGCTACTAAACTAGCTCGAGCATGTTACCCCAAAGAAGTTGCTGGCAACTTTTTAGGAAACAAGAACACTTCAAAGCCCCGCCTCAAACTTAAAAGCTGAAATTCAATAAATTAACCACCGATCCTTGTCAAGACCATCTGGCAGGCCCTCATTTCCATTAGAACCTAAGTTGCAAAGGTGGAAAAGGCAATTTATGGACAGGTCACATACATTAATTGCTTTCTTTTCCAATATGGGATGCATGGCATGAAGTAAAGCATTGCCATATTATAGCTAATTGATGAAGCTCCCAGATTTACATTTGATAAATATAATCATTATAAGCCTCTTTCCCTCATTTGATACAGCCTAATGTTGACCAACAACAATCCAGCTCACAAGCTCGACTTCATTTTCATAACAAGTCTTAGTGTGGCTTGGGCTTAATTAGTTTAATAGGCGTACAGGATTTAGCAATCGGTGCCCTTTTAAGGAAAACTTCTAGAATGTCCTCCCAAGAAAATTGGCAATGAATGTGAAAGAAATAAAGCACAGTTAAATTGCAATAGCAACCTATTTGGTCCCCTATCATCAAATACCCAACAAGGAATCAAGCAAACCAGGAGTCCAATGTATAACTAACAGACTCCCCAATAAAATTGTCAATCGGAACCAGATCAAATAATGAGTTAAGGCAGGCAACTAAACAAACAAAAAGGCACAGAGGCAATAGATTTAGATCGCTTTAAATCCCAACAAACATTTCAAGGAGTAAATTGTGATTAAACACCAATTGAAAAAAGGTTCAATCAGTACATCACTTGAACAGAGTACAACCATAAACATTACGCCAAGACAGGAAAACATTGAACGCAACCTCGTATATATTATCCATAGTTGTGCAGTTACCTCGGTGCGATGTCTCTTTAGGAGGGTTGAAATCCAGTGCAGTGCTTCGATTCGAGTAGCCTCCCATTCACCACATAATTGCCTGATCAGTCAAAATCACCAGTAATCACCATCAAATCATTGTGTATACTAGCCCTTTTCAGGGTAACATCATAATCAAGGCAAACAAGAAACTCTTGTGAGCACTTCTCTTTAGCTCCGCCTGAGGAGACATGCTATATATACCCATAAAAGTACAGATTTCTAGTTACAGTTCAAGCCCAGTTTTTGTTTTTAAAAACCATACCTCCTTGCAATAGTGAGGATTGCTCCTACATCAAATCTTTCAGCTGGATCAGCCTTGAGTGAACGAAGCTCTTCATTGGTTTCACGAGCAACCTTATGAAAATATAGTGTATTTAGCGGAATAGGGAAAACAATGATTTTGTCGCAAAAACTAGATAGCATCACTGCAAAATTTAAGAATAAAATAAAACATAAAACCTTCCCCTTAAAAGAAAAGTAAAAGGTGAAAGCTCAAAACAACCTACCACTCTAATTTTCTCTTCTTTATCAGATATGCAGGGCAAAATGGCTCCAAGAATATCAGCATAATAAGGAACAAGCTGGTCCCCACCAAGTTTTACAAACTCATTTATCTGAACAGTCAAGAATTATGTAATTGTTATCAATATCAAAGAGATTACATTAAAGAGATTAATTGTCTGTAAATCTAGAAAAGGTGCCGATATTTAATCTCCAATCAGATAGAAAACTATATATCGGAGAGTACTGCTGACTAAAAATAGCTGAGTATTCTCTCTATGGTGAGTAGCAGAATTCTCTCTTTATGGTGGTTCTACATAACTCACCCATGTGATAGCTGTTAACCGAGTAAATTCATCCTGAGAAGCTGCTCTCTGTACCAGTATTTCTGCCATGCGGCCATAATCTACAGACTTCAAGAGTAGCACTGCTCGAGTCAGAAAATTTTTTTTGATTGGTAAACAAGAATTTTATTAATGAGAATAATAGGCAAAGACCAAATACACAGGACTCGAGTCAGAAAGTTACAAAAGAACAAAACTATGTTGTTTCTATGTAAAAATATTTGGCACTGATGCATAATAAAGCAATTCTTTGTTCGATTCCTAATCCAAAGGGCAAAAATCTTATGACAAAAACCGTATCAGATGAAAATAAATTGGGGGCCCAAGAAGTTTACATACTATATACATCAAAAGTTGGGATTATGTTAACAAAAGCCTTACTGGAGAGTTCTTGATCTCTTGAAGAAACTCTGAAAGAGCCGAATCAGCCTGTTGCCGTATTTCATGGCTAGAATCACTTAACATATTAAACAAACCTGAGATTTATCAAAGATGTGGCAAGTTCATACACATTGAAAGAAAAGAGCAGATATAAATGAAGATCCTCAGCTCCAAATAATGGAACAATTACCATCAAGAAAATCAGGAAGGAAACCCAGCATGTCGATATCTGGAACACTGTCCAATACCGTGATCCATCCTACTAAAAACTGCCGGACATAAGGATTTAGAACATTCATCCGTTCCCTTAGCAGGGGTATAAATTCTTCAATGCTGAGGAAGAAAGAATATAAGTGGTTGTGAAAATTAAAACAGTCACAACAGTGGGCAAACTTGTCTTATGATCTCTGGAATCTTAAAAAATACGAGTTAATTGTCTTAAACAGGAATAAGATGGCACACCTGAATTGATCACTTTCAGTAACAATGTCCTGTTTCATTAGAGTAAAATCTGAGAATTGATTTAACAAATTGGAAAGACTATTTTCATAAACTACAGGGATAACCCAACAATATGTTCTTTTCTTGTACAAGTGTTGGAGAATGGGAGGATCCTGGATTAATTGGTTACCTTCACAAGCCGATCCAAAAGATGAGCAGCACTTTGTACATTGGCATCTGAGTCTGCCGAGAGCTTACACAATGCATCAAAAATCTGATTAAAGAATATGATGAAATCCCCTCTTACAACCTGTGCATCAGGGCATCAGCAAAAGATAATGTATAAAGCCCACCACACATTCAAAAGAACAATCTGTAAATAATTCTGTGAATCCACTCTCACCTTTGCGATATTATATAGAGCTTCACAAGCATAATAGCGAACTCTGCTATCTTGGTCAGAAAAAGACTTAAGCACAGGTGGCACAATTTGCTGGCAAAATGGATCACAAGCAAAAGCATAATTAAGGAAATTATACAAATGCATTAGGGAAGATAAACGGAAGAATTACATGTTCAATGAATTGCAATGTAACTGAGTTATATCCTTAAAAACTCTAGCACCAATACCACAATCAGCAAAAGATTGGTCCTCTTCAGTATTTCAACAGTACAAACTTCCCTATGATTATGCAGCAAGAAAGTCTTGACTCTAATTACCAAATTATGTAAGTTGAAACGTACGTAAGCACTTGTGAGTGTTACAAACCATTCCATAGAGTATCAGTCTCTGTAGCATGCCAAAAGAAACTTTTGGGTCTCTGTTTTTTTTTTTTTTTGATAAGTACAAACTTTTGGGTCCTTTATCTTTCTTAATCAAGACCCTGCACAACTAACGTCGTTCCAACATTCAAAGCATGAATTATAAGAACCACAAGTTTTAAGTAGCTGCGAGTGCAGCCTTTCATGTAGCCCTCTATTCTACTAGTACTAACAATAAAAACGTTCAAAACCTTTTGTCAAAACGCTTCTGCCTTTTACTTTTGAGATCAGCTTCAGGAACAAAATTTAACTTCTTTACGGCTACAGGTCAAGCAGAAAAAGGATTTCATCCTTCTAGTTCCGGAACTCTAGCTCAAGCAGATCATAACTAAAATATCTCTGACTAGTGCCGTAAGCCAGCTCAAGTGGTTCAGCAATAGAAGTTGTACCCGGAAAAGCGGTCTATACAACTTTAGTTAATGGAAGGGATTTTGTGGTGTGAGTAGCATTTAGGGTTTAGGGAATTCTGCACATCATGTTTCTTTTTTCTCTTTTCTTTATTCCTTTCCTTTTAGCCCTTGTAATGCATCAACTCTCTATCCGTCAAATATGTAACAATAAATGTAAACCTAAAAATAGACACAGTGATTGAAGAAATAAAGTGTTTTTGGCACCTTGCTACCATCCTAAATGTTATATTGATATAGCAGCAATATTGACTCGTACGAAAAGGAAGAGTGTGCTCACAAGTCAACTCGGTTAATGCAGCAACATCAATGAAAGGCCTCCATTAGTAAATTCTTTATTGGTATCAGCCTACCAAGGCAGATGCACACTATCTTTGCACATAAGTAACAAAATCATTACCAAAAGAAAAATAAGAACAGGGTACATGAGGATCTCCAACAGTTATAAACTAAATTAAGGGAGGTGGTGGTCGGCAAGGATCCTTGATGATTCCAAAAGGAAGAGGAGGTAGAGGATGGTTTGGTTCTTGTGAGAAAGTATCTTCTCCAGCTTCTAAGGGTGGATTAGGAATTAGGAACCTACTTTTATTAGTTGAGCACTCTTGAAAAAGTGGATTTTGAGATATCAATATGGGAAAGGGCCTTGTGGAGGTCAGTTGTAGAATCTAAACACAAACACTTGTGGGGTGGATGATGTCCTAATGAAGTTCAAGGACCTTAATGGGTGGGACCTTGAAAGAATGTTAGAAAATGATTGGGAATGTTCTGTAACCAAACTAGATTCAAAGTGAGAGAGAGAGCCAGGATTAGATTCTGGCATTATTTGTGATGTGGTCATAGGACTCTTAAGGAATCTATCCCGGATGTGTAGTGTTAGTCATGTTAAGGATGCTTCAGTAGTGGAACATTTGGAGATTTGTAGGGATCTCACTCAAGTTTTATTAGACCAGCTCATGAAAGGAAGATGGATGCCTTCACTGCATTCTTTACTTTGTCATATCCCACTCGTTTGAAAAGTGGAGGTGATGAAAAGCTTCTTTGGGCCCCTTCCAAAAAATGGAATTTCAATGTTCATTCATTCTTTAATGTCCTTATTCTCAATGGCAACAGTCCCTTTCCTTGAAAGAGGATCTGATAAAATAAGGTCCTTCAAGAGATTCATTTTTCGTTAACAGGTTGTCTGGGAAATATAATACACCATAGAAAATCTAAGGAAATAGCATATTGTTGCAATTGATAGGTGCTGCACGTGTAACAAGAGTGGAGGAGTGGGGAGATCCAAGGATCACCTTTTAATGCATTGTGATATGACAAGTGCTATTGGAGTGCTTTTTCAGCCGGGTTGATTTGGCTTGGGTCATGCCCAAAAAAATAGTGGACCTTTTCGACTCATGGAGAAAAGTAGGTTGAAGTCCATAAATTACAGCAATATAGAAAATGATTCCTAATTGCCTCATATGATGTATTTGATGGAATTGGGAAAATAATTATAGAAGCTTTAATAATCATGAACATAAAATTACAAGAGCTTAAGATTTTCTTTTCTTTTTTTTTTCTTTTTTTTCATTGATAGGTAAAAAGAAGTTTAATAAACCAAGTAATTAGGCATTGCCCAAGTACACAGTGAGTATACAAAGAGAAGAGCTTAAGATTTTCTTCTTCAACACTCTTCTCCTTTGGACAGCTTCTATAGACTTCAATTAGCTAAATTTACATGATTTTCTAGTATCATTTTTGCTTTCCATATAGGTGTCTTTCATTCTTTCTTGAATACATTACGTGTACCTGGAATATACTTTTTGCATTTACTTACCAAAAAAGTTAGGTGCGTGAGATTCTGAGTACAAGAATGAATCCAACTCTCTAATGAATTGAAATGGGAATCCAACTTTATAAAAAGATTAAAAACTAAAAGCAAGAGTGACTTACTAAAAATATCATCCTAACAGGAACTCCAATACTTCAGAGCGGGAGAGAGAGAGAGAGAGAGAGAGAGAGAGAGAGAGCTCAAATATCTCCCTCCTCCCAACCACAAAATATGAAAACTCAATAATAAAATGCTAAAGATTTGCACCATAGCTAGCAAAATCTAAAACTAACATACCCCATATGATCTAACAGCAATAATGAATATATATAAAAGTAACGTTGTACTATGGCGTTTTCAAGTGGAACATATGATTTTTGTACACATGGGAGAAGATTATTTGACCCAGGTGATACAAATTCAAAGTTATGGCCAGTGGAATTGAACTGTAAATTAAAAATGACCATGACAATCAACGAGATAATAGTAATTGATAAAGCATGCTGACAACAACAAAACACCTAAAGCCTCTAAGAGTAAGTTGTAAAGAGGGGGTTTCTACGCCCCTTACAATTACAATTAAATATGGAATAAAAGCAAGCCCTTTTCACTATCTATCGTAGATACTTTTTGTCCTTGCACACCTTGACTAGCACATGCCATACACAACCAACGTCAAAACCTGTGCTCTATCTCAAATAATGAGGCACCTGACTATAAGGGCTCATCGGGTACTTTATAATTCATTGCCAGCATAACCGTTTTGTAATACATAGCAATATCACAATAGAACCAGGTATCATTTCCACTTATTGCACACATTGTAATTAATTTATCCGCAGGTCAAGAAGTCAGTGTTCCAGTCATCCATGCTTAGCCCAACATGTCCATGCCTACCACTGGATTAGATAACCAACACTTCAACGTACATCCTGTTTAATTCAGAGAACACGCTACTACAGGAAGCTTATACGTTTCTAGTGAGATTCAACTCATTCAGAAATTTGTCTCCAACTCCTTACCTCGAGATGTTGAGCTGCTTCACTAGTCAACCCAACTGTCGCAGCAGCTAATCCTATCAATCCTCCCTGCTTCAAACAAAAAATTGCAACCAATTTAACTCTACAAACCTAAGTGCAAACCAAATAGCGTTTAAAGTTTAAACAGACAAATTCCACACAGCTTCACCAATTCAATTATTACTCCTCATTCATTGAGATACCTTCCGGTGATTCGCTTGTGGCGAATATGTAAATTCGGAGGCCAACAAATGGATCACCGCCGAAATCTTGTCGTGATCCCCAGCCGCCGCGAGCTGCTTCACAATTCCTTCAACCTATACACACATAACACAGACACATATCCTCCAAGATACAATAAAAACCACCCAAAACCCTAGAGAGATTACCAAAGTGGAGAGAAAAGGGTAGAGGGTGTGAGAGAGAGAAAGGATTGGGGTACCTCAAGAGCGGCATTCTTGCGCTTCTCGTAGAGCTTGTCGGAGAGATTTCGAAGCATGAAGGCGGGAATCACAGAGTCGGCCATAGCAAACCCGTCCGATAGAACTATGCCCCCCGTCCCCCAAGAAATCCAAGAATTTCAAAGTCGTTTACGGATCTTCTCCTGCTCGAATCGGAACATTTCTCTCTCAAGGGTCCTTAAAGTTTTTCCTTATTCCAAAGATCCCGGAATCGACGAAACTGATAATGGAATCGGAATTGTAACTTTGGGTTCTGACCCAAATTTGAGAATTCAGGTCTTAATCAACAAGAAATTAAAATTAAAATTGCCACAGATTCCTTCTTCTTTTTTTCCTTCCGACTTTTCGTTTTTTTTGGTCTGTAAAATGAGTCTGTGACTCTGTGTCACAGTTTATTCTCTCGGCCTCGCAGTCGCCGCGACACAGTAATGTGATGGTGCTAAAGTGGAGTGGTTGCGGGACGTCGAAACGGCGGTGGTGTATGCGTGTGATTAAAACGTCCCCGTTTTACTTACTTTTATGTCAAATTACCGAATTTATTCAAATTGCAATCACCTCAACTTTGTTAGTTTCGACCATTGTTCTCCAATTATTAAAAAGTTGTAGTGTAAAAAAAAAAAAAATACAAAAAGTGACCAATTAATACAATTTTTTTCATGAAGGGTATTTGTGTCAACTTTTTAGCGTCTTGAGAGGATTGTTGAATTTTTTTTTTTTTAGTAAAGCAAAAACTCATTAAAAATTGCCAAAATAGCATTACAAGTGAAGGTCAATCCATAGGACTTGTCGAACACAACTGGGAACAAATTCCTACCATACAGTAGAAGTAGAAACATTTCTAGAAAATCTAGCAAGCTAGTGTGCAGCTTGATTGGCTTCTCTATTGATATGAACAATAGTGCAGCTTTGAACTCTACTCTTAAGTTGTTGAATATCTATTATAGCATTTCCATAGTTGGAATTCGAAGTATGAGGGATGGATATCTCTTGAACTAGTAATAGTAAGTCAGTTTCTATGCACAAAGACTGAAGACCAAGGGGAATGCAGAATTGCAATCCTCTTAGTATCGCTAGAAGTTCAATCTCCAAAGGTTCCATGATAGCCGCTTCTTTCTGACTCATTGCCATTAAAACTTTCCCTTCCCAGTCTCTAACAATGAGTCCAACCCCTACTCTGCTTTCATCATGAAAAACAGCCTCATTCATATTGAGTTTATCGTTCCTTGTGGAGGTAATTGCCATTGGGATATCTTCTTGAATCTGCTCTGGTCAATACCTTTAATTGCTTTGTATGTCCAGTGCAGAGAAAGAGCAGAATTAATGGCCTCCTCAAGTGTGAGCTATTTCTCTTTAAAGACCCATTGGTTTCTTTTATACCAAAATGCCCAAGCTATCATGAATAACCTCACCACCTCCTCTTTACTGCAAGAGTCTTGTATTCTATAGATCCACTCCCTAAAGTTGTCATTTGGACCTTCTGTTCTGAGCTAAGGAAACTGCTAACTCCACATTGTTGTAAGCAATTTGCATTGACAAAGTGCATGTGCTGTGCTTTCTATAGCTGAATAACAAAGTTGACATGTTGCATCTTCCACTACTTTCCTTTTTTTTCAAATTGTTTCTTGTGGGAAGAGCCTCAATGCATGCTCTCCAAGCAAATACTTTCACATTAGAGGGAACTTTCATGCTTGAGATATGCTTCCATAGTTTTTTAGTGGCACTGCTTGAAGAGCATTCACCCTCTGTTGGTTTTGTAGGCAATTTTCTAAAACATTTATAAGCACTTATCACACTAAAGCAACCATTTCTCTCCTTGTCCCATATTAACTTATCATCAAGGTTTTCTGCATTGAGAATGATTTTCAAAACTGCATCTGCAGGTTCAGGAGGCAGCATTCTTCTTACTTTTTGCACATCCCACCAACCAATATATGGATCTATTAGCTCCTCCACTTTCTGGTCAGTCCATCTAATAACTATACCCATTTGTTGCAGATTCTTGAGACCAGGGATCCTATAATCTTCCCATATTCTAACTGTCCTCCAATTCCCAACTCTCCATCTACAAGCCTGAAGAAGCTTGTCTTTGACTGTCCATATACCCTCCATACATAAGAAGGGTGATGTCCAAGGCTTGAATTCTGAAAGTTGGTTTTAGGGAAGTATCTAGCCTTAAACATTTTATGAATTAGGCTTTTCTCATTTTGTATTATTCTCCAACCTTGTTTTGCAAGTAGGGCCTCATTAGAAAATCTCAAATCTTTAAAACCCAAACCCCCATCTCCTTCGGTATCACATTTCCTCTTCCAACTTACCTAGTGTATTTTCTTCTCCTCCTTTTTCTACCCCCACCAAAACTTGGTCATTATCTGTTCTAGTTCATAGCAAAGAGAATTGGGCAATTTAAAGCAAGATATAGCATATGTTGGAATAGCTAGTATAACAGCCTTGATCAAAGTTTCTTTGCCCCCTTGGGAGAAAAGCTTTCCTTCCATTGCTGTAGTTTAGACTAGACTTTGTGCTTCATATCTGAAAAGACCCTCTTCTTATTTTTCCCAATCACAGGTGGAAGTCTTAAATACTTGTCATAATTCTGATATTCTTGAATTCCCCAAAATGAAAGCAGTTGTTGTTGAACTTCTGGTGATACATTCTTCCTAAAGACCATTGAGGTCTTGTCTCGATTGATTTTTTGTCCTGAGGCCCTCTCATTAATTTCAAGGATTCTTAGCACCTCCCTATTTTCTTGATTAGAAGCCTTACAGAAAAGTATACTATTATATGCAAATAGCATATGATTCACCACAGGCGCCCCTCTACAAACTCTAACTCCACTGATTTGCTTCCTTGAGCTAGCTTGATCCAACAGGAAAATGAGGCCTTCGGTCACTAACAAGAACATATATGGAGACAATAGAACTCCCTGCCTTTTATCCCTCGGGAAGGATGAATTGGACCAACAGGTTCACCATTAATGAAAATGGATAAAGAAATAGATTTTACACATAACAATACCAGCTAAATCCATTTGCTTGTAAACCCCATTTGCTACATAACAACCTCCAAGTAGTGTCAGTCAAGCCTATCATAGGCTTTACTCATGTCCAAGTTAAGAGACATGAAACTTGCTTTGCCATTTTTTTTTCTTCTAAGAAAGTCAATCAATTCATAAGCTACCAAAATATTATCTGAGATGGCTCTCCATAGTACAAATGCACTTTGTGAAATAGAAATAATCTGAGGTAGGATCAACTTCAACCTATTTGACATAACCTTGGAGATCAATTTATAAATGACATTACAAAGGCTGATGGGTCTATATTTAGACACTTTTTTAGGCTTTTTGATTTTAGGAATGAGGGCTATGAAAGTGTGATTAATAGCAGAAGGAAATTGGCCATTATTAAGAGCATGCAACATAGCCTTAGACACTGATTTCCCTACTATATGCCAATATGTTTTATAAATAATGGGGGTCATACCATTAGGACCAGGAGCTGTTGTGGGAATCATTTGATGTAGAGCTATCTCCACTTCAGCCTCAGTAAAAGTTTTGGTTAGTTCCTCATTCATTCCTTCAGTAACTCTACCTCTTAAAGAGGTTAAAAAATCCAAGTTGCAGGGATGATCACCTGAGCTGAACATTGCTTCAAAGTACCTCCTAATTAACTCATCCCTTCTATCTTCTTCTTGCCACTCTCCAGACTCATCTTGCAGCCTTGTAATGGTATACTTTTTTCTCATTTGGTTTACTTGACTATGAAAGAACTTCGTATTCTAGTTCCTAGCCTTAAGCCAAAGTGCCTTTGATCTCTGTCTCTATAATATTTCTTCCCTTTCCAGCCACGTGTGGACTTCCTCTCTAGCTTGTTGTAAAGCTTCTTTATTGACAATTATAGTATTTGCCACTTGAATTTTCTCCAAGTTTGCTCTTGCCTATTTCAGTCTCTTCTGTACTACTCCAAAGTTATGTCTACTCCATTTTAAAAGGCTCCCACTGCAAGCAGACAACTTTCCCAAAATATCATCAAATGGTCCATTACCACCATTAATCTACCAAGCCTTTTCTATCACCTTTCCACAATCTTCACTTTTTATCCACATAGCCTCAAATTTGAATGGTTTAGGTCCTTTGAGTCTTTGAGTGTTTCGTTCAGTATTTAGGGCAATTGGGACATGGTCTAAGTGGGCTGTTATAGAATGTACAACCTTAGCAAAAGGAAATGCTTGAGACGATGCATGATTACCTAAGGCTCAATCTAATCTTTCATGAATAGCATGGTCCCCTTCTCTGTGGTTCCACCAGGTGTAGCTGATGCCTTCATATCCCAAATATATCAATGCACAATCATCTATCACTTTTTGAAAATTCTCCATTAGAATTTCTGACATGTCCTTCCCTCCCTTTTCTTAAATTCTGCTAGTCATTTCCTTGAAATCACCAAATACCAACCATCTCTCACAGTCCCTCGAGTTTAATATCTTTAGAAGGTCCCAAGATTCTCCCTTTCTACTTATCTCTGGAAGCCCATAAAAATCAATTAACTGCCAATTTTCACCTCCTCTGCTATCCTTCACCTCAGCATAGTCCACCACTTCTCCCCTCACAGTCCACTGTCAAACAGTTTGGAAAACCTACTTGATATTTAATCTTATCCATCGACCTACTAGTTAATTTAGTTTCTTGTAAAAACATAATGCTGTGAACTTCATTCTTAACTAAGTCACGAATGGTATGAATACCATGGGGATTTTCAAGCCTACGTGAATTCCAACTTAGTAGGTTCATGGTGCTTGGCAGGGTTGAATTTCAGCCTCCACCGATCTTCTAGTTGTAATCTTGCCAAAACCCATAACCTTTCGCTGCTTAACTTTAGGTAAAGAGTCTGAGTCATTTTCCTGCTCACATACTTCCTTCCTCTTCATTGCACTTTTAGAAATCTGAGAGCTAGTTCCTTTCCCAGTCATCCTTCTTAGTCTTTGCCACTTTCCCCCTGTTGATTGTTCTTTACTAAAAGCATACTTGGTTAAAGTTACTTCATCATGGGCCAAATCTTTTCCTTTTGGAGGGGCTTTGTCTATCAAGCTCCTGTTGGTGTCAATCTCTTCAAGAGTGCAAGTTTTATTTACCATAAATAGCTCCTCAACTTTATTCATTCCCTCCTGCAAGATTCCTTCTCCCCCATCTGGGAAGTCAACATTATTTGGAAAGGCCCTTTTTTGCTCCACTAATCCAGAATTGAGATTCACATATGTTGCCTTAGTAGAGTTGACCTCTAGAGGCACACTTCCTTGATTCACTCCTCCACTTGCATTGCCCAAGATAGGAGGTTCTGAAATTACTCCTGCATTTTCCTGATTTTCAGCAACTTGACATGGTGTGTTACAGGAGAATCTCTGCAATGCTCAGCCTGCTGGTTATGGTGGTTGGAGGCCGAAGCACTAGCTCGCAGCCATGGACCAAATGGACAATTCTCTTCCTTCATCATTTCTTGGTTATCCTGCCAGCCTCCATAATCTTTATGACTATGTCCCAATCTACCACAACATAACAAAACGTTGGTAACCTTTCATACGTAAACCGAACCTAACAAACTCCATGGAAAGACAAGTTAATGCATTTGCCACACAACAATGGTTTTGTGACATCCAAGCTAACCCTGATTCTAATGAACTCCTCCCAAACAACTTCATCATTCTCTATATTAATCTCCTCCACCAAACTAATATTGTTACCAATCTTTCTAACCACCCTCTCATTCATGGCACCCAAAGGAAGATCATAAAGTTTAATCCAGAAGGAAGCCTTCACTATCTTTATTCCATTTGCCTGTAAATCCCCATTCAAAGTGTTGCACCAAAACCAGATTCCTGTCAAAAGACCATGGTCCCTCGCATTGCACCCTGGCCTTCTCCCTCTGGTCTTCGAATTCTACCAGTAATAGTTTAGAGCCCAACTCCTTAAACCAAATCCTCTTCACGGGGCGCCATATTTTCCTCAAAGTTTGCTTGAATGCCTCACGATTATAGTGTTTTTCCATGAGTAGAGACACCAGTAGACAATGCTCTCCCCTTTGTTTAGTTTCTTCAAGTAGTTGCTCTTCAACGATAATCTCATCTTTCTCTTGTTCTGACAAAGGCATCCTTTGGCATAAGTCCAAGAGCTCTCAGGTGGTTCTCGCATAAGTCCAGTTTCATTCCAGTATATCAGAACAACCTGATAGTACACAGGATTGTTGAAAATTAATAGTTTAGGGGAACAATGATAAATTGGGTAGTAAATTGAGAAAGTAATATAGTGACACCTTAATCTCAATCTCCCTCAAATGAAAGACTTTTAAGGTAGCGTCTGGATGCTGAGGTGATCAAATGATCTGACTTTCTCTGAGTTAATATGTGAATAGTAATGTTTTGTGGATCCTATTGAGATATGTTTGAATGTAAATAGGTTGATATATGTATTTGAATGTATGAAATATATTGAGATAAGTTGAACTTTTTATAAGAAGTTGAAAAAATAGTGGATCTTATCAATGATTGGTTTGAGATGAGTTAAGGTATGCCTGACATCCAAACATAGCCTAAATTATAGGATTCTCAATCCCTTGGAGTATGTTCTACAAATTGTGTGAGGACGAAACCACTAGATGTCATTGATTCTGACGCTCTGCAGTAAAAAATAATAGCTATAAACTTTCTTTCTTTTTTAATCTGATAATAAGATAGAGTCAGATATTGAAGACCTTAGATATTTAATCCTTCTTTCATTTTACATTTTACTTACATGTAAAGTCAACAAAGTCCACTTGTACTAAACTCTTTTAAGTAGCTAGGTTTACCTCTCTTTAGTAACTTTTCCCGCCTCTATAGTCATGTATATAAATAGAGGATTGGATGTACTTCAAGTTCAAGTTGAATATAGAAAAGTTTTACTCTCAATATTTCACTTCATTATTCTCTCGAGTTACATTTGTTTCATGGTATTAGAGATGATACCTTAGTCCACTTCGGTTTTTACTTTTTCGTTTGAATATATGGCAACCACTCCCTTTACTTCACTCATTCCAAATGAGTCTTCCACAAATCCATATCACTTGCAGAATGGAGATTTATCGAGTAAAGTTCTTATATCTCAATTCCTCACAGGAGATAATTATAATACTTGATGCCAATCGACGTAGATGGCTTTAAAAGCCAAGAACAAAATTGGGCTTAGTAATGGGGTAATAAACCAGAATGATGATGCATACCCATTGTATAAAGCATAGGACGTTGCAATAATATGGTCCTATCATGGATATTGAATTTTGTGTCAAAGGACATTGGTGGAGCCATTGTGTATGCAAGAACAACAAAGGAGATGTGAGAAGAATTGAATCAATTTTCTCAAGGAAATGGCTCAAGAATTTTTCGACTCCAGAAAAGTTACACGTGTAGAGCCTTCAAATTTGTAATTGTGGAGATGTACGTGGTTTCTTGGAGTATCAACAAATACAACACATTATTCAATTTCTCATGGGTCTAGATGAAGTGTTTTCTCATGTTAGAGGACAAATATTGTTAATAGACCCTTTACCACCTATAATTAAAGTGTATTCTTTAGTTATTCAAGAAGGAAAATGAAGGGAAGTTGGGTCTGGAAATGTCTTAGAAAGAATAAAGTTCACGAAAAAATTCTGGAAACAGCAAGATAGAAGACAACTCTTGTGCACTTACTCATGCAGTGGACAAGTGTTGCAAGATTCACGGATATCCACCAAGTTTTAAGCAAAAGGGATGGTTTACTTTAGCAAATCAAGTAATGGCTCAACTTGAAAGTAATCCTCTTGATTCATATAATTATTGGCTTTTTTCTCAAGAAGATTATCGGAAATTACTAGCTTTATTTCACACACAACCATCTGATGGAAATATTCATCAAGCAACAAATATTTCTTCTACTTTGAACTCATTGTCTTCCTCTTCTTTAGGTAATCTTTCTAATGTCCAAATGCTTTTTACTCTAGTTTTTCTTTCAATGTCACAATGCCTAATTCAAGTCATGACACCTAGATCATAGATGCAAGTGCCACAGACCAGATAATTCATTCTATAAAATCCTTCATGGTGGTACATGGAGGCTCCCCAACAACTGAGGGTCCTAGACTGTCCTCGTGAATCTGCCAGGCTGGGTGCTAGTTTTGACACTTCGACTCGATGGAGAGGAGCTAACGCTGCAACAGTCAGAGACTCAAAGACTCGAGGGTGGTGGCAGGGGAGCTGTCGGGCTAATTAAGGTGATGGTGCTTCGGGCCTTATCTGAAATGCAAAAGTAGTTGAGTGATTTGCAAATAAATATCAATTGGTTGAAATGGTGCATTAAGGAGGAAAATGGGATAGGGTGGGCTTGGGTATGGGTGATGGGCCAAGTGAAGGCAATAATGGGCCTTGCACAAATAGGGATGTTGGCGTGGGCGTGGGCTCGCTGCATACTGGACCTAGTGTGGGTGTGGGCTCGCACGATGGAACCACGGTTATTAAGGGACTCCAACAAATGGGACGTGGGGCTAGGCCTAAGCCCATGAGCCAGTCTAGTATCGGGAGGCTGGCGTGGAGAATTAGGCCAAAGGATGACCATTGGCCTTTAACCAGCGGGAGGCTGGTATCCTCATTGGTAAAAGCATCGTCAACCATGTGACAGGTGGTGAAGGCAACGGGAGGAGAGGTGGCGACGGTGGCCCTTTTTGACGGCCCATCTAAGCCAGATGTCATAGATGAGTGCCTCAGTGCTGGATCTCCCGCAAATCTGGCCAAACAATGGCGTCAAGCGACAAGGATGAGGCTGCCACCCCTCCGACGAATACATCCTCTCCGACAAAGGTTTTGCAGCAAATGGAAGGTATGGCTGTTACCCGAGACACTATTCTAGAGGAAATAAGGGACGTGGGTGAAGATGTGGGGCTTGCTAAGAGCATTATTCCGATACAAGGTACTTTAGAATGGGAGTATGGGAATTTTTTTGAAAAGGGTGAGCTGAGGACACCGATTGTCTCACAATGGCTTAACAAGAAGGGGAACTTTTTCCTTTAAATTGTATGCTTCCAGAACAGTTTAATGTATCGAATTGGGTTTTGCAGAAGGTAAAAGAAATTCAATATCGTGTAGGGATAGAGTGTGAAGGTTTTGAGGAGCAATATTTGGCACTGCTTACAACCATTGAAGGTGGTCATCCTAAAAAATAAGTTTAAAAAAAAAACAAAGGGAGCAAAAGAGGTTTACGTGGTCTCTTAACTATGAGGGTAGTGCAAGTCGTGAGAGATCTAAAGGGAAGGGAATAGCACCTGTTTTATGAAGACTAAAATTGTTTCTTGGAATGTTGGAGGGATTAACGAGGAAAATAAACGTATTCATATAAAAAATTTGCTTCATGAATGGAGGGTGGACATTGTATGCTTACAAAAAACCAAGCTGAAATACGTTACAAGAAGAACTGTTAGAAGTATTTGGAGTTGTACGTATGTGGACTAGGCTTATCTTGCAGCTGATAGGGGTGTAAATTTAAACCGATAAACTAGTCCAAACCGAACTGGACCGGACCGGTTTTGAACCGGTCTAGTCCGGAACCGATTCTTATAATTCATAAACCGGTTAGAACCGGTCTGATTCCGGTTTTAGGATTTTTCGGACCGGTCCGAACCGGTTGATAAAAAATATATAAAAAATAATATTTTATATATAAGTTTTATACAAAATTAAAATTATACAAAATATTTTATATATATTAATATCTAAGTTTTATATATAATGTATAATTATATGTGAAATTTTTATATATAATTATATATCATATGTGAAATAATTTCATATTATAATTTATAAAATATAACATAAAATGTTAATTTTAAATATGAACATTTGTAATTTGTTTGATCATATACTATTAATATAATTATATATAAGATAATGTTATTATAAAATAAAAGTTTAATCTTAAAAATGAAAATGAAAATGATCATGTATTATATAGCTATACTAGTATATAGTTTATCACTAATACTAATATATTGCTATACTAATAGTCTAATATTAATACTATTATATAGTCTAATAATTTATATAACTATACTAATATATAAGTTTATAACTTGTACTAATAGTCTAATATAGACTATAGTTATAGTTATATTAATAGTCTAATATAGATTAATAAAAGTATAATAGATTTTTTTAAAATAGTTTTTTTTAAACATATTTTTAATGACAAAATGTCAAACTTACATTTTAAAAAAATCGAAAAACTGGAATGGATCGGACCGGAAATCGGTAGAACCGGAAATACCGGTTTAGGAGAGTAACCGGTGCATAATCGATTTTGAAAAATACAAAATTGGTTATACTGGTTCGGTCCAAGATTTTGCCTAAAACCGAACCGGACCGGACCGGTTACACCCCTAACAGTTCATAGGGCTTCGGGGGGTGTATTAATGATGTGGGATAGAAGAGTGGTGGAGAGAATAAAGGACTTTATATGGGAGTACACAGTGACAGTTTCTTTTAGAAGTGTGGAAGATAACTATATGTTGGACTTTGCTAGTATTTACGGGCCAAACTTGGCAGCAATAGAAGTATGTTATGGGAAGAATTAACTGGAGTACTCAGCTGGTGGGAATTACCATGGTGTATAGGTGGTAACTTCAATGTTGTAAGATTTCCAAGTGAACGCTTACGAGATAGTAGAATGCGACCAACAATGAGAGAATTTTCAGAATTTATCTTTGAATTGAATCTAGTGGACATCCCTTTCATCGGAGGGGCATTCACGTGTTCAAATAATCATATATGGTCTAGATTGAATATATTTTTAGTATCCTTGGATTGGGAAGCTCAATATCCAAAGGTATGTCAAAGGAGGCTGTCTCGTCTGTGCTCTGATCAGTTTTTAAATTTGCTTGATTGTGGAGGTATCCAAGGAGGGGTTCGGTATTTTAAATTTGAAAATATGTGGCTGAAAACTGAAGATTTTGTAGATAGGGTTCAACAATGGTGGTCCTTATATCAGTTTGAAGAAACCCCTAATTTCATTCTTACAAGTAAACTGAAAGCCTTAAAAAATGATTTGAAGTTTTGGAACACACACTTTTTTGGCAATATAGGGGAACGAAAGAAGTCCATTTTGGAAGAGTCTCAAGAGCTAGAGAGGACACAGGAGGGTCGGGCTCTTTCTTTGGAAGAAATTTCTTGAAAGTCAGAGGTGGTTACTGAATTAGAGAGGGTTATCTTGTTGGAAGAGATTTTGTGGCGACAAAAATCTAGAGCTTTATGGTTGAAAGAGGGGATTGAAGTACAAATTTTTTTCATAGAATGACCAATTCTCACAAGAGAAACAATACTATAAAGTGTTGAATATAGAGGGTGTAGCATGTACCGAGGCCCCTGTAATTAGAGATCATGTTGTTATTGTTTTTTTTTAACATTTGCTTACAGAACAAAGGGGGTAGCGTCCTAAGATCGATGGTTTGGCTTTTGATGCTATTGAACCACATGATGTTTTGAGGTTGGAGAGGCCTTTTGTGGAGATGGAGGTAAATGATGTGGTGAGGAAAATGACAAAAGGCAAAGCACCTGGGCAGGAAGGTTTTTCTATGGGATTTTTCCAAAAAGCATTAACGCCACATTCATAGCACTAATTCCTAACAAGATTGGAGCATCGGATGTCAAAGATGCCCATTAGTCTTGTGAGTAGGGTGTATAAGATCATTTCTAAGGTGCTTACAAACCATTTAGGGGAGGTGTTGGGGAAGATTATTACAAAACCCCAAAATGCATTTATACAAAGAAGGCAGATCCTAGATTTAGTCCTTATTGCCAATGAGTGTATAGAGAGCAGACAAAAATTTAGTAACTCAGGGATCCTATGTAAGTTAGATATGAGAATGCTTATGATTATGTTAATTAAGATTTCTTACTATGTTTACTTGGGAGATGTGGGTTTGGGGAGAGATGGTGCTCGTGGACTAGATGGTGCATATCAAAGTAAATGGTAATCAACTATCCCTACTCATCTTTTTCATTGTTATGGAGGCATTGAGCATAATGATTTTGACGTTGGTTTGCAGTGGCTTCATGGCTGGATTCTTGGTGTGAGACCCCTTTAGGGATATTATTAACATCTCTTACTTGTTATTTGTAGATGATACACATGTATTTTGTGAGGCAAAACAAAACTAGTTGTGGGCACGGAAGGCACTCTTACTTTACTTTGAAGTGGCATTGGGGTTGAAAGTGAACCTTGAAAAAATAGAATTGGTGACAGTTTGTAATGTTCATAATATTAGACAACTGGTTAACACTCTAGGATACAAGGTGGTTGCATTACCTAAGAGTTACCTAAGTTTATCGTTGGGGTTGCCTTAAGGACTACAACAATATGGGATACAGTGATCAAGAAGATTGAATGTAGATTGGCTGGTTGGGAGAGACTGTTCTTGTCAAAAGGGGGTAGGATCACTTTAATCAAAAGTACTCTATCTAATCTACCAACTTTTTTTTTTTTTTTTTATCTCTATTCCTAATCCCAGCAAGTGTAGCGACCCGGATTAAGAAACTATATAGAGAATTCCTTTGGAGTGGCATGGGGGATGCCTTCAAATGGAATAAGGCATGTTCCCCACTTTCCATGGGAGGGTTGGGTATTAGAAACCTAAAGATTTTCAACATAACATTACTTGGAAAATGGTTGTGATGATATAACACGGAACCGGAAGCTCTATGGAAGCCGGTAATTGATTACAAATATGGAAGTGTGTGGGGGAGTTGGTGTAGTAGATAGGTAAACAGGCCTCACGGATTGGGGGCTTGGAAGCATATTAGTAGGGGATGGGAGGTGTTTTTCTGTCACACTAGACTTGTGTTGGGAGTTGGTTCTATAATAAAATTCTGGAGTGACATATGGTGTGCAAACAATACACTAAAAGATTTATTCCCCTCAGTTTTCAAGATTGCATGTGAGAAAGAAGTTTCAATGGCTGATTTTATGGTTATAGCTAGAGCTCAGGTACAGTGGAACATCGTCTTTAGCAGGGTGGCCCAAGACTAGAAAGTTGGTAGCTTGGAGGAGTTCCTCCAATTGTTGTATTCCGTGAAACTAAGCATCCAAGGAAATGACAAGTTGTGGTGGGTACCGGCTGGTGAAGGCACATTCTTAGTTCGATCATTCTATAAGTCTCTCACGCAGGTCCAGGACACTTAATTTCCATAGAAGAGCATATGGCGGAATAAGGCGCCTGCCAAAGAAACTTTCTTTGCATGATAGCTTCATTGGGAAAGGTCTTGACTACGGATAATCTACAAAGATGTGTGGTGATCATAATAGATTGATGATGCATGTGTAAGAAGAGAGGTGAAAATGTGGATCACCTTTTACTACGTTGTCACGTTGCTAAAGCGCTTTGGGCTAAGGTGTTCAACAAGTTAGAGTTAGCTTGGGTTATGCCCGCTACAGTGGAGGCACTCCTGGCTTGTTGGAAAAATCTAATAGGTATTCCACAAATCAAAGCCTTGTGGAAGATGGTTTCTATTTGTATTCTATGGTGCTTATGGCAGGAGCAAAATGACAGGACGTTTGAAGATAATGAGAGATCTTTTGAGGATCTTAAATCTCTTTTTGTTAGAATGTTATTCATATGGCCCATAGTTAAAGGTTTTAATGGTTTGGCCCTAACTGAATTCTTGTTTCCTCTTTTTCATCCTAGATAGGTGTTTTCCTCTTGTATACCATCTTATGTACTTTGGGCTATGCTTATTCTATTAATACAATCGTTTACTTATATATATATATATATATATATATATATATATATATATATATATATATAAATCCTTCACTACCATTACAAGACAAGTTCATACTTTAGGCTAAACTTCCAAATGGTGACAATGTTTCAGTCACACATATTGGAACTATACAAATATCTGATTATTTGATTCTAAAGGATGTATTATGTGTACCATCCTTCTCATATAATCTTCTTTCAATTAGCAAACTAACCTCTCATAAAAAATGTTGCCTTATTTTTTTACCTGATGAATGTTATATTTAGGACCTTACCCCATGGAGGATGATTGGGAGGGGTAGAAGATTTGTTGGGTTATATGTTTTGCAACAACCATCAATCAATGATATTGAGAAGATTTCTCAATTGCCAAATATCAATTTTGTATTAGATATCAAACTTACCCTTCGGCATAGACGTTTAGGTCATCCTTCTATATCTAGGTTACTTTTTTCTTTCTCAATCTATTTCGAATATTCAGTTTCCAAATAAATCTATGAACATTGAACATTGTAATGTATGTCCATTGGCAAAGCAAAAACGATTGTCATTTCTTGTTCATTCCGATAGTGTTACTTCTCCATTTCATTTGGTGCATTGTGATGTGTGGGGCCCTTTTTTAATTCCTACTCTAATAATTTTAGATATTTTTTAACAATCGTTGATGACCATTCTAGGTCAACTTGGGTATATCTAATGAAATCAAAATCTGATGTGAGGCTTATTTTCACATCATTCTATAATCTAGTTCACACACAATTTCATTCAAAAATACAAAATGTGAGATCTGATAATGGTCTTGAGCTCAAAAGGACAGATTTTTTTTTTTGTCTAAAGGAATTATTCACCGAACTTCTTGTGTTGAAACACCTCAACAAAATTCAATAGTAGAGCGTAAACATCAACACCTTCTAAATGTAGCTAGAGCTTTGAGATTTCAATCTAATGTTCCTATAAGTTTATGGAGAGAATGTATACTTACTGCTACATATATTATCAATCGAATTCCTTCTCATATTCTCCAAAATAAGTATCCTTATGAATTATTACATGGAACCAATCCATCTTATGAACATCTAAAGGTTTTTGGATGTTTATGTTTTGCTTTAACTCTAATTCGGAATAGATCAAAGTTTTCTCCTTGTAACAGAAAATGCATATTTGTTGGATATCCTTTTGGCAAAAAATGATATAATTTGTTTGATATTGATTATCATACTTTCCTTTTACCAAGAGATGTGGTCTTTCATGAAAACATATTCTCATTCCATTAAAAAAAAAGAAAATTACCTGTATCAATTCAGATTATTTTACCCAAACCTATTCCAAATACTTTTTTATATCAATAACTGTCCATTTGCTTCTCATTCTCCATCCAGAATTGAGTCTGTTCCTCCATCCAGTACAACATAATTTATTCCTACATTTAGAAATGAACTTGCTCCTATAGCTGAAAACAACTCTAGTATACCTCATCTCTAAGATAACATTTTCCTCCTTTTACAAATCAACTCAACATCATAAATTTCTAGGCTACTTGCGAAATTTTCATTGCAACTTGGCAACTTCTGCACCTGTCTCATCCTTTACAAGCCCATCCACATACTCAGGTAATCATACAACATTTCTGATTTCCTTTCATATTCTTAATTGTCATCTTCCCATTGTATTTTTAGTGTTTCAATTTCATGTCATGCAGAACAAGAATTCTATCACCAAGCTGTAAGGCATTTTCATTGGAGAGGTGTCATGTCTGCAAAACTTACTACACTAGAATCCAATCAAAACTGGACACTCACAAATCTTCCACCCAACAAAACTCCTATTGGTTATAAGTTGGTCTATAAAATCAAATATAATGTCGATGGTTCTATTGAGAGATATAAGGCAAGATTAGTTTCCAAGGGGTTTACTCAAAGGGAAGGTCTTGATTTTTTTGAAATTTTCTCTCCTGTGGCAAAATGGTAACAATAAGATGTTTTTTTGTCATTGGTTGCAATACACAATTGGTATTTAATCTATTTAGATGTCAACAATGCCTTCTTGTATGGAGATTTAGAAGAGGATATAAATATATATTTATATATATATATATATATATTTATATGAAAGTGCCACCTAGTTATATTAGCAAGGGGACACGAGTGTGTAAGCTATGAAAATCACTCTATGGCTTGAAGCAGGCCTCTTGATAATGGAACTCTAAATTTACTTTAGCACTTCAACTTGGTTTTAAACAATCCAAGTCTAATTATTCTATTTTTATAAAATAAGAAGGTACTTCATTTTTGCTTTGTTGGTATATGTTGATGATATACTCTTTGCAAGTATGGATATGGAAGCAGCTGATTGTATCAAGTCATCTCTAAATGATCAGTTTAAATTGAAAGATCTAGAACCTACAAAGTATTTTCTAGGAATGGAGATTGCTAGATCAAAAAGTGGAATATCCATCTATAAAAGGAAATATGCTTTAGAGCTTATATCTTATTTTGGTTTATTTGGATCCAAACCTGTAAAATTTCCAATGCATCCTCATTGCAAACTTGTTAGAACAAATGGTGATTTACTTAAAGAGGCATCTGGTTATAGAAGACTCATTGGAAGACTATTGTATCTTACTAATACAAGACCTAATATAAACTTTGCACTACATCATTTAAGTCAATTTCTTGATACTCCTTGAGTACGACACATGCAGGCAGCTCTCAAAATTTTAAGATACATTAAAAATGCACCTAGTCAATGCATTTTTCTCTCAACATCTTTTCCCATTCATGTTAAGGCTTTTGCTGACTCTAACTGGGCAAGTTGTCCAGAGACTAGAAGGTATGTTTCTGGGTATTTCATATTTCTTGGTGAATCGCTGATTTCTTGGAAATTTAAGAAGCAGAAAATCATTTTTAGATCATCTGTTGAGTCAGAATATCGTTCAATGCCATATGCTGTGTGAAATAGTTTGGATCATTTCTTTACTTTCTAATCTCAATCAAACACATCTTCAACCTTCATTAATTTTTTGTCATAACTAAGTTGTCATACATATTGCAGCTAATCCAGTGTTTCATGAGAGAACGAAACACATTGAGCTGGACTATCATCTGTTCAGAGAAAAGACTTGAGCTGGTGTCTTAACAACTCTTCATGTTTCATCGGCCAGCCAAGTCGATGATATGCTTACTAAGCCTTTAGGTTTTGTGCCTTTTCATACTTTTCTGAATAAGATGAATGTGCATAACTTATACACATAATCTTGATGAAGACTATTACAGTTTTAATCCTTTTTTCATTCTACATTTTACTTACATGTAAAGTCAACTTGTATTAAACTCTTGTAAGTAGTTAGTTTTAGCTCTGTTTAGTAACTTTTCCCACCTCTATAGTCATGTGTATAAATAGAGGATTGGATGTATTTCAAGTTCAAGTTGAATATAGAAAAGTTTTACCCTCAAGATTTCATTTCTTTATTCTCTCGAGTTGTCTTTGTTTCAAGAGAAGAAAGGTGGTTATGCAATCAATCCTTCAAATCCTACCTCCTCCTCCTTCTCTCCCCTTGAAACTCTCTCAAACTGAGACCCCCATCTCCTCAATAGCCCCATTGGAGGAAGGGTGAAGCTTCATTTTCTCTCCAAGCTTGTCCTACTTCCCCTAATTTCTTATCTTTTCCTTTAGATTCATTCCTCTTCCCATTCCACTTGATTTCCTCCTCTCATACATTCTCCTTCCTTCCATAGGTTTTTTTTTTTTCATTTTTCTGTAAATTTTTTCATACTGCTTTCAATCCTTAAAGGCTAAATTTACAACCATACGCCCACCAATAGTGCCAACTCTAGATCATTATTTGTGTACTATCTCACTCCAACATACACGTGTTTGCATTCCTAAGCCTATTTTGATCCCTTTTTTTTCCTGCAAACATAAATAAAGCAATGTACAATACTACAAATTAGTGTCTATAAAAGAAAGGGTGGTTTCCCATTATGGAAAGGAGAGAATGGTGTATGGAGAGAATGGTGAGAGGTGTTATTCTTCAGTAAAAGAATGGCACCGAAATTTCTTTTTTGTATCCAGCTTGGGTTAGGAGTTTCCAGAAGGAGAGCAGGAATATAAGGAGTTTCCTGTCTGAGTCATCTGGGGTAAAGTTCCGAGTTCTAAATCCCTCTCCATTAAGTTATCGAAGAGACAAGAATTCAGGGTTGCTTCCGTAATGTCTTGGCCAGCGGCTCATCCAACTCTTTCCGAGTTTGATTCTTTGCTAAACGACGAAAACATTTGACGTTACATTATGCTTTCCCATCGCTCACACATGCTCGGTCGGGAGTTCTTAATGGTTCGCCCCTCCCCTCTGAGGGAGAAGAGCCACGCAACCTCTCCGCCCAAAGGTAACCATGCGAAGAGGTCTCGAACAGAGGAAGGTGCTTCTGTGCCTACTCAGTCTACGATTGGGGGCCCTCCTCTTCGCTTGTCTATGACATTCCAAACTCCCCCTTCTTCTACTCCAACGCTTTGTCCGCCATCGGGGACTCCTTTTAGTGAGTATGGAGTTCCTCATCTGGCTTCCCAAGCACGAGCGCTTATGCCTCCCGGGGGTTCCCTACAGATTTTTAAGATTCCTACCCAAGGGGTTGCCATGAACCCTTGCCGTTCTCCTCCGCCGAGCATCCCTCACAAAGAGAAGAGAAGTTCCCACTGAGCTGCTTTAGAGATCAGTTCCCATTGAGCAGCTCCGAAGAGCAGTTCCCTTCCTTCTTGTCGAATCCCGATAGACAACCCATCGATAGGTCATTTCTTGAGATTTTAAGACCCTTTTCCTTTTCGTTGCGCTCGTTAAATAAAGAATAATAAAAATTTGTCTTGTTTTTTATTTGCTAAGGGAGATAGGGCCAATATTGCTATTACCTTTCTCTTCTCCTCAACGTTTGATCATTCAGCTTCTCGAGATTCTGGTCCGGTGACGAGAGCTTTTCCCTCTTTTGAGGAGGTGCTTAGTCACAAGAGGGTTTCGCGACACGAGTTGCCAGTTTACGGGCTAAGTCCTTTTGAGGAAAGGCTCACTAAGGTCGAAGCTTCCTTCGGTGAGTGCTTAGCTACCACCCTTGTTTCACCCCCGAAGCTCTTGAGTCTGACTTCCCCAAGTTTTCCTGCAGTTCCCATTTCGACAGGTCTTGTCATCCCTCCAATTTCGCCCTAGACAAAGGCTATGGAGGTTACACCTATGGAGACAGGGTGCTAATTCCTCCTAAGATTGTGGAACAAACTCTTTCTGAAGTTCTGACCTCTTCATCAATTTGGAACTGACTCTTCCCCTTGCTCCTGAATTGGGCATCCCGGTTGCTACTAGAATGAATTCTTTCCCGATATCTGAGTTGATCCCTTCAATGATTCCAGAAGTAATTCCTTTTCCTTCAGTCTTTCAAGTATTTGTTTCTTGCACCTTTTGCTCGAACTTTCTTTCTCTCCCTTTTTTTTATATGTGTCTCATGTTGAGCTATTTATTCGTTTCAGGAATCTACAATCCCTCAAGTTGAGGCTATTCCTTCATACCACGAAGATGTAATTCTAGTGGAGTATAGTTCTTTGTCTGCTTCCCCTTCATCTAGGAACTGTTCTCCCTATTCTGGGGCTTCTCAGGGTGAGAGCTCGGCTCGGGTTGTGGAACAATCCCTCTGTTCTTAGGTTTCTCAAGGCGAGAACTCGGCTCGGGCTAAAGAACAGTCAGGCTCTCCGTCTGTGCTCCCTCAGGCAATGCAAATAGAAGTTCCCATTCAACGTTAGGAGGAGTTTGGTCTGTCGTCTATGCCTGCTGAAGCCGTCCTGCTATTGGCGTGTGTAGAACTTTCTTTCCATTTTGGGAAAGCAAAGCCGTAGAAGACCAAGCCTGGGTTTAAGAAGGCACAAGCTGAATCATTTGAAGCGCACTCAGAAGTTTAGGCCCCTGTTTGCTAACGTAAGCATTTTCTATCTGTCAACTAGTTTCCAACTTTTGTCTTTGCTTATAAATTTCATGTCTTTCTGATCTTTCAAGCCACAAATCAACTTGCTGAGATGGTTTCTAGAGAGTGAGAGGCTCTTGAAGAGGATTTTAGGCCCAGAAGGCTTCAAACACCCTTATGCACTTGTAGGGGAAGAAAATGAGTGATGACCTCCATGATTTAACTGTGGAGAATAATTCCTTGAGGGAGTACAACGGGTTCTGCAGTCAGAAAATCCATGCTCAATGAAAGGAGATTGAGGAGATGGAGCGGAAGATGAAGGCAATGGAGCATAAGGTTCAAACGATGGCCCTGGAGATTAAGCTCAAAGACAAGGAGATTTAGCTAAGAGACCTGGAGATCGAGGCGAATAATACAGAGATTGTTTCAAAGGTCCAAGAGTTGGAATCTACTAAGAAGGAGATTGAGGATCATCAAGTCCACTCTGAGCTTCTTTTTATTGAAAGGGAAAATGCCCAAGCTAAAGTTCAGAGGCTGGAGTGTGAGTTGGAGCCCATCTAGGAAGAGTTGAAGTAGTGCAAGGAAGCCATCGAGACATAGGTGAAGGAAAAATGGTGTGCCATCGAAGTTCATTGCCGAATGTTCCATAAATACATAGGGATTACCGTGTCAGGAGAGGGCTTCAGCTCGGTGGCTTCAACTCGAGGTTTCCTGTCTTGAGTCTTCTTTGGACACCGCTTGGCATCGTGCGAACCTTATTGAATCTCAACACAAACAGGCTCCTGCCCTGTGCAATAAGGCTTCAATTTACGGATATAGGGAAGGCCTTGAGCGTATACGGGATGTGCTAATTGAGAATCCCAAGATCGATCTTCGTACCCTCAATCTTCAAGAACTCCCTCCGAATAAGTCAGCTTATTATGAAATGTTGACCATGGGTGTAGCAAACGTGCCTTTAGCCTTCCGTGATGATCTTCCTTAACCTTCAGCTTCTCTTTTTGTGTTTCTAGACCTGCATGGGTCTTTGATGTAATTTGAAAATTTTGTATAAATGAATGTACCTTTGGTTTAGTCAAAGCTCGGCTGATTTTAGCCTTCTATTTTATCTTATTTTTCTACCTGTTGCATTCACTGGTTTTCCCTCGTTTGAATGTGCATTTTGACTTGTTATTGATAGAAACTGAATGAGGTATCCTTTAATTGATGAGAATCGAGCTAGTCTCTTCATTGTTGATGGAAATTGGAGTTGGGTTCCTTTGCTGGATGTTTATCGAGTGGCACCTCTTCGCTGGACGGGTATTGAGCAGTCTCTTTATATGGATGGGTATGGAGCAAGACCCCTTAGTTGGGTGGTTACCGAGTGGCACCTCTTCGTCGGGAATGTATCGAGCAAGACTCTTTAGATGGATGGGTACCAAGCAGCCCCCTTTCATTGGACGGGTTTTGAGAAGGACTCCTTAGCTGGGTGGTTACCGAGCGGCAACCCCTTCATTGGATGGGTTCTGAGCAAGACTCCTTATCTGGGTGGTTACCGAGTGGCACCCCTTCTCTGGAAATGTACCAAGCAAGACTTTAGATGGATGGGTACCGAGCAGGTCCCCCCTAGTTGGATGGGTTTTGAGCAAGACCCTTTAGCTAGAAATGTACTGAGCAAGACTCCTGTCAAATCTCATATTTGTTTGAACATATGCTGATCACTCATGTATTTTTTACGCATGTGAATGCTTTGATTTACTGCCGATTATTTGTTGGTCCCGATGTCACTTTTATTGATATCTTTTCAGTTCCTGTACGTTTTGAATGCTACCTAATTCGTCGGTGGAACTCTAATCCCCTCATTAATTCCACATTTAACTATGTTATTAACTTTTCCATGAACTCTATATAGTGTGTTAGTCACTGTTTCTATATTTTCTGAATTTCAAGGGATTACGGTTTCCCATGGGAGACATGTAGCCGCTCAGGGAGGTCTCAGGAGTTATGGCGCATTGGTATACCAAATGCCATTCTTTCCTATAAAAGGGGGCTTCTCCGTTTTCTAAGGAATTCATCCGATTTTGCTTTTATTCATTCTCCTAGATTTGGTGACTTCCCATGCCTTTCTTCTTTTCTACTTTACATCATAAGGGGTGACGCATTCTCTTTTGGTGTTCAGGCTATCATTGGTTATGGCAGTTTGAATATCAAAGGAATAAGTCGTCCATACTTCTTACCCTTGCCCTTTTGCTTATGATGCCTCGCTTGTTCTTGCCCCTTTGCTTACGGGGGTCGACTCCCGAAGCTGTTGCATTGGAACTCACTGCTTGCTAGTTTTGAGCGAAGCATGAACAGGAAAGTGGCATGATGGTGGAAATTGAGGAGGGTAGGAACATATGATTTAAGGAATATGGGTGGAGTTCCACTGGACGCCCTTCTTCCTGAGGGAGATACCGCACTACTGATCATCCTGCTTCTGTTTGGACGAAACTTTTCTTTTTGTTCCTTGTAATCTTTGATGATGTAATTTTCTTCTTGTAATCCTATTTGGAAAAAAAAAAATGACTTTACGATGCATTTTTGTACACCTATTTGTAAGATTCCTGTATTTTCCTTACGGCATTTCATTTTTGCCATCTTTCCTTTTGCTTCCTTTGTGGCTAGTCACGGGATTGGACTTGCACCTCGTGAAGGCCGGCAAGTCTAATCTAGGGAATGGCTTGGGTTCCAACTAGCTGTTGTAGGTTGGCAGAGCCTGAGGGCCCTACTCCTTAGCCAATGCATCTCAGGCAGCAACCTTGCCTGAAACTCAACAAGTCATGGGACTTGCATTCTGAATAGCCATTATCAGGGTAGAACTCATGGCTCTGGTCCTTAACTAATACTTCATGGCCAATCTAGAGACTGGGCTTGTACCCCTCAAAGGCCGGCAAGTCCAGTCTAGGGACTGGCTTGTGTTCCGTCTAGCTGTTGTAGGTTGGTAGAGCCTGAGGGCCCTGCTCCTTAGCCAATGCATCTATGACAATAACCTTGCAAGAAGCTTGACAAGTCATGGGATTGCATTACGAATAGCGATTATCGGGGCAGAGCTCATGGATATGGTCCTTCACTAATACTTCGTGGCCAATCTAGAGACTGGGCTTGTACCCCGTGAAGGCCGGCAAGACCAATCTAAAGACTAGTTTGTATTTCGACTAGCTATTATAGGTTGGCAGAGCCCGAGGGTCCTGCTCCCTAGCCAATGCATCGCAGGCAACAACCTTGTTCGAAGCTCAACAAGTCTTGAGACTTGCGTTCCGAATAACCATTATCAGGGCAGAGCTCATGGCTCTGGTCTTTAATTAATATTTTGTGGCCAATCTAGAGACTGGGCTTGTACCTCGTGAAGGCCGGCAAGACCAACCCAGGGACTGGCTTGTATTCCAACTAGTTGTTGTAGGTTGGTAGAGCCCTGCTCCCTAGCCAATGCATCGCAGACAGCAACCTTGCACGAAGCTCGACAAATCATGGGACTTGCGTTCTGGATAGCCATTATCAAGGCAGAGCTCATGGATCTGGTCCTTAACTAATACTTCGTGGCAAATCTAGAGACTGAACTTGTACCTCGCAAAGGCCGACAAGTCCAATCTAGGGACTAGCTTGTATTCCGACTGGCTGTTGTAGGTTGGCAGAGCCCAACGGCTATGCTCCCTAGCTAATGCATTGCAGGCAACAACCTTGCATGAAACTCGACAAGTCATGGGAGTTATGTTCCAAATAGCCAATATCAAGGCATAGCTCATGGCTTTTGTCTTAACTAATACTTTGTGGCCAATCTAAAGACTGGGCTTGTACCCCGCGAAGGCCGATAAGTGCAATCTAGGGACTGGCTATTGTAGGTTGGAAGAGCCCTGCTCCCTAGCCAATGCATCGCAGGCAGGAACCTTGCATGAAACTCAACAAGTCATGGGACTTGCGTTTCGAATAGCCATTATCAGGGCAGAGCTCATGGCTCTAGTCCTTAACTAATTCTTTGTGGCCAATCTAGAGACTGAACTTGTACCCCACGAAGTCTGCGAAGTCCAATCTAGGGAATGAATTGTATTCTTACTGGTTGTTGTAGGTTGATAGAGCCCAAGGGCTCTGCTCCCTAGCCAATGCATTGCAAGTAGCAACCTTGCACGAAGCTCGACAAGTCATGGGAATTGCATTCCAAATAGTCATTATCAGGGCAGAGCTCATGGCTTTGGTCTTAACTAATACTTCGTGGCCAATTTAAAACTGGGTTTGTACCCCCAAAGGCCTGCAAGTGCAATCTAAGGACTGGCTTGTATTCCGACTGGCTATTGTAGGTTGGTAGAGCTGAGGACCTTACTCCCTAGCTAATGCATCACAGACAGCAACCTTGCAGGAAACTCGACAAGTCATGGGACTTGCTTTCCGAATAGACATTATCAGGGCAGAGCTCATGGCTATGGCCCTTAACTAATACTTCCTTGCCAATCTAGAGACTGGGGTTGTACCTCATGAAGGTCGGCAAGTCCAATCTATGGACTGGCTTGTATTCCTACTAGCTGTTGTAGGTTAATAGAGCTCGAGGGCCCTGTTCCTTAGTCAATGCATCGCAGGCAACAACCTTACACGAAGCTTGACAAGTCATGGGACTTGTGTTCCGAATAGCCATTATCAGGGTAGAACTTATGGCTCTAGTCCTTCACTAATACTTCATGGCCAATCTAGAGACTGAGTTTGTATGATTTAAGCTATTTGTAGTAGCAGGAAATAAATAAATTAGTTCAAAGAGCCAGGTCTCCCGATTTCTGTTACCAAATACGGCCCTTCCCAATTATTTGTAAGACAGGATAATGCAACATTTGAAATTAGTTTAAAGAGAATTTGATTAATAAATTACAATCTTACACTGTTGGGCCACTTTTTGGCTTTTTATATGAAATACTTCCTTAAGTGCTCGACATTCCATGGGTGGAGCAATTCGTGACCTTCTTGGTTCTTGAGTTGATAAGAGCCAGGTCTCCCGGTTGCTATTACCAAATACGGCCCTTCCCATTTAGGGCCTAACTTGCCCTCTTCTTGTGTAGTAACTCCCGTTTTTTTTAAAACCATGACTCTCACCTTGAAAGTGCGGGGTCGGACTCATTTATTAAAGTAGTGTTCAACTTTTAGTTTGTTGGTTGCTGCTCGGCCTACTGCTTCCTCTCACCTTTCTTCTAAGAAGTCTAGGTTTTCTCTCAATCCTTCGTTGTTATTCTCTTGGTTGAAATGTTGTCCATGGTACATGGGTATGACCACTTCGGCTGGCACTATGGCTTCAGTTCCATAGATGAGGGCGAAGGGAGTTTCCCCAATAAGGGTTCTTACTGATGTTCAGTACGCCTATAATGTGCTGGGAAGTTTTTCAACCCATTACTCCTTTTGGTTTCCCAGCTTTTTCTTCAAGATGTTAAGTAGTGTCTTGTTGGTGGCTTCTACTTTCTTGTTGGCCTGCGGATGTCCCTGAGAGTAGTGCTTAGTTTTGATTCTAAGTTCCTAGCACCATTCTCGATAATGGGAGCAATCGAATTGTCTTCCATTGTTCGATACGAAGCTTTGGGGAATTCCGAAGTGGCAGATTATAGATTTTCAAAAGAAATTTGTAATTGCCCGTGTTGTGATTGATGCTAGAGCTTCTATTTCTACCCATTTCGTGAAGTAATCAACTACTAGTACGACAAATTTTACTCCTCCTTTACCCGCAGGGAGGGGGCCAATAAGATCCAATCCCCATTGTGCCAAAGCCCATGGGGAAGTAATAAAGGTGAGCTTTCCAAGGGGGGCTATGAGGAATATGAGCGTACTCCTAGGATTTGAGGCTTTTTTGGAAAAATCTTCTGCATCTTTAAGAGAGTTAGGCCAATAGTACCTTGCCCGTCTAGCTCTTGCCACTAGTGCCCTTCCACCTGAGTGATTCCCGCAAACTCCTTCGTGTATCTTCACTAGCACGTACTGGGCTTGCTTGGAAGAGATACATCTTAATAGATGTTCGGCAAGGACTCTTTTATACAGGACTCCTTCTACCAACGTGAAGTGAGCGGCTCTATTCCTAATCTTTCGTGCTTCTTCTCAGTCATTTGGAAGAACTTCCTATTGAAGGAATTTTAGGATGTTGATGGCCCACTTTGGGGGTTGTAATGAATCCCAACAACTGCTACGTCAATAGTTCGAATTATAGTATGATCCCGAAGGGGCATTTCTTCTTGACCTGAGGCAGCTTTTCCTAGATGATCTGCTTCTTGGTTTTCTCCCCTTGGGATCTACTGGATAGAAGAATACTGGAAGAGGTCATGCTCTTCTCCTACTCGTTGGAGATATTTCTTCAAATTCTCTCCTTTAGTAAGAAATTGTCTGGTTACTTGCCCAACTACTATCTAAGAGTTAGCTTTTACTTTGACTTCTGCGGCTCCTAACGATCTAGCAATTGTTAGACCTAATAAGAGTGTCTCATATTTGGCCTCATTATTGGTGATCTTGAAGTCGAGCTTGAGTGCATAGTCAAGCTTTTCTCCTGAGTTTGTAATTATGTGCACCCCTACTCCTCCTCTGGGCTGGCAGGATGAGCCATCGATGTAGACTTGCCAAAACTTGCCCTGGGGCATAATGATTATCTCCTCCAAAAAGTTAGAGAATTTAGCTACAAAATCCGCCATCACCTGGCCCTTAGTTGCTATATGTGGAAGATACTCAATTTCAAACACACTTAGTTCGATCACCCAGTTAGTCATTCGACCAGATATATCAGGTTTTTGTAATATTTTTCTCAGCGGGGCATCGACAAGCACTTTTATTGGGAGAGCTTGAAAATATGGCCTCAACCGTCTGGCCCCGATTACTAATGCAAATGCTAACATTTCCATTCGGGGATATCTGGCTCTTGCACCTCGAAAGGCCCTACTTATGTAGTAAACGGGCCGTTGGATTCCTTCTTTCTTTTTGAGTCAATACGGCAGATACTACATTGGGTGACACTGCCAGGTGAGAATTAAATCTTCTCCTGGTGTCGTTTGACTGAGTAGAGGTAGATGGGCCAAGTATTTCTTTAACTCGCTGAAGGCCTGTTCGCACTCTTCGTCCCATTCTTGCACTTTTCTTAGGACTTTGAAGAAAGGAAGGCACCAGTCGGTCCATTTTGCAATGAATCAACTCAGGGAAGCTATCCTTCTGACGAGTCTTTGAACCTAGTTGATAGTTCGAGACGGTGGCATATCCACAATTGCTTTGACTTTTTCAGGATTAGCCTCGATTCCAAGCTCGGAGACCATGAATCCTAAGAATTTTCCTGACTCAACTCCAGAAACACACTTCTACGGATTGGGCTTCATTTTGTATTTTCTAAGTATGACAAAAGCTTCCCGGAGATCATCAAGATGTTGTTCTGGTTTCTTACTTTTAACCAAAAGGTCATCTACATAAACTTCCATGTTTCGCCTGATTTAATCTTCGAACATTCGGTTGACCAGTCGCTAGTACGTTGCTTCAAAATTTTTTAGAGCGAATGGCATCGCCCTGTAGCAGTAGAGGCCTTGGTCCGTGATAAATGCAGTTTTCTCCTTATCATCAGAGCCTATCCTGATCTGATTATAACCAGAGTATGCATCCATAAAGCTAAATAGGGTGTGCCCGACCGTTGAATCCACTATTAAGTCTATCCTTGGGAGGGGAAAGCTATCTTTAGGATAGGCTTTATTTAGATCAGTGAAGTCCACACACATTCTCCACTTTCCACTTGCTTTTTTGACTAACACGACATTGAAGAGCCATTTGGGATAATGAACTTCTCGGATGAACCCAGCAACCAAAAGGCGATCTACTTCCTCGGCGATGGCCGCATACTTCTCAGCACTATAGCTGCGACATTTTTGTTTGATCTTTTTCGCTTTGGGATTTACACTGAGGCGGTGTTCTATTACTGACACATCGATGCTAGGCATTTCTTCATGACTCCTAGCAAACACATCTTGATGTTCAATGAGAAGTTGCCTCATGGACTAGCTTAGCTCGGTAGACATCTTAGTTCCTATTCGCACAGTACGTTTTGATTTCTCGGGATCTACTGGTACCAAAACCAATGGTTAGTTGGGCTCTGCCTGTCACAGAGCCTCTTTGTCTCTTAATTCTCTATCTATTTCTATTAATGCCAAAGGTGGGGGGAAGATTGTTCTCCCGTGGTCTTCTTCGAGGGCTTGTACAGTTATTGCTTTAGACTTCATTTCTCAGGTATAGCAATCTCTTACAGTCTGCTATTCGTCGCGTATTTCACCCACTCCTAACGGGGTCAGAAACTTCACCTTTAGATGATATGTAAAGGTTACAACCTTCATTTGATTCAAGGATGGGCATCCAAGAATTGCATTGTATGAGGATCGGGCTTTTACCACCAGGAAGTCTACCATAAGAGACGTTGTTTTGGGGGCCGTTCCGGCTAATACGGATAAAGTGATTGCTTAGATAGGCTGGATCGTATCCCTGGTGAAACCTTTGAGGGGAGTAGGTGCTGGTCGTAACCGATCAGGAGCGATCCCCATTTTAGCGAAGCCAAAAGAGGATGTCAGCGGAGCTGCTATTGTCAATCAATACTCTTCTTGTCCGATAGTTAGCAATTTGTGCTGTTATTACCAGAGCGTCTTCATGGGGGCATGACAAGCCTTCTCCATCTTTTTCATTGAAAGTTATAAGGTGTTCTTTGGTTTGATCCCTATTGTTAAGGGATGGTTTGTAGGCAGAGAATACCTCTTCATACCTGGCCTTCCAAGCATGGGCCTTTCATGCCGAGGAGATTGTCCTCCCTCCAGCATATCCACCGGCTGTGGTGTTGATTTCGCCTATCGGGGGTTCTTCTCTATCCAAGTTTCTTCGATGTGGACTTCCTCTACGTGGATTTGTGGTTCTTCTTCTGTCAAGACTTTTATTTCTTCAGATAGGACTCTGGCTTCTTCGAGTACCACTTCTCCAAGTAGAGTCTTGGTCTATATGAGTTGGGCTGTGATTCCTTCTAGTAGGACTCTGGTTTCTTCAAATGGGGCTTTGGTTTCAGTCCCTCCAAAAGTAGGGACGGTCATCACGTTGTGGTCCATTCCTCTCGTCTTCATGACGATCAACTTGGGCCTCTAGGTCTTCCATCTTTTTCCTCCTTGTATAGCAATCTTCTATATTGTGTCAGCTACTTCTATGATAGGTGCAATATATGGGACGTGACAAATCCTGTCTTTGCTCTACTTGAGAATTTGGATTCCCCTCAGTTTCCACCGTTAGGTTAGAGTGGATACGTGGTCCGAATTTTCCCTATTGGACTTGCTCCCCTGTGCCCTTTGTTTCATAAGTACCCTTTTTGTAGCCATCCCGGTTTGAACCTTTATTCCGGTCTGCTATCTTTTTGTCCACTATTTCTAAGTAGGTTTGCTTGGGGGTAGTTAGCGCTTGGAGCGTATCTTCTGCATTTATGAAATTGTCTGCGCGGTCCATAAACTCTCTCAGTGAGGTCGGGGTCTTCTGAGCAATTTCAATCTAGATTTGCAAGTTGACCCTACGTCGCTCTTCAACTACAGTGGTCGCATTGGGAGGGGGACGGACCTCAAAGTGATGACTCTGTCGATTTGCCTCTAGCCCTGCATCACCCCTTTGCAAGACATCATTTTCCTGTCGAAGGGTCTCCAACTCCTCCATGAGTTTTCATATTGCTTTAGTTTATTCATTGAGTCTTCCTTCCATTACTTCGGACTGTGTCGTTTCACGTTGCGAACTTTGAGAGTGTGTTGTTGTCGGCATACGAAGGACACACTAGTTATGAGACAACAGAGACCCCACAGACAGCGCCACTGTTAACATCGTGTTTTGTGGGCCTGGGTACCTCTACGTTAGCAGTGCTCGAGCAATCACCTGCATAGTAAAAAAAAGGGGACCTTGGGGTCTATTGTTCCTTTGATGCTTAAGTTAGCTATGGTATAGAAGATGAAGATGAGTAATAGTGAAGATGGGAGTTTAAGATTCCTACTTGTTTGCTATAGGTAGTGTTTATTTATACTTTCCGACCTAGTCCCCATGGTAATGGAATGTTGTATAGCATGAGATAATATGTTCACGCTGTCTACTCGCCAAGCTATCTTTGTGCTGTCAGTTCACCGAGCTATGAAGTGCTCAGGGTCATTGTGTGTAGCCCGGGCCTTGGGTCGTATTGAATGCGGCACGGCACACCTTCTGTTTTGGGCCTTATTGAATGCGGCACGCCTTCTGCCCTAGACCGCATTGAATGCGGCATGTTTGCTGCTCTGGATTCCTCCTATCTCATTAATGCTTTTTGAATGTGATATTCTTTCTTCCTTAAGCCTCTTATGTATCCTCTGACTTGGTTCCTGAAGTAAGCATGGTCTAAACCGGGGCTCAAACCCAAGTTCTAACCCAAGACTTCCTAATCTGTTCGACCTAACCCAAACCTTGTATCTGGGCTCTAACTTGGGCCTTGTTTTTAGCCCGGCCTAAGGGATTTACTCCCTTCATAGTTGGTATCGAATTCGGTACCTTTTATCAATGGCTCTAGCACCACCCTTATTTGAAACCCTAAGCTAAGCAGCATAGAGCCATAGGGTATAAGAAATGGTGGAAGCACAAAGGAGATAGGGCGCCACAAATACATGTGTGAAATTTATATTAAGTTTATATATTTAGAAAAAATTATATTTGTTTTTTTCAAAAATTTCACCCATTCTGTCAAATATAATGAAATCTTCAAACTTTCGAGTAAATTATCCAAAATCTCCTTCAATGGTTCAACTTCTCTCCTTAAAAATAATATTTTATTGATTAATTAATTTTCAATTAAGGATAGAGAAGTGATTTTCGAGAGTATTTTAGACAATTCATTTCATAATGGATAAAAAGAATTAAAAAAAGAGACGATGATACTTCAATTTTATTGATAACCCTTATTTTTTATAAAAGAATATATTATATAAAAGGAGCATGGGAGTTACAACCAAAATCCTAAAACCAAACCCCTAAGAAAAATTAGAGTGAGAATTAATAATAAGAGATTTACAATGGGTCTACAAAGAAAATAAAGAACTAGAGTTATCCAATATAACTACCCTTATCCAATATCTCTCGTGTCTACCCGTGGAAGGCCGAACAAAGCATAGGAATAGATTTTTTTTTCTTAAAAAAAAAAAACCAGAAAATGTACTTTTGAGCAATAAGCATGAATCATGGTATTTCCAAAAGAGCGGTGTTACTCTACCGCTCCATCTTACCAGTATTTTTTTTTATTATTTTAAAATATTTTTAAAAAATATCAATACACTAATAGTCATTTTCTTTACTATTAAGTAAAGATTTTTTTTTTTAAAAAAATTAAAATATATGAGGTATCGAATTGAGGGGACAAATTGAGCAGACAAGTAACATTTTTTTTTTTTGGAAAACGGCATTACCATAATGCAACTTGTCTAGGAGAAAAGCTTTGACCTTTGGGTCAAAAAAGAGTTTGACCACATGTAGGTGAAGTAGCTCTTTTTTTTATTATTATTCTTTTTCTTATGGACAAAATACAATTATATGAGAAATGATTTCTCGTTAAATGGAGTGTACGGATATCCCCCCTCCCCCCTTAGTGGGCTTGTGAGGAGAAGCTAAGAGAATAAATAAAAAAAGCCCAACCTAGAACAAATATGCACCTCGGCCTAGCTTGCAAGTAGGCTCTCCTGGATGCAACTTCTATGTGGAAGCAGGCTGCAATGGGATGGAACTCACCATCCTGGAGATCCCTTAAACAACGTTTAGCCCTTGAGCACTTGCCCACATGAATGAGTAGGAAGCAAGGTGGACCTTCGATTCTCTGACAAGGTGATATCGATGGGCCACCGAAGACACTAGTAGAGTAGGAAAAATGGGGGAACCATACCGCATTAATAGTAACACTACCTGAGCAACACGCAACATTAATGACGCCGTAGCAGAGGCATGCCGCATTAAAGGACTCTGATGAAAGGAACAGTAAAAAGGACATGAGCTCTACTGCGGCAAGCATGATCTGTCCCTCCAGACTCCTAATATAAATAGCAATTTTCAGGTACAAAAAAGCTCTAGACTCTATCATTATTTACAAACTTTCAAAATACTCTACTAACATTAGTATGAGAGACTCCTCGACCCAAGGCCACCCTTTCCCAACTTCTATTTTCTTCATTTTTGCAGGCCCAGTTTTGAATATCCGAGTTACTAGAACCTGACCTAGAGACATACAAAACACAATGTTAATAGTGACGCCATTTGTGGAATTTTTGTCAATTTTACATGTACTTCGTATGCTTGCAACAACTCATTCCAGACAACTCGGGGTGGACATAGAGGAAGTTGCCATGGAAACGAGACTGAAAGTTATGAAGGATTGGGTAACAAAGTTAATCGGTGAAGTGCAAAATCTTTGCAAGGAGAATGAGGAGCTCAAGAAACCTCAACAAGAACAAGATGAAGAGGCAAAGCCGAGTAATAGCGAGCACATGGAGACCCGAAACACGAGAGTTGGAGCGAACGTGGAGGAGGAGAGAGAGAACATGCAAGATGAGCCCCACAATCTCAAAGGGAAATACGAAGAGATTGCAAAGAAAGTGGGCACATCATCTTCGGTAGACCAACTACTCACAAGCACTGGTCTACCTTACACGAAAGAAGTGATGGCTATGCCTTTGCCACCAAAGTTCAGGGTCCCCACCATGGAGATGTACAATGGGGGAGGGATCCCCTTGAGTACCTGGAAACTATCAGGGCTCACATGGTATTGCATGGCTTCCTGGGAGAGATGGCATGCAGGGCATTCCCACTGACCCCAAAGGGGCTAGCATGAGTATGGTTTGGGTCTCTAGTGCCTAGTTTCATAGATAGCTTTGGCGAGCTAGCTCGATTATTTTTGACCCAGTTCATGTCAAGTCGAAGAAGGTGACACCCAATAGCATACCTCATCACCATTAAGCAAGGAGAGAAGGAGAGTCTGAAGGCGAACTAGTCTCGGTTCAACAGGGAGCGTATGACCACGGATGACCAGGATGAAAAGATAACCCTAGCGGCACTTCTGGGAGGGGTCTGGCCACGATCTTAGTTCATGGCCAAGCTAACGAGAATGACTCTTGTAATGCTGCGGGAGTTTATGGACCAGGCTGACAATTTCATTAACACCAAAGACATTCTTCTGGCTTTAATGGAGCCAAGGAAGAAGGAGCTGGAGCGAGCGGAGAGGAAAGCAAAGGCCCCAACCAAGGCTAAGGCCCATGAGAAGTAGGAAAAGAGCTCCCACGACAAGAGAAGGGAGGAAGCCCCAATGAGGGGACTGGGACCTCGATAATGACCACAAGCACAGGGGCTGCAACAAGACTGCCCCTGCTCACCACAGCGAGGAGGGCCCTTACTTGGGAAAATCAGAACCATAGCAGGAGGATTCGCAGGTGGGGGCGCTACCTCCACGAGCAGAAAGGCACATACTAGACAGACTCGGTACCATGAGGTATACTCAGCAGAGTACCACCCCGCCAAGGACCAAAGGGGTGAACCAACCTCCATTGGCTCTTTTGGGGAGGCTGACAAAGAGGGGGCCCTGTACTCCCACGATGATGCACTGGTGGTGACCATGTTGGTCGTCAACTTCACCGTCCAAAGAATCCTCATCGATAATGAGAGCTCTACGGACATCCTGTTTTGGGAAGGCTTCACCAGGATGAGAATAGACGCTACCCGACTTCATCTAGCCCCCATGCCACTGAAAGGCTTCTCAAGGGAATATGGTTCATCATGTGGGAACCATCGCGCTATCTGTCCTCACAAGCAGCTCCCCCTGCACTACCTCAATCATGGTTGACTTCTTGGTGGTGAGGGCCCTGTCATCCTACAACGCTATCATCGGAAGGCCCACCCACCCTCAACAACTTGCGAGTAGTTATGTGACGCCCCGATTTTTACGTGCTTTTTATTGAAAGGATTTTTAATTAAATATTTTATTTTAAGCTTTTTAATTTAATTTAACATATTTACGCGAGATTATTTTACGATTTTTAAATTGGGAATTTTTTTAATGTGCTTTCATAATTTTAATTAGTGTTCTGCAATTAAATTACTTTTTATTTTAAAAGAATGTTATTATTGAAGTTTAATATTTTACTTTAACTAATTTTGAGTTTATATTGATTTATTTAATTTACTGTTTTAAAAATAGTTATTTTGAGGATCAGTTGTGATCCAAAAGTTGTGAGGATTAGACCCATTTCTTTTCCTTCCTCCTTCTTTTTCCCTTTCTTTTCTTTTTCTTCTTTTCTTTCTTCTTTCTTCCGCTGCCTTCTCTCTCTCCCGTTTCTCTCTCTCTCCCCGTGTGCCTCACCGCCTGGCCGAATCAATTCCCCACCGGCCGGCGACCGTCCCCTTTCAATCTCAGACCACCCCGCGTCGCCATTAGCCTCCACGCCCCGTCTGAAGCCGCGACCTTCTCTTTGTTCTAGCACCGCCGTCCGGCCACCTCCGGCCACCATTTCTTCACCACTTCATCCTCTACTTCCTAGCAACCTATAGCACCCAATCTTGGCCCCGATCCATCACCGGTGAAACCCAACCAACCACATCTCCGATTTGACCTTTTTAGCCTTCCACCGCCATTTTGACTGCCACCCACTGCCAACCGTCGCTTCCACTAGTTTCACCACCTTCCATAGGCCCTACCCTGTTGTTCCCTAGCTTTCGTTTGACCTCGTTTGAATTTGGGTTTCTGTGTATTTCGGCCATAGTGTTTTTACACTGCTACGTTGCCTTCCAGCCACCTTTTGCACCTCCGTGACTCTTCTAAAATTACTTTATAGCACTGTAAGTATTTCTCCAAAAGACTTTTTAAGACTTAAGTATATTTTTGCACTAACATGTTTTATAAACTGTGATTTGGTTATCTGGTTTGACTGATAATTGTTGGTTATTGGTAATTGGTCGATTTCATGGCATTGTGCACGCATGCGTGGGTGTGTGTTTTGGAAACTGTGTTTAATGTGAAAAAGGTTTTTCGGGTGCGTGTGTATCACCCCCAAGCCGAGATGGGGTATTATCTCGGTGGAGCTCCTCTAGGCACTCAGAAGCGGAATATACTGAGTGTCGTCCCCTAGGGTTGTTGCCTGGGACTTAGACAGGATGGTAGCGCTCTCGATCTGACTCTATGACCCCTCGTGCTGGCGGGGGTCAAAGGATGCTTGGCTATGTACGCGGTGGGCACGGAACTGGGCATCACTCGTTGTGAATCACTCGCACGGTCGTTACCCGTGGAGTGACGAAGGGAGCCAGAGTATCTGGATGGTCCCCAGGGGAGGCCATGGTACATACGGTTAAAATTGGAATTAATGGATTTATTCCTGGATTTTAGTTTTGTGCCAAATGGTGATTTTTGGTGTGCGTGGAAAAATTGTGATTTTCGAGAAATTGTGTTTTTTTCGAGTTTTGCGCTTTGGTCATCATGTACATGCATAGCGTTAGTTGTTTTAATATATTTATGTCTTGGAGCATTTTGCGTTTTACTTACCTGCGATACCATTTTTTGGTATTGTAAATTTTGATGCAAGTTTTGAGGAGGCTGAGTGCGATGATGCGGCTCTGCCTGAGGAGTAGGGACATTGGCTATTTTGTATTTGAAGTTAATTGTTCACTTATGCTTATTGTATTTTATTTGATGTTGATTTGTAAACAAAAATCGTATTATGTTGACATGTGGATTTTCAGTACTTTTGTATTGTATTAAATCCTGGTACTTAGTTATTTGATTTAACCATTCCGCTGCGTATTATTTATTGTACACGTGTTGCATTACACACACTCGGCACGTGTTGATGGGGTGCGTGACCTTGTTGTCATCATCCCGACGTCTCGGTTTCCGTGAGTGTTCGTACATGAAAGTGGGGGGGGGGGGCGCCACAGGTTACGTCAACCTACCACTTCAAGATGAGATTCTCGACTTCCCATGAAGTGGGAGAAATCCGAGGTGAATAGGTCTTGGAGAGGGAATGTTACGTCCAAGAACTGAAGTAGAAAGATGGTGGGATCATCCCAAACGGCACCTCTAGGAAAGAGTAGGGCATGCAACGCTTAAGGAGACCTGGCAGGCCTTAGTCTATGACTTGCCTTACCAAGCTCGAGGGGGAGCAGAAGGGTGCATGGTCTTAGAGGCAAAGGCAGACCAGGCAAAAGCTCCCTGGTTGAAGGCTTCATCTCCCCTTATTTTGTAATTTGGTTCTTGAATACTGTAAATTCTTGTTGTTTAATGAAAGGCATGATTTTTCAAGATAGGGCACCACACCTACTTCAAACTTTCATGTCGTCAACAAAATACCGACAAGACGATCTCTAATTAACATATATCGTTGTCCGAACTTACCTCCCCCGTGGGTACCAAAGGGATGGGTGTAATAGCTAGGGCTGCTTTATCCCTCCTACGGCGGAGTGCTGGTCAATCCTCAGTTGCCCGAAAATGAAGACTTACATTCCTTATAAGCGTTAATAGGTGAGAGCGGGTCCAGTTGCAAACAGCCCGAAAACTTACCTCCCCGCGGGATTTAAAGGGGTGAGTCACGCTAGAGGCTACTCTACCCCTCTCGTAGAGGAGTGCGGGTCCAGCCTCCCCAGCGGCCAGAAAACTAACCCTGACCTCCGCTGCAAATGAAGAGTGGGTTTAGCGCTAGCCTGACTCAAATCTTACATTTCCCTGTGATGTCAATGAGCAGGAGCAGATTCAGTCTCAAACTACCCGAACATACTACCTCTTTGCGGGGTGAAAAGGGCAAGTGCACCAAAGGTCGCTCAAACTCTCCCGAGGAGGAGAGCGGGTCCAGCTTTCCGACTGCTCAAATACTTACCCCGACTCCAATAGAAGCGAAAGAGCGGACCAACCCCATGATAGTTTGATGAAGTTACCTTCTCGAGGAATCAAATAGGCACCTCAGCTCGGCCTGCATGTAGGCTCCCTTAGACGCAACACCCATATGGGAGCAGATTGCAGGGGGATGTGACTTGCCATCCTAGAGATCCCCCGAACAGCGTCCAACCCTTGAATACCTACCCACATGAACGAGCGGGAAGTAATGGGGACCCTCGATCCTCTAACAATGTGACATCGACGAGCCACTGAAGACACCAGCAAAGTAAGGCAAATCAGGGAACCACGATGCATTAATGGCACCACTACCCAAATAACACGCTACATTAATGACGTTGTCGTAGAGACAAGCCGCATTAAAAGATTTTGACAAAAAGAACAGTAAAAAGACATGGGCTCCATGGGGATAGGTACGATCTGTCTCCCCAGAATCCAGGTATAAATAGCAATTTTTAGGTACGAAAAAGCTCTAAATTCTCTCATTATTTACAAACTTCTAAAATACTCTACTGACTTTAGCATTGGATACTCTCCGGCCTTAAGGCTGCCCTCTCCCAGCTTCTATTTTCTTCGTTTTCACAGGCCCAGCTTTGAAGACTGGAGTTGCTGGAACCTGGGCCAGAGACGTATGAAACATGACGTTAACACAGAGAATAGATTAGTTTTAGGATAATTTTAGAGATAGAAAATGATATTTGTGATTATAAGATGTGTAAGTTTTGTACACTCATTTTGAAAAAAAAATTAAATAAATATGTGATTTGCATGAAAAAAAATATTTTTTTAATGATAAACTATACTTTTTTTCAAAAGAGTAGGCAAAGCTTGCGTATCTTAAAATTGTATATAATATTGCTTTTTTAGAGATACTCCAAACATGAATTGAAGGTGCATTTTTATAAAAGATCCTAGTAAAGTGATTGTTGTTGAACTCTTGTCCCACATTATAAGTCGGAGGATCATAAAGTTGCTAACTAAAAGTGGCAACCAGAAAAAGATTTGGTAGTTTCACGGGCTACCCAAAAGATAGGTGGTTAGAGAATGCATATTATCACAAGAGTTTTGCAACATACAAGTTTGTGTATTAATACGCTATTTGTAATAAGAGTAACGTTAGATATATTTAAGAGTTATGCAAGTATCGCATATTTTTTTATAAAAAGAGTGAGATCTATCTTTAAAAAATTAATTTTTTATGTGAGTCTCATATTTACTCATTTTTTTAAAAAAATTGTGCAATATTTATGTATTTTGTGATTATAAATATTATTTCTCTTATAACAAATAAGACAATAACAAGTAGGACATAATCACCTTTAAAATATATTAAAAATACTACTTATTTTTAAAGATAGCTTATGCGGCTTCCACATCGGCAGTAATTTTATTTTATAGTTATTTTTCATTCCGAAGTGTTTTCTTTTTCATCTTGAAGTTGATTTAAGTCTTCTACTACTTCTTCTTCTTCTTCTTCTTCTTCTTCTTCTTGTAATATGCTAATGATCTAGCATGCTAATTATATCCTTTTTTGTTGGTTATGTATTTGTGATGTGTCATCGTATAATTAGTTTTAGATGTGACAAGTGAGTACCATGCTAGCCATAAAATTAACAGATATTGGACAAAGTAATCACTTGGAAATTTAAAATATACAATAAAGATATTTTAAAAAAAATAGAATAATGTTAAATACAGTCTTATAATATATAAATCTTGTACATTCTCTTAAAAAAAAATGAGATCCATTATTAAAAGAAAGAAATCATGTGAATTTTAAATTTATCAATTTTCTTAAAATGAATGTACAAGATTAAAATTGCCTACCAATATAAAAGTGGAAGGGAAGGCCGCTCACATTGGTCGACTGAGAATGGACCAAGCCTAGCATGGCGCCAAGGGCATTGAGATCAAATAACCCTTTGTGTGAATAGAGTTTGAGACTGGGGTGGGCCCACGTTAATGGGTAGGGGCATTGTCTCTCTAAGATTTTTTTTAACAATAAATCTTCACAACCTCTCAACACTCCACACTCCATCTTTTTTTAAATTTTTTTTAAATTTTTTTATTAAATAATTTTTATATGAATAGTAAATAAAAAATTTGAAATATTTTAAAAAAAATAAATTCAAAAAAAAATATAAAAAAAAATATTAAAAGATATTAAAAAATGTGGAGTGTGGAGTGTGAATAAATAGTAGGAGGTTGTGTAGCAAAACTCTTTTTTTTAAAGGGTAATAATAATAGACTTTCACCCTTTTATCACTATTTTACTACTTTTAATAGTAAAAGTTTTCAAAATATCTCCTAAATTACAACTTTGACCTCAAAGATAAATTATATCATCTAATCTCATTTCATTGTAAGTTTTTTTATTTTTCAATTTGATTTTTTCACAATCACTAATGCACAACTATCCCATTAACTTAGGTACACTATTTCAAAATAGTATGAATAAATACATTATTTAATTTAAAAGTCTAAAGCTAAAAAAATATAATCATATCTTATCACCGACTACCAAAAGTAAAAGCTTTCATGTAACATCACATTTTCTATTTCCAATGCTATACTCGGTGACTCTTACTCGTATATTTTTATTTGTTTATTTTCCTCCTTGAACCTTTCTAACGATTCCAAATTATAGTTTTGATTGGATTATTCCTATCTTGTTACTCTCCCCATTCACCCATTTGTATAAGTCTCAAGTAAAATAAGATTTTTTTGCATTTACAAACATGCATTTTTCATATATAATTTTATGATGTATAATTATTATTTTTTTACATAAATTACGTGCAAAAAACGAACTCCCTAGCCGCCTAGTGAGTCAATAGCGTTGGGACAATGCTGTCTCCATGCACAAGCCTACCTTAGGCGTGCGTGCCAGAAGATTGATCCCAATCCCCTTTTTGCCAGAAGGGGCTAAGACCCAACTCCCTCGTGCGCAAAGGGGATGAGACTATCACACATAAAAATAAGGTTTGGTCTCAACCTCTGTGTGCTGCACATCCCCAACAGTAATATGTGAAGGCAAGAGGGTCGAGGTCTGTCCCCGGTTGATGGGGTTGGGACTCTCCGTTCCCAATTCTATTTTTTAATTAAAAAAAGAAAAATTCTATTATTTGAATTTATTATTTTTTAGTAATTTTCTTAGTATTTATTATTTTTAATAATTTTTTAACAATTCTATTTATTATTTCTTACTATTTTCTACATGATTTTAGACATTTTCTAATCATTTTTAAGAGTTTAAATTATTTTAATATTACTTTAGCCGCATGCCAATTCATATATTGACACTTGGCTTGCCAAATCAGATTTATCGGAAAATTTAATGAAAACCTGACATTATGTTATTAGTAAAATAACAAAATAAAAAAAATGATAAAACTGAAATCCTGAAAAGCGAAAAGATCAAATTGCAAAACCCAAAAACTGTTTATATACTTGATCCAAAAATAAACAAACCAACTAGCATTTTAAACTTTCTAGCGTGGCGCAATAGACTTCATTATGCGATTGAAATCACCCTTTGGGCAGGAGTAATCTTAGTAATACTAAAAGCATTCAAATCTCTAATAATGATTTTGCTTAAAAAAAGTAAAATCAATCATAAAAATAGATTTTTTATAAGGCAGATGTCATTTTGAAAAGTTAAGGTACGCAGCCTCTCAATTTTATCACACACCACACTAATTTTTGACAGCCTCCCGTTTTGAGTTCCAAGCTCTGCGTTCGAGAGAAAAAGTAAACCGATTTTCTTTATGTCTACTTATACTTTACCGTCCATAGAATATGTATTGCTTCTCACTTCTCTCTCTCAAAGATTACTTTTTAAACATGTTTTGAAGATTCAGATGATGAAGTTCTATTGTCTTCAAAGTTCCCATTGAAAACATATGATTCTGGTGATTAAAAAAAAACCTCTGGCCTCAACAATTCATCAAAATGGTTCCACCTTGAGGGATAAACAACAGAACTCTCCTGTGCTAACACGTCATTCACAAAAGATGAACAATATCATGTTGAGCTTGGCGAGACAAAGGTGAACAACAGTAATCAAAATGACTTTGGAGCTTGACGAAGTTCAACAACAGCATGTTTATGTTAGAAAAAAATTAACAACTTGTTGAACTTGGCGAAACAAAGGTGAAGAACAGCGATCGAAATGAATTTGGGGTTTGACGAAAGTTAGAACCATCATGCTTAGGTTAGAAAAATATTTGAAGAAAAAATAGCTATGGCGTAGACCGGCAAGCTAAATCCTATTTAGCTTTTAAAAAAAAAATTGTATATTTGATTAAAAAATCTTGTTTAGCTTTTGGCGGTGACAATACCCCTTTTGCTAGATCTGCAAGCTAAATTTTGTATGGCGTTTAAAATAAAAATAATTTTTTTATTTATTTAGCCGGCCTCCCAATAGCAAGACTTGATTCCCGATAGGAATAAGATAAAAAAAAAAAAAAAAATTGTCATGTGATGAGTGATAAAATTGAGAGATTGCCTAATTTAACTCTTTTCCAAAAGACATACGGAGTCTGCACGTCTTAAATCTTTAAAAAAATAAAAAAAAAAACACATTTTCAACATCTGCATTAGAAATGAAAAGCCGTCTTCCAGGAAAGATGGCCGACTTCCCGGAACATCCCACAAAATCTTACATCATGCAAGGCATCGAGATTGTAACCAATGTCATCCCGATGCTACTTTTCTCGGTCTCAGCTATGACGCCAGATTTCTGCAGCAGGCATTACTTGAAACAGTTCTAGCCAACAAAATTGGTGCTGGTTTATGAACTTCGTCACATTATACCAAGTACAGCAAAATGGGATAAAAAAAAAATGTGCTTGCAAATTTTCCTGCAAGGGAGTTTTCAGCATAATTTCCAGGAACACCTGCCGCTCCCCGCTACTGCCATTGATGGGTAGGGAGTAGAAAGCATCATGCGGCCTCAACACAGACAGGCATGACATAAAAATCTGATGAAATTTCGGGGTAAAGAATCAATGAGTCCCCTGCAACTCTAGACAAAAGATTGAGAAATGATTCATCCCCAAAGAGAACTACAAAAAAATTGCTTTACAAATTGATATAATTTGATAAAAAAAAGTTCTTTTTATTACAGATTTTCTTTTGCATTGGCTTGTTTGGATCCATAACTCTTCTCAATTCATCTCATCTTATCATTATAAATTTCTCAAATTCCCACATAAAATATAATAACCAATTCAATTTTTTCAAATACCAAAATAATAATAATATTAAAAATAATATTATAATAAAATTTTATTCAATTCATCTAAAACCATCTCAATTCATCTTAGAATCCAAACGGGGCTATATCAAACCATGCCAATTTGTATACCTAACGCTATTCAAAACATATTGAGGCATTCCCTAAAAGAGAAATATTCTCTCCTAATTCAAATGGTATTAATTTTGTGATGATAGATCATGGGCCGACTTCGTCTTATGTATGACCCGAATACATTTTTTTTAATCGGTGAACAATATTTTATTGAAATTAATAATAGACAACGTCCAAGTACACGGAACATATGTATGATCTGAATACTTCACTTTCTTGGATCAACATAACAAGATGGGCACTGGTGGACAACCGCAAACATACCCGAATAGCCAAGTGAGTAAAGGCAAGACCAACAACATTCTCCCATGATTTTTTCTGACTTAACACCATCACTTTCAGAATTGGATAATCAAGTGCCAAATACTCATAACATTATCACATCCAATTTGAACATTTTATAGCATTTCTATATAGAGAACCAATATCTAAAAGATAACGCTCATACAACACCATAAACCGTACAAGAAAACTGTCAAAAATTATTATTAAAAGAAAAAGAACTTATCAGTGACTCTTCCAGTTCTCGAAAGCCTCGGTAAACGGCCTCTGTCTGGTTCTGCGGAAGGGCCAACCTCCGAACCTCAGTCATATACCTGCTATTCCAAATTCAATGTGAAGAAAAGTAAATCTAGAATATGCCTTCTATACAGTTCCTAAAGCATATACTAAAACTTGATGGTTTAGAACCTAGCTTATCTTTCTACTTGTAATGTGAAAGACGGACCATTAAATTGTGTGCTCAAATTCTTTTCTCTACCGCTATTAGGCATGGGCCTAGCAACCAAAAAAAGAAAAAAACAGAGCAGATACAGCTACATGTGATATCCCAAATCCCACCTTGTCAATTCAAAATGCAAGCCAAATGAAAGTTGGCTAGAAGTTGATAACCATCTAAATTGTCAACTCGTGGAAGGAAGATTTGTTATCAAAGTAACAAATACTAGAGCTAGAGCAATAGTACAAATAGATAGAATTCTCCATTTCCCCATGTGTTTTCAGTTTTGGTACATTTCAAGCACTGGGAGAGGATTTTACATTTGTGTACTAAATCAGACAGAACATGCAAGGTGAACTTGCAAGAAACATTTGAGACCATAACCCAAAATTTTCATTTCACACAGTAGCATGACATTCGAAAGTCAATTTGAGGATCCAACCGGGAATGAAGGCTAACCAACAAAATGATCCCATATAACATAAATAATAAGTCAATTCATATAATAAGAGGAAAAAAACAATTCATATAATAAGAGGAACAGGAAAAATAACGAGTTTACCTATTTGCTGCACTTGTGATCTTATCTCTAACTCCTTGGTTAATGACTGCTGTTTGCTCAAGTGAAAATGTTCCACCTAATATTAAAGAAGCCCCCGTTGCGCTAGTACCGATTCTCTGTGCAAAAACAGACATTGCCCACTCACGAAGTACCAGTAGCACTGATCGGAGAAGGCGTAACTTGAGCTTTGGTGATGGCAAAATAGCTCCATTTGATAATAATTGGTCATAAGTGTTCAACACAGGTTCTGTTGCACCCTTGCAAGCAGCAAGGAGAGCTCTTGCAACATCTTCTTCTCCAACAGATTCAATGCCAGATTCAGATCTCTCCTGAAATAAGGATGATACATGAAGGCAAAACTCAAATATTTCCACACGTTTCCAGGCTCAAAAAAAGAAAAAAATGGCGACACTCTTGCTTTCTGTAAATATTAATTAGATAAAGCTGCAAAAATACATGCAAAAATCTACCAGCGCAGCCTTCTCAAGGTGAAGACAGAGAGTGTCCAAAGGTAAAACAGCTCCATCTCCAGGATAAATGTGTGAACCAACTCTTTTCAATACTGAACATGCTTCAGCAATTCCACCCCTTGAAAGAGCCTGATCAATAAGTCTAGCACAGGTTTCTCTTACAATGCTACTATCAGCATCGCCGGAATAGTTTGCAAAGTACAGCATTTCCAGACATATCTGAACAAAGGAAAGGAAAGGAAAAGCAAGGGACTTTGTAATAAGATGGAGAAAAGAAAAAAAACATAATTTCAATTACAGCACATTCCATTTTTAAAAGATATAACAAATTGTTTTAAGCTTTGGATCTGCTATCAATCTGGCCAAAATTAAATTTACTCCTAATACCCAAAATGCATTAACAATATAGTCTCGACATCCAAATCCATTAACTGGGCATCTGTGATCTGAAACCACCACAGACAGCCCATGGCAAAATACCGACTCGAATGGCCAAACACCACTAGCACCCCATTATTAGCAAAACTCAACCCTGCTAAATCCTAAACACATGTCCATAATCTAGCAGAGTCCCCCTTTTTTTTCCTAATAAATAAGAAAAAATTTATTAAAATGAATGCAAGTAGGCGTAGCCCAAGTACACACGGAGTATACAAAAGAAACACCTAGTTACATTCTAGGAACCAGAAAAATCATAAGCACTAATTCCATTGAGTACAAGCAGAAAACCAAATAACTAAGGTGTGCACGAAGAGATTTCAAAGTTTCTCCAAAGTGCGCTCCCCATCTTTAAAGCTCCTATCATTACTTTCAACCCATATACACCACATTAAGACCTAAGGGAATCATTCTCCAAACTGCAGCCACCTGGGGACTACCTTGGAGACCACTCCAACAAGCTAAGAGATCCACCACCCTCCTAGGCATCACCCATGCAATTCCAGTCCTACTGAATGGCTCTTACCATAATACCCTTGCCACCTAGTGGAGTCCTATGAAGGCATCAACCTCACAATCATGGCCCACTCTGAAAAAACTGACATTCCCCTTGGAGGAACAACTAGTGACCTTTAATACATAAGCTATTACGGCCTCCCATACACACTGCACTAAATACCTCTGAGAAAGCTTCTTTGGGGGCCCCATCTCAACCCCATCCTCTTTCAATGCCACAACCCTGCTTCATGGGTCCCATAAGCTTCACTAGAACACCACCCGCCACAAGCATAACTCAAGGGCTGCAAATGAACTGAGTCGAGTCAAATTTGAACAAGGGTACTCGAGCACGATTAACATGTTTACTCGTTCGAACTTGGCTTGAACTTGAATAAACCTCAAATATCCTTGTTTGAACTTGGCTTGTTAACCATTAATGTTGTTTGAATTCGGTTCGAGCTCGACTAAAAATAAACAAACAACTCGAGCTCAAACTTGTTTTTTTTTTTTTTTGGAAATTTCTGAATTTTATCTTTTGAATAATAATTTTTTTTTTTAAATTTTACAAAAAACTCTAACCATTTAACTATTCAACCAAATTGTTATGATTAGAAAAATTCTTATGGTATAACTTTTTATAAAACAGTTCTTCTGTACACAGGCAACTTTGCGCACGAAGATGCACATGAATCTGACATGGCGTTCTGCCATGTCGGCACATATTTTATTAAAAAAAAAAGAAGAAAAGAGGAGAAAAACACGAAGAAGAAAGAAGGGCTGGTTCTGCTCCTGTGAGAACCAGTGTGCAAACTGCAAACCCAGATCCAATCAACTTGCAGGAGGTTTTGTTTCTCTATTCCTCTGTTTCAGTGTGCAAACTGCAAACCCACCTCCAACCAAAGCGTTAAATCCTTCACGGAGAAGAAAGAAGATGAGGTTCCTTCTTTGCAACCCACCTCCTCGTCAGATCTGAAGGTTGGCTGCACTCCTCCGCAGCTCTGCCACCACTACGCATTGTCTCTGGTTGGTGCTCTTGCTTTGCTTGCATCCATTCTTTTTGAAAAGAAGCCCATGACTATGAAATTAGAAGTAGCAAAACACATCGAATCTTTAACATGGTATATAAACCAGAAAATGGCAAGGCATTGCATTTTTGTTTCCCCCTTGTAATGTGAATGGAAACAGACAATAACTCTAGTAGTAAATGTAATAGAACCCCAAGGGGTTGGCCCAAATGGTGAAGGCCTTGGTCTTGGGGTATCACTCCTTTCAAGGTCCAAGGTTCAACACCTCATGGGTGCAAACAATCCTTTGGGGACACACCTTCTGGTGAAAAGCTAGCGATTTAAACAGTTCCGTATAGAGAAACTTCCGAGGGTATGGTGTTCGGGACCAAGGTTTACTCTACAGGGGTAGGTCCAAAAGACCCTGCCTTGGAGAGGTTCCCCGACAGGAAAAAAAAGAAGAAGAAGTAAATGTAATAGTTGCAGATGATCATATTCAAGCTGTAAAACAGCTGGGAAAAGCTTATTCAGCAGGCATGGGAATCCATAGAATTCATCGTCATCCAACGGGGAAATGGAGATGGGGGAGGAGATGGGGGAGGAGATGGGGGAGAGAAGGAGAATTGAACGGGGGGGAATGGAGAAGGAAAGAAGGGGATCATGAAACGCACTGAATGCACGAATCAAACGCACCATTTCGTTCTTATTTTTCTCTCTCGCCCTCAAATTGCATTCCATGCAATTTTCACTCCCGCCCTCTATTTCTTTGATACGCTCCATTTAATTTTTGAGCTGGCATGTCAGGTTGTTCGTCTGCAAGGTGTCCGTAAAATGGACCGAGGATAGACTTTTTCTTTATAAAATAACTTATAGTTATAAATTAAAATAATAGTACATAAGATAAATGTAATAAACTAAACTATTTAATACATATAAATAATATCATAAATTAAAAGTCCTAATTGTATGATATATTATTATACAAATTATCCTATACACACTTTGGGAACATAATATATCTATATACATATTAAATAATTATAAATAAATTAGTAATATATAATTAAATATATAAAATATAACTAACATGTAATCAATATAACATATACATATATAAAACATATTACGAGCTTCAAAACGAGCTCAAACGAATCAAGTCGAGCTTATATGAGCTTTGTTCACGAGCCTAAACCGAGTCGAGCCTAGTTTATATGAGTTTTGCTCGTTTAATATTTGAACCTATATTAGTATTTACGAACATCTCATTCATTAAATGAGCACAATTCGAACCGAGTATACACAAGCCGAGCTCGAGTTGTTCACGAACTGCTCTGTTCATTTGCAGCCCTAAGCATAACCAAATTTAGAATCTACTACCACTTTCCACAAGGCTTCCCTTTCATTTTGGTATGGCCAAATCCACTTCCCTAGAAGAGCTGTATTGAACAGAGTAAATTTCAAACCCCCAAGCCTCCCTCAGAAATCAGAGAGCACATCTTGGCTTGGTGAGACACAATAGGATATATTTTTGACAGGTAATAATGATTTTATTGATGAAAATAATAGGATATTAACCATGGATAACTGGAGAAAGAGATATATTGTAACAATGGATCAGTGTTATATGTGCAAGTAGAATGGGAAAAATGAATTGTCCAAGAACTTATTGGCAGCATTACTCATCAGTTTTGGTATAAATTAGGTTATGCCCTGATGGGTGGTCAAATTGTTGGCATGTTGATGGAATCCCTAGAAACTCAAAAGTTTGAAGGCTGGCCCCCATGAGCTTAGTGGTGCTTATGTGGTGTATCTAGCAAAAGTGTGATGTTCAAACTTTCAATGATCGTGATAATGTTAAAAGCCATAATATTCCACTCCTCAATGTTTGGATGGCTGCTCAAAACAGCTCTCAATAATCTAGTCTTCTAGACTCGGATTTTTGCTCTCTTTTATCTTCCTACTAGTTGGGTGCATTATTTTGCATACTTCTTGTACACTTCATTTGTGGCCCTTGCATCTTTATAAAATTGCATGACACATAAAAAAATAGGATTAAGTAAAAAATAGTTCCTGGGGTTTGCTCTGAAATCAAATTACTCCCGACTTCTTTTTATTGACCTTCTTACTTAGTGTGGTTTTGATAAAGATCAAATTGGTCCATTAGAAGTGCCACATCAGCCAATCAACTTTCAACACCTGTCACTTGAGTTAAAAAAACTAAAAAAATGTGAAGAAAATTCCAAAACTTGAAAACAATTTGATAACACCCCTCCCTGTTCAGGGAGGGTTGGCTGGTGGAGTATCTGGGTTTGGGCCTCCCAAAGGTGGCTCTAACCCAGTCCACCCTCAATGTGAGCTACCTCAGGGTCCCTACTCCAACCTCTGCAGCACCACCTTTCCCGAGTTTTTTTTTTTTTTAATTTTTTTAATTTTATTCTTTTATTTACGTGGCAGGCGACGAATGTTGATTGATTGACGTGGCTCTTCTAATGGATTTCCAACGGCAGGGATCAATTTCATCTTTATTAACCCAAAAAGTTCAATATAAGAAGTCAGGGAGTAATTGATTTCAGAACAAAGCGCAAGAACTATCTTTGTGTTTAACCCAAAAAACTAAACAATTTCGTGCAACTACAAAGCAATGCCTAGGTGGATTTAATAGTGTATCTATGTACAGTTTTTCTCCTTAAATAAACACAAATTAAAAGAGAAGGTGAAAAAGGGGAAAAGAATGCCTCTATATAGATAGAATGGACAGAGCAAAGAGGATGATAGAAAGACACAAGAACGACAAAGCAAGAAATATGATTTTCCAACAAAACTTAATGACGCATTGAAATATATTTTGCAAAATAACCAGTTTAATAATGAAATTTCAGATAAAGAAGAAACAGCTGTATGGAAATGGCATATCTTCAGTTTAACATGTTTTGAACTCTCAAGGTAGTAGTACTGTGGAAATTATACAAAACCTAGCAAAAGCTGCAAAACACCAAAGCCAGCGCAACTAAAATTGTAAATAACGATAGAATACAGAACTTAAGTATTTTTTAGCATTTACCTTTGGGTCATTATTATCTCGTTTTGTCTAATGCAGCAAGATGTATTCTTAAATAGTTATGATATTAAAAAAAATTCAACTCATGTCAGAAAACTTCATTCCATAGTGCTTATTTATTGATAAGGAATATAAAGAAAGTACCTCCCAGAGCTCAAATGGAACGGCATACTCATTATATAGTTGAGTTATGCTCTTTAATTCTAATGATAGCTCTTTAGCCTTTTCACGTGCAGCACTTGGAACATTGGCAGCATCAGCAGTCAAACTGCTTTCAGGGAGTTCATTTTGAGCAGACTCAGATGTGCCAGGTGAAGCATCTAACCTGGAAGCTATAGCTTCCAGTTCTTCTTTGATCTTTATCTGAAACCGAAGAACAGCAAGCTTCCCTTCAAGCAGATCTAGCAGTCCATTGTCAAAACCAACTTGTGCAGATCCAACCAAACCATTACTGTTACTTGCATTCTTTGCCTGTAGAACTGCATTACTAAGGTACTGATACCTGTGTTTGACAAAATGTAAAAAGCTGTCATTTACACACAGCTGGGACAATTTTATCCGACAAATTTATTCTATTGAGGGGAATGGCAGTTCTAGAAGGATCTTTGCTTTTGTCAGGAGCCTTTCAAATTCATCTTTATAGATGGACAAAGTGACCGTTACATAAAAACAAGGAAGCTACAACAACTTAAATTAGATTGTCTTCATTTCATAGTCCAAGTTTATTAGAGCGTTTTGAGGGTCAGAAAGTGGAATCAGTAAATGTTCCACAGAAGGGTAAGAGTTGGGTGTCTAGTACGAGGTGTCGATAGACCAAAAATATTCTCTGAATTTGTTTCTGGTAAGTTCTCTCTCCGAAATTTTACTCTGATGTCAGGGAAAAAGATCTTGGAAGGAGATTTTGCAACTTGTGCACCTTCAAAAGCATCCAATTTCATTTTGCTGCTTCGCAGGAACTATCGTCACTATGATTATTACTCCCTCTGTCCCATATGAAGTGTCCATTTTTTCATAAATATTTATCTCATAAAAAAGGTGGGAATTGTAGTTAAGGTATTGGATGGCTAAACAGGAGATTTTTTTTTTTTTGATTGGCACCCGGGTGTCCGAGAACGAAGTCCCAATTAATCCCGGGGATGCACAGGCCCTTGGCTGAACAGGAGATTTGAAAATAAGAAGAGATGCCGGGTAAGAAAATAGATTATTATGTTTGGTATCAAGTGTTTGAAAGGAGAGAATGGACACATGTTCCAAAGAAAACAAGTGCTATTGCATGAATTAAGTTTTTTTTTTCTATGGAGCCCTGTTTTGCTTGCTTGAAGGCCTCAATTTGTTATACAGATCACTTATTTTCTAGAGTTTTTAGAATCATTATCATATGTTAATTAACATGCTTTTAAAGGGTTCATTTTCTTGCCCACTTGGCAGTACCCTTCCTGGACAGTTTTAGAATGGTGTTCTTGATTGCAGTATTTGATTGTCTTTGATTACTTGCTTTGGTATAGATGCATTTTTCTCTCTGGTAAACTAAAGCCAAGGGTCCATTCAATTTTAGGTTATTTAAACCAAAGCAAGTTGCAAAATTAAACAATGAACCATTCTTCTGTAAATCAAAACTTGGTAATAAAAAATGATAATAAAGTGAAGCTGCCAACCTCTTTTCAAGAGTAGGAACATCCCCCACATCAGTTGAACGCCTCTCAGCCAGTCGTAGCAAAACATGAGCTGCAAGCATATGCTGCCGTTTCAAGACATAGTACCGTGCCAAAAGATCAAAGTACTTGGATTGATTAGAGTGTATAGGTGCTCCTAATTGACCCATAAGAGAAGTAGCTGATGTCACAGAAGAAACAACTCGAACCTACAAGACAGATAATAGAAACATGATACTAATCCTCCAGAAGGATGCTTATACAAACCAAGTATTTTTGGAGAACTGCAAGTTTTCAACACATGGTTGCAAATGTATATACAAACAAAATTTAAGATAATGATAACAATTACCAATGCTTTAGATCAGGTCTACAATGAAATAAATAGAAAGAAAAATGGTTTTAATTTTAATTTAAGAAAACCTCTTGCATAGGTTCACGACCAGCACTTTGCAGAAAAGGCACCAAATCGGGACCTCCGTACTCCAACAACTCATTTTCAAGGCCAAACTCGATCATAGCCCTGTACAAGTACTCATGAAATATTTTGTCAGGTGATTGGACACCAAGTTGAACAATCTGGCATATATATTTCTTCCGAGAGGCCTGATCAAGGGAAGATCTTGCAGTAGCAGGCCTAGCAGGAGACCCAAATTCCCTGTGAGAAGCATCACCCTTCAAAGAACGCAAAGCACTGATAATTATCTCATAGCACTGTTCACGCTGAGCAAGTGCATATTCTCGAGTAGCTGTATCAATTTGATCATTATATGCATCACCTGCAGGGTCAAGAGCCTGTGCCTTCTGCAGCGGTAAACGAACAACAGCTTCATAGAATCTGCAATGCCCCTCTAAAGTTCAGGTTCTTGACATAATAATCTAATAGTGGCCTCAAGCAATCAAAAAGGACTCTGGCCTCAAGCACTCAGCTTAAAAAATCAACTGACCTTAAATCCTCAAACCGCTTGCAGACAGTTCGTAAATCAGCAGACTCTGGAACTTTACTCAAGTAGTCAAAGGCCTCTCTAGCAAGGTTCTCCTTTTCCTCAGCAGCTGGAGTTACAGCAGCCCTCTCAAGACATTCGACAGCTAAGAAAAACTTGTAATCAGGCTCCTTGTAATAGCTTGGACAACCCTCCCTAAGTTTTGCACTGATATCATCAACCGTCCCTCTGCCATCAGGACCAGTATAATACTGAAGAAATGAAGAATGTCAAATTACGAAAAATATTTAAAATTGAAGATAATGTCAGATAAAACCAAAATTAGCCACTAAAATTGTCAGACAAGAATAGGAAAAAACTTGTTGGCAAGTAGAAGAGCTTGTGTAAGTGGAGCTTCATTAAAGGGTTTTCATCTGAACTTCCAATTACCTCCATTAGAGCTGATATCAGCATTGTAGCAAGGCGATCGCCCTCCTCAGAACAAACTAGTTGATGGAATGTCAATTGAACTAATGCCTGTCTTAGATTAGCATCAAATCCCTGAACCAAGCGTGTGACATGATGCTGAGAGAGAAGTTGGAGTAAAAACAGGGCTTCGCCAGATCTAAGAAGCAACTGCCTAATACATTCCATTGCCCTCACCTTTAGCACAACAACCAAAGAGTTAGCAAATGAAATAACAAGTATAAAAACCTACGTCTACATTAGCAACTTCAACCTACCTCCATGGCAGCCAATTCTGCAGGACTGTATGGTAATCTCTGCCTTTTATTAGATGTCCCACCACCATTGGAATCAACATTGCGTGAATAAGAACCAAATAAGTTCCTCATCATACTCCGGTCACCAGTACCAAAGTCCGAACCAGTTCCATAAAGGATAGAGCCTGTCAAGTCTCCTAAACCAGCTACACAGCCATAAAGTCCCCTCCTTTGATTCCTTCTAGACATTAGAAACTTCTCTAAAGAGCGAATCTTGTTTTCAATGACTTGCATGGCCCCAACAGAGAGTCTGCATACGACTACTCCATTTTCAGACGAGGCATCAGATGAACCCAAACCACCTTTCAGAACCATAACAGGAAGTTCCCACAGGGGAAAAAGCATCCTTGATGAGCACAAGCAAAGCCCTTCATGTGCACCTGAAAACACGGGCTCAGCCTCCTGTACAACCTGACCCATGCTAAATCCCCCAGCAGTGGTTCTAGTGGTTGACAATGCACTACTACCTTCAACTTGTGGCATTCCAACAAGTCTTGGGTCCTCAAAAGCTTCAGCTGCCTTCTCAGCAACAACATTGCTTATAAGATTTTCAGAATGGACTATTCTTGCAGCAAGCATTAAACACATTCCAGCTGCCTCGCCAGCGCCAAAACGATTGAAGAAATCTTCTAAAATTGATCTTGGTGAGCTGGATTCTAACAACCTCCTTAGAATGTCCACAGGCCTGTTTAAAACTAATTCCATCATGCCCATGGTACTGAAAATGATGATTCTCCTCCTGGGCAAAATGTGTTGGGTGGAAAGGTCACCTCTGGCCCAAAGTTTACCAGATACTTTTTCACAGGACTCCCCTGAGCTTTCAAATCCTCCAAATTCAATTTCTGAAAACAGAGACTGCACAGTAGCTGCAGTATCTGGCGAGGGTAAGACATCTGCCACAAAAAGCATTCGTCCTTCTACTGGTATAGAAGAGACAGATTCCCGTAATGCACGAGAACTCCTTGTACCTGTCCCTAAACTACTTGAGAGTGACGATTGTGTGCTTGAATCTCTGTTTACAATGAGAAGAGAAGACAAAGTTGGTGGTGATGAATCAGAAAGAAGAAGAGTTCCGGCAGAATAATATGCTGTCTCAACCTTTAGTGAGAGATCCTCATTCTGAGGTCTACCAGCAAGAGACATGGCTCCAAAAGCAAGTCCACTGCTGACCCCCAAAGGAGGAGAAGGCCTAGTTGTCACAACTTTTAAACAGCTTGGTTTATGATGGTTAGAATTAAATCCACCCAAGTTTCCACTAGATGGAGAAGTGGAAAGGTACATCCTTCTTCCATCAGACAAAACAGCAACAAGGTGTAGCCCCTTTGATTCCAGCAGAGATAGAGTTGAAATGCAGACAATAGATGGTTTTGTCAACCGATTCGTCGTCGCTCTTGTTCCGGTTGATTGTCTACCTCCATAATGTGCATCCCTCTGATTAATCAGATTCTTTTCTTCTGCCACTTTCTTGAGTGGACCATCACCACTTGGTCCCGTAACAAAAACCTGAAGTTTCATCTCTTCAGTACGTGTGTATAAAATTTGTCTTTCATTATCAAAAACCATTTCGACAATGGGGTCAGCAGCTCCAAATTTAAATACACTTGGTACAACCCACCTGAAAACCAAGGGCATGTTCTAGTTAATATATAGAAAATCAAATCTCAACAATGCACCTTGATATTAAGAAATTATATGTTGATCATCAATGACAGGAAGTTTTGACCATATACAACTTTTAAAGCATTAAACAACAAAACATACCTTGAAATAACACTTCCTAAACCAGTAGTAAGGCAGACTTTACGACAACGCTTTTGCCAGCCCGAACCAGTTGTGTAATGCAACTCATAAATGTGTCCATCGCGACCAGCCAAGAAAATACGACCCTTATCAGTACATGTAATACAAGTCATGGTGACTCCATCAGATGGTATTGAGTACTCTGGCAAAGGTTGCAATGAAACCTCTGCAAACGGATCAGTACCAACCTCCCCTCCAGAGCAGCATACTCCTACAAGAATCAACTGATAACGAAAGGATGATAAGAAAAGGTAAGATAATCACAACCTAGAGAATAAGTACTAGGTCTTGAGCCTATCACACCAGACATCCCACGGTCTCGAGCCTATCACACCACTTTTTTTTCTTACAACGGGAGGAAGTGCCATTTGAGCCAGAATTCATTAGCACAATAGATGAAGTTCGTGGCTTGCAATAAATTAATCCCAATCTTGGAAAAGAAAATTCAACAAACCTGATTTAAAAAAAAAAATAATCCTCCAATATTTTGCAAGAAAGTAATTAGGCATTTAAATAATACTCAGTAAAAGTCTTAATCAGCAGACATAAACGAGGATGGCACAGTAACCATGTAGCAATAACTTTTACCAGCATAAAAGGTACTGTAATTGTCTGTTTTTATTTTTCACTTTTCTTTAAAAAAAAAAAAATCTGAACATCTCTCTTTCCTCTGTTAAATACGAAACTCGTCATTTGTAACATACGGGTCCAAAATTAGGGTTTAGAATTATTATTATTATTATTCGTATTTTTATTATTTTTAAGATCTATTTTGAGATAGTGATTGTACTGGATTGGGTTCCCTTCCACAGTCTACACCCATATATCCCTCTATTTGATTTCCTAGTTTGAATAGTTTCCTAATCGGAAACCAATTCACACATCAAAAACCCTCTCATAAATCCTCTCTTTTCCTCATAATATTCCCTTCGGTAAACTCACAGAATCCCCACGGCCAGCACCTCCCCATGTGAAAACCAAAATTTCCCTACCCATACAGTCACCCCGCCGGAAACCACCACAGAAGATGCCACTGGTAAGTCTTCCTCCGCTCATGATGTGCGTCAACTCCTAAACCCCCCTCTAGCGCTCTCTCTCCACTGTCAACAACCAAACAGATCGTGTGTGTTGTTGCTGCCAATCACCTCACTGCAGCCACAGAACTCGCCGACCAGGCACCTCCCTCCACCTCACACTATTCCAAGGGAACCTCCAGCTGCGCCGCCGTGACTTCCAGCCACCCAGAGCCACCGTTGCATCTCTTTTCTCTCTTGGTCACAAGCTACGACGTGAGATTGTGGAAGCAACGCTAAGAGGTAAGTAGCATGATCATAATTATATGTGTGCTGTAATTATTCTGATTGTGCATGAAAAATGTGATGTTTACCTATGCTACGCTACGAGCCAAGTCAAGTTTAGGCCCCTTTTCACAAATCTCGATGAATTACGATGATATGCTTGTGATGCTATGCTGATATAGATTGTTAGATGGATGAGATGTTATGAAAATCACATGTATACCATGTAATGTTCATGTAATATTTGGATCATGTTATGCCATGCCTATGTTATGCTGTGTGGTGTAAAACTCATATTAATATGCCATGTATAATGTTATGCCATGCACAAGAGTATGCCATGCCAAGTAAATTCATGAATGTCAAACATGGTCTCATGCATTATGAAAGTTAGTAAGAAAACACATGAATGACGAGTGAACTTAAAATTGGTCTTATGTTATGGGTGCATATGCAAGCCACGAACTCAAGTGTGATCCACCACATGAAAGATATGATGTTTTGAGGTGACACGGGCCCAAGCATACTTCACCACAGGTTACATTATGCAGTAACACGAACTCAGGCGTGGTTCACCATATGATATGTGATAACATGGACCCAAGCGTGTTTTACTACATGTTATGATAAGTATGGGGTGCCACGGACTCAAGCATGGTTCACCATATGATATATGATAACACAGACTCAAGCACGTTTCACTACATGTTATGATACGTTATGGGGTGCAACAGACTCAAGTGTGGTTCACCATGTGATATGTGATAACACGGACACAAGCGTGTTTCACTACATGTTATGATACATTATGCAGTGCCACAAACTCAAGCGTTGTTCACCAGATGTTAAGTGATAACACGGACCCAAGTGTGTTTCACTACATGTTATGATATGTTACATACGGTCAATGACAATTGGACCGATGTACACATGTAATGATTGCCAAAGTGAAAGACAAGATGAACAAGTCATGTATGATTGTTAGGAAATGCATGGAGTCAGTCATTCATGCATCCACGTTACATGAATTGCCATAATTATGTATGATTCCGCTCATGTTACTAATGAATGATATATATGTTATGTGAATGTGTGACGATATATGTAAGTTTTCAAAATTGAGCCTAATGTTAAACTAAGATAAGTTTACAGTATGATGTGTTATTATTGAGTCTTCGACTCATTTGTTTGTTTCTATGTTTTTATGTTCTAGATGATGATTTCGTGGATACAGAGCAAGAGTGCCAAGAGTAGAATAAATTCCCAGAGACTTGGTGTATCCTCCAGAGATTTAAGCAGTGTTGGTTTCACATAGAACTAGCTTATGTCATTTCTTTTATTTCTCAGCTTTTATGTTATGAAAGACTGTCATACTATATGAGTTTTATGATTCAATAAACCAGGTAATTTCATGACTTTGAATCTCTTCACCAGGCATTATGTTATGAATGTACGTAACATTCCGACCTACGGGAATGGGTGTCACAAATTGGTATCAGAGCCTAGGTCGAGAGATTCTATAGACTTCTAGGATAAGAAATACCTATGACTCCTAGCCAATTCAAAGTTCAAGAGAAGTTATTTACTATTATGTTTGATGCTTTATTGCCATGTTCTTGATTGATTGCATGATTGATGAAATATTTGTACTATTATTTGCTCATTTGCATGAACTGTAATGTTTAGAATGGCACCGACTACTAGAAGCAATGCGCACCCTGAAGGGTCCGCAGAACCACAATCGAACGAGCTTGAGATTTTGGTTGTTGCTACTACTAGACTTCTCTAGAATTTTGCCGACGGTCAAAGCATAGGAGCCAGGACTCCCAGGGTCAGTTGCACTCTAAATCAGTTTACACAATAGCATCCTCCGACCTTTGATGGCAGGTCGGAAGCACTCGACATTGAAATCTGGATTAAAAGGATGGAGAAGATCTTCAGGGCTCTTTTTCGTACGTATAAGCAAAAAGTGGAGTATGCTACCTATGTACTAGCAGATGAGGCAGATGAGTGGTGGTCTTCTACACGGGAATTACTGTAGCTCGAACTCAGCGAAGGAGTACCTATCACTTGGGATCGCTTCAAGCTAGCATTTTTAGACCGATTCTTTTCCCCAGCACTCCGGGAAGCAAAAGCTAAACAGTTTCTTGATCTAGAGGAACCATGATTGTAGAGCATTACGCTATGACGTTTGTGGCATTGTCACGTTTCACAAGTTACCTAATTCTGGATGAAGAAAAGAAATGTGAGAAGTTTGAACAGGGATTGCATCCAAGAATTCAAAGTCGCCTTATACCACTCAGGATCCGTAACTTCACTGACTTGGTTACTCGAGCCACTCTTATAGAAGAAGATATGAGACCAAACACATAACTATTCAATCAAAAGAAATGCCAACCACTGCCAGAGCCCAATAGAAACAAGAAGCCTGCCCCCAGTTACCGTTCACAACTGTCTCAATGTGGTCCATCGCATCTAGTTTGCAAGAATTGAGGAAAAAGACATCCAAGAAACTGCTTAGTGGGCCAGAATGTTTGCGACAACCAAACCACATGGCTCAAGACTGCCCAAAAAGGAACACACCGGCTCCAGTTACATGGAGTGGTCAGAAGGTTATAGCACCAGCTAGAGTGTTTGCTCTTACTACTAATGATGCGGTTGCAGGTGATGATATTTGTGAGGATGGAGCTGCAGGACAGGACTTGAACCAAGGAGACGAGGCAGAGTCCTAGGAAGTTTTGACATGCTTGTTTATGATTTTATTTTAATAAGCTATTTTATTCAGCACATGAGACTAGCTTTATTTTTGTGCTTCGCAAGCTCTCTTTTGGATTTTAGTATTTTAATAAAGATCAACTTTGTTTATTTTATGGAACCTTTTGGATCTAGCGTTTTCTTAAGAAGAATTTTGTCAGGAGCAGACCGATTCCTATAGAATTTGGGAAGTATTCCTAAAGGTGGTATTGATGAAGGGAATGAGTAGGTTTGGGAAGAAAGGCATGTGGAGTCTGAGACATTTAGGACCTTCCGACGTATCATCTCGAGGACGAGATTCCTTTTAAGGAGGGGAGATTGTAACATACGGGTCCAAAATTAGGGTTTAGAATTATTATTATTATTAGTATTTTTATTATTTTTAAGATCTATTTTGAGATAGTGATTGTATTGGATTGGGTTCCTTCCACAGTCTACACCCGTTATGTGAATGTGTGACGATATATGTAAGTTTTCAAAATTGAGCCTAATGTTAAACCAAGTTTACAGTATGATGTGCTATTACCGAGTCTTTGACTCATTTGTTTGTTTCTATATTTTTATGTTTTAATGTCCTAGATGATGATTTCGTGGATACAGAGCAGGAGTGCCGGGAGTAGAATAAATTCCCAAAGACTTTTTTTTTTTTTTTATAAGTAAAAATATTATATATATCAAAAGAAGAAACCAAGTACATTGAATGTATACAAGAAAACACTTTACCCAAAATGACCCAAAAAGGCCCTAATGACCCAAAAAGCCCGCGAACAAACAACCCAAAATACACCAAACCCGACCCCAACCCCTTGCTTCCCGTAGACTTAGTGTATGATCTAGACATTTAAGTAGTGTTGATTTCACATAGAACTAGCTTATGCCATTTCTTTTATTTATCAGCTTTTATGTTATGAAAGACTGTCATACTATATGAGTTTTATGATTCAATAAACCAAGTAATTTCATGACTTCAAATCTCTTCACCGAGCATTATGTTATAAATGTACGTAACATTCCTGACCTACGGGAAGGGGTGTTACATCCTTCCCTCATGCAGCATTTCATATCTCTTTTTTAATAAGTAATGAAGAATTTTATTGATGAAAATAGTAGGCAGAGCCCATGTGCACAGGATTTATATAAGAGAGACACCTATGCTTGATCTTATATCCTTTTTTTTATAAGTAGAACAGGAATTTTAATGATAAAATAAATCAGCATAGCCTCTGTTCCATGTGTCTAGCTTACATTCTTGTCACCAAAATCAAGTTAAGTGTTTAATTTTTAACACATGGATCCACTTATGTAAATACAGAAGTTCGATGCGTTTCATCTCAAGTTCAAATGGGTAAACATGAAGGCCAAGGGACTTCAAAAACAAAAATGCTACAAACATACCCAACTTCATCGCACACCTCATTCCGGGAACAGGTCAGGTCCAAATAAACATTAAATATTCATAGTTCCACCATTATCGATAGCTTTCTGAGGGAGAGCATCAATAACACTTGCAAGGAATGTGTAAAGGAAAGATATAAGATATGGAGATCTTTCCTTTAATCACTCAAGCAACGACCTTTACAGGTAAAGAAAGCAGGAAAATGTGTGAAATTATCCCATAACTAATGCATAATTATTAACTGGATTAAAAAAAGAAAATTCCCAGAACTATTACTGTGACAGGCACATTAATAGCATCTCAACATCCTAGAATGCTAGTCAATTTCAAGCAACCATGTTAATTCTGTGTCTAACTTAAGAAGAAATTTCACTGTTTGGAACTTATTAACTGGAAGAGAGAAAAAAAAAAGATTATAAATCGTTACTACCTCAACGGGTGTTGCTAAAATTAAAAGATATTGGATAGCTTCAACAAAAACACCAGGTTTAGATTTGGCAAGGCCAACAGCACATATAGCTTGTTCCTCCCCACTGTATTCAGGACACTGACCATCCCTAATCAAGAGAGAGTTAGAAAGAAAGCATCAGGAAGTATACAAAAAAAAAAAAAAAAAAAATTCATTGGAATATTTCAAAACTCAATACAAAATAAAACTAATTTGGAAAAGCTTAAATGATTCTCAATATTAAAGTATCTAGTGCATCTGTCTCACATAAGCATCACAAGCAAGTGCTCTGTATTCTTAGTAAGTTTAACAGGCTCAAGGTTGAATCAACTAGGGAAAGAGACAAGATCAGAAAGCAAACCAGTTTTAGGAGAGAATAAGACCGTGACTATAGAACTAAAAAGTAGGGGAGATTTTTTTTTTTTATAAGTAAAAAGAAATTTATTAATCCACATAATTAGGCATAGCCCAAGTACACAGGGACTATACAAGAGAAAACACCTAATTACAAGCTAAGAACTGGAAAAAGCAACATAGAAATCATGAAAACAAGTCCTATCCAGGTTATTTACAATAGCCGATGCCCAAGTAACAATGTATGGAAGAAAAAATCTCTAATCCTTCACAACGAACATTCTCTATCTTTGAAATAGCATCCGTTCTTCTCATTCCATATACGCCACATAACACATAAGACATAATGGAACCATCTTCAAAACGGCTACAATTTGACGATTAGCCTGAATTCCTCTTCAACAAGCCAGTAGATCCACCACCCTCCTAGGCATCACCAGGCAATACCAAGCCTATTAAATATCTCGTCCCAAAGAACCTTTGCCACTTCACAATGGAGAAGTAGGTGATCCACAGATTCACCATTCCTTTTGCACATAAAGCACCAATCCATAATATATAGACCACGCTATCTCAAATTATCTATAGACAGAATTTTCCCATGAGATGCCAACCAACCAAAAAAAGTAACCTTAAGAGGCACTTTGCTTCTCCAAATGCACTTCTAAGGAAAATCATTAGGGCATTGAGTCGACATAACCTTATACAATGATCTGACTGAGAAGTTCTTATTCCCGGGATGAATCCAAAGCAATCTATCCTCCCCACCACTCTCCATATTCAAGGCATACAACGTGCTGTAAAAATCTGAGATATCCCCTACCTCCCAATCCTGTACAGCTCTAATAAACCTCACATTCCACTGTAAAGAACCATTGGAGTTATACCTCTTGTATACCCCTTTGTGTACTCGGGCTACGCCTATTCTTATTAATACAATCGTTTACCTATACAAAAAAAAGAACCATTGGAGTTATAATCTGCCACAGAACATCCAATGCAATCCTAAAAAGTGAAGGGAAAGCATTCATTAGGGCAGCATCTCCACACCAAATACCATGCCAAAATCTAATCCAAGATCCCCTACCCACCACAAATCTGAGATTGCTAATGAAATCCCCCCACCCATTCCAAATATATTTCCAAACTCCCACACTGCACACACCTCTCACTTCATTTGAACACGACCCTCCCCAAATGGCTCCCAAACTTGGTGTAGATGACATTCCTCCATGGAGCATCCCCTTCGTGTTGATACCGCCATAACCATTGTAGTAGAGATATATAAACTTATACAAGAACTCTAATAAAAAAAAGTTAATAGAATAATTAAACTAGCAAAATGAGTACCACTATAGAAGACCTTTTTTTTTGTGATAAGTCTTATCATTTAGTAAGGTGGCATTTTTTTGTGTCGGCCCTGCCCTGCCATTAACAGGAACCCTTTTGAGTCAATCCTGAACTGAAGAAAAAAATGAACAACAGGAACCCTTAAGTGCAAAACACCAAGGCCGAAGCACTTTGCTTACCAAAAGCAAGTGCATTTACAAAAGAGGCTTTTTAATGCTTTTTTTGTTAGCTTAAAGTGTAGAAATGCAGGCTTTTGTAATTTGGTTGGAAAAAATATCAAATATTAATTCAAAGACACAGAAAACAAGTATTCTTAAGTATTTATTTGAAACTGAAGATCATTCATGCACTACGGTGCCAAATGCCATCATATGTGTTATGCTTTGATCCCATTATAATAGTCCAAAACGACTTTCTAGATGGAATGACATTTGATTGCTTATGTTGGCATAAAAGTCAATACCTTCAATTTTGTGCTTTCTGATCATGGCCTTTATGGTAGATTTTGATTCAACCATGTACTTTAATCTGATTGATGTATAAAATATCATAAATGTGTATATTTACTAAAGCACAAGAGAATTGTATAAAATGCTTCGTTTATATTGTATGTAGATAGTAGATAACTTAATTGTCATGTTACATATTTCTCTTAAGTCATGTTACATATTACCTTAATAAACGTTTACTTATAAATAAATAAATAACATATTACTCTCATAAAGATACCACCATCTTGCTCTTAAAACCTTTCTTTATTGTATTTTATGGATTTTTTGTAATTTATACATCATTTTTTATAATGTGTGCTTTACTTCAACCAGGCGTGTGCTTGTGCTTTGAGCCTTGCACCTGGGCTCTAGACAGCATTTGTGCTTTAAGAGTGCCTCGCTTTCACTAATCACCAATACTGCACAAATCACTTGCTGACAAGAGGATAATTATCATATCCATGTAAAGAGCAGCTAAATTATTAAAGTAAATAATTTAATGAAAGTCAAGAAAAGCTCACCACTTGTCAAAGCGCCAAAGAAACAAAGAATTATCTACCGATGCCCATGCCCGACGAATCTCAGGAAAAATTCCACATAAAGCAGTTCCTTCCCCACCTGCTGCATTATATCTTTCAATCAGTACTGGAGGTAGCTCTGAAGTATCCACCACCTCAACCAAGGGAGGCCACTGCAGTGAATTTACACAACCTTAGACTACGTGGAGATGGGAGTAAACAATCCATTTCCAAAACAATCCAGGATGTCTATAGAGGCAATCTTTATTGTCTAAAATATCAAAAAGTTAATGTAAAGAGCAAGCAAGCATTAGGAATGAACAGAAAATGGACATAAACATAATGATAGTGATGACAATAACAATAAAATATTCTATTTCAATGAATGACATTGTAAACCATACACTTACATTAGTACAGAAGTTTATGGTTATTAGCAGATAAAAACAAAGCTAAAAAGTCTCTCTTCGTGCATATTACAAAAAAAATGGAAGGTTGTTTAAAACTCCACCTCACAGATTAAATCATTGAATAAAACATTCAATTAGCTAGAGGTTTTATTCATTACAAAAATATATATATTAAAAAAAAAGTAAACAAAGAAAAACACATATTGCTTCTTGTTCTTGCTAAAAATGCAATAAAATGACCTTAGTTAAACACAGTGCTGGGAACTATTATTCTTATCTATTGTGCCTCCATGCAGACAGATCCCAACATGACCCCCTTTCCCACCTCTTACGATCCATCATAACCAAAAGGTTACAAGACACTAAAATTGGGTTAGTTCTATATGTTACTCATTAAATACTGATGGCAGACTGCAGTAACCACATTACAAAAGGAAAGGCTTCTTCAAAACCGTAAAAGATTAAGCATCCATGCAGGTAATGGGATCATATCAAGCGTGGAACATCTTTAATCCTAACAATTGACTTATTGTTTCGGAAATATTTTATATGAATTAAAAAATTACAAAAACATCAATATCAATCAGGTTATTTATTCTTAAAATCACTAATTACCCACATATAATTCAGCTATACATATTTCACTAATTATAATCTGCGCATATCAGAAATGTTCTTCCAATACAGCCACAACATGCCTTTTTTTAGCTGAAGAACATGCCGTTCAATGAACTTATGAGCCTTACAAGCATCAAATATTTTTTAGACAGAAAAATTGAAAATAGAGATTTTCTAGTTCCCTTCAACTGCCCGTCATTATATTGAAAAAGGATACCCAACTAGCATCAACAAATGTAATGCAGTATGACTTTTGTCACATAACATCAGATACGTTACCATATAATGAATGTTTTATGGTAAAGCCACCAGTCTGTCTCACTGCAAAGCTGCTGTATGAAACAACTATGATAGACGTATAATACATAAAACTACTCACATACATGTTCTCTGAGCCAATCCACTAGAAGCAAGTGTAGAGTAGATGCGGAATTTTAAAAAATTAAAAAAAAAAATTATCAGATAGAACAACTAATTTGTGAAAATACTTAAAACGGAACTCAAGGCAACTTTTATATTGATCTGTAATTCTCAAGTCTGATTAGTTCCTTTAACTTACTAAGAGTTTGTGATACTAGGATTGGTTTAAACTGAATTGTGAAGATATTATATGGGCATGTGCAAAGTCCTCACATTACTCGTGGAGCTACCAGATCTGCACTATATGAACAAAGATGGGCCCCAATAATAACTAGTACTTTTAGGATATCACTTAGACGTGACTACTGTTTTTTTATCAGTAAATAGGAATTTTTTTAAAATTAGGCGAAGCCAAGTACACGGGACATATACAAGAACCATATCTATACATGACTGTATAAAGATATAAGAAAATCATGTACATTCGTGCCATTAAAGTCTATTACAATCGATCAATGGAATAATGTATGAAGAAAAAAAGTTCAGATCTTGTCCATTCACAATCCTCAAAATTCCAACCATTCCTCTCCATCCATATGCACCACCATAGGCAAATTGGTATCATCTTCCACATCACTTGGCTTGTGACCACATAATCTTATCCATTGCTCCAATCACTCTACAAGGATACACAAGGTTGAAAAAGGACTCGTTTGGATACAGAAACCATCTCACTTCATCTCATCTCATCTCATCATTACAATTTTTTCAAATTTCTACACAAAATATAACAAACAAATCAACTTTTTCAAATCCCAGATCAATAATAATTTTAAAAAATAATATTCTAACAATATTTTATTCAACTCATCTAAAATCATCTCATCTCACTATCCAAACAAGTCCAAAATCTGTAAATGTGTCAATTTTCCAATCTTGGGCAGCTCTAAGGAAAGTGATATTCCACTGAGGAGAGCCACTAGAGAGATCCATGTGCTCTGCTACGGAAGCCTCCTTCCTTCGAGCAATGTCATATAGTGTTGGGTAGGCTTCTTGGAGGATTCGATCTCCACACCATAGGTCATTCCAGGGTTTATTATGGAATCATCCCCAACTGCAAAAATGTGTATCGATGAAGATTGGTCCAGCCTCTTCTTACTTGTTTTCAAAGCCCCACCCCATGTGATCTGCTCACCTCATTCGAGCACCATCCTCCCCACAATTCACCATATTTTAACTCTATAATCACCCTCCATATGGCTCCCCTCTCTTTGTGGTATCTCCACAACCATTTACCCAATAAAACCTTGTTGAAAACTAACAAGTTCCGAATTCCCAGCCCGCCTTCTTGTATAGGGGTACAAACCATAGCCCAATTCACCAAATGAACTTGAATTCTTTGTCTATTCCCCCCATAGGAAATCTCTTTGCAATTTCTCTATCCAGTGAGCCATTTTGCATGGTATTGGAAATAAAGATAAGTAAGTCGGTAGATTGGATAGAGTATTTTTTATCAATGTAACTCTACCACCTTTGGACAAATAAATCCTCTTCCAACTCGCTAGTTTACACTCCAATTTTTTCAACACTTGATCCCAAACAGACAACGATTTTAAGGAGGCACCCAATGGAAGACTGAGATACTTCATCGGCAAGGTGGAGACTTTGCATCCCAGAATATTGGCCAAGCTCAAAACACTTGGAAAATCTCCAACAAGAACTAATTCTAACTTGGCGAGATTCACTTTCAAACCCAAAGCCGCTTCAAAGCAAAGTAAAAGATCCCGCAAGGCTTGAATATTATTATGACTACCCCACAAAAGACGAGTATCATTTGCAAATAAGAGTTGAGTCATCTCAATTGTGCCGATTCTTGCATCTCTTATAACAAAATCCAGATAGAATACCACCTTCCATAAGACTTGTGATCATTTTACTAAAAGCTTCCATTATAAAAACAATGAGCAATGGAGATAGGGGATCACCTTGCTTCAAATCCCTTGAACTTTCAAAGAAATCCATTGGGGTACCATTCACGAGGATAGAGAAACGTACGGTGGAGATGCAAAATTTGATCCAAGAGCGCCATCTCACTCCAAGTCCACACCTCTAGAGCATGTGTAACAAAAAATTCCAGTTTACACAAGTATGCCTTCTCCATGTCAAGTTTGCATGATAACCCGGGATCACCCGACTTGATGCGACTCCAAGCATTCATTAGCAATGAGAACCGAGTCAAGGATTTTCTGACTTTGTATGAATGCATTTTGGGGATTGGATATGATCTTTTCCAATATTGTACTCAATCTAATAGTCAATACCTTCGAAAGAATTTTGTATGTTCCACTCACCAAGCTAATAGGACGAAAGTCCTTAATCTCCACCACCCCAAGCTTCTTTGGTAAAAGAGTAATGAGAGTAGCATTTATGCTTTTTTCAAAAATACCTCATTCATGAAACTCATGGAAGAAGCTAATGATGTCATCTTTAACTACCTCCCAACATGCCTTAAAGAAGGCCATAGTGAACCCATCAGGACCAAGAGCTTTGTCACCAGCCATACTTCTCACCACCTTGCAAATATCCACGTCCTCAAAAGGCCTCTCTAGCAAACTTGCTTCTTGTTGATTGATCGACTAAAAAACAAGGTCACTCAAACAAGGTCTCCAAGAAAATTGTTCTGAAAGTAGTTGGGCATTGTAGTTGGTAATATGATCTTTGATCTTAGATAGATTCGATGAAATCCTCCCATCTACCAACAAGAACTCAATGATATTGTGTCTTCTATGCGAATTAGTCATGCAATGGAAGAACTTGGTGCATTTATCCCCTTCTTTTAGCCATAAAGCCCTCGATTTTTGTCTCTATGAGATCTCTTCCATTAAAGCCATCCTTTCAATGTCCAAGGTGACTTGCATTTTGCGAGTCTTTTCTTCTTCTAAAAGCCCCCTATCCTCCTCCACGTCCTCCAAACCCTGTAATTTGTCAAGGAAGGACTTCTTTCGGTGTTCCACAGTCCCAAACATTTGCTCATTCCACTTCTTCAAGTCCTCTTTGAGAGCCTTTAACTTACAAGCCAGCACAAAACTCAGGTTTGCCCTGTATTAGATAGAAAGACCACCATTTTCTAACTCGCACAATGAAGCCTTCGGATTTCAGCCACGTTCTCAAACATAAAATATCTTTTACCTCCCTTATGCCTCCACAATCGATGAGAATGGAGAAGTGATCTGAACATAATCTTGGAAGCCTTTTTTGGATTAGATCCGGAAAAGGTGCTTCCTAAGGGTGTAACCGTTCGGTTTTGGACATATTTTAGAACCAAACCGGTATATACCTGTTTTGAGATTTGAAGAACCGATACCGCACAAGTTATAACCCAAAACCGGTACTTCCGGTTTTACCGGTTCGGTCCATTTTTTTTTATATATTATATAATATATATAATATAATATGTATTATAGTATATAATAATATAGTGATTATATATTGTAATATATTATAATATATAGTGATATAGTATCAGTATAACTACTAATACAATAGACTATAGTGATAATATATAATTATTTATATATGATTTTAAAATTTAATATATTAATTAATAATTGTAAAAAGTTATATATAATGTTAAAAATCATATAAATAATATTTTATACAATATAAAAAATTAATATATATATATGAACCGGTCAGGTCCAGTCCAGTGTTAGAAAAATGAAAACTGGAACCGAATCGATTTCGACCAGTTTTGAGAAAAATGGAATAGGTACCGGACCGAACTGAACTCGGTACTGGACCAAACCCACCAGTTTGGTCTGGCCCGGTTCACTGGTTTTTTTTTCACCCGTAGTGCTTCTCAATCAGGCGAAATGAGGAATCAATCAAGTCTTGACCAAGCTAGATGTTCTCTATTACTGGACCATGTGAATGTGCCATCCACTAGAGGAATGTCCAGATGATCTTGCTCATAAATAGTCTGAAAAATCCATCATTGCTAAGCTAGAGCTAGGATCTCCTAGTCGTTTGCATGGGAACCGAGTGACATTAAAAGCTCCCCTAATGCACCAAGGAAGGCTCCATAAGCTACAAAGACCAGCCAATTCATCTCACATGCCTTTTCTCTCAGAATTAGTATTGGGACCATAAACACTAGCAAAGGATCATTTTTTTTTATAAGTAAACAGATATTATTAATAAAAGAATGGGCAAAATGCCAATTACAAGAATGGGCACAATGCCCTAGCTAATTACGCGCAAAAGAAGCAAGGAAATCATGTAGGTCCAAGCCATTAGAATCCACAGCAATGGCCCAAGTACATAGAGATCTAAAAAATAAAACTTTTAGCTCCTCCATAGATCTCTCCTTGTCCTCCAACGTCCGCTCATTACGCTCCTGCCACAAACACCACATAATGCATGAGGGAATCATCTTCCAAACCGCTTTGATCTGTTGCACGCCTCGTATAGTTGACCAACATGCCAACGCTGCCACCACTGTCTCCGGCATAACCAAAGCTAACTCTAATCTACTGAACACCTCATTCCAGAGTTCCCTTGCTGTCTCACATTGTAAAAGAAGATGGTCCACCGACTCACCCCCTCTTTTACACATGCACCACCAATTTGCTATGATTACCCTCCTTTTCCTTAAGTTATCAATGGTGAGAATCTTACCTAAAGAAGCTGTCCATACAAAAAAATGAAGCTTTAAGGGGTGCCTTGTGTCTCCAAAGCCTTGTCCAAGGAAACTATGTATCAGGCTCTTGTGTGAGAGCCTTATAAAAAGAGCGGACAGAAAAAACCTTTCCCTGCAGGTATCCACCACATACCATCTTCTTGTTGAATGTTCGGTCTTGCATATTAAACTATAAAAATCTACCAAACTACTTATTTCCCAATTCTGTGCCACCCTACTGAAGAGTATATTCCAGTGGATCTGCCCTCCAGAGATCCCCATAACTTCCGCTACTAAGACATCTTTGGCACATGCAATCTGGAAATGTGAAGGAAATAAATCTTGTAAGGCGCTATTACCACACCAAACATCTTTCCAAAATCTAATCTTGTTTCCAACACCCACCAGAAGACTAGAGTGTTGTTTAAAAACCCCCCACCCTCTTCTTTTGTGATTCCACAAACCCACTCCATAAGCCCCTCTAGCTTCTCTAATACACCATCCCCCCCATAGACTTCCATATTTGTTTTCAATCACCGTTTTCCAAAGGTCCTCTAGTTCCTTGATGTATCCCCATAACCACTTGCCAAGTAACGCCCGATTAAACAACCTCAAATTTCTTATATCCAGACCACCATTAGAGATAGGATGGCATACCTTCTCCCACTTAACTAAATGGAACTTAAACTCCCACCGGCAAAGGATTATTGATAACTATCTTCTAGATTCGTGAAAGAAGTAGCCACCATATATTCCCCCACACACTCATCTATTTTTTCCACCATTCTTTTATCCCACATTACCAAGATGCCTCCCAAAGCCCCCTTATACAACAAATACGACCACCCCACATGACAACAATTCCACAAACTTTGTATGATGTTATGGGAGATGAGTTCCAGTTTTGTCTCTCGTAAACATACAACATCCACTCTCCAACTACGAACCTAGTTTCGTACTTTGGTGCATTTCTCTAATTCATTCAGCCCCCTTACATTCCATGAGACTATTTTGAGCTTCATAAAACCACCAATTATGCCCTACCCTTTGTCCCACCACGACTTGCACTTCCTTCATAATTGACCGAACAAGTCGCTCTAATTCCCTTTCCCTTTTCTTGGTTGAGTGGCTCTTCATGGTTGCATTAGACTGCCCAGCTTCGATGGCAACAAATAAGGCCAAGAACTGATCTTCAAAACTGATACATGAGAGCCTGACACACAATTGAATCTCCTTGGCTTTAAGTAAAACCCAATCTGATGCTAGTTGTTCTTTTAGTGGGAACATTGAATTCAACAAAGTAGGCTCAACCCAATGATCATCAGCTCCAATATTCCTACCTGCTACTACCTCCGCCAGCTGAAACTCCCCCTCATTATTATTGTGTTCAGAGACTCTGGGCTTGAATATAGCCAAGGTGCCACCATCGGTTTGGTTGTCACCCTCAGAACTGTCCCCCATCAACATCTTAGTGTCCATTAGAGGCTCTCGTGCAAGCACAACAGCTATAGGACTTCCAATTGTGTCAAAGCAGGTTGCCAGCTCACTCTGGCCCTCTTCCTCTATCTGGTATAAAAACAAAATTCCGTCTGCCACCATTGCCATATGTCCATTTCGAAAACAAAATGCTGTGACTACTCCATCCCCGGATGATGACATAACGATATCAAAATAAAGTTGTGCATGATGACAACATCACAACACGAGCCTTGATAAGGATGATGTGTGTCAAGTCTCATGTTAAGTATGTATTACATTAATCTAGGCTTTCAAGGTATTACATGCCAAGGGTAACTAGTCCTTTTAGACTATTGCATAGACGTGATTATCGTATGCTTAGATCATTGCAAAAGTTTATCTTTTGAGGCTACTCTCTATTCTTGCGTTGTACCTTTTTTTTATAAGAAAAAATTTTATTAGAAACAAATGTATAGATGAAGCCCATGTACACATGAAGTATACAAAAGAAAACACCTAAATACATTCTAGGAAACCCATGTACTTGTGTTGTACCTTTTGCATTTTAAAGAAAGATTTCTTACTCATAAGAAAAACATCTACAGCTTAGAGAAAAATGTAGCACTTCACATCTATTTTTTGATCGGAAACTTCACGTCTATTTTTTGTTTTGTCAAGCCATGAAACACAAAAGTCAATATATAAGAATAAATGCATATGAACTGCAAAACAAATAATTTAGTTCCAAAACTACACTAATCACAAAGCTTCTAGTGATATAGGACTAATGCAGTCCACCAAATTATGTAAATAAATACTGGAATTGATCTTCAACCATATACGATCAGCTCAAACTACAACATTGCATTGTTCTTACAGTACACTCCTCTTTCTAGCTGCAAGGTGATCTTCTTTTTTCTTTGACAAGTAAGATAAGGTTATATTAATAACTAAGAGGATGAAACACCACTACAAAGGATGTATACAAGTGCTAAAATTTTCATGGAATGTAGAAATAGAGGGCTCTACACTATTGAGGACCACTATTCCCATTCTTCTTGATTGTGAGTAGCTTCAGGGTGGTAAACGATATTTCAGTTAAAAATAAGTGAGCTAAAATCAGAATCCTAAGGAAAACGTTTAATGGTGGGATTGGTATAGTTTTCAAGACACTCCAAGTTATACTTTAGCATGTAAACAAGAAGCTAAGCTCTGAAAACAGATTTACAGCTTTGGAATGCGGAAATATTCATTGATCTTGGTAAGAGAGAGAAGCTTCTGTTGGAAGAGTTAAAAGGGCATTGAAGTGGTTGAGGAAGAAAGACTATTGGATGTTGAAGAGAAGTTGAGGAAGGAAACACTTATCGGAGATTTGGAAAGAACAACCTTGTTGGAAAGGATATGATGGAGACAAAAATTGAGAGCAATATGGTTTCAGGAGGGGGGGATCAATGTACAAGTTCTTTCATAGAGTGGCCAATTCATTAGGAGGAACAATACCATTGACTCATTATCTATTAATGGTTTCTTCTGATCCTTTGGAGATTAGTAATCACATCATGTAGTTTTATCAAAATTTGTAATTGGAACAATTCACTTGGAGGCCTATGTTGGATGGACTTTCCTTTACCTTGCTTAAGGATGAAGCCCGATGGTTGGACAGGCCCTTTTAGCATTTGGATGGGACTAATATTTTAGGATTCTTCGAAATCCTAAAAGATGATCCAGTTTGGATGGAATAATGAGAGGGAATCCAAATGCCCATGAGAATCCGGATTCCGTTCCCAACCCCCATTTGAAGGGAATGTGGATTTTCCTTTTCTAAATGAGAGGGAATCCATATTCCCAATTCCTTGGGGATTCCTTTTTATTTTAAATGGGAATATATACCCCTTTTTAATTTTTAATTTTTAAATTACAAGTAATTTTATTTATATATAAAACTAAGTGCCTATTTGGTTTCGAGTTTGAGAGCTTAAAAAGTACTTTTCATAGCCTAAAACTCTTTTAAAGAAAAATGATACATTTAGTAAAATTTGAAAAAGTGCTTTAAGAACCTAAAAAGGCTAAATATCCACTATTTTAAAAAAACACCAAATTGAAACTTTTGTTAAAAAGCACTTGCAGAGAACACTGAAAACCACCCTAACAACTTTATTAGCGTGTTTCCCAAACAATAAATAGATTTCCAAAGGTAGAACTTTTTAACAAAGCTTTACAATTTAAAGCTTTGTTACCTACAACAATCCCAAACAGGAAACCAAACTTAGTGGGCCAGAAAGAATTTTTTTTTTTTTTTATAATCGTGGATGTTCGGACCAGCTTGCGCACAACTCGACTAATCTCATGGGGCCCTGAAGTTAACGACCAGGTAAACCTCCAGTGGCCCTAAGGGGACTCGAATTGGTGACTATTAGGCCATAAAGAATCAAAGCAGAAGATTTACTTAATAGCTAATACACGTAAATCTGATTTTTTTTTTTTTTACTTTGATCGATAACTAAAAATATGAATATGTGATTTAGGTTCTTATAGATACAGGGGCGAGTCCATTCTATATGGTATAGGTGACACTGATCTTTAGTCAATAACCTTTTTAACTTTTTCATTAACTTTTTCGGTTTTTGTTGGACATCATTTCGATTAATGCAATTTTAAGCTAATATTTGACCAAGAAATTTTATATTAATATTTTATTTTTATTTTTTTTACTCGATGAAATAAAAACAGAAGAACTATTTAAAAAAACCTTATATAGCTCAAATAAATAATATATGGATATTTTGGGCAGGAATAAACCAAACATCGGACTGTCATGTTACAGTGAATCCCATCATCTTTCTAGTTATTTCCAAAAGTTAATCACATTCCTACGAGTCTAGATTCCCTAGCATTACATTCCTAAGAATGAAGATGCTGAATGAAATGTTAGAGCCCGCAAATCAAATGCAACATTTGAGGAATGTGAGGTGTGGGAGGTAGCAAAAGCCATGAAAGGTGACAAGGCAATGTGCCCAGATGGTTATTCCAGGGCCTTTTTCCAAGTATGTTGGGATGTAGTGAAGGAAGATGTCATGAAGGCGTTTTCGGATTTTCATTGGAAGGGCAAAGAAATTCAACATGGCGACAGAAAGAAACTCTGAACCATATATTTACATCACCAAAGAAATTCACAGAACGCACACAATGGAGAAACCAAAACAAGAAGATAAAGTCTACATCCCCAGCTGAATTGACAAACTGCTCACAGTGAGACATAAAAGGAGGAAAAATCTCGTGTACCCAACCAATTAATTTCATTCTATTTATATGTAGGAACATACATTCATATACATATACACATTCAGAAATACATCTTGTTCATTCTCTAGGCAAATTTATAACTACTTAAACAAAGGAATAAGAATAAAAAAATCTTATATAAAAAGGAATAAAAACGAATCATGTCCAAAACTTCCAGTAGATAGTAATTCATAAAAATGAGAAAATAGACTGTAATTCATACAATTCACCTCTCTTCAAGTATCCAAAGAAAAGTTGAAATCACCTCTCTGGGATGAGTCGTATACGGGTGGCTGGCGTATCTCGAAGCTTCTAGGGCTTCTTCGAGATCGAGCTGCGACGCAACTTCTCGGCCAATGCGGTCACTTACAACGAGACCAGCATTCATGACATCCCGCATCACAATCTCTTCTTCCCGCGACATCTCGTTTGAAACCCTAGAGCCGACGCAGAAAGCGAAATTGTTTCTGAATCCCGGAATGACCTAGGGTTGTGAAATTGCGAGCTCGAATAGGTCTGCCTTCCCTCCCTTTCTAGGGAACCAAACGAGGGAAATATCGATTTGGAGAGAGAAAATCAAATTGTGAGGAGAGCGGGGAGTTTCATAGAGAAAAGAAAAGAGACTAGGAGGGAAGAGGACCGTCGTGAGTATAAGGTTTTGGCGAGGGGTTTAGGCCCGTTTGAATACATAAACGTTTGATACTCTTATTTGATCCTTACAATTTTTTTAACTTTTTATATAAAATATAATAAAAATTTTAATTTTTTTTTAATTTTAAAATAATAATAATATTAAAAAATAATATTTTATTCAATTTATGACTTTCATCTAAAATCATCTCATTTCATCTTACTATTCAAATAAGGCCTTAAAGTTTTATTACTACTAGCGGGCAAACTAAACTCTTGCTTTTAAATTAAAGAAATTTACTACGTATAGTCATTTTTGTGTACTTTTTATACATTCTACTGATGTAATTGGTTGCATCAATTTTATTTAATATATAATCAATCACATTAGTGAAGTGCGCAAAGAATACACAAAAATGACCGCACATAAAATTTTGTAAATCAAATTGATAAATTGATTTGATGCGAAAAGTTATGTTTATTTTATAATACAATTTTTTTATAATTTAATGTATCGCATTAAATTATTATAATTTATATGTTTAATTTTATAAAAAAAATATAATTAAAATATTTATTTTAAAAATATTAATTTAAAATAGATTATGTTAGGTTTATTTTTTTCACAAACCATCTCATCTCATCTCATCATTATAATTTTTCTAAACTTCCAAATAAAATATAAAAAAATTAAAAATTAAAAATTCTAAAATAAAATAATATTAAAAAAATAATATTTTAATAATATTTTATTCAATTTTCATTTTATCTCATCTAATTTGTGCAACCAAACGCCGTCTTAATCTATATTCTAATGACTTCATTTTGAAGAGACCATGCCCACTATTCAAAAAATTCAAATTGAGGATAGTAAAACTAGAATAATATTTTAGATATCACATTTAATGATTATTATTCTTCTAATAAGCTTTCATACGTACATTTACAGCTTAATCAATTTTCTTTTAAAATAGACAGACAGACTCTCATTAATCAAGAATACAAAGACTCAGCAATTATGTGCTTGGACAAATTCTAGAATAGCATCGATAAGAACTCTATCTATATTTAGGTTTAGGGTGAATTTTGCTAAGTTATGAGCTACATTATTTACTTCTCTTAACATGATAAATTTTTCAATGGTGCATGATAGTTAATTGAATTCTAGTATCTTATATGAAATGACCATTGTTGCTCAAATCTTGATCTAGTGGTGGGCAGCAATTCATCCAAACCTGTCTTGCCCGCCTCATCCACTCATCTTGCTAGGGGACGAACAGATGAGTTGAAGGTGAGATACCCACCAACTCAATTTTACCCATCTGCCCATATATCTATGTATATATATATATATATAAAGCCCTAATCTTATCTTTCTTCCCAGCTACATGTCTCTCTCCAAAGTTTCTCCCATTAATCTTCTCCTCCTTCTCTGTCTTTCTACTTTGAGAACTTTTGTCACAAAGAAACACACAGCATGGGTCACTACTCCTACAAAGATCCATGATCCTGGGTCTTTGATGTGGAAATTTATTTCACACATTCTTTTAATCTTAATTGTTTTGTTTCAGAGTGTTTTGTATGTTTCTTAACTCAATTGTCTAGAATTTTAGGTGTCTTTTATATTTATTTAATTATTGTGAGTTCTTGGTATTTTTCAAGTGTTTAATTATTGAATTAGGTTGAAATTGGGCTATGTAAATAGGCAAAATTCGGGCTAGGCCTAGAGATCAAATTCTAGTTGGTCTGGTCTAATCAAACCAGAAAATTATTCAGTTTTTGAGTTATAACTAGAGCTACAAACTTTGGTTTCAGATGTTGTTTGGCTTGCTAAAAAGCTAAAATGTAGCTTAAAACTTTTATGAAGAGTCAAAAACCCAGCTCTGCCATTTTGAAATTCAAAACTTAGCAGAAACGGAGAAGTCCGAATCTGTCCAGAAGTCTACTGCAACCCAGACACTATTTTGACTTTCAACCTGCATTTGGAGTTCTATAAGTCAGAATAAAGCAAGCCCAGGTGATTTGGAAAGCTCTAAAACTTTCATGAATGACTAAACTCCAAATTGTGTCTCTTTTTTTTTTTTTGATAAGGGAAATATACTAATCAAAAGAAACTTACACAATCGTATCAAACCAAACAGCAGATTCAATACATTCAGGAATGAGGTCCTACCAAGTGGTGAGCCCCTCCAAATTCCATGCAAATCTAGCTAAAGAGTGTGCAACTCTATTAGTTGTTCGTCCCTTATGAGAAATAGACCAACGGGGCCATCTACGCAGCACGCTTTTGATCTCATGGATGATGTTGCCCCAGTACGACGTAGAGGGATTCGGCTTATTTAACTCTTACACCACAAGGAGAGAGTCACTCTCAATGTGCAGTTCCAGAATTCCCAGCGGCATGCATAGTTGCATTCCCCTTAGAATAGCAATCAGCTCGATTTCAAAGGGATCAGATACCAGATGTTCAGGTTTACTGGCGGCAAGTATAATGTGACTTTTCTCATCTCGCAGCACTACACCAACCCCCGACTGACATAGATTACTGAAGATAGCGCCATCAACGTTGAGTTTTAAAGTCCCCACTGGTGGGGCCACCCATCGATGAAACGGTTGCAGACCTAGATTGGTCGTTCGTGCAGCAGCTGTGTGCTCTTCAAGAAGTGACAATGCATGCTTAATGACTTGTTGGGGGGATAACATATTGTTTACGTATAATTGCTGGTTCCTGCGATACCACATGCCCCAAGCAATCAGAAAAAGTTTTTCTATCTCCCCTGAGATCCTTCTCTTCATGACAGTATCCACTACTTGCATAAAACTCAGTCTATTAGTTAGACTATTGAGGAAAGGGAATTGATGGATCCAACTAGTAGTAATCATAGGGCAATCATATAAAGCATGGTTCAAATCTTCCTCCCCCTCATTGCACCAAGGACAAATGGCCTCCTCAAGGACACATCGCTTTTTGAGGTTCCGTAGCGTAGGAAGGCCATTCTTGCACACCCTCCACACAAAATTTTTAACTCTATGAGGGACATTGAGCTTCCAAATGCTATGCCATACCTGTTTATGATCCTCAGCAGAAGAACATTCAGCAACTTGTCTTTCCTTCATCAAGGACATGAAGAAACGATAAGCACTCTTAACTGTAAAGGCCCCATCCTTTTCATGTTCCCATGTCAAACAGTCTGGAGTAGGCTCTGAGTTTAGGATTATATTAAGAACATCCGTAGCCTCCTATTCAGGTAGGAGTCTTCTTATCTTCTTGACCTTCCACCATCTGGTTGTCTCATCAATTAAGCTAGCCACAGTTAAATCGCTTATCTGTGATGTTGAAACTGTTGTTGAGGTAGGCATTAATTTATGATTTGGTAGCCAATAATCAGTCCATATCCTGATACTCTTTCCATCTCCAACCCTCCACCTGCATCCTTGTAATAGAGTTGCCTTTGCCTCCCAAATTCCCCTCCAAACATACAAAGGATTAGAACCTAATTGAGCCTCTTGAAAACTAGTAGTAGGGAAATATCGAGCTTTAAAGATCTAGTGCAACATAGTAGAGGTATTTTGCAGGATCCGCCAACCCTGCTTGGCTAGGAGAGCCATATTGAAAACCTGGAGATTTTTGAAGCCCAAACCGCCCACTATCTTTGCTTCACACATTTGTTTCCAACTGACCCATTTGATATTTGATTCTCCTTGTTTTTGTCCCCACCAAAAATTTTTCATGAGACTTTCCATCTCGATACAAAGAGTTTTTGGAAGCTTGAAACAGCTCATGGTGTAAGATGGTATTGAAAGGGCCACAACCTTGAGTAAAACTTCCTTGCCCCCTTGAGATAATAGCTTCTCCTTCCATCCTTGCTGCTTGGACCACACTCTGTGTTTGATAGATGAGAAAACTTGATATTTACCTCTTCCAACCATAGGTGGGAGCCCCAAATACTTGTCATAAATTTGTATGGAATGAACCCCCCCAAAAATTCATAATTGCCTCCTGTTGGAAAGGGGATACATTGCAGCTAAAGACCATAGAAGTTTTATTGCGATTAATCTTTCGGCCAAAGGCTCGTTCATATAGTTCTAGCTGCTTGAGGATGTGTCGGCTAGTTTGCATGTTAGCTTTACAAAAAAGAATACTATCATTAGCAAATAAAAGATGATTCAGGTTTGGAGCCCCTCGACAAACTCTAATCCCTCCAATCCGCTGCTTCGTGTTTGCTTGATTCAGTAAGGATATAAGTCCCTCAGTATATAACAGGAATAGATAAGGGGAGATGGGGTCCCCTTCTCTCAAACTGTGAGATGGCACTAAAGGTCCCTTAGGGTTACCATTTACCAAAATAAAGAAAGACATTGTCTTTACACACAACACAACATTACTAAATGAATCCATTTTGCACTAAAACCCATTTTCTACATAAGCTTCTCAAGGAAACTCCACTCTATTCTGTCATAGGCCTCACTCATGTCGAGTTTGAATGACATAAAACCACTCTTACCTATTCTTTTCCTTCTCAGAAAGTGAACCAATTCATAGGCCACTAACACATTGTCAGTGATCATTCTCCCGGGTACAAACGCAGTCTGTGTGGGTGAAATGATAGTAGGAAGTACCCCTTTCAACCTGTTAGCAAGGACCTTGGAGATGATTTTATAAGATACGTTGCAAAGGCTTATGGGCCTAAAGTCCAAGACCAAAACAGGATGGTGTTTCTTGGGGATCAAAACAACAAAAGTATGATTGATAGTTAAGGGAAAATAACCATTATTAAGGGAGTGCAAGACTGCCGCAGCAACATCCTTACCTACTACAGACCAATATTTTTGGTAGAAAAGATGGGACATACTATAAGCCCCAAGTGCCTTTGTTGGGTGCATTTGTTGGAGAGCCCTTTCCACCTCTTCAATCACAAAGGGTTGGTCCAGTTGTTCCACCATCTCTAGTGTAACTCAACCAGCAAGGCCTTGCAAAAACTCCATGTTACCAACATTTACTGCAGTTGTGAAAAGGACACGAAAATAATTGAGGATGGTGGCATCCCGACCCCGCTCTTCTTGCCAGTAGCCTGTTGAGTCTATAACACCTCAGATCCAATTCTTTTTCTTCCTCTGGGTTGCTTTATGATGGAAAAATTTCGTATTCTTATCTCCCTCAGCTAACCACATAGCCTTGGACCTCGGCCTCCACATAATTTCTCCTCTCGAAAGCCATTTTTGGACCTCTTTCCTTGTTGTTGTAATAACCGTGACATGTTTGTTCAAAGGGTCTCTCAGATGAGCCAGCTTCAATTGTTCTTCGGCTCTATGCAGGTTCTGTTGCACATGCCCAAAATCAGTCTTATTCCATTTGGTCAGTTGAGCCCCACAATTTTGAATTTTGTTGATGATAGTGCCCATAGTCTGCCCACCATGTATCCCCCGCCAGGCCTCTTTAATAATTTCTTTGTAGTATGGGGAATTCACCCACATGGCCTCAAATTTAAACAAGCGCTTTCTCCTGACTCTTTGCACCTCCTCTGTTAACTTCAGTATAATTGGCATATGATCTGAGTGAGCTATCACCCCATGAGTCACCCTTGTCATAGGATAAAATGAGTGCCACTTTAGGTTTGCAAGAAATCTGTCTAACCTCTCACTTATTGTTTGGCCAACATCTCTTCTATTGCACCAGGTAAATGGATTGCCACTAAAACCCAGATCATGAAGATGCCACTCCTCCATCACTTCTCTAAATGCCATAATCAGCCTCTCAGGTCTCCGTCTGCCCCCATATTTCTCATTGTTACTCAGAATCTCATTAAAATCTTCCAAGAGGAGCCGCCCTTCATTCATGGGCACCTTTAAAGCTTTCAGCAAAGACCAAGATTCATGGTTGCGACTAGCATCAGGTTGCCCATAGAATCCAGTTAACCACCATGTTTCCTCTTTGACGTCAGTGTTGTAGACCTTGGCATGGATATGAGAATTTGAGTAACTTTGAATTTCCATGTTGAATTGTTGTTTCCAAAGTAGTGCTAAGCCCCACTCTTACCATCACTGCTAACTGCTAGACAATTTTGAAATCCCAGTTTCAACTTCAGTCGGTCAAAAGCTTAAGCTGGTAGTCTTATTTCTTGAAGAAACAAAACCTCGGGACCTTCTTTTCTAACAAAGTCAGAAAGAGCAAGAATTCCCTGTGGGTTCCCAAGCCCACGTGAATTCCAACTTATAAAACTCATGGCTCCTGGCAGGGTTGGTGCACAGCCTCTGCCAAAACTGAGATGTCATTAGACGTGATACCTAATATATTACCTTGGATGTGATCCTGTGTTACAGAATTTGGGTTAGGAGTTTTTCCTTTCTTGGCCCGATGGTGTTTGGCTTTCCCTCCACTAATTTCCTCCACCATACGCTTCCTAGCTGATAGTTCCAAATGTGGGACAAAAAAATGATGTTGTTTGCCATGGCTTTTTTTATGCCATGTACCCTTAAGTTGCCGACATGATGTAGTAAATTGAGGACCTTTGTGTGTTGGATTTTCTGCTGAAGCTGCATGTTGAATGACACATGTGGGACCTGAGACTTGGTCGTGCGCAGGTCCAATGAAAGGGAGTTTATTAAGGCCCATATACGGGTCCCCTTGCACAGAGTTGCTTTCAATTACTACAGGAACTTGTGAGAGACATGTGGGTGCTGGCCTTGTATACTTCTCTTTTTGAAAAGTGCCGCCCTTAACTGTTTTTGTCAAACTCACTTTTGCACTTGGTTGGCCAACAATTCCTGTGTCAATTACGCCCTCAAGCCCGCTCCCCAGACTAGGATCCAATGATGCCAAGCTGGCATTGATGGTCAACCCCACCGTTGCTTCGGCACCACCCTTAATTGCCTTCTGCAGGTCCGTCACCACCTGTGGTACAGCGGGACCACGTTTGTTGGCCAGCTAGTTTCTCCCATGCTTTAGATCAGCACGTAACCAAGTGCCGTATTGTGGATCAGTGCCTTGCTGGGGATCACAGACTTCTCTATCGTGGATAATGCGACCACATGAGAAAACAAATCTTGGGAGATTTTCATATTGAATGGGGCTCCAGATCTTCATCCCTCTCAGAGTAATGGTACGTCCTCGTGCTAGAGGCTTCTTAAGGTCCAAACAGACCTTGACATGTAGGTATCGCCTCCATCCCACATCATCCTCACCAACCTCAACGTCCTCAACAGACCCCAATGAACCTCCTAGTTTCTCTCCACACTACTTATCCATACCAAACAGAGGGAGATTATGAAATTGCACCCAAAAGGGCGCTTGATCAAACTTCATCTCCGATAGCGGGGTAAGGCCATCGAAAGGAATCAAAGCCAATAAGTAACTATCGAAAAGCCACGACCTTCCACTCTCTACTCTTTGTTTATCTGCGTGAGTTGCAAAAACGAAGACAAATAGGTTGCTACCTACTTCCTTCACCAACACTGGTTTACTCAAACACCAAATTTTGGCAAGAGTTGCCTGCACAATATTCTTCCCTATCTGTCGCTCGCACCAAACCTTTCCTATCAGACTTCTACCACTTTTATTTTGGACGAATGGTGTAGAGGTACCATCCATGCTGATGGCCGTATCCTCATCCTCATTCAGATGTAGGTTGCCCCACTTAGATTGCAGCTCCTCCATGAGAGATTGGACTCTCACCTCTATTTACTCAATCCATCGCCAGAGAGAACAAGAGAGGAGACTTGCTCACGGTAGCCATACTACTCCAAATTGTGTCTTTTGATGCTCTAAATCCAGTTAGAAGTCGGTTAGCCAAGAATTTCAAATTTTCAGCAGCAAATATGGGGGAAATCTGTTTTAGAACTTGAAAGGAGAATTGACTTTTAGTTGATTGGATTTTCAGTTGCAGATATGGACAGCAGGTTTTCGAATTAGCTGGCACATAACAAAAATATTTTAAAATTAAAAATAGATGAGACCAATGGGTGCAAAACTTCTAGCTAGCTAAGTATTGAGAGAATTCTAAAAAAAAGACCGGTAGAGAAAATAAGAGAGGGGTTGAAGGAGGAACTGTAATTCCAAAAGGAAGAACGAAACTCACGATTTTTGCAATTACAGAGTTCTTTTTTTTCTTTCTCTAATTTTTAGTTGTTGAATTGTTATTATGGATGTTGAATTCAAATTTATGTTTGAGAAATAATTTGATTGTTTTATTAGTTATGATTTGCTAGTTTTCTTATTCTAGGGTTAGCATGTAGTTGTTGAATTTTGGATATAATTTGAGTATGGTCATATTGAATACCCTTTGTTAATTGCAATTGGATGATTTCGGTTTTCATTCTTATAATTTACTAGCCATGAATTGCATGCTTAAGATGTAGTTAATGTTCAATATTAATTTGTGAATTCACCAAACCTTGACAGTGTAGTTTAGAAATAAATACACACCTTTGTGACCTGCATTCACTAAGCATAATGATTTTATATTAATTTTTGTGATCATGACAATAGACATAGGATTGATATAGGTATAGTTGTTATACCTTGAAAGAAGATATCACATAAAAAATGGAATTCAGTCATTGTAATTAGCAAAACATTAATACAAGCAATCAGGTTTAAACTCATTGAAGGAATTCAATTGATCAAATCCAAGCCCTAGGAACATTTCATATTTGATTTTTCAGGTTAAGAATTTGCAGTCAGTCAAATCAATTTGGGATCGTCTAAATAATATTGAAAATTTAATAAATTGGTACTTGAATCTCCTTCTTGTGGAAACGATACTCTTTTTGCCTTGTTCTATTTGTCATGACCCATGCACTTATGGTAGAGTCTAGGGACCATCAGTCTTTATTTGAGCTGCAAAGACCCACAGCTGCTTGAACTCTAAAGACCATGGTTGTGGGGTTGATCAAGTAAATACTTGCTCCTGCAAAGGCGCCAACCCTCTGATTAGATATACGATTTTTTTGTTGATTGTTTTGTTTTTGAGATGCTTTAGGTTGATTGTCGATGCTCGAAAGATTGTTGCTAGTTGTGGTGAGATTTCTTTGTTGGATATGCTAGTTTTTGTAAATTTTTGTTGTTGGAGGGGTGGCGAGGCGAGGGTAATGCCAATTTGCCTACCCAAACAGTGAGGACAGACAAGGATTTGAGAAATGCGGGGGCAAGGCCTGGCCCAAAAATGACACCCTATTTAGGTAGAGGTAGGGTGTGGGGAGGGTGGTACCCGCCCATATAGGGCAAGTAATACCCTTATATTCATCTTCCAACAAATGATTGGGAAAAAAAGGGGGACTATCAGGTGAGACTAACATGATACCACCCCACCCCAATCATTCATGGGGGATCCCTTTATCCATTGGAAGCTCGTGGCAACGTCTTGCAAGAATGGTCTGAGTAACTTCATCCTGTCCAATGATTATTGACATACGGTACACATTACTCACACAGAGATATAGATATTCATACTGGGATCATGAATTAATGAAAACAGCAAACACATTCAAAGTCTCAAAAAATAGGAAATGAACATAAGATAAACAAAATGATTAAAGCAGACTTATTCCTATTCAGAAAGGGGAAGGTTACAAAAAATGAAAATGCTTCTTACATAAAACATTCACCCCACATTCTCCAGTCCTGTCTTAGAAGCTAACCTACTTCATAGCATTGGGCTCGCTACTTAGCTGCATCACCTTGGTCCTTTTGAAGGTTTCAGCTCCACGATGTCTTAGCCATTTAAAATCTTAAAAGTGAGATTTTATCCCATATCTAAATCCATTTTATAAGGATGGACTATTAGACGTCCTTCTGATTTCAGGTATATTTGAATAGGAATCCTTCACCTTGACTATCGCACTACAGGATGACATTGATAAATGGCTAGGGCATGGTCTGCACTTCCTACGGCTTGCCAACTCCTTAGTCCGTCCTTGAATGATGGTCTTCCATGTGGCGTCGGGCCATACCTCTAGGTTTAGATGATATAACTTCCCGAGTTGTAATCCCTTTAGCAGACCCACTCTAGATGTGACCCTTCAAGTGGAATGTGGGCTTCTACATACAACACTGCTACTCCTCTAAGCATCTTCCATGCTATTTCAGAAAGCTTCTATACCCAATTTGGTCTCTCCTAGACCGTTGCTCACCTTAGGCGAGTAGCTATTGTCTCATCAGAGCCACCAGCCTCTTCAGCTCCCGTTCTCACTTGCATAGCAAGCGATTTTTCTAACTCGCCTACCATAGGGCAAGACACTCATCTCCACCTCGTTCTGGGGCATATCTGCCAACCTATCTACAAAATGCTTGCTCATCCACATGTTGGACTAGAAAGAGTGTTTCTCATCTTCTTCTCACTCAATCACATTGGTGGTATATCCCCTTGCGCTGGTGGGACCCTCACATCCTCCCCTCTTTACAAAGAATTCATCTTTGAAATTTGGTGAGGGTTCTCCCTTACTTTGTCCTTCCAAATGAGGGGATCTTAGACAGGATGTCCTTTGATGCTTTTGGTCACCTTCGACTCCCGATGGGGCTATCCCTCAACTGGTTCTGCATACTGACCTTCACCATATGCGAGAGGGACATGAGATGACTCCTCATGTCTCCTTTGCTTACTATGTTTGGGCTGCTCGCTTGTTGTGTTCTCTCGGATTCCAGCTTCCTCGCTGGGTTCATTCTCATAGGGCGTTGGGGAATCCTTACCCTTGTTCTCATCTTGCTCGTTACATTTCAGCACCATTTGTTTATCCCCTCGTTGTACCACGGTGGTGCCGTCGTGTTGCAACATCTTCATTATTAGGGCTCTGGTCTTCTAAGTACCTTATTCGTCTCAGCGACACTCCTCCTCTAACATTTTTTGTTCCACCTCTAATCTCTCTCTCTCGTCCTTTCTCTAGGAATCGGTGCATTAGTTTGGGTGGCATTGCTGCCCTATGGGTGATTCCCATTCTCTCACCATGTTTATGCTTCTACAAGTTCTTAACGATGTGTTTAGAGAGAATAGGTTGAAGGCTTATTTATAAACACACCTTCATTTTGAAATGGTCCTAATCACCCTTGCGTTGTGCATTACAACTTATCACCACAGATCAAATAAATGAAAAAATTGCTCTCGCATGACCTTCTCACTTTCCCAAGTGAACTTCTTATTTCCCACATCTCCCCAATGCACCTTTACCAACGGTACAACTTTATATTGCAATCTTTGCTCTTTTCAATCAACAATTCGTACGAGATTCTTCTCGTAAGTAAGGGTTGTAATATGTGACATGACTTGTAAATCCAATAAGAATACAACACGAAATTTGTGGGTTTGGATTCGATATTAATGGGTTCGGATCAAAAAGGATTGACATGTTAAGACACAATTGCTAAACGAGTTGATAACATGTCAACCCACTTTAACCTGTTATCAACCTGTTTAGGGAGTCAAAATTACACTTATAACCTTAAACCTAAAAACTAAAAAAACCCTATAATTCACGTCGCCCCCCTCACTACTCTCCCACCTCATTCAGTCTCCTTCTCCATCTCTCTATTTCACTGACATTGTTGTTGGTTGCCCACAGCAAGCCTCTCACAATCGGCGTCGTCGGCCTCACTGTCTTTCTTGGTCTCCCTTTCTCCCAAGCGAGTCAATCCTCGATCTCTCGATCTCAGATTCACACCACCTTCCTCACGGCATCTCCATCTTTCTAAGCCTCTGTCTCATGATTGTCCCCATCGTTAAAATCTTAGATTCACACCACCTGTGGCCCCTAGCACGGTATATCCATCTCTCTAAGCCCCTATCTCATGGTTTTCCCCATTGTTAAAATCTCATATTCACACTGCCCCCCTCTCTGCCTCTTTACTGACTCTGCCAATGGTAAGTTATTGAGCCATTTGGTGTTTATGTTATAATATTGCCTTTATAGTTTATAGTCCATTGTTGTTAAGCCCTTTACATTTATATTGTTGAGATTGTTGAATGTTGAGCCCTTTGAATTTACATATAGTTATATGCCTAGAAGTACTTGAATATTGGTTTTCTTGGATTGAGTCAGTAGTGATATATGGTGGCATATGTTGTGCCTTGTTGGATCACTAAAACACTTTGCATCTAGATTTTGTTGCATTATATACTACTTGGGTCTATGTAACATGAAGTTTTTGATATAAAGGTAGCATAATCTACTTGGGTCTATCTTACTATTGCATTATATACTACTTGGGTCTATGTAACATGAAGGTAGCATAATCTTAGTACAATATTCAAGTACTTCAACAAGAGTTGTACTACGGTCACCAGTAGGTACTTACAGTGCATAAGGGGAACTGTGAAGATACCACACGTTATGATGTTAATGTTATGATTAAATAAGAATGATGAAACGTAATGATGAAATTATGTTTTTGACAGTTGAAGTTAAAAATGTTCTCTGCAAGAAAATGTGTGTCTCAGTTTTCTGAAAATGTTGAGAAATCTAGATGGAAAACAGATACTAACTTTTTTCTGCATCGCATGCATTTCATATTTATCATTTATCATGCATAATTTATTTTTGTGGACGTTGGTTGTCTAATTTATTGAGATTTCAAGTAAATCTCACCTTGTGGACCCACTATCATTCCACTCGAAATGATAAAAGTTGTGTCAAGACTTGATGAAGATGGACCAAATGGACCAATGGATTTGATTGATTGAAGAGGAGCCGAATCTCGACAAAATACTGGACCTCATCTTGATGTTTATAGCCCTAGCCCTTTGTGCTTTAGAATGCATGAAGCAGCTGATTTAGCCATGGAGACTTCTTAGCAAGAATAATTGGGATGCTTTAGTTCATTTTGGCATAAGTTTTATTTAGTCACCCTTATTCTATTGTGGTTATTGTTGATGTGGGAATTTATTTCACACTTTTTCTTAGTCTTAATTGTTTTGATTCAGAGTGTTTTGTATGCTTGTTAGCTCATTTGTCTAGAATTTCAGGTGTTTTTTACATTTATTTAATTCTTGAGAATTCTTGATATTTTTTAGGTGTTTAATTATTGAATTAGGTTGAAATTGGATGATGTAAAAAGGAAGAATTTGAGCTAGGCCTAGAGAGCAAATCCTAGTTGGGATGGCCTAGTCAAAACAAAACAATGTTCAGTTTTTTGGTTCTAACTGGAGCTACAACTCACAGTTTTAGGTTGTTTTTTTTTTCTTTTTTTGCTTTCTGGAAAGCTAAGACATAGGTCTAACACTTTTATGAAGAGCCCAAAATCCAGTTCTGCAATTTTGAAGTTTAAAACTTAGCAGAAATGGAGAATTTTGAATCTGTCTAAAAGTTTATTGCAGCCCAGACCCTATTTCTGTTTTCAACCTGTATCTGGAGTTCTAGAACTTAGAATAAAGCAAGCCCAAGTGAGTTAAGAAGCTGAAAACGATATCTAAACCTTTTGTGAAGGGCCTAACTCCAAAATGTGTCGTTTGGATGCTCTACATCCAGCTGGAAGTGTAGTAATAAAATCAACCGAGAATTCTGGATTTCAGCAATAGATATTGGGGAAATCTTTTCTTTTTTTTTTTTCAATTTGAAAGGAGAATTGGTTGTGAATTGATTGGATGACCTGTAGATATTACTTGTCAAAGATGCTAAAATTGAAAAAGAAAATAGGAGGGAAGTTGATGTTAAAAACCAGAGGAAGTAATAAAAAAAATAGGGATTAAAGTTGGAGCTGTAATTTCGGAGAGGAAAAACGAAGCTCACGATTTTCTACAATTACAGAGTTTTTTTTTCTTATAATTTTTAGTTGCTGAATTATTATTAAAAATGTTGAATTTGAACTTATGTTTGAGAAATAATTGAATTGTTTTATTAGTTATGATTTTCTAGTTTCATATTCTAGGGTTAGGATGTAGTCATTGAATTTTGGATATGATTTGAGTATGGTTGTATTGAATACCTTCTATTAATTGCAGTTGGATGATTCCAGTTTTCATTATTGCAATTTACTGGCCCTGAATTGCATGCTTAAGATGTTGAATGAAGTAACAAAAGTTCAAATTCAATATTAGTTTGTGAATTCATCAACCTTGGTAGTGTAGTTTAGATATAAATACACGCCCTTGTGACCTACACTCAAGAATTCCAAAGAGCATAATAAATTTATATTAGTTTTTGTGATCACGACAGTAGACATAGGGTTAATATAGGTATAGTTGTTATACCTTGAAAGAGGATATCACATAAAAAAAATAAAAAATCAGTCATTGTAATTAGCAAAACATTAATGCAAGCAACCATGTTTAAACTCATTGAAGGAATTCAATTGATGAAATTTAAGCCCTAGGAACCTTTCATATTTGATTTTTCAGGTTAAGAATTAGCAGTCAGTCACATCAATTTGGGATTGTCTAAATAATTTAGGAAATTTTATAAATTGGTACTTGAATCTCCTCCTTATGGAAATGATATTCTTTTTGCCCTATTCTACTTGTCACGACACATGCACTTGTGGTAGTGTAACAACCCAATCCTATATTTTTAGAGATAAATTACAGATAATTTTATTAGGCTCAATAAATGAGTTAAGCCTACATTATTTTTCTTAAAATAAAAAAAACTTCTAGCTTGTGAGTTAAAGTCCAAACACTATTACCATTCTTCTTTCCTTTTCATAATAAAACTCCTAACTACCGGATTTCTTTCTATGAATTTCAACCATGCATGAAAGGTAGTTCCAGTCCCACGCACGTATGTCTTTATTTTTTCTTCATCACTAGGGTTTTCTATTGGTCTATATATAGAGGCTCAGTAAATCCAACCTACTGCCCCTCTTCTCTTCCTCTGCCATGAACCACAACAAAAACTAGATCCACACACCTAGCCACTTTACACCACCCTCATTGAGAGTTCCTACACATCAAGACCCCACAGAAACCGCCATGCATCATGCTGCCATGCACATGCACCTCCTGGACCAAGTCTTCCCCTGCACATCAACGCCACGAGATAATCACAAGCATCGCCCATCCCATGGGCAAACCATGAGCCTTCACTCAGTCGTCCCCTCCACGAAAAGGCCGAAAGCCACTCTGCCATAAGACCACTGCATGCCATCGGGAACCCACTGCATAGAACCAGTCCAAAGGAAATTTCACGTCGCAGTAGCAAGTCCAACCCCTGCTTGCACCCGTGCCGCAAGAAGCTCCTCCATGTCTCCTCCCTTAGCCACAACACCACGAAGAACCACCTAGATCCGCCCTAGTCCACCGCAAACCATGGACAACCCCATACGGCAAGCCTCCATTCTTAACCCCTAAAAAATGAGCATGGCTCCTCCACAAATCAACCCCACACGAAAACCACCCATCATGCACTGTAGCCCAACCTTGAACCCGTAGTGGAGCCACCGACAACTACCATGATTCCTTCCCCATGACAGATCCTCGAGCACCACCACAACACCTCCATAGCAGGCCAAACCGAGAGCCATGATCCAAGCCTTGCAACAGCTCCTTCACGCCACCACCCCAGAAACTGTAGCACGTTGCAACATCCACCATGAAGACCCACGCTGCTGCACATGAGCCGCCATCACCCACCTTCAGTTACCATTCATCCTCCATCGCATGACGTAAGCTCTCCCTCACGTTAGACTCTCTCTCTCTCTTCAATATAGTTTTATGTCATTGGGTCACGGGCTTAGCCTAAACTTAACGTGGGCATGCATGTGTAATGGGTTGCAGGTATTTTGAGTGAAAACTTTAGGTACAAGGTCATAGGTTGGCACGAATTTTGAATGGTTTTGATATTTTATCTTAAAATCAAGAGAAAATAGGCGCTTGGATGTGGAATTATTTTTAGGGTTTAATCGTGTGAATATAGGGAGAGTGATGATTTTAGTGTTATTAAGATTTTAGGTTTTGGGTAATATAAGTTATTTTAGTATCTTAGGTTATAATTACAAAGTCGTGTTTAACTAGATATTTATGAAAAAACTACTTGCATATTTTTATAGGTGATCGATTTTATGATGGAGATATCAGAAAGCGTCATAAGGTAAGTAGCATGATCATACCCTTACACGTATGTATGGTAAACTGTTATCTTTTATAAAAATATTATGCATGTAAACCCTCCATTGGAAGCCCCTTTTTACGTATCCAAGACATGATAAAATTATGAAAATTCATGATTTTATGTGAAGAATTATGCATTAAGTTATTTATGAAAATTCATAATTTTATGAAAGGAGTTATGCATCAAAAGATTTATGAAAAGTCACGATTTTATGTGAGAATTATGCATTAAAATAATTTATGAAAACCATACATGATTTTATGTGAAAATTTACGCGTTAAAATATTTATGAAAAATCATGATTTTATGTGAGGAAACATGTATTACGACATTTATGAAAGAATGCAATTTCATTTGAAATCTATAATATGACAAATATGCGAGTATGATTATGATGAAATATGAATGATAAGATATGTAACAACCTATGTTATGATATGAAGATGGTACCTATGTTATGGTCATATTGCATTGCCAGGTTGTGCATTCTGGTAGTATATCCAATATGTCTTCCTTATATATAGATTCCACAACCAGCAGCCATGGGCAGAATCGAAATTTATTTATTTGCTAACCCTAACTTACGGGAGTCAACAGTGGGTATTGTCTTATGATAAGTGAAAGATAAGTTCATGTTTATATTAATTACATATGTATTTATGAGTATGCACGTTTTTCAAAAAACCTTATGTTTATTATGTTTATTATATGATGTGTTACTAATTGAGTATTCGACTCATTTTTGCATATTTTTATATTTTAAACCACCTCAGGTATTGACATTTATGAGAATGAGACTGCAAGACAGGACTTGATCCCGGGAGGCGAGCCAGAGGCCTAGACAGATTATGCTATGATCAGTTTTATGGTTTAAGGTTTAAAATAAATTATTTTGATAATCACATGAAATTTTAGTATTTTTTTTTAAATAAGTGCTTCCGTAGACTCTATTTTAAATTTTTAAGTATTTAATAAAATTTATTTTATTTATGGAAATCTTTTGCATCTAGCGTGTTATTAAAAAAAATATTTAGTTAAGTTTAGTAACACACTGACTCTCCAAAAATTCTAAAATTGTTTTATTGGGGAGCGGGGTGTTACAGGTAGAGTTTAAGGACATTCAAGTGCATACTACTAGATGCATTTATAAGATACATTATATATTAACTGTCATGAACAGGGATATGTAACCTTGTATTACATGTTCCGTCGCTCTAAATCTTCGTTCCATCCCAAGCGGAGGTTGGGATCGTCACATGCCCTTTTTATGACCTGATTAAGATGTCGATTTTGGCCGACATATCGAAAATAGGCCAGAATTGCCAAAACAGGCCAAAATCCTAGCTAGGACGAAACATGGGATACCTTATACTAGCTATTATTCTAGCATGAAATATTTTGATCATTCTGGTTAGTATGGAACAGAATTTAAAACTTTGGTTCCACCTAATTGGTACATCTAGGCATACGTGATTGTTACACCTAATCTCTTCTAGTTGTACACACAATTTAAATGTACCCTTCAGCGAGTAACACAAGTAGCAATAATGCTCCAGAACAAGGAAGGGAATAGAGATTTCCAACATACTGAGGGAGCATTTGCATCCTTAACGATGAAGAGATCAAGAAGACCATTTTGGATGAAGCCCATCGATATGTTTATTCAGTACATCCCAGAAGTACAAAAATGTATCGAGACTGAAAACTGAGCTTCTGGTGGAATAATATGAAAAGGGAGATTGCACAATTTGTCCATAGAAAGGACGACTAATCTGAACGAACTAACCAAATATTGGAAGGTATGCTAAGAGCTTGCATCCTAGATCTAGAAGGGAATTGGATCACTCACCTACAACTGGTAGAGTTTGCCTATAATAATAGTTTCCATTCCAGCATAGGCATGACTCCATACGAGGCTCTATATGGGAAAAAGATGATGCACACCTTTGTAACATCCTAAATCTTCAAGTTTCTAAATTAGGAAAGTTATTTATATTAGAATTAGGGTTTGCATTTCTAGAAATCAAAATTTGAATAAATATAAGCAATTAGGCCAAGTTCACTAGGCCCGAGTTTGCTAAGGCCAAGAGAGGACAAGGAAGCCCAAGCACTATGCTCGCCCAAGCCAATTGAGAGTCCACCGGAGTAAGCCATCTAGATTAGGACAAAAACCTACTTGTATCACAACTTCTAACCCAATCACAACTCCTATCCCAATCACAACTCCTAACCCATAAGAAATCCTAGGTTGGCACTCCAAGTCCCATTTAGATACCTTACTAGGTCACAACACTAGAAGTCTCATTCCCCTTGGACTTTCACCTTACAAAACTTCTATTTATAGTTTGACGTCCGTAAACTCCACTTGAGATTTTAAGAAGCATGACGCGTGGGGACATGCAACACAAGGTTACATACCCATGTTCATAACTGTTAAGGATGCAGTGCACCTAGCATGCATCTAACATTATGCAATAAACATAACGCATATTTTTTTTGCAATACACAATATACCAGAACACTATATCCCAAAACATAATCATAACTCTATCATATTCACATAAACCAATAATCACATAATTTGTTCAGAAGACTAAGTTAGATCATTCATAAACAAAAATATGGTCCCTAAAACAATGACCCATGTGAACCTAGAAAGATAAATACTTAGTACATATTTTGAGATCCTAATCCTTATCTTGTACTTTCCAAAATTTTCACAATCTCATCACTAGCGTTGAATTGGCTTCTATAAAATGGTTAGCTAATACAAAGCGATTATCAAAAGTGAGAAACTCTTCACAATATGGTATCCATTGGGGCTTAAGATTCCCCTTCAAAATTCCTTCAATACCACTCACTAAAGTATGATAATATCTATTTTAAAGTCTATCAGCTAGAAACACTCATCCACTGTGAACTTTGTACCATTCAATTTTGGCCACCCTAATCTTATCCTTGTCTCGTTTGGTTCCATCGGTCCTTGCCACAACTTCTACCATTTCAGAAAATAGTAGTTGGGACTACCAAGTGAGATTTATAAAAAATCTCAACAAGTAAGACTCCTAAGCTACCAACAATATAGATAGGCATGCATGACAATAAATGAAATGTATACTTCATGGCATGGACTTGAACATGCATGATATGACTTGAAAAAATGGCATGACATGATTTGACATAAAAGATAACATGACACATACAGAATTAACATGAAAATTTCTTGTTTTAAGGGGTTACCATGATGTCCTTGTATCATAGAGTTTCCACGAGGGTCTTGTCTCATGGAGTTGTCACAATATTCTTGTCTCATAGGGTTACCATAATAGTATAGTCATATATCAAGGGATTACCATGATTTATTAAAAATGACTTGAAAAATATTTCATGACATACTCAATGCATGTAACATGGCATTCATGGTATATAACAAATAAACATGTAATAGATGGTATGGCATTTCATGACATGTAATAGATAACATGTACAGTAATGAAAGACATAGCATGGCATATTATAATAACGAGCCTATAACCCACGCAATGTGCAGACTGTTATTTATGCTGGATTTTATAGATATATATTTAGATATTCGTCTGTTGTACTATCTCTACTTCGTTCACCATCAATACACATTCTTGCTGCATTTCCTATATTATCTATTATCATTCGTCTTCTATGTTGCACAACTATGTCATTACTTATACTGTCATTACTTTGTTCACCATCACGACACATTCTTCCTCCACTTCTTATATCATTTATAATCATTCGTCTTTTACGACGTGCTAGTTTAGTATTTTTCATTTTTAATTTCACTGAAGAATAGAAATAGTTACAAACATAAAACAATTAAAACTATTAGAAACTGTTAATTTTCGTCCTGATCTAGCTAGATATGTTTTTCTGAATTAAATGCATGAGACTTTATTGGTTTGTTTTTTACATGTGAGCCTCCATAATACACATGCTTGAAAAATACAAAAGAATGAAAATTGAGATGGTGGCCAAGCGACTAGAAATCATGACATGTATTTTTTTTAATAAAAAAAAATCATGGGATGGAAAAAAAAAACACACCAACTTTCATTAAATGTCTTCACTTACACTACACATTTCAACCGAGCATAGTAGAGTCATTGCTAGTAATTATAATAAAATGGTAATACATTGATATATTACATATTCATTAAATAAATTATTGTTAGGAAATTTCCAACAAACATAAAATTAAAAAACACATAGTTTTAATTGAAAAATAAATATCATATGCCTTCACTAATATGCTAATCACAGCTCCATTCCTCAAAATCATTCCAAGCCTCAAAATTATCCCAACTAATCCAATTCTTGTCAATTGCCCTATTCGATGCCATTTCAGATTTGTATTGACCTTGTAACGAAGGTGAATAGTTTGGAATAGTCGGAATAGAAGCTTCTGGATCATTAAAAAGGTCCTGATATATTGGATCTAATTGGCGGCCTTCAGACTTTATATTGAGCATCGAAAAATCATCTTGTGTATTGCTCACTAACCTGGATCGGTAGCTTGGACCAGGGTCAACCACTACCTTTGTTTTTGGAGTTGGACTATCATCACCGGGTATGTCAAAGTCAAAACGCTAGGTAGGTGATATAACATGCATTCTTGCTTTGGTCTTGATGCACGAATTAAACCGTGTAGAGTGAGGTGCGGTGCCATATTGAGGATTCCTTGATTCATTTGCTGCAACATTATTAATTATAAAACCATGCTTCCGTGAACCATTATCTGATACGTAATCATCCCAGTTATTGCATTGGATTCCCATGATGATGTAAATACATACCACTTTGATGGTTATTTAAAGGCATTAGAAAAATAGAACATCGTTTAGTATCGCACCCATCATAGTCAATGTAATGTTTTGTATAAATGCCACCATTTTGACCACCTTTTTTGGTATGACCAACTTCTTCAATCCTTGACACAGAGGTGTTTTGGTTGTCTATGTCATTAATACGTCAATCCGAATTTTTCTCTAAGATTGCATAGTATGAACAATTTTGTCTCTTAGAATACTTTTTTCAGTTTCTTTCTTCATGTTCAAAATTCTTTATCAGACTTCTCACATTTCTAGTATAGTGGATTCCACCCACAATAGCTTTCAGTGGTTTATCATTGGGATGTTGAAAGGATCGGTGATAATTGTATAGTGCAACCGTTGTTGATAAACTTAGAATCTGTCTCTTTAACTCACAAATGCATATCCTGAGAAGAATACATATATTGGATATATCTTAAAATTCAAATGCATATCTAAAAAAACACAGTGTATAAATAGAAGATGTGACAATTAGTTTAACTTAATATATGCAAATTATTCAACTCACAAATAAATACATGATGACAATGATCACCATGAAATGTATTTTGCCCATCTCTCAAATCAGAAGTGTCAAGAGAAGCGAATAAAACTATAAACTATTAACCTGAAATGGATAGCTATAAGACTTTCCAAAGTTCGAGGTCCGTAATCCCACACTCGATTCACAAAGAACCCAACTTAGCATAAGATCCCAAAAAAATAAATATTTAAACATGATCTTTATGTCACTAAATTTCTAAAAAGACGTGTCACTAACTGAGTATATTGTAGAAAATAATTTAAAAATTTTGAGTTTTTTATATAGAACTAATAATAATATTATTTAAATATTCTTAATATATCTTATTTTCGAATAATAACTTAGTGGAAAGTTATAATTTATCTAAATCTATTAAAATAATTAGCAGAATGCTTAAATCAAATCCTTTGCAATTTACTATAGTAATCCAAACTAAAACAAATTCAAGTGATATCAAGCCCAAATCTTGTAAGCAATCACTTTTTGTCATATTTTGAATTCAAGAGCAATAAATAATAAGGTCTTCAAAAGAATAAAGTATTCACTATTGAAAAACACAAAAAAAAAAAAAAAGGGTTGGAACGTAATTTAGCCATAAAAAAGTAAAAGCAAATCTGACTTGCTTTTATGTTTCACAGAGGGTTGCTTTTATATCACGCAGAAAAGGGATGCTTTTAGCTGCATATCTCAGCGAGAGGTAAAAACAGATTCACTTGAGCAAAAAGCCATGCGACAGGCTCATCGAGAGGAAGGAGAGAATGCGACAAAACTAGTGGCTAGACTGAGGCTACCATGGCGAAGGCTTATTGGTATTTGCCAAATATTGCTTCCAAGTGTAAAAGCAAGTTTAAAAAGCATAGGGAGCTTCCAAGGTCATCTCCACAGGGACAACATTGTCAACACAATCAGTCAAGCAAAAAGAATGTTCAAATGAAAAGAAGAATTAGTAAGGATGGGAACATATGGATCTTTGTAGTTGGATGGATTTAAGGCTATTTACTATGAGAGTGAGATGGATTATGTTCTTGGAATTTGTTCAATATGTAGGATGAATTTGCATTCAAATATTAAGGATGAGGGACTGTAATGCAATTTCTCTAAAGAAATTAAAACATGAGTTAAAGTTGGAATGAAATCTGCTTTGTATTCTTTAATTTCTTTAAGACAAAATGAGATGTTGAACGGAAAACAATCAATTTAAAGAAAGTATTTTAGTATTGGTGGGAAATTAAAGATGTACTAGCAAAAGAGTGAATACTATAGACACAGGGTTAGGGCTTTCTCAACGTTGGAGATGTAGGTCACAGGGTGCATCTGCTTGTGCCAAATCAGTCATGATATTAACACATAAACTCAAGAAAACATGCAATCTCAGATTAAAAGCACCAATAAAAATGAATCCCTCACTATATTATCATCATTTTCATTCTAAGACCCTAGGGCTGAGGAATCCTTGATTATTTCAAGGTCTTGATGTGCCATAAGTCTACAATAGGTCAAGAACAAGAGATTCCACAAAAACCAATGGTGAATCAGGAGTGAAAATATAGAAACAGAGACTTTGCTAAAAACCATAGCAACCAACAGTTCTCGGAAGGAAGAAGGAAAACCCCTTCCCTGCAACCCTAGTTGCAAAGTTAGCATAGAATCATCTTGAAAAAGATGATTTCGAGGCTTTTCGAAAGCCCTAACAGGGCAAAACTTGTAATGAAAAGCTAAAGTAAAAATAGAAAACACCACGGAAACCACCAGAAAAATCCATCCCAACATTCTTGCTCCTCGTCCCCTTTTATCACCTCCCTTCACCATTTCTCTCTCTCTCTCTTCTAACCGTCGTCTCCACTTAATCTCCATTCTACCCTCTTGAAGAGCTCGGCCTCCTTAGTAGCATAAATGTAAAGGGCGAGTGGGTGAAATGCCTAATACTTTGATGGACTTGGATGAGATGGACTTGGGCTCTTGGGCCTTTAATGCCTGCATAATTTAAACTATCATCAGCCCTTAACAAAGAATAGACAAGTATTTGGGAAAGATAACTCTTAAAACTTCACAGCCTAATAGACAAGGTCCATTTTATAATAGTGTGACAAATAATCATATTTGTGTGACCAATCAATCTAAGCTACCTTACTTTAAACATATATTTGAACAAGATATCCAGATAATCACTTATGTGTAGCAGAAAATAATTTATGATTCATTAGGCTCAAGAACGGTGGAGAAAAGAGAGAGGAATCGGCATGTTCTTACCCAGAGAACCTGGAAAGCCAATCGCAAGGGAAGATAGCAATCTCTTATAATCTAGAAATCGTTCGGCTAGAAGAATCCACAAATCAAGTTATTGGCATCCAAAAAAAAAAGAGAGAGAAAAATGGAGTTTGCGTGGCTTACAATGGTGACTATGGGAGACAATGGCGTTCCGCAGTTGCAACTAGGAGTCGATGGCGTTCCATGTGGTTGCGACTGAGAGTCGATGAGATTCCATGTGGTTGCGATGGTGGGAGTCAATGGCCTTCATGAGTAGGTTTTGTTTTGATGCCTTTTGAGTTTCTGAGGACTGAATTTTGTTTTTTGGAAATAGGGAATGTATTTTGAGGACTTGATGGAATGCAAGTTCTGGATAGTTATGTATTTTATTCATTTTGATTTCACAGTGTTGTCGGCATGCCTTCCAGATAGTTTTGCCTTGGGCTGTTTGAAAATCCAGAAATTGGGTCCATTTTATATCAGTGAAGCATGAAATGTTGCAAGGAAGGAAACGTTGCGATGCTTCAAGTTTTTTCCGAAATGTTGCAAGGAAATCAACATAGTTTTTTACAAAGATAATAGACGGTTGTAACAGTTGGACTGTTTATCTCTAAGTGCAAATAAATGATTTTGGCGGTTTACTTTCACTACGATTGACGTTTGGGAGTGGGGAATTACTGATTAATGTGGTCTAAATGCCAAGTCAGATGTTAAAACTTGACTTTTATATAATTAAATAGATTTATAATAAGCATAATAAACATGTATATAAATTTTTACCACCACACATACTTAATAACACATAGAGTAAGTTAGAATCTAACTTACAGTAATGCCGCATGACGTAAAGCGAAGTGTAAATGAGTGCAAACTGTCTTCTAAGATTAGAATATCTCACTATATTCTTATAAAACTAAAAGGGTTGATTACACTTTGCCCCCTCGAACTTTCGCTCAATTCACAATGTACCTCCAAGACTATTAATTGCATCAAAGTGGATCTTTGAACTTTCAAAACTTCCTAATCCACCTCATTCTGTTTACAAGCAACGTTAAATCTAAAAATTCACTATAAAGATGTAATTCTCATCTAATTTATTATCATTGACCATATAAAATATAAAATAATATGCTATCAACTAATAATAAATCATTAATCATTAACCATATATAAAATTATTTTATACTTAAGTTGCAAACAAGTATGAATAATCTATGTACACAATGAAATTATTTGATATTCATTAACCATATATAAATTAATAAAAAAAAAGTATTTAATGATTTACGATTTATTATTAATTGATAGCATATATTATTTTATATTTTATATGATCAATAATAATACATTAGATAAAAATTACATCTTTGCAATGAATGTTATGCACATGAGCAGCAAGTGCAGTGAATTTTAGTTAGATTTAACGCTGATGGTAGACGGAAGGGAGGGATTGAGAAGTTTTGAAAGTTCGAGGGTGCATTTTAATGCAATTAGTAGTTTCAGAGGCACATTGTGAATTGAGTGAAAGTTCGAGGAGGTAAAGTGTGATTAATCTAAACTAAAACTTACTAACTTAGGGCTAAAATTGCAAAGTTACCCATCTACTTGTGTGAAATTACACTTTTGCCCTTAAAATAAGGACTTTGGATGCAAACTCTATAACTTACCAAAATTTACATTCCTCATTTAAGTTTTGTCCCAAATCCAAATATAAATTCAGAAAAATTTAAAACAAAACACAACTATGAGAAACATGTTTAAGTTGAAACACTGTTAGGCCAAAAACCAAGTGTTTGTTGCTACTTGACCATCCAACATAATAACATGCTTAAATTGATCTTATCAACTCTATAAAATCTCATCCTTGGTTCTAAAATTATGCTAAGATATAAATTTACATGTTTCATAAAAAACTTAACTCACTACACCAAAGAAAATGCCAAAACATCAAGATAAGATCAAATAAAACCAACTCTTGATGCTCTTGATCTAACACTTTCAAATTAAATTTAAGGACTCCAAAATTCAACAAACGCTCTCCTAACATGCTCATCATTCAATTATAAGTGATATCATTTTGACTAAACAACCAAAAACCTAAAAATACAACTCAACGCAATCAATTTGCACAAAGACCATGAAACCGAGTGTAGCATGCTTTGGACTTAAAACAAAGTGACTAGATCCTTGATTTTTATACAATAAAACTTGAGGTAATTCAACCATGTACCTGAAATTCAAGTCCCAACTAGATCTAAGCATTAACACTAGCATGTCATGGCAAACTTTCATAAAAACAAATCATTATACCCAAGAGCCTCTAGATTGAGCTTAAACCGAACTCTTGCATACTTAACATAATTCTAACAAAGATCTAAACCAATATTCTCCTATAAAACATCATATACGAAAATCAAAACCATAAGATCAAGTTTCTAGAATGAAAAACACAAACTACTCAAAAACATAAAATGTTTTGAGCCAATCAAATTCTATCACTTTGTAATCATGCAAAACTCTTTTATAAAAACACTAACATGCTTTGAATCCAATCATAATTTTCAATATAAACATGTTAAAACTCCACCATATCAAGATATACCCATAACTTCACCAAAATCTCCACGACCCTTCCAAAGTTTCACACAAACATAAAAAATGTAACACCTAAACCTTTCCATCATCAAACCAAACTTTTACCTATCAAAACTCCATGGCAAATTCACCAACTCTCACCCAAATAAACTAGACTTAGGAAATACTCACAAAGGGCTTGGAATGGAAGAACCAAGCTACCCAGAAAAACTGTATCTCAACTCTCTCTTGGTTTGCTCCAGAAAAACAAGTGAAAAGTGGCTAAGTGTGGAATGAAATGTTGAGGTTCGTGGGGTCTATAGGAGGGGCTTACTTAGGGGTTAAGTTATGACACATGGATGGGAGTGTTTGCTTGTGTAAGGGTGAAGAAAGGGACTGCAAAGTGCAATTGCAAACCTACTACAGTCTAGCCAAGTGGGTAAGGTGAGATATGCGGTACTTTGACTTCTCATTAAGCCACTATTTGGGGCTAAGAGTGAGGTGGCATGACACCCTAAATATGGCCTTGTAAGATTTTAGAAGCTTTTACAACAACCTTGGTCTAAGTGGGGGGTTTTTGAGGGACTAAAAAGGGCCTAACCGAAATATACTTAGTTTGGGGTCTAGTTAGGGATTTTGTCAATGATTGGTTCAAATTAAATTTTTCTTGATTAAATAAAATTACCAAGATGAAAGGGAGTGGTTAATGGTGTATGAGTGTGTAATTGAGTGGCTAATTTCATGAGGAATTGATTTAACCAAGTAATAAAACACTTTGGCCCTATTTGGATAGTAAGATGAGATGGGATGATTTTATATGAAAGTTGAAAGTTGAATAAAATATTGTTAGAATAATATTTTTTTAATATCATTATTATTTAGGATTTGAAAAAGTTGAATTGTTTATTATATTTTTTTTGAAAATTTGAGAAATTTGTAATGATGAGATAAGTTGAAATGAAACCGTTTCTATATCAGAACAGGGCCTTTATCAAGACCAAGTGGTTTAGGGTTTGGAAATCAAGTTTCGGGCATCACATGGAATTTAGGATTTTGGTTGGATTCCAATAGTTTTGAGTTTCATTAGAGTTGAAACTCTCTTTTGGTTAACCAAATAATGTTTTGGTTGGATGGAATAGTATTTGGTGTAAGAGGCTAGATCACACTCAAGCTCATCACATTTGTCCTCCACTTGACATATTCCTAACACTATTTATATGAGTGGCTAGGATTGTGCTATGTGTCCAAGTAAAAAGTAACTATAGTGATCCTAAGTAGATTTGGACATTCTACATGGCAATTAGATAGCTGTTCAAACCAGTTACCTAATGGCATATTCCCGAGTGTTATTATTCTCCCAAAAAATGTCAAAACTTTTTATTGCACCATAAAAGTCTAAATATTCTTTCGAGTCTAGTGATGCAATTTTTTTTTTACATAATTCTACTCCTAAGTGGCTTAATTAAATAAAAAGGCAACTTCATCGCCATAATATATTAGAATCCAACTATGCTAATGAACTAAAACCCAATTGATCAATTGATTCATAAAATCTTTTCAAGATTTCACAATATTTCTAAGGTCTAAAGAAATTCACCTAACAAATTTCTTGCGGGTCGTTATATATTGGACCCTAGAAGTCGGCATACCCACTTTACTATCCAAGTTGCGCCACACCCTTGTACCCTTTACAACTCACTCATTTGTCCACCATAAACCAGCCTCCCATGCCTTGCACTATCCCATTGCCACCATTAAGTCTACTTGTTTTCCCCCACACACACATGCAACAAGTTGAACCACTACATACCTAAGCACTCACACACAGGCCGAGCACACCACCGCCCACCACTAACACTACCATCATGACACCATGTCTTAACCACATCCACTACATGTCCCAGCCACCGAGGCTTGTTGGAGTATCTCCAAAACTATCCTCAAGCCATGCGAAACTAGGGTTACAAACCCTAAGGCCTCCCCTTTTTCTTTCTATGTTTTGGTTGACCTTACGTAAACACTCATTCCTTCACTAGATGCATTAAAAACCATAAACATATCATGGCATATTAGTCTAAACTGAAAGAAGAAAGGGTTTACATGGAACTAGGATTAAACCAATACGCATAACCCTAAAATTGAGCAAAGCATTACTCGACAAGCACTAAATCGAGCATGTATTCCATGGTGAATACAAAACCAAGTAGGTATTGAATGATTAACATTGCATTGAACAAGCCAACAATTGGTGAGCGTTGCACTGAGTAAATATAGTGATAGGCAAGCAAAGTAGGGGAGGAATAGTGACAGCCAAGGGACCTTGATATCTTGAGGAACCACACATGTAGCATATTGCGCATAATTTTAAGAAAAATTACACTACTACCTAAACTATCATAGGTTGTATAAATATATGGAGACACGAACGATTAGCCAAAATTTCATAAGGATGAATGTAAGTGACTATGATCATGTTCTTCTACATATATTGTAAAGTTTCTTTTTCTAAAAGTATATATGTAGTAAATGTTTTATAAAAACTATAATATGTATAAGCCTTTCATTGATAGTCCCTTTTCACAAGCCCTATTTATGATGAACAATGTTATATGATTTTTATAATTTCATGACTAATGTGTGACTTAATACTATATAGTACAACTACTTATTTTAAACAAGGAAATGTAAGGCCGAGTCAATGTAAAGAAAAGAAAATGAGTGGTATGACTGTATGTGTTTGATGAGGTTAATGAACTGGTTATATGAGGACAGTACCATGAGGTTGGATGGAAGGAAACATCGGAAAGCAGCAGTGCACCTAGTGATGATCCATTCTTGAGGTTCGGTTTTATTCTGCTAGTGACGGGTAAAACCTAACACATGGGGTTTAATAATGTGTAAATGGCTACTAAGAATGAGATTAAGGAAACAAATGATTAATGATTGAGATTAAGCAAAAGAAGGTTTTATTTTCTTTATAAATGCTTTATGTATGCTTAAAGGTAAGTTTTTTCATAAAGAATGATGATTTTTAACTAAAACCCTATACTTATAGGTTATGTTTATTGCATGATGTGGTTTTAGTGAGTATTCAAATCATTTTAATTATTTTTAATGTCTTACCCACCTAGGTGAGGAACATTTTAAGGATGTCGTGGACAAGGAAGTTGTCCTGGAGGGCAACAATTACAATGAGGCTCGAGGCTTTAAGAGAGGATTTTGACTTTACCTTTACATTTAAAATATTTATATTCTCGCAATGCATATCACAAGATAGATTATTTTCTTTTAAATAAGTGTTATGGAATAAATGTTTATTTTTAGAGATTTTTTTAATAAAGTATTTATTGAAAATTTTATTTATGGAATCTTTTGTCTGGCACAAAGAATGTATGTTTAAAGGGTAATAGCATTTGGTTCCTTTAGCTTTACAAGCCATAAAAAGACAAGATGTTACAAGCTCTCTACTGGGACGAAGAAGGTGAGTGAAGCATTTTTGGACCAAAAATCATCTAACAGACCAACGAGAAGGTCCAACTGGTCAAAGAGCGATTAATAGACGTTGAGATCTAGAACTTGACATTGAAGAGAGTTTTTATCAAAATAGCACTAATCAAAGGCTTCATGCAATTTAGAGTAACGGGAAAGCTAAGCCCAAGGTAGGACCATTTGAAATATTGGGAAAAGTAGGACAACTAGCCCACCATATAGCCTTACCACCAAATTTTATCCAAGGTCCATAACATATTACACATATTCATGTTGAGGAAATATGTCCACGAACCCTTGAAAATTCGAGAGAAATTTACTTGAAAATAAAACCTTATGGAAACACTATATTTCAAGGAGCAGCAACTGAGAAATAAAAAGATTTCAATAGTCAAGGTCCTATGGAGAAATCACACAGTTAAGGAGGCAACCTAGGAACTAGAAAATGAAATATGAAAGAATTATCCACATTATTTAAACTGCTAGGTAATGCCAATATTCTATCCTTGTTATTTTAAATTTCAGGGACATAATTTTTTTATAATGGAAGGGGAATTGTCATACCTTGAAAATTAGTTAAACTTAATAAATAAATGCCTATTAACCGACTTGATTAAAATCACATCTTAAATATTATTTTAAAACTAATAGCATGAATATAGATATAGAATAATTATTCTATAAATTCTCATTTCTAAAATTTAGTATCTTTATTTTTATGTATAAAATGCAACATCAGAGCTCAGGTTTAAGGAGTGCTTGGAAACCCCAAGCATAATGGCCGGAAAAATCCATGCTTGCTCGAAAGATGCCAAGTATGAAAAGATTAAGCATTATGAGGCATACTTGCTCGGAATGGCCAAGCATATTGCTAGGAAGCGCCAAGCATTCTCACCAAGAATCCTGAGCAACTTGCTTGGAAACTGAAGATGATTAACAACACGAGGATTGCGAGTGTGGATAAGGGACCATGTGAAGAGAGAGATTCTGTGGGAAATAATAGAAATAGTGGTACCAAGATTCAACCAAAGCTTAGGATGTCAAAGTAGACACTAGAGTAACATGAGTCAACTTTGCCGACTTTACTCTTACTTCAGTAGTAAGAATCAGTGAAAAGAGAGAAAACACAAAGTGAAGAGTAAAAAGAGAGAAACAAGGAAAGAAAGAGAGTGTAGGTGAAAAGTGAGAAACGGGCAAAGTACCAATAAGCGAGGAAAAGAGAAAAAGAAAGAAAAAAAGGGAAACGCTTGATGATTGTTGAAGCTTACTGATCAATGTAAGTGGGAATAGTACGAGTCCTATGAACAAGTATGCGGATTATTTATTCATTATTTTTTATTATATTATGGATCTGACTAACCATTTATTGCCAATTTTGTTTTGGATTATCGACTAGTTGCTGAAACATTAATTATTTTTGTGATGTTAAATATTTTTCATTATGGCATATGTTTGCTAATTTTTGAATAATAGAAAATGGTTATAATTGGCAAGCTTGTGTCCCCTTTTCCATCCATCGTTAAATTGAAAATATAAAAGGCACTGCTTTAGGTATGTCTCTATAACAAGTTAAATGCTCTCACAAGTGACATTGCTCTAAACATGTCCCCATAACAGGTTGGTGGAATTATGGAGACAAGATTGACCAATTTATTATAATTAAAAGACTCAACTAGAGATGTTCCAATTTTTAGATTGGTTCTAGATCTGATTATGGGACAGCACAATACATCCAATGGTGTGGATGTAGTCCTTTGGGAGATGCATACTCCAAGGTGACAGGCCACTGAATCTTTTGAGAGGACAACCCTAAGGGAGTAAAGGGTGCACAACCCTCATGCGTGCTAGTTACAAAATACTATGAATAATGAACAGTGATAAATGAGTAAATTTGGGATAAGACAAGATAAATGAGCATGTTGATAAATGCTTGATTATTTGATGTATTCTTCATATAATTATGGCTCAGTTATATTCAATCTTGAGTTAATAATTGTGACGCCCCCAGATTTTCGCTTGGAATTTGGTGGACTTTGATGCATCAGGACATGCAACATAAGGTTACCTGCCTCTAATCATGACAGATAAAGATGCAATGCATCTAGCATGTATCTAGCAATATGCAATATTCATAATGGATAATTTTTTTTTTCTTGAGCAATACTTTGCACCAAATATGACATATCCCAATATAATACAAGCATACTTCATAATCATAAAATAACTTACGTCCAAAAGTTACAGTACTTGTCCAAAATGTCTGTAACAACCCGAGTACTGGAGATAGCACTCCTTAAGTACATAATTAAATGAATGTAACTACTAGGCTAGCCCAATAAGTAGCTTGCACAACTCGGCCAAGATACTCATAATCCTCTCTAAAACTTGGAGCATCAGTGTGATGAGCTCCTCATTATTGCATCGCGGTCTAATTGATCTCGTCCAGATGATCATTTGTTGGTTCTCCATTTCCTGACACTTGATCTACCATTTCAAGGAACGACAGTTGGGACTACCAAATAAGGTTTGATTACAAATCTCAGCAATTTAACAACTAACTTAAAGTAATGGTTTATATATTCATGCATGACAGTAAAAAGACATGAAATATGATATGAACATAAATGAGCGTGATATGAATTGGAAAATAGCATGACATTTGCTGACATAACTTGATAAATGACATGGACTAAAAACTGACATGAACTGAAAATGACATGAACATGAAATCATGCATTCTGATTAAGAAATGGAAGTACTAAGGTAGCTCCTACGACTTTACCATGAGTATCCTTTTTGTATTATGGCAGATTCTACTTGTGAAGCCCCCAACCCCAACTTGGGGTTGGACGGTGATTGAAGCATCAAGACATACAACACAAGGCTACATACCCCTCATACATGATAGATAAGATGCAATGCACTTATGTATACTAACAGTATGTAATAAATATCGCAGCAAAAAATGTAAAGTTCGTGTAAAACTAAGCAATGCCTAAAGCAGTTACATTAGCACATGGTACCATAAACCAAACATAGCCCAAACTTTGTCTTAACATAACATGCTTTTCAAAAGTACCAGATAATATATTCGTTGCCTCACAAAATATAAGTATTGATTCCCAAAACAAGAGACCATTCCAAAAAAAGCTAAAACCTTAATCATTTTCCTAATACAAGAAACATGGTCCATTTACAGAATAGCAAGGCTCCCCCCCCCCCCCCCCCCTCCCCCCATTTTCATTTGTCCTTGCCTTGATTAAGCAACCTCCTTAGCTCCTCGAAAAGCTGCAAAACCTCGATTACAACTAAAGAAAGCTTCAATGACTTCTCAATGTTCTTCGGTGCCTTCTTGACTGTCGGGGGTACCGACCACTTGCGCTTTCCCATGAGAGATTTCTTCGTTCCCTATTACAACTTTTACCATTCCGGATGGGGAATGATACTAAAAATTACCACAATGAGATTTCAAGAAATCTCATCAATAAACATAAAACATGCAGCAGTTAACATAAGCATATAATGGTAAATCATGAAATGTGTGCATGGACATCTACTTGACATAAAACTTGACCTATGTAACTTGGCCTTCTTTGAAACATGAGACCCTTAGACTTTTCAGAAAACATTTTTGACATCATTTTCGTGTTGATTTTTACACATTCATATATATCATTTCAAGTGAGGTCATGGCCTTGTTTCTTTCATATAACATATGGTGGACACATCACGGCTCCCCTATGCACAGCGTGTTCTTACTAGTTACCGCACCACCAACGGTCCATACATTATAGTGAATACATCTTATCCATATCATGATAACATGACAATACTTCGCCGAGTTATTTACTTTAGTCATGGCACCCACTAGTATTAGGTGCTATCTCAGTCTGGCATCATTTCCAAAAAGATCCATTTGAGGCACACCAATGGTGTTTTGTCAACCCAGAGGTTACTACTTTATTTTTAAGCACTTCAAAGTGGACATAGGGGTTCCACTAGGACATTCCTCCGTCCTAGCATTTGGAGTCGTGATAAAACATGCACTTGACTTTTGAAAATATCATTTATCCAAATGCATGTGACATAAGACTTAAGACATGCTTTTCCTTACATAAGACATGTGACGTATGAAATGCCGTGTATGCATGAACAAACATATCACATTCGGTTTCATGGTATGGTAATATATGAGCATAACATGATACATAGGCAATATTTGAATCATATTACAAATAAAACATCAAAACACTCAAACCAAACATACACAAACATGCTTGGCCGAAACTTACAGGGTTCATTACCAAGTGAAATTCATCTTTAACATGAATCAAATCCAAAACACAATAGACTCTAGATCATGGCAAAGATAATCATATAATCCAAATCATGAAAACATGGCAACTCATCACACAAGCTGAAACCCTAATCTCTAGTTGAAACCCTAAATCACATAAAATCATTGCGTAGCATCATGCAAACTGAAACCCGAATATACATGTAATCTTAGCATGACATCGTACAAACTGAAACATATAATCATGGCATGTTCTTATACACCTCACAACAAGATATTTTTTCGCAAAATCATGGAATAACAAACATACATAGTACCAAACAAGATGAAAGATTCACACAAGTATATGCATGCATTAACTAAAAATAGGTTGAGGGTTTACTTACAAAAATCCTTTGAAATATTCACTCGCTAGCTGTAACAGATTGATACAACTTATTAGAACAAGGGCCTAACCCTAATTAGTGTGTGTGTATGTGTTATGAAATTGCTAGGGTCGGTCATTTGCTCAAAGTGAGGCTTCAAGCATTTGGTTAAGGGCTTAGAACACATGGACAAACATGTGGATAGTGTCATGACTAATTGCTTTGAGGATACGAGTCCTCAATGATTTCCGTCTCCCTCGTTCGAAAACACTAAGGTATTTCAAGGATGAAATGACCCTTCATGTTAGTGTGTGCATTTGTGATCTAAATGATCATTTCATTCGAGATTTTTATCTTGTGGTGTGGACCTGTGTGTGAGAAGTAATGAGAGAAACATGAATCTCACCATGAGGTTCCTTCTTAGCTTAGAGCCATGGCCTTTCTTGCGAGTGGAGAGTGTATGGTTGTCGTTTGATTGGAAGGAAAGTTTGAGAAAATCCACTAAGTGTTGCGTAGAGAGGTAGAGTGTAGAGAGAAAACACTTGGAATCTAAAATTGGCAAGAAGAAAAAGGCATGGGCATGTGGCTTGTGGCCTTCTTATAGCCTCTCCCTCTTGAAACCGATTGGTCACTTAAAAGCCCTTACATGTTGAACATGTGTCATGGCCTTCTTCCCCTTTGGCCGAAATCCTCATCGTTGGGTGGCTTTGGAAAATGCAAAGATCACCTTGGAAAGTGGCATGTGCCTTGCCCTAGGTCAACCCAAAGTCTCTCTTGCCCTCTCCAAAACATCCAAGTGGGTGGTGCATGCATGCCAAGTGGCGTGGGCATGTGGAGGGTGTGTGTGTGCCACCCTCTTCCCTTTTCCCCATGACGATGCTTCCTCCCCCCATGCGTGTCTCTTCCTCATGCATGTTCCCTAGGTGACTTCTCTGAATCCCCAAAGTCTTCTAGAATCCCTAAACATGACATGTGTCAAGTGAATGGGTGAGGATGAGTGTGGTGGCTGAAACCCTAGGGTTAGGATTGTAATTTTTTGGGTTTTGGGTTTTTTGGGTTTCACCAAGATTTTTGGATTTCAATTGGATCTCAAAGATCTTGGGTTTCATTAGGGTTGACTCTCTTTGGTTTGGAATAAAAATGAATGATTGGATGGAATAGTATTTGGCTTAGGTAGCATGATCACAATACTTGATTTTCCTTCCTTTCCTTCACATGTCCATCTCATGATTTCTCTCAGTGCCAAGTATCCTATAATATTCACCAAGTAAGGCTAAAATCTTCCCAAGTTTCCAAATAACAGTTCTCTTAACTGATTTGGACAATCCACACTATGACTTGAAAACGATTGGACTGAGTGCCACATGGTTCTATCACAAATGTTACTATTCATTGGTACCTTAAATAAATATAATCGCATTTTTGTCACCTAAGTGGGTAAGAACTAACTATGTTGACAAACTAAAACTTACATGATTGCTCAATTCGTGAAACTTTTTCAAGGTTTTCATGACGTTCTAGAGTACTAGCATCAGTTTCTCTATATACATCTTCAAAATCACATTTTTTGAAGATTGATTTTGCATATCAAGAAAAACTCTCACATTGTATTATGCATATTTGAACCAAATAATAAAAAAATATTTTTATTTTTATTTTTTGTAAAATTATTATATTTATATATTTTAAAATTAGCACCATGTGTTCAAAAATATCAATTCCATATATCTAAATATTACCAATTTCCTATATCAAAATGACCAATTTTATCAATAAATATTAATATGTACTTAAAAACACTTTATATGATCAATATGATACAAATTTCATATATCAAAATCATCTTAACACAAATTCCACAAAGTTGATTTTAATGGGTAGGAGAGAGAAAAAACAGTAAAATAATATTTGAAAAGTGAATAGTATTTATTCAAATTTGAAGAAACACTATTTATAACTATGCAAAATTTTGAAGATACATAATCCAATGCTTGATCGTGATTGATTAAGCTTTCAATTTGAAACCCCCATTTATATTAGGGTTTTTTATTGAAACCCTAAATTAGGTTAGGGGTTCATTATGAAATCATTATTTGGGGTTTCAATAATAGTTTGGGGTTTCAAAAGTAAAACTCCAATCAATTTTGATTTGTATCTTTTTAACTGTTATTTGATTTTTTGCATTATGCCAGGTATTTGTCAGTTTGTGACTCCATGGATAGTTTGTCAAGTCCGAATACTAGCACTAGTACTAGCTCCACTACACCTACCCCTACACCAATGGGCCCATCAAGAAAAAAACTCATTTCCATTATGTGGGAATACTTACCTAAGTTAAAGGGTGGTGACCCACCCTAATGACCCATAAGTCAAGTGTAACCATTGTGATAAGATTTAAGGATATCACTACAAACAAAATATTACATCCCAATTGAAGGTCCGTTTAGGGCTAGACAAAAACTCTATAACTCTGACTACATCTGACACTCGCTCCAACTCCGACTTTGTCAGAGTAGGAAAAATCAGAGTTTGGATTTGGAGTTTTTGTGTAAACAATAGTTGGAGTCAGAGTCGAGATAGGTTCCGAACTTTGACTATTTTTAAAATAAAACAAAATTTCAAAGTGACATTATTTTTCATCTAATAAACCCACAGTTAATCTGCTATTGATTGAGACAACATTGTTCCATTTAAAGTGGAACGATATCATTTAAGTTTATTAAAGGGTCCAAAATGCATGACTCCTCCCTCTTCTCCCCCCTCACTTTCCCTTCGGCCTTCTCACTTCTCAATCTTCTCTCTTCTCTTTGTTTCTCTCTGTCATCGTGACACCATCTTGCAGCCCGTCGAGCCCCACCTTGAAAAGTGATCCATCATGATGCCCCTGTCTTCTTAGTGTACTCTCTGTTGCCCTAATTAAGTTTAAATTTATTTATTTATTTGATTATATGCTAATTAAAATTTGGCTAAGGTTTGAGAGTTTGTTTAATTTTTAATTTTTTAGGGTTTGAAGATTTGGGGAAAGTTTCATTTTCTTTATTCACTGCCTGACTTGTTTCATTTTACTTATTTGTGTGTTTTTATGGTGATTTTGTGTTTATTTTATTCAAAAGAGTTGTTGATTCAATGTTGATTCGTATTTTCTATTTACTTTTGGAACATCATCTATAATTTAGGCCTTTTAGACATGCTTGTATTACATTAAATTCAAAGTATGGCACTGGCTGCCTATGTCGTTCTTGGGGAAAGTTTTGCCAAATTTCTTAACGTTGTCTAAATTGACTAAAATTCTACCATCACTTGCATGTTAAGGCTTGTGATAAATTACCTCCCCCCCGTTTTCCCTTAAAAAAAAATCTCTGAATTATTACCTTGTTATCGGATTCTTAGTTTTCATGTCTAAACTCCAAATGGGTCTTGTTTCCTTGTTTATTCCCCTAATTAACTTTTAGAGAATTGCAGGCTAATAATCTAGAACTAAAGTAAGTTGGGATCATGTGTACTTTATTTTAATCAGACCATCTCCAAATTTATACCTACCCTTCATTTGTTCTCTTTACATCAGGGTGGAAACTTTCTAACAGCAAACAAATTTTAGAAACCATTCTCTATCCTTTTTATTTTATGAGCATCTTTTTATACCCAATGCTATTCCAAGGAGGTCCTAGATGTGTTATATAGTTGTATTATAAAATCAAATATCTACAAGAATGTTGTAGGCTATATGTTTGATCCTTGAATAAATCAGTGAATAAATAAATGTTGGAAAGTTGGCTTATATGTCTGGTCATTAATAAATCAAAGAATTGGATGCTTATTTTTGTACGTTTTTAATCTATTTGTAGGTTTCTAAACTAATAGATGTGTTGATTTTCAATTTTGGGTGCTTGATGAAAGGTTTTCTATGTGAAAGTTTTTCTGCTTATTAGTTATTACAGTGTTATACTTCATTGAATCATTTTTATGTTTCAATTATCTTTACAAAAATTATATCCCATTGACTTGCTAAGTTATTGTTTATGTTTTGAAGTGAATATGGATATGGATGCTATACCTACTTCGGATGATTGTACTAATGTGGATGCTTCAATGCCTACACCTAGCTCAATGACAAGAACATCCACCCCTAGACCGACATCTTCAGCTACTTCTTGTGCAAGTAATCGAGTACCTGAAGGTTTTGAACCTAATGAATCAGACGAAGTGGAGCATGGTGACGGTCAAACACCATAACCTAATAAGAGAAGGTCGTGGACATGGGATCATTTCACCAAAATTGACAATGATCGTGAGAACCTGCAAGCAAGGTGATGGGATTGTTTTAGTTGTCACTCTAAGAAGCAAGGCACGTCAATGTTGATCATACATTTGAATGGTTGTATGCATTATAAGATATATAAGAGGTTGACGGCTAAAGATCAAAGGAAGCTAAGTTATGAAACAACAACTGTGGAAGATGGTATGAGTAATAAAAAACTGTCAATCTCTCATTACAGTGAGAAGAGAGTGAAGGAGTTACTAGCAATCATGATTATAACAGATGAGATGCCTTTTCTCACCGTTAAGGGAAAAAAGTATAATAATTTTATAGCTAGTATTGAGCCTCGATTTTCCATTCCTTCATGGTATATGATCATGAGAGATTGTTTGAAGATGCATGCAACTGAGAAGGCCTGCATGAATGTTTATGACCAATGGAAAAAGAGTTTCTTTTACAACTAATACGTGGAAGTCAATTCAGAACTTGAGTTATATGTGTATCACAACCCACATCATTAACAGGGAGTGGATGCTGCATAAGCAAATTTTGGGGTTTGAGCAGATTCAAGATCACAAATAGGCATCCATTGGAAGGGAGTTGGATGATTCTATGTCTGAGTGGCGAATTGAAAATTTTCTTACTATCACAGTTGACAATGTTAGTGCCAATAACAGTGCAATGGATTGGTTAAAGCGAAATTGTAGAGTCTCGAAAAATACAATTTGTGACCATGAGTTTATACATGTTAGATGTTGTGCTCACATTATCAATCTCATAGCCAATAAGGGTCAAAAGGAAGTTGATGAGTCAATTATCAAAGTCTGCAATATTGTCAAGTACATCAAGTCTTCCCCCCAAAGGCTTGACTAGTTTAAATCTTGTGTCGAACAACTAAAAATCCCATGTGATATGTTGACCTTAGATGTTCCCACTAGATGGAACTTAACATACACGTTGTTGGATGTAGCGAAGAAGTATCAGAGAGCCTTTGAGATGATGGAAGTCTGTATTATACTTTGTTAGAGGACACGCCGGGGAGAGGGATTCGAACTGCCCGACACTAGTGATTAAGATAATGTGTGATACTTTGTTTAGTTTTTGAAATTGTTTTATGATACCACTGTTAGCATATCTGGTAGTTTATATTGTACTGCAAACTTGTACTTTGAGGAGCTTTTGGGGCTTTATGACCACTTGCAAAAGAGTGTGAAAGTAGTGTCGGGTTTTAAATGGTATGGCTATGAGGATGAAATCCAGGTATGATAAATATTAGGGGGATGTTGAGAAAATCAACAAGTTATTATTTGTGATTGTGCTTCTTAATCCCCGATATAAGTTGTTTATTATAGAGTTTTGGATTAAGGGCGTCCTCGGTAATGAGAAGGGTGATTTGTTCATTAGAATATTGAAGAATGATATTGAAAACTTATATCACCATTACAATAATAGTGGTCAATCTTCAAGTGTAGGTGGGAGCTCCTCAAGACCAACAGGTTTGACTTCTTCCTTATATGACAAATATGCTCCGAGTTCAACAGTTTTGATGTGAATGTATCATCAAATCCAGACATCAAGAAATATTATGCAGTATAAATCTGATATTGAATAATACTTTATGGAGGATGTTGAGGTATCTAGTAATACATTTAATAGCTCAACTTGGTGGAATGTTCATTCTACTAAGTTTTTAGTCTTTTTTCGAGTAGCCCGGGATGTGTTGGTCATTCATATTACTAAGATTGCCTTTGAGTCGACATTTAGCACTGAAGATTGTGTGTTGGATGCTTATCGGAGTTCATTGACTTCGAGAACTGTGAAGGCCCTTATCTGCACACAGAATTCACTAAGGTCAATGCCTATTGGACTAGATAGTGTTGATGAAGTCGAGAGCTATAGGCTTGAGTATGATAACTTTAAGCTTTTAGCCTTAATTTTTAAATGACTAGTTAGATATTTTTATTGCTTGAATTCTTTAATTTAAGATTTTTATTGTTTTATAGACCTATCTGTGAATCCTATAATACTTGCATAGGACTGAGACAATGACGTTATGGGAGGGAGTTTGGTAGATGAATTATGAATGGTATCTTGTTAACTTTGTTATTAGTATTATCCTTTAGTTAAGTAGTGTAATGTCTAATGTTGTTTAATTTTCAAAACAATGTAGGATACTTGGAGTTGGAGTTGGTAACTTGGTGCTTGGTGGGAACTATGTTTTTGTATACAAATGTAGTTGGGATTGTTAATTTTTCTTGTTTAATTTAATTATAATATTCTATGACATTTGAATGGTTGTAGTTTCATTGGTTTGTAACTTTGGTTGTTAAATTGATGGGATTAGAGGAGGGACTTGTAACTTGTAACTATGTAATATCCGTCTACCGCCACAATATGCTTATTAGTGAGTGTGTTTTTGTTTGATGTTTGCAGTTTGTAGGGGTGTGCATTAAGATCTTATGTTTCATGATTGCGTTTTAATGTTTGTGATTCCATTATCTATATTTGATTATTTTTTTTCTTATTATAGAAGGATTATAATAATATAATTTATAATTTTATTGATGATGATGATATCTTTTAATTTACATTATGGATTCAAGTGTTATGTTTCCTTGTTTGTTTGTCAGTTCTAATAATAATCATCTATTATTATTTGTTGGTTCTATTAATCATCACAAATAATCATCCAATTTTTTTAGTTTAAAGAGGTAAGGGATAGGATTATTGGTTTAAATTGACGTGATATGTAGTAATAGAAAGTAATAGTCATTTTATTAAGTTTTTTTTTTTAAATTTCTTTATTGGGTTTTTTTGGCCCATCCTGAAATAGTGGACCATTGGACCAACCCAATTTTGATTTGGGCTTCAACCTTCGAATCTGACTCCAAAGTTTCGAAACTCTGATCGGAGTCGAAATCCGCTCCTCATTGGAGCCAGAGTCCGAGCTCAACTTGGCCTCTAACCCTAGTCGGAGTCAAAGGTCGGAGTTGACCATTCCAACTCCATCGGAGTCGAAACCTAGGCCTAGGTCCATTTAAAAAAACAGTACAAGAAGAATCTAATAAGACGTTCTTTACTTGAAAAGATTCAATCTAGATTGGAGATTGGACTTAAAAAAGATAACGGATGGGAGTAGTGGGAGAACGTTGAAAGAGGTTACCAAGTATGATCCAGAGGGGTGCAGGAGTCATTTAGCTTGTGTGGTCATAATAGACAAGCTACTCTTTTGGTTTGCGGAGGGTGAAGGGTTCCAAGCATATTCTAAGAAAATCTTGGAATCGAGATTTAACATTCATTCTCACCACACAGTGGTGAATGATATTATTAAATTATACGGTGTACAGAAAGATTAATTGAGAAATCAATTGAAGGGTCAAAGAGTTTGCCTCACCACTTATACATGGGCATCAACCCAAAACTTGAAATACATGTCTTTAATTGCCCATTTTGTAGATTGTGATTGGAAATTAAATAAAAATATTCTCAAATTTTGTTTAATTGTCAATCACAAAGGTAAGACTATTGGGAAAGTGATGGAGGCCACAATAGAGGACAATTACACACAGTGACTTACAAGAGTACCACTCTATTCACACAATCTCAACTCTTACTCTCTAGGGCTTTTTTTCTCTCTCATATGCTCTCACACATTTGCTTCTCTTTGTTCACTATGATTACTAAATTGTACTCACAAGAGAACAAACAATACATATATATTGTGAAAACGACACTGGAAACCCTAAATGGCAAAACTGGTTTTTTCGCTCGAGCACGCCTCGAGCGAATAGCCAATCAAACATTGGCTTGAGCAGTTTGCCGAGCGCTGCTCGAGTGAGCACTAGGGTTGTCCCACAAAGATTAGGCTTTTCTTCAAATCTGAAATGTGTCTGATTTGCTGCAAAGTCCACACGCTCCTATTCAGAAGTGCAATGCGCACATTGCCCACTCCGACTACATCCAATGCCTCTCCATCAATTGTGTACATCTTCCCAAAATACCAATAACATAGTTCTGCATGATCTCTCGATGTAAGGTGCTATGGAACAAAGCCCCTAAATCCAACACCCAATCGTCAACCAAACAGTTCACTACAAGAAATAAAGCATCTTGTATTTTTTCAGTCACCGCATTCACAGCGTCATCATCAGTACTTTCCTAATTCTGGCATTCTCTCTTAATGTTGTTCAGCTTGTCATAACTCTAGCAAGCGATCTGCTAACCAGATCTCATCCTGCTCCTACTCCTGTTCTTGGATCTATCAAGTCCCCGACCCCAATCATCAACACTCAAGGCCAAACATATGCCAGAAAACTCCCCAAAGTCTTTCCTCTGTATCTCATCAGCAAGAAGAATGTCACATACATCATCATAATTCAGTTTCATATTGTCGGTTGAATTACTTACCACCATCCTCATGGCTTCTAAATTATTTGGAAACGATGCAAGTAAAATCAACGCTCTAATCTCATCATTAAATTCAATTTCTATAGAAGAAAATTGATTTGTGATCGTAATAAAGTCATTTAAGTATTGGGCCACAGACATACATTTTGACATCTTCAGATTGAACAGCTTCTTCATCAGATGCACCATGTTATTTGCCGAAGGCTTTTCATACATACAAGACACAGTTGTCATAAGATCCGTTGTGATCCTCTTCTTAATAACATTGTGTGCAACCGATCTTAATAGTGTTAGCTGAATAACCCCCAGAACCTATTGATCTAACATGTTCCAATCAACATCGTCCATACTTTCCGACTTCTTCCCCAACAGAGGAAGGTGGAGCCTCTTTCCATAGAGATAATCACCGATCTGCATCCTCCAGTACCCAAAGTCAGTGTCGTCAAACTTCTCGATTCCAAGTACTTTCCCTTCGTCTCCAGCCATCGTTCTCCCTCAGACTCGAACCTGGCTCTGATACCACTTGTTGTGAAACCAACGATGACAAACAAAATAAAAGCAAACAATCACACGACACAAAATTAACATGGTTTGGCAGCATGCCTACGTCCATAGAGCTGCAGAGGATTTTATTCCTAGGAGATTACAATCACACACAGTGAGTTACAAGAGTATCTGTCTACTCACACAATCTCAACTCTCACTCTTTAGGACTTTTTCTCCCTCTCAATATGCTCTCACACCTTTGTCTCTCTTTCTACACTATGATATGCTAAACCATATACACAAGAGAACAAACATTACATGTATATAGTGAAAATGGCGCTAGAAATCCTAAATGACAAAATTTGGTTCTTCGCCAGAACTGGTGTCTAGTGCGCCTCGAGCAAACAGCCAATTGAACATTGGTTGACCAGTCTATCGAGAGAACACTAGGGTTAGTGCTTCGCTCAAGCCTATCATCGCACGAACCTTGAGCGAACAATCTTTCTGATCTTTGCTCAAGCGCACCTCGAGTGAACTCACAGGTTGAGTTTCGCGTAACAGTCAAACGAACTTTCTATTTGCACCTTTTCTACTCACAAACCAGGCTCTACATGCAACCCAACATAGGTTTGGAGCGGGTTGTGACCATAATGGTTGACAATACATCGTCTAATGATACCACACTTGGGTATATTAAGAATAAGCTTAGAAAGGACAATAAGTCAATATTAGGTGGTGAAGTTTTTCATGTTCAATGTGCTACGCATATCCTTAATCTTATTTTCACCGACGGTTTGAAAGATGTTCATGGGTCGGTTGCAAGAGTTAGAAGTACGGTGAGGTTTGCCAGATTCACTAACTAGGCTTGAAAAATTCAAGATGTTTGTTCGTGCTACAAGAATTGAATGCAAGAAGATGTGTGTCTTGATGTTCCTACAGAATGAAACTCAACCTTCTTGATGTTGGAGATGACCAAGCAATATAGATTGGCCTTTGATGCCATGGGTGAGGAGGACATGCAACTAAGTGTAACACATCTTGGTTCTATGCTAACAATCTCCTTACCTTTGCATTCTTTTCCCTCTACTCCAGCTACCAAGTTCAGCATTACAATCACTAAGTTTTTGTTTGACTGCTAATAGGTCATCAACTTGAGCACCCTCTCTATCCCATGTCCTTTGGATCACTTCCTGGCATTCCTCATCTACACTCCAACTTGCTTCATATCTCCACATCATTATTTTATACTCTGGTTCCCCTTTCTAAATTGGAAGACATGCCACAAAGGGGTTATGATCTCATGTTAAAGCTAGTATCACTGTTGTTTGAGTCTGGCCATAATAGATGTCTATTCTTTGGTTGCCACTACTCGATCCCCTTTCTAACTCTTGTTTCGAAAGAAAAGCAAGACCACCACTACTCTCAACATTGTCAATTGCTAGACATTTCACAGTCCATTTTCATCTTTAAACCTTGTACACATCTACTTTGCAACTTTGTCTCCATTGGAAATACTACCATTGTAGAAAGGACTCGAATTGTTTGGGGTTTTCCAAGCCCCTGATATTTCTAACTTAGGAGACTCATTGGTCCCAGCATGGATGAGAATCAGCCGTAAAAGTTGTGAAATAAGCTCTCCTATTCTCATTTGACACGATCACTTCATCGAGTTCCTACAATCTTGTGTCATATGAGGACTCATATCTTTACTCTTATTAGTCTTCCTTTTTACTAAACTTGTCATAACACATTAAACCATTTTGTAACCCTCGATGAACTCGTGCGCTTTCTTTTTCCATTTCTTAACCTCTTGGTCCTTTTGGTTTCTACCCTTCAAATCCTCCACTACATCAACTTGACTTTCTCTGTAGGATCTATAATAGAAGGCTTCGATTGGTTATTATTAATCAAATCACGTGGTCTTTTCTCAGAATCTGTCATTGGAACATACACATCAGAAAAATATTCTAGCCCACATCAGAGAAAGTGAAACCCCCACTAAGCTTTCATACTTTACTCGTGGTTGTTCTGACGATATCAAGCAAATGGATATTTGAGTCACGGATAAGTCTTGGGTATCCGAAAATTATCTGGTTTCCCAATCTAAGTTAGTGCATTCCAAGCACTTACCATGCTTCCTAGAACCAAATGCAAAGTTCCAAATTTTGGTTTATGTTTTATGTACTCTTTTTCCAAATTTTGATTACACCTACTTCAAGTTGTCTTTATGTAAACTTTGAACAATTTAAGTGGCATCTAAAGACACTCATACCTATGAAATTTACAATATTCGAATATTATCATTCTTAGAAGAATAAAAATTAAGAGATGCTAACGGCTTTTGTTTGATGACGTGTGCGAGAAGATTTTGGAAAACCTGATAAAGGAGAAAGACACTACTTTTTTACACAAACTTGAAGTACATATATGGTCCTACTGACTTTCGATCATGTCTTTATGTTGCTTCATCTACAACTCACCAAGATACCTACCTTTTACCAATCTTCTAAATGACAATCAAATTTTCATGGACTCGACAAAAGAAATTTGTACAGAGTCTTCACCCCAAGTTCAGATTGAACACCATTGTTCAAAAATCTAAAGGTGGCAACTTCATTATGGATGAAGAAATATTTGCTTGTGAAGGTGTGGATTGAAGTTTGGACGCGGTATTGCAAAAGAGTATTCTCAACCACAAGACCTTAATTCTATGCACAATCAAACCTCTCTAATTATTGGTGGTCAAAGATTCAACTTGAGATAAATAAGTTTTGTGATTACTTAGCTCAAACTAGGGTTCCTTCACACTCACTTTGGAGGAAATGCACATGATGTTTGGTCTGGTGGATGCCCCCTCTCTTTACTCGATGATATCTTTGACCCTTCCACCGTTAACTTCTTGCTCAGGAAAAAAAGAAAAGAGGGAGATGAGACCAAGCTCAAACTTAAAACACTTGGTTCGGCCATTTCGCACTTCTCAGAAAGACTAGGCAGTTATCACAGCTTATGTACCGTGTCACAACTTAAAAGAATTAGCTCAAAAGCAAGAGAACATATTATTCTCGTTAATAAGAAAAGCTTCCCAACCCTCAGATTCATAATATCTAATAGCCAAAATCACATAGGTACAACCGCATATGTTTACCAGTCAAATATTACAAGAATACAGAGATATGTGAAGCAATCAATTTCTTTTCAACTACAAAAGCAGAAAACAAAGAAACTTAAGCATCTATGTAATAACTGCACATCAATTGCTCCATTTTCTGTGCAAGCATAAGAAAGAAGTCATACAGAGGCAAGAAGAATGAAGGAACTCCAAATGGCCGTAAAACAGACAACGAGGCTCAGTTGACAAGTTGCTGTAACTTCTTGTCAATAAAATTTGGAGAAGCTTTCCTATTTTTGCCTCAATTTTCTGTACAAACAGATGAACAAATTGTGGACACATGAACCCAGACACTAGGGAGTTCCTATTCTTCATACCTGTTCACTTCCCTTGAGAATGTTAAACTTGCACAGTGGACATGTTGCATTCATCTTCAGCCATTTCACAATACATGTAGAATGGAAATGATGGTTGCAGGGAAGAGCATGGAGCTCTGCTCCATCCTCATATGAGGTGAGACATATACAGCATTCCTGGAAAAAGAAACCGGCAAAACCAAAATCTTAAGAGAAAATGAATTCTTTTATGAAATAAAATTGTTGGGGTGTTCGCAATTTAACTACTTTTAAAAGAAAGTCAGTCGAAAGTAAATCCATGGCCATCAATTGGGACAAAAATGAAATGACCAACATCCAAGTCCTAAATGTGCTTTGCATCAGGCTACTCAGTTCAAGTGTCTCAATATTGGCATACATATCCAACAAAAGATATTGAAGAATGGGAACTCCCACCACTTATAAGCCAAAATGGGCAGAATTTCTGATCAAATATATAAAAAGGTGATATTCCACAGAAACTGTAATGCAATTGTGAAAAAATACCATTTTCACGAAAAAAAAAATATAATACCGGATCACTTATCATTAAAAACAAAATAAAAAATACCGCATCCTCAGGTAGAAGTAATTGTTCATTTGCCAGGTATCCACTGTTTGATTCTATGGGAACCATTGACCCTGCTCCCCCACTAGGCTTTTCCTCATTGCTTAATACTTGGAATCTATATTTTGGAAGTATACTGAGATCTGCTTCTGATGCTCCTTCCTATTTTATCACATTAGAAACAACATTAATCAGTTACAAGAATTTATTTCAGAACTTGATCACAGTTAATTTTCTTCATACCTGTCCTGCAACAGCATAAAGAATTGCAATTATGCATGGCAAACAGCAACAGAGAGCAATTCCAATCAAACATGCCAAAACAACACAAAAGATCGCAAAGAAGACGTCAAATGCCAGGAAAACAACAGCCAACCTGCAAAAATTCAAAAAATGTAACACGCATCATTGAGAGAGAGGGAGAGGCATAAAAATGGATCTATAATATATCAAGGGACTATGGTTCTATTATAACAATACACCCGAGGAATTCTTCTCTGCTTCTAGAAAGTAATACTTTCCTAGATGAACCATGGCACATTACAGCAAGAGAATTGAAATTGTGAGAGATTCGTGGTTTTTGACAAAATAAAATGCAATTCTATACACTAAAGGGGAACGAAGCTTAGATCAAACAATGTGTCAATATGAGCTGATGACTCGTACCTAAAGTTCCAAAAAAATTAGCAAATTTGTAAACTTAGAATTTGAAAGGAAAAATATTTATATATAATAGAAACAAATAGTGATCCAAAGATATCAGTGGTTGGAGCATACCAGTACAAACGTGGAGCATTTTGCAGAAGTTCATCGCCACCAGAGACAACCCAATAAAAGCCAACTATCCACCAGAGAAACGATGCCATTGTATTCACCGATTCACAACGTTTAGCGAAACTAGGCCAATCACAATCAAATCAGTTAGGGAGGAAAAATATTTTCATAAAAATAGTAATGAAGTTACAGATGAGCTTATAACAACAAATGTAATTGCAGATGAGACAGGAAGCACCAAATGAAAATAAAAGCTAACATTATAGCATGCTCTGGCAAGACATTTTGCAGCTTTGTCAACTAGGGCAGGGATATACATTGTCACTGATCAGCGTAATTAATGAGTTCATATTACGGAAAACAGAAGCTACCAGACTCTGTTATCCAATCATAAGGTGCTCTGAAAAGCAGCATCTCCAGCTTAGCCCTTGATCGCTAGATGCCTTCAAATTTTAGAGCATTTCCCGCTCTCCAAATGCATTGCATGAGATATTAAGGTCATGTTTGGGTAATGAGATGAGATGATAATTCTATGAATAGTAGTGAAATGGTTTGAGTTAAGATATTTTATTGGGTTTTGGGAAATGAGAGAGAAACAGTTGAATAAAAATATAAAGTTAAAATCTTGTTAGAATATAATTTGTGATTTTTGTTTTGAAATAAAAAGTTGTACTGTTTTTTGTATTTTGTTTATAACTTTGGAAAAGTTGTAATGATTAGGTAATGATTGGATGAAAAAGTTGAAGATTTGAAATTGAAAAGTATTTGTGTATGAGTGATACTTGGAGGGAAATTATGAAAAGTTTTTAAATGAGATGAGATCATCTCACTTCCCAAACAAGCCCTAAAACCACATTCCAGATCATGCTATCTCAATACCCACCAAAATGCCCTCTCCAACAAGTGGCATTTACACAAGTCTTATGTTTAACATACTTATGCAAAAACAGGGAAAAGACTAGTGACCAAGACTCCTTAGCACTAGGAGAATGCAACATAGAGAGCCCCATCACCACGAAAGACCCCTTCTGCTCACGCTAGCTCATCTTTCTTTCTTCGTTGATCTTCTCGCTACGAGAATCTTTCCCAATGCCAGCAACCAGCCAAAATAACTAACAAATGCTTTTCAAGGAAAACTACATCCAATCTCCTTCTCAGTGCTTGATATCATGTTCGGACGTCAAACTGACAACTCTTTCAAAGTGATCAAGCCCCTCTCTCACTGCATTTGTTTTATAATGTAAGTTTTTTTTTTTTTTTACAAATAAGAAAAATTTATTGATCCTCATAATTGGGCAAAGCCCAAGTACACAGGTAGTATACAAGAGAGAGATACCTAATTACAGCCTATTAACAAAGAAAGAAACATACAAATTGTTAAAATTAGCCCCCTCTAATACAATAGCCTTAGCTCAAAGTAACAAAGATTGGTAAAAAAAAGTCTCTGATACCCCCCCAAGAGCGTTCTCTATTTTCAAAGCATCATCTATTCCTCTCATTCCATATGCTAATGTAAAAATTTTCATAATAGCAATCTAGGTGAAGCCCAAATGCATAGGTCATATAAAAGAGAACACACCTAGATAGGAAGAAGAGGGAGAAATAGATACAAGGAACTCATGAACATTAAGACCATTAAAATTTATAGCCATTGCCCAAAGAAATAATGTCTTGAGAAAAAGACTTCTAAGCTCGTCCACGGACCATTCTTTGTTTTGAAGCTCCGGTTATTTTGTTTCCTCCAATCTATCACTGCATAATTATGGTTTCCCACAAAATGCTAGAAAACACCAACTCATTCTCAACCCAACACTGCCCTAACAAAACCATGGCACAGTGAAATTTACCATAGAACACGCCATAAAAACCAATATAACTGTAAAATGCAATTAAAAAGCTCCAAAAAAGTTTTTAATGGAGCCTTCCCTCACCAATAAATTATTTTTTTGAATCAGTAAACAAGAATTGAATTGATGATATAAATGAGCATAGCTCAAGTACTCAGGACATATACAAGAGCGACACCTAAGCATGAGTGTCCAGCAGGACAAGAAGATAATGGCTATCTTGATTTATCTTGTTCACCACCCACAACCTCGATATGGGAGACATGACAATGTTGGTTTTAAGGCTATCTTGATTTAAGTTGGTTTGGGCACGAGCACTGACCCTATGATCAACATAGAAATGTCTCAACCTAACAAGCACATTTATACCAGCGAAAAACTTACTGCAAATTTTTTCCCCAAGGATGCTCCCTTTTTAGGTCCCTTTACTTATCTCTCATTCTTTCCATGAACCAGTCACCAGTGTAAATGATAACCCTTCCACACACCTCTCCCTTCCTTCTCTCTTTCTCTACACTCTTGATAAGTGAGGCAATTTATTAAGGCGCAAAGGGGTACAACCCACTGTACATGAGAGACATACAGGAAAAAGCACTCAATTAGGGAGAAGAATATTTCTTCACACTTGCAGAGTTTTTTTTTTCCTTCTCTCAGACTCCGCTCATCGAGGACTTACTAACACCATCTATAGCAGATAAACTTTCTATTGTGATTTTCTTTTGACACTTGGATGACTCAATATTGAAGGGATCTTAGAAACTAGAATACCATTGCAAGCTTTCCTCTGATGCACAAAGTCTGCCACCAAGACATGTTCTAGGTCCTAGTTGAATCCTTGGTTGGAAGGACAACTTTGTAAAGGATATTTCTACACCAATTCTAATACATAAAGAGGTCTGAGATTTTTCACATTATTCCGCCAGCCGTTCATCAATCTTGTGGTCTTACTTATGTTAATGTCCAAGACAAGGAAAATCTTCTTCAGCCAATGGTAACCATAATGAACTTATAGGCAGTTCCAACTTGAATCAGTTAGTATGAGAAAACCCTGATAACTTATATTACTTATAACCAACCTACACAGCAGATAATAAAAGATCCTTTAAATGCCTTAGAATCTCAAACATTAAGGGGGAGACGAGCAGCCATACATGAATCATGTTGGGATGAAACTCTTGCACCATTAACCAAAGAAAATCTACTCTAGCAAAATAATGCACCTTGTCTTTAAAGGATGTTAGGCCCATGAATGTCCATCACTCCGACATCAATCCTCCGAAGGTAGAATTTCTAGGATCAAAACTTGACTATCCTTTTAAAGAAGAGCCTTTTGAATGTCAGTGCTACGACTAGGAACTTGGGGACAGTGAAATAAATTCTGGGGTTGCAAGTTTTGTATGACAAAAGGGAGCCCAAACAACTTGCTAATTATCAAAAATTCATCAAATTCCCACATCTATCAGCAGAAAAGTCAAAAATCAGTACTTATCAGGGAAAAGAAAATAAAATAAAGGCAAGCAACGGGCATCTGTTTTCTAAAACTGGGGCTTGTCCCAAAAATGAATTTTCACTATCTCCAAAACTGACGACATTATTGGTTGGTCACTCTATAATTATAAAAGTAGCTTTACAATTTAATGTATTTCACCAATCCAATTTACTTTCATTGGATCTCTTTGTGGCTAAAGCATTTTTCATTACATATTGATATCGAAACTTCTTCAATTGTCTTTCTCTTGCTACAATAGATTAATTAGTTCCACGCTAATAATCTACCAATAGTGTTTAAAGAAGAGAGCTGTTACCAAAGTCAAAACTCAATTCCCATCCAGAGAAATAAACAGTGGTAAACCTCAAGATACACCACAAACTCATCAACCATTACAGAATCGAAAACAAGAAGTTCAATTCGGTACGAAATTCCAATTCCCCTTGAGAAAATAAATAGCAATCCCAAAATCAAAATCTCGACCTGAAAAGTGAAATTAAAGTCGAAAAAAGAAAGCACTCACCTGGACCGGCTGAAACTCGCGGAGACCATGTCGACGCCACGCTCCTCGTCCTCGCTATCGTTGGCTTCCCCCCCAGCCTCCACCTGATTCTCATCGTCCGTATTAGACGCCCTCCGCATGTTTCTACTGCGAAACTCCAACCAGACGAGCACGACGTGCACGGCGCACTGCAGCGCATAGCCGCAGATCCAGAGCCGAATGGGCGTGTTGGGACGCTCGTCCAAAGTGCAAAGAAGCATGACGGCGGAGACGACAACGAAGGCGGTGTTCCACATCATGTCGAGGGCTACGACGGGCTTGGAGTAACCCCAGTCGGCGCGGCGCTCCTCCAAGTGGCGGGCGGCGGTCTCACGGACGAGCATGGAGGGGCCTCGGCGGCCGGATGCGCGGCCGAGGAGGGTGGCGAGGGTAGCAGGGCGGGCGGGGGAGGGGGGAGAGTCGGAGTCACCCTGGCGGGGACGGAGGAGAGGGGCGTTGGAGTCGGAAGAGGACTGAGTCGACATGGCTAGAGAGAGGGAAGACGGTGCACCGTTGCGGTGGAAGTAGCAGAAGAAGAAGAAGAAGAAGAGAGGGGCGAGTGGAGCATCAGTACTTGTTTTGTGTTATACCAAACCACAAAAGTCGAAGTTCCAGAAGTCTTTCGTTGGTGTTGAATGGTAGATACACAACATTCATACGCCTCATTTCTTTCTTTCTTTTCTTTTCGTTTGATTTGCGGGTGGATGGCCCGCCGTGGCCGTGGCGCAACGGAACACCACCTTTGTTTTTGTTGTCATATGGGTATTTTCGTCAATCCATCATAGAAGACGAACTCATCTTTGTTTTTAATTATTTTATTGTGAGTATTGTTATTTTAAAATCTCTACGTCAAACTTATTACGTTTTAAACTTAAAATTAGAATTGAACAGGTCGATGCCGCTGTTTTTAATCTAACGCTTGTTAAAAAAATTAATTTAATATTTCAGTAATTTGTCAAATATAATTATAATAAAAATTCAAGATCTAACATAAGATGTTGCATTATCAATTTTTATGAAGCTGTTTTATTAGAATTTTGTAGGCCTAGTCTTATTGATAATTTCGATATCACTTTATAAAAATATTAAATAATATACTTTAATAGTGTAAAGTGTATTTTAAGACAGAACAAAAAAAAAAAAAATCAAGTCTATAATTTTTTTTTTATATATATATATATATCAAAGACATTTCATTCAAGCAAACATTACATGTGTTTATCGGTTGCATAACTTGTGAAATAATATCTGGAAAGGAATTCCACCAGATTGTAATATCTTCTATATTCCAAGCATGTTTTGCAAGACTATGTGTAGATTCATTTCCCAGGCATCCTATACGTTGTACTGTGCAGATCTGGATTTTCTTCATCAAATCTTTCATTTGTTGTATTAGGTTAGCCAGCAATGACAAAGAATCTCCACCACCTTGCAATTCTTTCACCATTAACAACGAGTCAATCTCCAAGATAAGCTCATGTAGGTCTAAAGGAACACACAGTTGCAACCCTCTAAACATTGGATCATTGACTTCATTTTTCTTTTTACTAGCAGACATAATGACATCACCCTTAACATCTTGGAGAATAATGCCTATACCTGCTTTGCGCTGATTATGAAAAACACCCCATCGGCATTCAGTTTTATTGCCCCTGGAGGAGGAGGAACCTAGCAACACTTCATTTGATTCAGCTACTTTTTGTTTTTCTTGAGCTTCATTATGTTCCAGGCATGTTCCACCACTTGCTCAGGTTTTAGTTCTTTCTCCTCGTGAATTTTCTGATTTCTTCTATACCACAACCCATATGCAATGAGAAACAACTTTTTCAGATTCACTTTACTGTCTTTGTTCATAACTCGCCTTGTTAAATCCACTATAATAATATAATTTTGATACATTATATATTCTTCTAATCTTTTTCATGGGCATTCCGCCATGCAATGAGAAATAACTTCTATAATTTTGATGTAGTTCTCAAATTTTAAAATATTATGATGAAATATTTAAATAATGTAAAGTATCAAAGTTAGGCACTTTGTCAAGATTTGACAGCACACTCTACTAATATTAAAAGAAAAAAAAAAGCACTGATAAAGAATGCAGGAGTATGATAAAGAACTTTAGGACTTTGAACAAATTATTTACAAGCTTTAGTTTTTAACATATAAAATATGGAGGAAGCTGCCTATATTTTTATTTTTTTTTTCTAAATTAAATTTAACAGTAATTAGTGGAATCCTAGGGTATTACTTTGACACTCATGTTTCACCTGCTCCTAACTTTCCAAGATTTTTTAATCATTTTTTTCCCTTTTATTGATTAGGTTAATTTAGGTACATCTCCACCATATTCCTCATGATCTTTCATGGCACTCTCATAGCTTTCATTTATAATGTATTAACTTACTTATAAGAACAAAATTAAACACTTCTCCAGAAACACTTGTGCCACTTTTCTCACTCTTCCTTTTTACTTAACCCAAAAATTAGTTTGCTACAATATCAACCAAAATTATAATGATTAAAAACTCAAACAAATTGAGATTCTTGTTTACTACAAGAAAACTGTTTATTTAAGACCAGTTATTTCTTGTAAAAATAATTATTTTTTATTAAAATGAGTGTGTTTTCATTGTAAATAGTCATTCTTATCGAAAATAATCATTCATAAATGTCATTTTTTTTAATTGGGACCAATTATGAATTTCAGAGACTTTTTTTTTTTTTTTTTGCTTATATGGGAATTGAACATTAATAGTGTCATTTATTTTTCGAACAGTATATATCTTGTGGACATATTGCATGATTATGTGGAAAAATCTTGTCCTAATTTGCAAAGACAATTAGTATTTAGACAATAAAGTAGATTTGTTGTAACTTTGAATGAACTACATAGGTTTATAACTCATTGCATGTCCGTGGACAATTTCTAGAAAATATTTTCCTTGGAATAATCTATAAGCTTGTCCATAACGAAGAGAACTCCCATGCTAAGTCAAAGAAGAGAATTTTGGTAAAATTGATTTAGAAAAATATTAAATTAAATGAGTCTTATAATATTTATTGAATATTTAAGTTTATCAAAGGATATGTATGTGCGAAGAAAAATAAATGATATAGGACTTGTTATATATATATATAAAATATCTCTTTAACTTTGGATTGTATAATCAATCAAAATCATAAAAATTAATTACTAATCCATAGTTTGTTGATACCGATCATCTTTGTAAGGCTTTTAGAGAGGTCACACGATATTGCGAGATTGTCCTTCAAATATATTATTTTTCTTTTATTTTTCTCAAATTACATGTTACGCATGTTTGGTTTCATTTTTTTTTTTCAATTTTTTCTTTTAATTTTTTTTTTAACTTGAATTCAAACACTTTTTAAATTATAAAAATGATACCTTTGGGAAAAAAACATTATGTAATCATTTGTATAGATTTTTGCAATAAAATTAAGATAAAAAACAACTTTGAACAAAACCTAAAGAATCTTATACAAACAACCAACTTTTCAAACCTCAATACATACTTTTATAAATCTTAATACAAAGTATATATTAAAATAACTTGAGTAGTGATATACGTACTTACAATTTTACTTACAAAATCCATTTTATCAGTTTTTTTTTTAAATTGAAATTTTGAGTTTTGAATTTTATAATTTTTAGCATATCAATAACTAACACGTCAATATGTATTATTCTATGAATGAAAATTATAAATACAAATATCAGTTTCTAAATAATTTATCAAAATAATCTCCAATCTTTCTATCCATTTCATGATAAAATTTTGATGTGATTTGTTAGATTATAAAGTTATTTTTATTGTAAAATAGATCTAACAGATCACTTGATATTACGTCAATTTATAAAATTATTTTTATGTAATCTCTTTATAGTTATAATACTACTAAAAAAAAAAAGTCTCAAAATTTTTTTTTTTCAATACAATTATTTAAAAAATTAATTTTTATTAAAAAGCCTTCTCAAAAGTGGTACGATTTTTTCTTCCCTCTTTTTGGCGGTGCATGCCTTTATGTCACTTCCCATATAATCATATCGTGTAGTGATACAAATGTAGTTGAAGTGTGGAATGATCACTACCGTATAAAGGAATGGCATTCACCCCATCCACGAATGTGAGAGCTGTCATACGGCGGCCACCTAATTCAAATAAGTGTCAACACTTCCCCCCACCCTATTATCAATTTATATATTTATTTTTGTGAAATCTCTTTGTAATTAAAACATTTCTCAATTTATAAATAGCATAACTAATATAAATGTACGTATTAATAATAGTTAATACATTACACTTAGACATGCCAATTTGCATCAAAGTTTTGAATAAGGTTTGGTTTGGATAGCAAGAGTCTCACATCTCATTTCATTAAATATCTAAATATCACAAACACAAACACTTTTTAATTTCAAATTTTTAATTTTTTCATCTAATCATTACAATTTTTCTAAGTTTCTAAATAAAATACAAAAAATAATTCAATTTTTTCAAATCTCAAAAAAAAAATATTATAAAAAAATATTTTAATTTTATAATATTTATATTCAGCCTTTTTTCTCATTTTTTAAAATCTCATAAAACATTTTAACTCAAATCATTTCATTATTTTTCACAAATTATTTTAATATTATTTATAAATCATTTTATCTTATCTTACTATTCAATCTTCGCAACCCAGTATATATATACACACACACTAATAAGGGCCACATGCCCTGCACATTTGCCCAGTTGACCATTTTTGTTATGTTTCAAATTCTTAACTATAAATGGACATAATTTTGTCTATATTTTTAGAACTTTTTTCTTGTTTACAACACACATTACACACACAATCTGTAGAATGTTTATAACTATAATACAATGATTTACAAGAATCAAGTCACAACTATGTACAAATATTTTTAAAGTATATATTACAAGAGCGATAAGTTTGAAAAGAGATATTTAAAGCATTCAACTTATTGTATCGAGAACAACATTAACAGAAAGTACATTGAGCTTGTTTTGGCGCAATTGTCCGCATTCATTTATTTGTGCGCCCAACAGGATCATCCATTCTTTAGTTGAAATTTGAGTTGTTATATTTTCAAAATATGGGAGGCGATCTTGTAATGATGGAAACATATAAACAAGTAATGCACCAAAATTTTAAAATAGATATATAAATACACATTTTACCTCGTTTTCGTGTTCTAAAAGATCCATTGTTGTGTAATTGATGATTTGCTCTGTTGTTGATCCGAACGTGACAACTGTTGTAGATTCAATATCATCATATACCTCTAAATATACTTGACATCTAAAATTAACGAGGAGATTTTTATTTGTTAGTATTCACATTTAGTATGTTATAATTCTGATGTAAGAATCTATAATTTCAAAATATGAAAGAAAGTTTTTACCGTCGCCGTAACACAGTCATGTCTTTGCAACTGTAACATAGAAAATTCTCATTGTAGTCATACTCGATTATTTTGTTACAATTTTTTGCAAGACATGTAATAGAAGTGCTGATCTAGATCAACCAGGAAAAATCTTCCTTTAACCAAAAAAGTTGGCCTCTGTATTAAGACGGAATGGATAAGCATGTCATATAATAAATTAGCTGTACATATTTACGTAAATCATTAACATTTGAATATAGCAATACAATAATTGCAAACAAAAAAGAGAAATTTACTTATAAGGAATGAGAATATAATGTCATCGGTAATGCGGATATGAGGATCTGTGCAATTTTAGAGATTTTTATTGTTGTTTCCATAACACTGCCTGAAGTTGATGCTCTGGGTGTGTCAAAGTTATTTGCAATTATTTCTTCTAACAAAAGGTCATTTTGCATGGCCTTGAGAATTTGAATTAATAATTAAAATAATGCAAGTACTAAAACTTTGATGGATCTCGACGTTTTATTCTAGATCTGTGAAGTTTTGCTTCAGATTTGTTAGTGTATATAGTTGGATTCTTTTCTATTTTTTGTATTATGCATGTTTTTTTATCTCTCTCGTTGTCTTTCTATCTATGTCTCTCTTTGATCGTAGTTGTCTATTTTATATTTATAGATTTCTTCATCCAATAGACATGATGAATGCGACATACATTGGTTGCCATTCTCTACGTTTAATTTTTTTTCCCTTTTTGTCTTTTATTTTTATAAATCTGAAGAGTTCTAGACACTTCACTAAAGATCTGAGAAACTTTGGCTTTAAATCTGTTGTCTTATATATTTCAATGTTTTTTTGTTTTCTTTATTTTGCAAATCTAATTTTTTTTTTTGTTTCTATTCTGAACTTGGCAGATCAAGACATTTCATTTTAGATCGGAGAACATTTACTTCAGATGCATCGATTTTATTTTTTTTTGTTGTTTGCCTTAATAAACTTTGACATATCTAGACATTTTATTCTAGATCTGAGAATTTTTTATTGAGATATGTTATTGTATAAACTTCGATTCTTTCCTTTTTTTTCTATTGTGCAAATGTATAATTTTGATCTTCTGTTTTGAACCTCGAGATATCTTTACATTCCATTCTAGATCTGAGAAGTTTTACCTCAGGTCCCTCTGTTTCATTTTTTTTTTTTTGTTTTTGTTTTATCTTTATAAATTTCAACAGATTTATACTTTTGAGTCTCTGAGTCTATTTCTTTTCTTATTTTGTTCGTTTTATTGTACAGACCTACACTTTTTATCTTTTGATTTGAATTTGGACATTTCATTTGAAAGCCCTAAATTAATTTAGGATTTGACGTTGAAACCCTAAACTCATCTAAGGTTTCAGTCCTTTAGGGTTTCAAAATATTTTGTACATCATCCTTGCATTATGTTTCTTTTATTACAAAATAATCACCACTTTCAATTTATTATTGTCTTTTCTGCCTTCATTGCCCATGAATAGCATTTCTTATTATTAAAATTTCTCGATCCATGATACTAAAAATAGTTCTTTCTTTATTATTTATCAGAAAAATTTATTACATCTTTTATAATGTTCTTTACTATTTTATTGCATCTTCAGTGTAATAGAACCATGCCTAAATTAAATAATTAAATATTAAATATTCCCAATTTGTAGACATGTGTCACATGTCGTATATATTTGAGATTTGCTTTGATTCCGTGTATACAATTATAGTGTTTTTCTAGTTTGCTACAAATTTCGAAATCTTACAAATCTTTGTGTGAAACTATGAGATTTTTACATCTAATTGTTGAGCCCCAAAATATTAAGATTAGAAATTCTTGTTCATTCTATTTAGACATTAAGACCCCGTTTGGATTTTTATTTTATTTTATTTTGTATTTGTAATTTCTACTTTTTTGCACGTACATATGTCTACAATCTATTTCACCAAAGTATAGAATAGTGGCATGTATTTAGCTATCAAAGTATAGAAAACTGGCATGTATTTAACCAATGAGAACAAAAAGCGAAGCAAAACATACCGATTAGATTCTAAATTTGAGTAGCAACGAAACAACTTTGACAAACTTGGTTGTATTTGGATTGACAGTTCAGATGAGATGAGATGAGATGTTTTGAATAGTAGTTGAATAAAATATTATTAGAATATATTTTTTAGTATAATTTTTATTTTGAAATTTGAAAAAGTTGAATTGTTTATTATATTTTTATATGAAAATTTGATAAAATTGTAATGATTTAGATAAGATGAGAGATGAGATGAGATTGTTTATCCAAACTGAGTGGTTTGAAGAAATATAAAACAGTGTACATTTGCAAGGAAGTAAAATGTATTGGGTAAGATGCGACCCAAAACCAATATGAAGAGATTATGGTTAAAATGAAAAAGACAAAAAAGCCCCTCAGCAAAAACAATGAAAAGGTAATTCAAATAGTAAATCACTGAAAGAACAAATGATATTTTTGAAAATAGATGAATTTACAAATATGTGCAGTCGGTGTAAACAGTGAAAAAAAAGCAATCATTAAAGTTGGCAATTTACTGAAAAAACAATATAACACTGCTAGAGACACATAAGGATCCCAACGTTACTACCACGTCTAGTTAAGTTTTTTTTTTCCTCCGCAGCCCCAATCCCCCTTTCCCCTCTCTCTCCCTTCCCTAGTGTAAACCCACGCCATTGTCCCCAGCAAAGAGTCAATGCATTTGTCGGAGTCAGCCCTAGAAAACAATCGACATCGATGTTGTTGCTGCCGTTCCCATCGCTCACCAACAACAAACAACAAACCTCTCTCTCTTGGTCTCTCTTTCTCTCATATTCATTCTATTTTCCTTTGCAATTTTCTTAATAACCAAACAAATTAGGATTTTCCTCTCAACAACCAAACACAGAACAAATGTTATTTTTCATTCATTTTCTCAACAACACAACAAGAACAAGTTGCGGTTTTCCCTCTCAACAACTAAATAGAGAATACATATTATTTCCTTTCATTTTCTCAACGATCAAACAAAATCTTTCCTTTCATTTTCTCAACAACCAAACATAGAGAATGTGGTACAGAGTTGTTGGTAACGTCGTCCGGGCTATCGGAGAGTTGACAGGAATGAGGCACGGGTGAACTGATGAATGAGTCTCTGTCTAGTGGAGGGCTTGCTCTGGGATAGTGAAGTGGGGGGGGGGGGGGAGGGGGGGAGTGAGAAAAAGAATAGAAAAAATGAAAGTTGGGGGAGGGGAACTATGGGCACGAGTGAAATAAAAAATGAAAAGAATGAAATAAACCATTAAAAAAAATGAAAATAATAAATGCAGGGGACTTGGCGCCAGGAATTGCGCACGAACGATGTACGTAGAAATTGATGCGGTGCGTTTCGCACGAATGAGACATTCGGATTCCTCCCTCCATCTCTCTCACCCATTCTCATTCATCTCCCTCTCCTCCATCTCCCTCCTCCATCTCCGAAGCTTCCTCAAACTCGATATGAATCCTAACCTCCGCATCATCTCCCTCCTTCATTCTCACTGTCCTCCATCTCTGAAACGCAGCCAAAACTGAGATGGGTTTTTGAACCCAAAAAACCAAGGTACTCTCTCTCTCCCTCTCTCTAGATTTGATTCTGTTTGTTCTCTTCTTCTAATTGCTTTCATACTTGTATTGGTGTTTTCCAATTCATTCTTGGATTATTGAATTGTATTTGTAAGGACATGAATCTCATCTTTTGCATCATCAAGCATGCTTTCATACTTCTCACTCGTTGCTTTCAAGGCCAACTTCAGATCTTCTATTTGGGTCTCATAATGTTCATGCTCACCGTGACTGGATAATAGAGACCTCATGCAAGGCTGAAGCTAAGCTTTCCATCCCCTTCTTGCTCTTCTCTTCTTCATCCCTGAAATTTCCCAATTCATTAAAAGTTTAATTTTCTCCTCTAAGAGGGTCTAAGCACTAGAAGCTGCAAGCTTCTCATTGTTCAAAGCTTGGGCTTTCTCCTCCTTCATAGTGTCAAGCTCCGAATTTCCTTTTAGTTGTTTCATGACCAAATTCAGATTTTGGTGGAAGAGGTGAAGTGTTAACTGTTTTGGAAATGGATTGCAAAAAGAAAGCTCACTGTTTCAGAAATGAGGGAGACGAACGTAATGGCAGGAAACGATGACGTCAACAGATCAATGTTTTGAATATCGTATCGAATACCGTACCGTTGAAGACACTAGAATGAAATATTTCGATACCGATACCGTTTCAGGATAGTCGATATATGAATAAATTATATATATAAATATATATAAATTATATTCTAAAATAATAGTCTGTATATGAATAAATTATATATAAATACATATATATAAATTATAAATAATCTAGTTTGAATTTGGAGTTAAAAAATGAACTTGTAGTTTGAAAAAATGAAAAAAATAAAATAAATTAAAGGCTAAAATACAGGTCAGTACATGCTAAAATATTGGCTGGTATAAAATATATACAATACTTATACCGGACCAGTGGCTGCTACGGTAAATACCGGTCGGTATGGTACGGTATTTGAAACAGTGCAATAAATGCCTATCAATTTTTTTCTTTTTTTAATTTCTTTAATTATAGTTGACGTGGCAATGAGGCCTTTGCAATTCCTATCTACCCATAAAAGAACTCTAAAAAAAATACTTGACGTCACTTTGTGGGATCTTATTGTGTCTCCAATAGTTTCCAAAACAACAAGGTCAAATAATGGAAAGTAAATAAAAAAGAAAGGCAATTTAGAAAAAAGAAAAAGAAAAAAAAAAGAATAAGTTTTCAAATATATATAGTCGGTGCAGACGGCAAAAACAAAACAATCAGCGTATTTGGTAATTTCACGAAGGGTGTTGATACGCATCCGCCACTATAGCAGTGTGCGTTTTTGCACACCCTACGTGGTAGTTTATTTATTTATTTTTTCAAAACTTCAGTTGAATTCTTCACTCGCTCTCTCTCCTTCGCCTGATTCACTGTGCAGCCCGATTCTTCTTCAGCTCGCCCCGGCCGCCGTGAGCCACCGAGCCTCACCGCCATTACCGGCGAGTCCCCTTCACGCCGGTGACCAAACCAGCCACCACCGATCTCCCCCACGCGCAGCTCTCACTCTCCCCTGCGGTAACCCAACCGAAACCTATTTCTCTCCACTTGCGCCGCCGTACGCGGCCATCCAGGCCACCGCACCTCCACCACCTCACACCGGCGACATCCTCTCCCAAACCCAGCCACCACGAACCACCCTCTCCCTTTCCGTCGCACACACGCAAACTACCCATAAAATGGGTTTCACACGAGCTCGGGGCCACCGACGGGCCTATCGCCGCTGTGCATCGGTTCTAGCCCCACCGAGCACTTCCCCTGACCACCGCGACTCGTCCTCGAGCTTCTCCAAGCCAGCAAACCCTACACCTCTCTCTCAGTCTCTCCCAGCAAGCTCTCTACCTCTCTCTCAGTCTCTCGGTCTCGGTCTCGCTCTCTCATCAGACACAAATGAAAGGTATAAAATGAGAGTAAAAGTAATTTTTATTATGAGAGTATTTTTATTATTCTATAATAATGTGTGTTGGATGCTTTTAAATAGTAACGAATGTCAATATTATTTCTTCTCAAAAATGAAACTCACCTAGAATTCAAGGAGGATGAATGACCAACAAAGACAAACAAGTACACAACGTGTCGAGTGGTAGGAATTAATTACCAGCCAACAATCTAGTTCACGTGTTGAATGCCTGACACATTATCAGCCTTTCTTTATTTATGACTCTCTATTCAATGTGATCAGGTTTGGGATCCCAACTCCACTATCTTTTTGGAAAATCATTAACTAATTAATTAAATAATTTCCCTTTCCGTATTCACACCAATATGTATTTCTTACTATTACCGTCAATTGAATTTGATGGGCTAATATATATATATATACCACAATAAGTAATTAAAAAATTATTATTTTTTTATAATAATAGTTGTATTAAATTTATATTCGTTTCTATTTAAAAAATAATGTCATCCACATGCAGGTTCAGAAATGTAAATTCCATATAAATATATAATATCGTGTCTCTCTCTTCAAATTGGATGATTCATAAAAATCACATCTTAGTATTTAAATTATGTGAACTGTATGCTTTATGCACAATTTTCGGAATAGAATAACTCTTCAAAATTTGAAATGTAAAATAAGGAAAGAGCTCTTTTGCATTCAAAATAGAGTTGCATCACGTGGCGTGCTGGATAGAAAGCATGCAGATGTTGAAAACATTAGCTAGCATCACATGGTAGCTAGTTAATCCGGAAATCAAAATGGCACGTGCGAGGTGGGTCTCACTCTCAACCACTTACAACTAAATTATCTAATCCGATTAAATAAGTAATGATATATGCGATGTTTATGCACGTTTTAGTAGATAAATATCCACTCCAAAAACATAAATTATTTTTAACGAAAGTGAAAGGGACTTGATTGGATCACACACACGTACTTTACAAAAGGGCCTTATTTATAAAATAGCATACAAATCATGTGGGACTTGATGGACTAGTTTAAGAAACCTCTCAAATTTAAGGTGGAGTGTGAGACACCAAATTCAATTTGGTAACAAGATCGTGCATGAAATCTTCCCAAAGGATATGACTTGGTAAAAACATCTGCGAGCTGATTATAGAAAGTCATGGAATGAAGTTGTAGCGAGTCTTGAAAAAGATGGTGACGGATAAAGTGACAATTAGTTTTAATATGTTTGGTTTGTTCATCAAAAACATTATTACAAACAATTTGAATAGTGCTCATGTTGTCACAGTATAGAAGAGTTGCGGATGAGAAAGAGACTCATATTTTGAAATAGCCACCGCAACCAAAGAAGCTCGGATGTAATGTTAGCAAGAGCATAGTATTCGACCTTAGTGCTAGATGAAGCAATTGCAAGATAGATAGAACTCTTAGGTAGGGTAATATTAGGTCGGGTAATATTAAATTTACTCGCTTGATGGACAACATATGAAATATTAGATAGGGTAATATTAAGATAGATAGAACTATTACCCAAATGCTTATACAAAGGGGGATCATGAAGACGTTCGCCCTCATTAGGATTGAGACGAGCATTGAGTTTAGTTAGTTTGTTAATGACTGTACAATCTGTTATGTTGGCATGTGAGAGGAGATGATAAGTGTATTTGGCCTAACTCAAATAGGAATCAGTAAAGGAAAAAGAAACTCAAGACCATGAAAATAACTGAGAGGCCCAAGGTCCTTCATCTCAAAGTGTTGACTAAGGTATTGCTTTAGCTCCTAAAAACCTGATAAGATCGTCTCCAATGATAACCATGTCATCTACATATAGAAAAAGAAGAATGGTACCTTTGGTAATGCGATGAATAAACAAGGCTGAGTCATAGGAGATGATGGAGTAGCCAAGACTAAAGACAATGGTTCTGAATTTTGCAAACTAAGCCCTACGATGAGAAATCCAAGAGGTGGTTGCATATATACTTCTTCACTCATATTGCTATTAAAGAAATATTTTTTGCATCTATTTGAAAAAGGAACCAATGACAAGAGACATGAACATCCAAAAAAGCCTGGACAGAAGAGAGACAAGCAATAGGAGCAAAGGTCTCTTCATAATCTATATTGTACTCTTGAGTAGATCTTTTGGCAACAAGAGCTTTATACCTATTAATAGTACCATCAGAGCAACTCTTAATTTTAAAGGCCCATTTAGACCCTGCAATAGAATTTTTGGATGCCAGTCAAGTATGGCCCAAATATGATTCTTTGACAATATATCAAATTTCTCTTTCATCGCAGCCTCCCATAAAGGGTAAGTGGAAGTCTCATGATAGAAGTGAGGTTGGTGCAAGTCAATTAAAGCATGAAAATAATGAAAATCACGGAGATGTGATGGGAAAGGTCTTACCCGAGTGGAACAACGAAGGTTTGAAAATGGATGGTCAATTGGATCCTCGGATTGGATAGAACCTAAGGACTTAGACAAAGCAGCATCAAGATCATCAAATGTGTGTGGTTCAAGTGAGTTGGAGTCTAGGAAGATAGGAGTAAGACAGTGGAGAAGAAATGCGTGGTAATGGAAAATTGTGGAATAGATGGCATGTGAAACTTGCCAACCTCGTGGAACAATCGATGTTCTCAGATGACTACATGATGGGAAATTAGGAGACGACGTGATACGGAAACAATACTTATAGCTTTTTGATCTGCCCCACCATATCCAAGAAAGCAACACAATCGAGAACCGGGCTCAAGTTTGTTGCACTAATGTTGTTCGAGTAAAACAAACAAGTAGAATCAAAGATGTGGAGGTGATGGTCGTTTATAGTCTTTTTATTTGGGATGTTCATAATAGTATTTGGATTTATTTTGATACCTGCGTTTTCACTTTCTGTGTATATGTAACCTCTAGGTATTCGGTTGTTAACACGATTTCCCTCGGCTATAAGTGAGGAGTTGAATAAATTGGAGTGTCGTCCTCCTTTTGTAAAAAAAAAAAGAAGTGTAAAAAAAAGAAAAGGAAAGAAAAAAGAGGAAAGGAGCCAGATAGCTTGTAGTAGTATTATTAACAATAATAGGACAAGGCAACTTGTTGATGATGTAGTCGACCGTGAGAGACGCTTCACTCCAAAATGGTGTCGACGCAGACAATGATATAAGAGTAGAGCACAAACGGTATCTGGAATGTGTCCAAGTTAACATTCAGCCTTCCTATTTTGCTGTGAGGTTCTTGGACATGAAAGTTGAGAAATAGTGCCAAAATGTTTAAGGATCTCTTGAAATGTAAGTTGAGTGTATTCTAGGGCATTATCATAACGAAGAAAATTTAAACACTTGTTTCAAGTCTAAACACTATTCATGTGACGCATCCACGTAATCAATTAGATTATCGACGACTTTTCATCCAATGAATGTGGCCTCGAAAAATGATTTATGCCCAATTGTTCAAATCTTGAACTTGAGAGAGAGCATACTCCCAAAACAAAGGCTCTCACCACTTAAGCCAATTCTTAGAAATTCATATTTTTGTAACGACACGTTGACATATTTTGATGAGATGAGATTAATGGGTTAGAGTCAGCCGTATTGTTTACATTAAAAGACATCTTATTATTTTCATAAATGAGAAAAATGATTAAAAGACATCTTCAAAACTCATGAAGACACCACCCAACCATGATGGATCAAAGATTATTTTTTTAGGGGTAGATGAATAGAATTTTGTTATGATTATCTTAATGGAATTAATATTAAAAATGGGATAATTTTGCAAAATCTATGAAAATTTGCACACTATAAAAAGTTGGAGCATGATTCAAAGGCAGCACAAATGCACAATACAAAATAATGGACTTTATTACAAGGAGAAGAAATGGATTCGCTGCTCCTTGCTCCTTGGCAAGCCAGGAAACTAATAAGAAAACACTACAAATGGGAACCACTTAACAGAGGCACAACTCATTGGCAGTGGCATGAGAGGGAAAGGATAAAAGCTTTTGCGTTTGAAGTTACTTCACAATTCATGAGAGGCATGATAATGTGTTGAAATCATTTGATAATCTTATTGTCTTTAATGTTGATCTATAATGTAGGAATTGACAAAACATGGAGAGATTTGGAACAATACTTATAATTAAGATCAATAGAATAGATGAGAAGTTCGATTAGACCTATTCACCATTCACCACCCGAAGTCTAGTCCTTGGTTTCATCGATGGGTTTAGCTCTAATAACACTATTCTTTCTTTCCTTTTCTTTTTTCCTCTGGCACTCAAACATCCTCTCTTCTTCATTGTTACACAACTTCGAATACAAAGAAGAAATCAATTTAAAGGAACACTTGGATCTTTCTAATGTTTGCATTATATGCTGTCATTGAAGCTGTTACAAGGACCAGTGTTCAGAATCAAATTCTATAAATTCAGCCTATTTCACATGCATACAATGCTACAGATCTGACAAAAATTGTACCATTTTAGCAGGCGATTCCTCTAGGCTCAGAGCTCATATATTAATTGATCCATACACTCAGCAAGTTCCATAGTCGAGATTTTGTAATATTGAGATGATTTTCCAAGCAAGCTTCTCATCTGCTATAGACCAAGTGCAGCAGAAAAACACTGCTTCACATTTATTTGGAGGACTGTCAACTATTCTGTAAGGGCACCTGTCCTTCAGACAGAGTGATACACTAAATGACTCTACTTGCATTTGTTCCCCAAAATATTGGATGTTTCCTCCAGAAAGTTCATCTGAAAGTTTAATGTACAACATGGGAAGCCAGGAGCATCTGCCAGACATGGAAAGTGCATTACTTGATGAAGATACATCTGTGCTCTTGGTGTCTTCTAAATTGTCAGTATTTATGGGGAAACAGTAAGCAAACCGAATGTCGTGCTTCTTTTCTCCCAACATAAGAAGAAGCTCGTCTTGGTGAACGATCTTTGCTCTTTTACTCTTTTCCTCAACCAAGATCCCTTCAGCTGCCCTTTCATCTTTTACCTGCAGCCATGGCATGAGCTTTCCATCTTTTAAACCCGAATCGGATTCATCTTCTGAACTGATTTTAGAAAAATTGAAGTTTGGATTCAAGATACTTCGAATAAAAGTGTTTGAGGCCCCTGCTTCCACATGATGAGTTGAAGGAATGCAAACTGTCTCGTTGTTTGCAGGGTCATCACATTGAATTCCCAATTCCGAATATATTCGTCCTTTAAGAGTAGCCATCTTAGGTTTCTCACCATGTACTAGGATCACATGTTTGGGGGAGAGAAACTTGACAAGATCCATAATCCCTTTGGCATCTGTATGAGGACTGAAAGACAATTGATGAATCTGGCAACATAAGACATGTTGAGGTGAACTTTGGATCAAATGGAAAGATATTTAAGATGGAAAAGAAATTCAGTTTGTACATGGGTGTGTGTGTGTGTGTGAGTGAGAGAGAGAGAGAGAGAGAGAGAGAGAGAGAGAATTAGTTTCAGAATGACTAAGCATTTTATCCAATTTAATGCGGAAAATAGAATTTTGATAGGCAGACACACTTGCACATCTTTGACAGGAACTTTACTGTTACTTCTTCCTGTTTCTGTTTTCTGGAAAGAGAGAATATTAAGCATATAAAGAGCACACTGTCTTATTCTGGTTTTGAATCTGGCTTTGCCCTTCCAGACTATTAATCAAGATGCTAATATTAACTTGGACATTAGCACAGTGAGAACTCTTTAAGAAAGAAAAGAATGGGATCCTGGTTTTCTATGTTGGGTGATGTGCATATCCTAAACAATGCTGTTATTGTTAATGTAGAAAGAAACTCGTTTGTAAAAATTTTCCTAAAAGAGAACCAGAAAAATTTATAAACGAATACCTGATTTCATTAATCTAGCAGAAACACAAACAGTTAGAAAGAAGATTGAATAGGAGAACTCTTAAATGATAATCAGCAAAGCTCAGACAAAAAACATCCAAATGAAGGGCAAAAGACAATAAGATTTATAAGATAATTAAATGTAGACATGAACTGACTTCCTGCCAACCCTTTTTTGGTAAGTCTTAACCTTTGTGGGGTTAAGATTGTACAGGAATCTAAACTGTGTTTCCTAAGCACTGACATAGCTATCCCATACTCGTAATTACCATGTAAAAGACTCTACACACCTAACCTCTGGCTCTTTAAACCATTTCAACCTTTCATATTTTGAAAGGCTTTACTTTTCATTCAAATGACATGAGTTTTCAATGTCCAGAACTCTTCAATGAAAGCAGCTTAAGAGGCATTCATCACACAAAGTCGACTACAGGTAAATTCAATCATACATCCTTATATAAAGATTGTAGACATTCATGGAGGGAAACACTTACTTCATTCATTGATGTACAACAATATATATACTACATACAATTGGCGATTATACCCTCACAAGTTACATATCACAACCATGTCCTCTAACACTCCCCCTCAAGCTGGGGCATATATATCATATAAAGCCAGCTTGAAACAAATAAGCTTTAACTGACTACAACACAATGACTTAGTAAACATATTTGCGAGTTGATATGCAGACTTCACAAAAAGTGTAGAAATGTCATCACTTAGTATCTTATCTTGAATGAAGTGACCATCAATCTCTATATGTTTAGTTCTCTCATTGAACACAGGATTAGCAGTAATATGCACTCCAACATTATCACAAAATAACTAAAGAGGGACAAGAGATAGAAACCCAATCTCTTGAAGGAAGTATTGCAACCATATCAGCTCAATAGTAGTGTGAGCTATTGCCTTGTATTCAGCTTTTGCACTAGACCGAGCTACTACTGCTTGTTTCATACTCTTTCATGTAACCAAGTTATCCCCCACAAAGGGTATGGGTGGGAACCAAGTTTTGATCTAGAACCCGATTTCTTTTTCACTTTTGTGTTGTGGTTGTTGTAATGGGGTGTTTGTTGGGGAACCCCACCCCCTCCTCATATATCTCGTTTTCCATTTCTTAAAAAAATATTTGCTTGCTTAGTGAGATAATTCAATTTCCCAACAAATCTTTGCTACCTACCTGGATCTCCAAACAACTCCCATTCCTTTTTTAAAAATTTACGATTTGGGTCCATAGGAGTGTCAATAGGTCGTGCACTCAACATACCGGTTTCTTTCAGAAGGTCAAGTATATACTTCCTCTAAGATAGGTTGATACCCTTTTTAGATCTACTAACTTCAATTCCAAGGAAATATCTAAGCTTACCCAAGTCTTTGTTTGAAACTAATCATGTAAAAATTATTTCAGCCTAGCAATTCCAACAAAGTCACTCCCAATAATTACAATGTCATCCACATATACAACCAACAAAATGTGACCTGCATCACTATGTAGGTGAAATACCGAATGGTTTGTTTGGCATCTATGAAGACCAAATACCAATACAACATCAGAAAACCTTCCAAACCATGCTAAATTATGAAGCGGATTATATATAAAAACAATCATATAAGAATTAGAGCGAAAGTAGCATTCTAGTTTTAAAAAATGCTGTAACTTTGCGGTTTTTTTTGTGAATTTTTAGACTACTATCCATTCTTGCATACGATATATGGATCATAATTCACATATATTGTTTTGTCGTGACATGGGATATGGCTTTCTGCTGCCTCAACGTGGCTCTGCTACAAGGCAATTAACTTCAAAAGAGGACATGTATGGCTTTAGGAAAATATAACTATCCAGTTTAAGACTTGAAATTCCTTTCAGCCGAGTAACCAAAACTAAACAAAAAAGAATAAAGATCTGATAAGATAAGGAAAAATAAAATAAAAAGGATAAAATGCAGAAAGTACAAGAGGTAGACAATAATTATGAACCTGGCATCGCACATCGAGTTGAGTATCTTTGTCCAGATCAATTTTGGAGGGTTTACCCGACATCAATTTATGTCCTATGGTTCCAGCCGCGCAGTACCTACAGTACCATTGTATTTTGGAGATTTTTAGCAGTTTCAAAAAATCAGTTTTTAATGGAAACTTATAGCAATTTTCTTGTAATTTGTAATAACGTTGAGTGATTGATCAATTGTGAATGGGGCTTAGCATGTGTGAATAGGACCACCGGTTTCGTGTAATGTGCCACCTGTCTTGTTTGATGTGCACAGGGTGGGTCTAGCACATAAACACACAGCTGGCTCTCAACAGAAACTGAATATCAGTTGTGCACTTAGAGAAAATGTCCGGAGTACTAGCTATATTATGTACCAAGAAATTAGCTATAGTATCTGGGTACTTGCTAGTAGAGGTGAATTTCTCCATACAATAAGAATATGATGGTACGAGGTTAATTCTATTCTACATTCCAAATTCAGCTCATCACATAAGAATATCAGAGCAAGATGCATGAGGTAGGTATACAGAAATGTGCATTCCCATTTGCCTATTCAAACAGAGGTATCGATTACACTATATATCTTAAAACAAGCGACATGATATTACCAATTGGCATACTGAGCAATCAGCATAGAATGACTAGCAATAGGCACATTCAATTTGTTACATCTTTTGATGCACATATAAACAGTTTCAACAACCCAATAAAACTATATGGAACTAAAATGGGCATTTGACCAAGATTTTGTGGATCAGCATCATATATTTACCAGGTTGCTAGCTACTATATCAAAGGGTTGGAAGTGGGATTGTAATAATAACTTTCTCCCAAACTATGTAAAGTAATTCTTAATCAATATGCAAGTTACAAGATTGGTACCCAGGCAAGGTGATAAGATTCATTTCAGATGGAGCCCAATGCTTGAAAACCTCAAGCGAAAAACCGCCACTAATCCAGCCAGGTGTAGCAAAAAGAACACAAGGCCCAGGAGCAGATATCATAGAACGGTCAAAATTGAGAACTGCATCATCCAAACACAATCAGTAAGTCGTAGTAAATTGAAATGATGATAGTTCTATAGGGTTCATATATCAAATGATTTACATTCAGTACTGGGACATTTCTTTGTGGAATGGACTCAATATAACAAGACTAGACAAAAGATACTTATTTTGCATATCCCATTTATCATCATTCAGAGAGAGAGAGAATATGTGAATGAAGGCCATCTTAATATATGCCTGATGTGGAACTCAATGCATGACTCTGCAATGTCCTCACACAGATGCACTACAGCTAAAAAATATAATAGCATAGGATCTCACTTAAATCCCTGACAATCTCATCAGAGGAATTGCACCTACTGCATCGGGACACATTGTATTTTCCTCCAGATTTTCAAACAAGGCAGAGTGATAAGATTTGTCTTTTTCTAAACTTTTCTCTTTGGTAACTGTAAAATCCATGGGTGTGTTTTATTTATCACAGGAAACATTATGAGAACTTGATTTTTATTTGATTTTAAGTATCTCATGAGAACTTGACAATGTAATGCAGATTACGATTTTATCAATTAAAAAAAAGAACTGTCACTAAACTGAAGTGTACAAGTCAGGACAATAGAAAGGTGCATGGAAGAGAGAGGTCCGGGGAGAAATTCGAGATCTAAAAGGAGAAAAATAGAACAGTAGGAATTACATGTGCTAGCATGATCCATAGACGTGTTAGTCACATCTCTACAGCATCGAAAGGACAAATTACTATAGGGGCTATGCATAATTGGTTATATAGTCCAATTCTTCCTAGTATAGAATCCAATAAGGGACTGGTTGTGTACCAGGAAGCTGGACTGTATGAGTAATTATAGGGAGCTGTAATTGTAACTAATTTGGCATATCTTGCAAATGTAGCTTGCATGTTGCGGATAACAACATTTCAACTGAGTGGGGAGGAAAGGAATTTTTTCTTAGTAGGAACAAAATATTTTCACAGTTGCAGTCATATAAATGAGAATACTCATCCAATCTGCTTACTGTCACAAAGCAACCTCATGGGATATTTGGTGACACATACCAATTCCTTCAAAACTATCTCCGGTCATAATATTTTCAAGAGCCTTAGAGCAACTCAGCCTATGCACTGGATCTAGCAACAACAGATTGCTTCCTGCTATGCCCAGTTACTAGATCTCCCCAACAAATGTGCAATATCATGAGATAGATCACATATCGGTGACTTAACCTGCCCAATTAGTAGTAGTGTAGGCATCTTTTTTCAGGTAACCATGTCGAGTAAACATCAAAGCTTTACCAGGTGAAGAATTCAAATGATTAAGGATTATATAGACAGCTCACATGAAAATTCCATGTGATGAGTTCATAAATTTGCATACCACACTTATTGCATATGCAACGTCTGCTCTGCAGGATTGTCAATGGGTTTACAACCTAGCATTCCTCTTTCCTTGATAAATAAAATATGCCATGTCTTGATCTTGCCACCTCAATGTCCAGAAAGTACTTCAAATTTCCCAGGTCTTAAATATTAAATTCCTTGGCAAGAGATTGCTTTAGTTTTTGCACCTCCTCCTCATCATTTCTAGTCAACACAAAGTCATTGACATATATAATGAGAGCAGTTACTCATCCATGAGGAGAATGCTTAATGAGTAGTGTTTGGTCCACCTGACTTTGTTTTTAACTACACTTATGCATAGCTCTGGAAAATATTTCAAACCATGCCCTCAGTAACTATTGTAGACCATACAGTGCCTTTTTGAGTTTACACACTTACCTTTACAACTCAAAAACTAAAGACTCAGAACTTCCAATATAATTCTTCTACGTTGCCATGAAGAAATACATTCTTTACATCAAACTGATGAATGAACGGCCAAATTTGCTGCTAGTGAAAGTAAAACGCTAATGGAATTCACCTTGAATATTGGTGCGAATGTTTATTCATAATTTATACCTTGAGTTTGCAGGTATCCTTTTGTAATCAATCCGACCATGTATCTTTCTACAGATCCATCGGCTTTGTGCGTAATGGTAAACACCCATTCACATTCCACTGCCCCTTTCCAATAGGTAACTCAAATATATCCCATGTATTGTGTTTATTGAAGGCTTTCATCTCCTATTATATTGCTTCCAATCACCAAGTGCTTCCTGTAAATTTTAAGGAGCAGGCATAGAGGACCATTTCGATATAAATGACTGAAATGAGGGTGAAAGATGCTGGAAAAACACAAACTTATATATGGGATGTTGAGTACAAAACCTCATTACTTTGCATCGTGCAATAGGAAGATCAAAATCATTACCAGTAGGTATTAGAGGATCTACATCAGGGTTATTAGTAGAAACACCCAAGTCAGATGGTTGGCTAGGAGCTTCTCTCATGGACTTGCGTTTGGAGAAAACCCTTAGTTCCTTCACAGGTGCCTTGTCAGAGCTTCATCAGCAATAGGTATTTCTACATCCATTGGCAAGAAGTGCTTGGGACCTGGAGGATGGTAACGCCTATAGCCTTTTTGAGGACCCCAGTCACCCAAGAAGAGACATTTAAGGGCGCGAGGATCTAGTCTACTCCAATGAAGATGGACAAAGCAAACACATCCAAAGACATAAGGAGGAATACAAATTTTGGGAGATATGGATGTGGACAAAATTCCAATTGGTGTCTTGAAGTCCAAGACACATGATGACTTTCTATCAATGAGATAAGTTGCTATGAGCAAGGCATCGACCTAATAACTATGAGGAAAATTCATAGTAAACAATAGATGAGTTACTTCTAGAAGGTTCTATCTTTCTCTTAGCCACACCCTTTTTTGGGTGTATTAGCACATGGTTTGATGAACAATTCCATGCACATGAAGAAAGGTATGAAGAGTATTAGATAGGTACTTGCTTCCATTGTCAGAACAAATAATTTTGACGGAGAAATTGAATTGGGTCTGAATCATTTTGTGAAATATCTTGAAAACAGACGGTGCATCACTTTTATTTTTTAACATGTAGATCGATGTAGTGTGCAAGAGAAATCATCAATGAAAGTAACAAACGAATGATGCCTAGACAAAGACACAAACCAAGAAGGCCCCCAAACATCAGTATGAACAATGGCAAAAATCTTGGTACTTCTGTTGGTACTAGAAGGAAATGACATGCGATGGTGTTTTGCGAGTTCACAAGTTTCACATTGAAACTTAGAAACATTATTATGCACAAATAAGGAAATATTCAATGCAATAGAGAAAGGGAACAATAACGAAGGTGTGGCATTGATGCCAAAGCCAACTCTTAATAGTATGACCGCACCACATGATATGCTTGTTGAAGTACACCTTGTGTTGTTAGCTGAGGGTCCAGATAACAAAGACCATCCTAGTAGGCTACCACTACCAAGTCTGAAATGGTCCAAGTAGGGAATGCCAACAACTTAAGGAGCTTGGCTAACTTGTGGGATTACAAGGTATCTTCGAATGAATTGATCGAGAAGATTGAGTGTAGGTTTGCAAGTTGGAAGAGGTTGTACTTGTCAAAAAGAACTAGAACCACCTTAAACAGGAGCATGCTCTCAATTTGCCTACTTATTTATATCTCATTGTTTCCTCCTCCGGCCGATGTGGTGAATCACATTAAGAAGCTCCAACATGACTTTTTTGGAGTGGACTACATGAAGAATTTCAATTTCACCTGGTCAACTAGGATAACGTATGCTCCCTGATCTTAGGTGGTGGTGGGTTGGGGATTCAAAATGGCTATGACACTATCATCAAGAGGGGGAAGCATTGTGGAAGGCAATGATAGACTTCAAATAATGTTGCTCTCTAGAGGCATAAGGTGCTTAGGTTGTGGGCTTGTGGAAAAGTATTAAACGGGGTTGGGGAATATTTGCTCAACAAATTAGATGTGTGGTGGGGGATGGTTCGAGGATAAGTTTTGGCATGATATTTGGCATGGCAATACAGTGCTTAAGAACACTTTTACTACTGCATATCTGATTGCATGCAAGCAAAAACTATTGGAGGCAGAGCTGTTGGAGTTTCCAGGTGGCTCTTCTAAATGGAACATTAACTTCCTCAGGGTGGCCCATGACTAGGAAGTTAGTGCTGTTACAGAATTTTTCAGCTTACTACTCCACCAAAATAGGGAATCAAGAAGTAGGCCAGATGTTTTGGAGTCCCTCCAAGAAAGGAAAAGTCTTTGTACACTCATTTTAGAGTACCATCATCAATCAGGGTAACAACCACTTCCCTTCGAGGACCATTTGGAGGAGTAAGGCGCCTCTAAAGGCTGCCTTTTTATATGATCTGCATCATTAGGAAGATTCTGACCATGGACAAATTACAAGAAGGCCAAGTCATTTATTTGATTGGTCCTGTATGTGCAAGAAAAGTGGTTAAACTGTGGATCACTTGTTACTCCATTGTGAGGCTGCCAAGGCCCTGTGGGATGATTTCTTTGGCAGAATTAGGGTAGCATGGGTTATGCCTAGAAGGGTGGTCAATATTATAGCTAGTTGGAGAAACTTTTATAGTATCCCTCAAATTGCATCAATATGGACCATCATATCTGGAGGGAAAGAAACAACCAGAACTTCAATAATAAGGAATGTTCACTAGAGGAACTCAAAAGCTTCTTTTCAACAAGTTATTTCTTTGGGAAATAACCTTATATTACATTGGGCTCATTTTTCATGATTTGCTTGTATCTATTTTTTCTTCCTAGTTAGGTGTTTCTCTTGTATACATTCCGTGTACTTGGGCTATGCCTATTGACATTAATAAAAATTTTATTTATAAAAAAAATCTAAGGGGTTTTATCAAAAAAATTAGCAAGCCTTGCCATATAATATCTTATGAAATTGATCTTGTTAGAAAGGCAGCTGATAGTAGCAGAATCAGAAGTGTCAGAAAAACTATTAGTTCAATAATTTCTTTCTTACCTGTGAATATATATTAGGGGGATTGCATCTCTAAATCCTACAGAGCAATATTAAATCATAACAGATAGCAATGTTAACTTACCGTGTTTAAAATCAAATGCATTACGTGTGGAATATGTCTCTTTAACCTTCTGGCTGGTCCAACTGATAAGCATTTTATAATACATATTGGCTTGCAAGGTCAGACCTAAAAAACAAATATCTTAATCACCAATTCAGGGGAAACACTTATAGGAAGAGAGCTATTGAAAAACTTGGCACATTAGTAAAATGCTTGGCCACATTTCAATCAAAGATAATTGAAAAAGGGGCAAAATCCCAACATGGGGATAAATACATGCAAGAAAGAACCAGGAAAAAGCCTGTTAAAGACAATTTCATTCAGCTGGTGATTATCACCTTAGCATTTGATGAATCACCCAGTAAATTGTGGCCAAGCGTCAAGCATGCAATTAAATGAGAGAACATCCAACAAAGCAAACCTGATGAAAAGTAAATGGGAATCTTTAAATTCATTCGCTCCCAGTAATCCTCCAACAAGATGCAAAGCTCCTAATTGATAATGGATTTGATTGTCAAAAATATTACTAGGGACTAGTTCACAAGAACCCACATAATGTAAATATTGAGCTGACAGGTGAGATATCTAAGATGTATAAAAAACTTGATAAAAAGTATCAGAATGCAGTAAGGCACTAGACAAAGATAGGGATGAACTTACATGACATGTAATAGAAAACAGAAAACAAAGGTTACAAAAAAAATATAATAAAATAGCATCTTACATGATATGGTATCTTAGTATCAAACCTAGAGAATAAATGTAACTACAGAAGGTGATCAAGCACTCACCACTACACCTAAATGCAACACCAATCCAACAGAATTACATTCCTTTAATCAGGTAAGACATCTCTCCGTAATAGGTGAAATTTTATATGAATAAAGTACAGACTTAAAACTTAAAGTTCATTTGGAATTTAGAAAAAAAATATAAATTAACAGCTAAACTGATGACAACACCTGAGCTCTTCCGAGAGCAAATGTAGGAATGAGCACCTTTCCTCCTCCCAGAACACATTTATGAACCTACATTTGTTTGTTATGGAAAGAAAAGAAAGAAGAATTATTGGAGGCCATATATGTTAAACCTTTAACTATGAGTCAAACAAACAAACACATGCATGATATTACTCTTGACCCTAATATTCGGGTGTTAAAAAAAATACTATAGTAAGATCACCAATTGTAATAACGCAGATTGAGTATAGGAAAGTGGTAAATGAAATCCCACTTGCTTACGGGAGAGAAGGTCTTGTCCTTTGTAATGGTTCCAATGTACTTCAACTATAACCTTGACTAGTCCTTTAGAGCATAAACCTGGATGTGACTTGGGCTTTCCTTGACTTGTTACAATAATACTATCAACTAAGAAAGTATATGTAGAGACATGCATATCAAAATAAAGCAATCAAGAAAGAAAAGAAAATATGAATTTTTAATGCGAAGCATAACTAGAAAGACACTCAGTAACTAATTTGGTCTATATACACTTTTGGATCCCCTTTTCCATAATTTTTTCATTCATAAAGTAACAATATATTAGTGCACAATAAATAGAAAATACTCATAACACTTGCTTGGGAGGGAGGTGGGATTTCATTTGCCATGCAAGGTTACAATTGAAATCCCTTGGAATCATTATAAAGAACGAGGACTTCTCCTACCGCAAGTGGGATTTCATTTACCACCTTCTTGTATTCAATCCGCACTATGACAATTGGAGATGTTACCATAAGCCCGGATGTGACTTGGGCTTTCCTTGGGTTGTTACAATAATACAAGAAACTAATAAAGTATATGTAGACACATGCATATCTAAAGAAAGCAACCATTGAGAAAGAAAAGAATAAATGAATTTTTAATGTGAAACATCTACTAGAGAGAAAAAACTCAGTACTTAATTTGGTCCATACTCATTTGGATTTAATTTGGTCCATACTCATTTGGATCCCTTTTCCAAAAATTTTTTCTTCCATAACATAACAGTATATTAGTGCACAATAATCATAAAATACTCATAAAATTTTTATTGTTAAAATAAGTGGTGTCCAATTTACAACACGACAAGTATCATACAATGAGAAACCTTTTATCGTGTGTCCAAAATCATACTGAAAAATTGACAGTACAACAAGAATTATCATATTTAAGAACTAGCATTTTGACTGCCTTGATTATTTCAACATTCATTAAAACTAAAAGTACTTGATTAGAGGCATGATTTACAAAGGAATCAATATCAAGAAGTTGGAAGCACAAGTGTCGTACCTTGTACCTCCGAAAATCATAAACATTGGAGACAAGAATGAAGCAAAAAAAATAGAACGTGCAAAAATATTTGAGATTTAGTAGTGCTGTTATTTTCATACAGCTTTAAGAAATTCCGCCTCCCGACTGTATTTCGAGTCACGTATAGTCGTTGCATATGTGGACCTGTAACGAAAATAGAGAGAACATAATATTCTATCATAAACCATTAACCAAAATTTACTCGAATATGGTCCTGAAAGTCTCCCTAATCCATGTGGAAACATACATATCTTGGCTCAAAAGTAGGGAGACTAAAGGCAGACAAATTGCCCTAAAATTGTAGATAGGAAACATGAAAAACAATAGATAAGCACACAATAATCTAAACATGCATATGTTGCATACTCTGTGATAAGAAGGTCCAGCTGTAGTCGATCAATTTGAGCTGCTCCCAGATGTCTATCCGGTGTCATATTATAGTCTCCTGTGTAGACTATAGCAGAATCTCCCACCTTTGTGTAAAACATTGCTGCTCCAAGAACCTTATGGACATAATAAACAAGGAGATCTCGATGAACAACACGGGGTGGACCCATAATATGGACTGAAAAAAACAGACTGCTTTCTCCAAGTTATTCATGCACACCATTGAAAGCTGTTTGCTATCAGAGATGATTATGTTAAAGTTCTTCTGATGAAAACCAGGTCAGTCTGATGCTCAAAAATCGAAAATCGTAAAATGCATCCATTGTGGCACACAGGACTGTGTTGCATCAACTAATACAATCACTTGGGGTAAGTCTGATAAAGTAAAGTTTTGTCTGCCACTTCAAGTAGGCAAGAGAAAGGTGAACAATCAAGCTTCAAAATCCATAGGCCACAAGCCGATGATAACACCTCCATTGTTAGCCTCAGGCTTCAATCCAGCCAATGGTAACACCTCCAAGTGCACTGAGGATGTCGGCCGTGCCATCCAAAACACCACCCAATGCCAAGCAATGCATTGCTGCGCTGCCAAGCCATGTCAATTATTTCCGTCACCCAATTAGAGACACCGCTGCACCAACAACCCTCCCTTCCTTTTTGGTTTTCCATCTCCCTGGCAAGCCACCGTAAGTCCCTCTCTCTCTCTCTCTCTCTCTCTCATGCACGTTGTCTGTTGGTATTCTAGTGCCAACAGTGGTATGTTCAAAGTTGGTTTCCATAGATGGTACTGGTTAGTGCATGCATTATGGGTTCATATGGTAGTTACCATCTAGGTTATGAGTGCGTTATGGGTTGTAGACTTAGGAATAAGTGGTTTGTATTTCATGAGTTAAGTGTTTTGAGTGGATGGAATCCGGTGGATCATGGATTTGTTCTCTTTTTTTTTTTTTTTAATAGAAGGGGGTGGGGGGTTTCCAACCCAGGTTTTCCATTTGGAGAACCAGGCCATTCCCATCAGGCCATGAGGCTCTTGGCGGATCATGAATTTGTTTTAATCATGAGTTAGATAAGTAAATTTCATGTTTAGGCGTCATAATATCTTCAGGGTCTAATTGCATGATTATTTGGAGAAATGACGTCGATATCAATTATTTGCGGAGTGATGATGTTTTAGGGTTATGAGGATTTAGGCTTTAGGGAAATACATGTTATTTAAGTATTTCGGGTTTTAATTACGAAGTACGTGCTTGATTAGAGATTTACGCATGATTGAAGATTTATGTAAGTTAAGTGCCAATTTTATAGGTGATCAATCACGTGCTGGAAATATCGGATTTACACTATGAGGTAAGTAGCATGATCATACCCTTGCATAGTTGTACGGTAAATGACGTCTTTTTTGAAAATAGTATGCATGTACACCCTTCATTGGAAACCCCTTTTTACATACCCAAGTCATGAAGGAAGTGATTCTTTACTACCATGATAAATTTATAAATGCCAAGATTTCATGCATAAGTTCTTGTTAATTTACATATGCATCACGATATTTTATGAAAAGTCATGATTTTATGTGAGTAGTCATGCATCAAAATATTTATGAAAATTCATGATTATATGTGAGGAATTATGCATCAAAATATTTTATGGAAAGACATGATAAGGAAACATGTATCACAACATTTATGAAAGCTTATAGTTTCATTATAAATCCATTATACAACAAGATATGATATGGCAAGATGTGACAAAAAAATGTGCATGTATGATTATGATGAGGTATGACAGTTAAGATACATAATAGCCTATGCTACGAAAGTGAAGACGCCATGTGGTTAAGAGGCATATTGCATTGCCAGGATGGACACGCTGGTAGTGCACCCAGTGTTATCATCCTTATATATGGGTTCCCAACCTGCGGCCACGGATGAAATCAGAATCTTTGAGATTTGCTAAGCCTAACTCATGGGAGTTAACAATGGATACCGACCAATGAGGAAAAGTGAAAGACAAGTTAAGGCATTTCATGCACAGTTCAAATCCATGCTCATGTTATTTACATATGTAATTATGAGTATGCATACTTTCCAAAAAAAAATCCTATGTTTATATTATGTCTACTATATGATGTGTTGCTTACTAAGTATTCAACCCATTTTTGTATGTTTTTATTTTTTAACCACCCCAGGTGAGGATCTTTAGGAGAATGGAATTGCAAGATAGGAATTGGCTCAAGTAGGCGAGGCAAAGATCTAGATAGTCATGACCTGTCAATTGAGTCGGTAACCCACACAAGCATGCTTGCCAATTGAGAATGTAATTTATAAATAAAGTTCAGAAGGCTTACATGTCCTGCATAGTAGGCACGAATCGTAAGATCTTTATCAACCTGTACCGTCTGCTTTACATCCACTGCTATAACTGCAATGAGGAACCAAATCAAGAAAGCAAAAGCAAAAATCTACGTCGAAAGAAGTAGCAGATGTTGGATTTACACTGTTGGGCAGCATAGATATGTCCAGAAAAGAAGAATCTTTGTTTACATATGTATCCATGTTAGCAAAAGTGCTTCATTCTCAGTATACTGCCTCGCATAAGATAAATGAGGGGGAAAAGACAGACATTATTTCAGAGACCAAGCAATTGTGTGTTTTTATTTTTTTTTTGTGAGTGGATGGGTGGGTGCGCCCCTTTTTTATGACAAGAAAAAAATTTATTGAAACAAGGAAATTGGCATAGCACAAGTACACAGGAAGTATACAAAAGCAAAAACCTAATTACAAGTTAAGAACTCAAAAAAATAGTGAGCAGTAGTTCCATCGAATACAATAGCCAAAGCCCAAAGAAATAAGGTACGGAAAAAGAAACATCTAAGTTCATCCAATGAGTGTTCCTGATCTTCAAAACTTTGGTTGTTCCTCTCAATTCCAATGCACCACCACATGAGACATAATGGGATCAAGTTCCATACAACAACGATTTAAGAGTTACCCCAAAAGCCTCTCCAACAAGTGAAAAGACCCACCACCCTCCTAGGCATCATCCATGCTATTCCAATCCTATTAAAAACCTCATCCCATAACACCCTTGCCACCTCACAGTGAAGTAATAAATGATACACCGATGGGCCACATTTTTTACGCATGAAATATCAATCCATAACAGTGAAGTAACAATTAGGGCAGGTTTGGAGGGTGAGATGAGGATTCTTAATCTCATCTTAAAATTTAAAATATTATGTTTTAATATTATTATTGTTTTGAGATTTGAAAAAGTTGAATTGAGATTTGAAAAAGTTGAATTGTTTATTATATTTTGTATAGGGATTTGAAAAATGTGTAATGATGAGTTGAGATGAGATGAAAATTTTGTATCTCATCTCACCCCCCAAACCTGCCCTTAGTTCACACTTCCTCAAGATATCCATGGTCAATATTTTCCCAAGAGATGCAGTCCAACCAAAGAAAGTGACCTTGGAAGGCATGTTGCTTTTCCATACGCACTTCCGAGGAAAAGAATGTGCAATGTTCAAACACGACAAAACCTTGTACATAATTGAAGAGTGAACTTATTTCCAGAATGAATCCAAATCATCCTACCTATCTCAACCCTACCAACACTTGTGGCATACAACAAGCTAAACAAATAGGAAATTTCACCAGTTTGCCCATCTTGCTTAGCTCTAATAAAACACACATTCCACTGAGGGGAACCACTAGAGATTTCCAAAAGGTCTACCATCGAAGCATCATGTCTGAGCAATCCAAAAAAGAGAGGGAAATGGCCATGGTCCAAGGGCACAAACAAATGAAGGTAAAGCTTGAAAAAAGGTAATGTATCGTCTGCAAACAGTAGATGAGAGACATTAACAAAACCATTGTTAGTACACCCCACCAAAAATCCTGCAAGGAAACCTCCTCCAACCATCGCCCCCAACATCCGACTAAGTGCATCCATAACTATAGCAAAGAGGAAAGGAGACAACAAGTCCTATTGTCTCAATCAATGGGTAGTATTGAAGAAGCTAACTGCAATGCCATTCACCACTACCGAGAATCGGGCTGTGGAAACACAATACTTGACCCAATTGCACCACCTCTCCCAAAAGACACATCTCCCAAGTAAGTAAAATAGAAAGTCTAAATTAACATGATCATAAGCTTTCTCCATGTCAAGCTTGCAGCAAATATCCAGCACTCTCGATTTAATTCTATTGTTCAAACAATCATTGGCAATTGACATTGATTTAGAATTTGTCTTCCTTTGACAAAAGCGTTCTAAGATTTCGAGATTATCATCTCTGTAACCATAGTCATGGGGTCGGAAATAACTTTGGATATGATTTTATAAACCCCATTAACAAGACTAATGGGGCAAAAATCCATCACATCTGAGTCCCCACCCACTTTGGTATAAGTGCTATGAAAGTCGCGTTAAGAATTTTTTCTACTTACCATAAGAATATAATTTGTGAAAAACCTTCATAATATCTCCCCGTACAATATAACAACAAACATGAAAAATGCGATGGTAAAGCCATCCAGACTAAGAGCTTTATCTTTGGTCATCCCTCTTACTATTTGTAGAACTTCATTCTCCTCAGATGGTTGTTCCAACCAATTAATACTCGAACATCAAGTTTAGGCCTTCAAGCAAACTGCTCCATTAGCCCAATCATCTTGATAGCATTGTTCCCCCGATGAGAATTGGCCACCCAATGGAAAAACTATGCGCACTTATCCCTTTCTTTCAGCAAAAGCTCACCCTCTCGAGTATAGGATCAATATTAACTTTCCTCAAATTTTCCCCTTCTGAAAGAGCACTACCCTCCACCCTATTCTCCAAACCCTACAACTCCTCAATAAGAGACTTCTTTCGGCAGTCAACATTCCCATAAACTTGCACATTCCATGTCTTCAAAACCATTGATTTGCCTGCTAATATAAAACTCGGGATGTCCTGAATCTGATAAGATGATCATCATTGTTTCACCAAGTCCACAAAACCATCAGCTTGAAGCCACATATTTTCAAACTTGAAGTATATTTTTTTATTGGCATCGGGTGTCTATTTAAAGCCCTGACTAATCATAGGGGTGAATAGACCCTCGGCAAGTAGTTTCTCACAAGTGCACCTTGGGCAATTTAAGGGGAGACTCCCCTAGTCCGATGGCCCCTAGAAATTTTTTGCACCCAAGGATTCAAACGTTAGATGGAACATACCACCAAGACCAAGGCTCCTACCACTTGAGCTAACCCCTAGGGGTTAACTTGAAGTATCCTTAACCCCCAACGAATGCCTCCACAATCCAATAGAATGGAAAAATGACCCGAGCTGATCTAGGATAATCTCTTCTGATATACCTCTAGGAAATGTGCATCCCAAGAAGAAGATACTAGCAATCTATCCAATCAAGACCAAACCCGATTATTGGACCACGTGAGTGCACCCCCTGGAAGAGGTAAATCCAGGAGGTCCAAGTCAATTATAAACTTTGGGAAATCTACCATAGCCGAATTTCCCCTCGAATGCACCAAGGCACATCCCACCAACTATGCAAAACAACTATCTCTTCCCACAATACTCTCCTACTACTATCCAAATTTGGTTCATATATTCCTGCACAAGCCCACAAATTCATCTTCCATATTTTTAAAATGACATGCCACCAAATACTCCCCCATACACTCCTCCAAGTTCACCACTACCCTCTTATCACATATCATCACGACACCACCTGAGGCCTACTTAGAGGCAAGAAAAGCCCATCCCACATACAAACAACCCCACAAAATTCTAATGATACTTCTATTAACCCATCTCAGTCTAGTTTCATGCAAGCATACAATATCAACCTTACAAAGGCTAAGCAAATTCTTAATATGGAGGCACTTGTTAAGGTCATTTTGCACCAAGCATTCCAAGATAGGATCTAGGGCCTCATAAAAGCAAATTTGTCGCCCTACCCTTGGTTCTTCCTTGGCTTGCACTTCCCTCCTTAGCATCATAATTTTTGTACATGCAAGACTCTTTAACTCCCTATCTTGTTTTGAGGCTAATTTTGAAGATAGAGAATGTCCCAACTCAATAGGTATGAACAATGCCCAAAATTGTTCTACAAAGCCCTCACAAGAAACTCCCACAAAATCTTGAATCTCTCTCACTTTATGGAACACCCATTCCGAAGGTGAAACCGCCATGTTGAGATGCGGAGGCAAGGAACGTAAAGGTGTTGCAATCCCCATTTCTAAGCACCATCTACATGCACATCTAGACTACCCCCAACCTCCTCTGTTCATCCTCATAAGGCAAAATGAAGGAAACAAAGAATCCTACTCCAAGGCACCACCTTCCACAAGAGAAGGCGATTGCAACAAGGCATCCAACTCCACCAGTGGTCTCACTCTCCAAAGCACCACCCTGTTTCGATACACCATACTAAGGTTGAGTTGGTGACTTTTGGCTTCGCCTGCATTAGAGAAGCTAGAATCACCATTGATGGCGGCACAAAGAGGTAAATCCCGAGAGTTTTCAACACTTTTGTCCCTTGCTGGAGAAGACATTGGTGACAGAGCACTATTCGGAGGCACCGGGATGGCTAGAGACTTATTCTGGCACCCTATTTATCCATATCCTAAAAATATATAGTTGCTAAGAAACCTGGGTATTGCAGAAAACTCAAGTATCCTTGTAACCACGACAAGCACAGCAGAGATTTTGAACTCTGTTTTCGCAAGGGTTGGATCAAGAATCATAGAATTGCATATAAGTCCTATCTTTAGAAGCACTAGTCAAAATGGTAAAAATATGTTATAGTAGCAATAAAGATTGAATAAGCTGGTATAACATCATCAATAGTAGGAAACTAATATCTAGAAAAGCACGTCAAGCCTTCAACAAAGATAATTGCAGCAATAGAAAGGAGTCAAGGTTTTCTGCCAAAAAAATATAGGAGTCAAGTTCCCATCAGCCATGTTGGTGATCCAGATAGATCATAGCCATCCAACCAGGCCTAGCCAATTTCAATACAAAACTCTTCAACTGGCCTTGATCTAAACTATATAAAATTTAATAGCACACAAATTATATCACACCAGCATAAGAAACACAAGAAAAAAAAAATCCTTGTACCTTTCTTCATGCATTCCACAATATGCTCTGAGGTAAATTGTTCCTCTTCCCCTCTTCGTTCAACCATCACTTTTCGATAATCCTCCAACATTGAAGGAGCCAAAGCCTTTGTTGGATACTTCAATGCAAAAAATTTCAACATAAATATCCAAGTCAAATTCCCGATCATGAATATCGATGTCCACATGATGCGGGAGAAATCAGGGTCCATTGAATCTAAGCTTACATTTTTAAATTATTTTTTCCAAAGTATATGTTATGATCTTCATCCCATTGAAAGAGAAAGAAAAAGAAAAAGAACCTCAGACAAGCCATGAGACAAACATTTCATCAAACATGTATAAGACTCACCGTCATGTATATGGGTCCACGGTATCCGCAAACTTCAGTGAAGTAAGGAAGAGCACCGATGTGGTCCAAATGGCTTAACCCATTTCACAATAAAGTAAACAAATCCAATAACTTTAATTAAACAGAATAAACGAACAAATAAATGATAACTGGAGGAGGTGGTTTGAAAGCACCACATACAAGTGGGTGATGACGATGCAAGTGAGGGCTTTGTCGAAGTCGCCGGACTCGGAGATGCGGGAGAAATCAGGGTGGCGGCGGTGGTCGTGATATGCCATGTCCATCCCGCAATCGAACATTATCCGCTTACCATTCATCGATACTACGACGCAGCTCTTCCCCACTTGTTGCCCAGCTCCTGAGCCGAAAACGAAAATTACAGTTAATGAATACTAACAGAGACCCGTCAGATCAATAACGTGGAGACAGTGATGGAAAGGAGGGACTGGGATTACCGAGGACGAGACACTCGATCGCCATGCTGGGGAATTTTCTTTCTTTCTTTCTGGGATCCTATTTGGCGCGCTTTCATTCCAATTGATCCTTTAGCATTGCCTTGTTGGCTTTTTAAACATGTTTTTGAGCTACAACGGTCCAAACTATCCTTCACTATAATAAGGTAGTATATGCCATCAATTGTTTAAATTTTCTTTTAAAAATATCAAGAATGATCTAAAGGTGATGCAAAGTACTACATTTTACAAGTTTGATAAAAGTGGGATAAAATATGATTTGTAGCATCACGTAGGAAGATAAAAAATGAGTTATGAGTAGTGAAAAAAAATCGATAAATCGGACCAGACTGAAGCGGTAGGTTTGGTCCAGTAGCAGTTTCATTTTTTTCAAAATCGGTTGAAATCAATCCGGTTTCGATTTTTCTTTTTCTAATATCGGACTGGACTTGTTTATATATATTTTTTAATTTTTATATTATATAAAATATTTTTTATATGATTTTTTATATTTTATATAATTTATATAATTATATATAAAATAATTTTGTATTATATGATAAATTACTAATTAATATAACATTAAAATTTAAAATCCTATATAAATAACTATATATTATCACTATAGTTTATAGTATTAGTTATACTAATACTATATCACAATATATTATAATATATATACAATATTATATATACTATAGATATATAATATATCGAAAAAATTAGACCGGAACCGGTTTAATGGTGTAACGGATACGGTATCGATTCTTCAAATTTTAAAATCGGTATATACCGGTTCTATTCTAAAATATGTCTAAAACAGATTGAACCGGACCGGTTACATCTCTTTAAGGTGTGTTTGCATCTTATTGTTTTGAGTTAGTTAATGAAAAACTCCACTTCCTTAAATTGATGTCCTTGACAGTTGACTAGTTGTCTCTATGTTTGGAGATGGGGAGCATTGGTCTATGCTTGACCCAGAAATGGAGGCACGCACTTTCCGTTGTACCCGGTTTAGATCGGTGGCCGTGTCCTCAGTCGAGTTGCCCCACTGGTTTCAAACTACAAAGGCATGTTTTTGGGGCGCGTATAACATGTTTTAAGCCCACATGATGTTGGGACTACAAAAGGTTTCTATACAGTCAATATAGGTTTTTAGGCGAAGCAAAATAATAATGGAGAACTCATGCAGAAATTAGGCGACTTATATTTGCATACATGGATCGATTTTCTTCCTAAATCATACGACTTTTTATTTGGAGAGCAACAACTCAAATCGTATGAACGACGTCACACTGTTGATGGTTTTTTCCCAATTACGTGGCCAACACTTGGTCAAATGACTCATATATTGTCACGACCGAGATTTTTAATTTTCATACAACCTTTAAATATTTTCTTATATATATGGCCATCCAAAACCTTATATTTGTTATAATCTCTCTTAAAATATTCTATAATAAAATCTCACCAAAAAAATAATTAAGTAAATATCAAAATATTAGTCCTAACCTAAAATACTCTACATAGATTCTTAGGATATTTTCTCAAACTTTATAATATCACAAATCCTTCTTCTTTCATTTTCCCCTTCTATCTGAATTTTTTCATCCTATTTCATATTTCTATTATATTTTCAATTTTTCATTCTACTACATTTTTCTATTCTATCTTGTCATTGAGATGCTCGCCCATCGACAAGCACATTCTCTCTCTAAGTCTATTGCCAAGTTGTAAGCTTTTTTCTTTTCAAAGCGCTCTCCTAGGATACAAGCACTTTGTTTTTGTTGTGCTATTGCTCACCAAGTGGCAAGCAATTGTACCCTGTAATGCTCAACTAGTGGCGAGCACTTTGCATGCAGTACTGCTCCCCTACTGTCCGAGCCCAATCTCTCTTTATATTCCTCACGGAGATGGCAAACACTATCCCTCCCTACGTCGCTTGTCGAGTCACGAGCAATTGGATTCTATAATGTGCTTGGTGGTGAGTGAGCACTTGCACGAGTGGTTATTGGCTAATGGAAGAAAATATGCCAAGAAAATGGAGACAAATAAAAATGATGTATTAAATAGTAAAAGTGCATTGTTCTTTACATATCAAAATGATTGAAAAAAAAGGTTACAAAACGTTCTTGAATGTAAGAGAATTATAATACATAGAAAAATTTCCTCTTTTGGACAGCCATCGTACTAAACCCATCCTTCCTAAAGATAAATTTTACTCAGATTGTCATCCTCGCGAGACATGTCCTCTATAGGAAAGTCAGGAAACTCATTTCTTGGTGGAGGGGTAGGAATCACTACAATGGGTGCTACCGAGGGCTGGTATATCTCGACTGTCAAAAGGTTAGAGGGAAAACAAGGATTTTCCCATATATCCTGCCATTGGTCATTAATTATTCTTGGATAGGAGTTTGTTCAGGAAAATACTCACAAATTCCCATCTAGCATTTGAATATAATTATCTAAAATGATAGTGACTGTAACAACCCTTAGAAATTCAATGGTAGAATTTCTATAGGTTTTAGGAATCTCGTAAAAACTCAGTAAGTTTTGTAAATAGACCAATCATGTAAGTTTTAATCTGTTAACATAGTTAGTGTTACTACTCACTTTGGTGCCAGAAGCATGATTTTTAATTATTTAAGATAGTTAGAAGTGTCATAATGCGATATGGTTTGTGCCATTAGACTTAGAGGAAAATTTAAGATTCTAGGGCACAATAAACTCATTTCCAGTTTTCAGACAATACACTTGTTTGAAAACGCATTTTGTTTATTTTGAGGCACTTTGGAGTTGAATTTCGATAAAAGAATTGCACAGTTAAGTTAATGTGTATATTTAGGATTTTACAGTGTAAAGTTTACTTCACTTTTCTCAAAGTGAATAGTAACCTCAATAGTAGCACCAAGTGCAATATTTTCAAAATTATAGTGTGGAATATCCAAATTAGGTTAGAGAAGTTTTATTTGATCACTTGGAAAGATCTTAACCATACTTAGTGAATAGTATTGGACACTTGGCACCAAGAGGAACCATGAAATGGAAATGTGAAGGAAATCAAAGTGTGAGATCATGCCACCTAAGCGAAACCTTATTCCATCCAACCAACCTATTTGTGCTAAACTAAAGAGGGTTTCAACCCTAGCGAAGCCCTAAACATTTGGAATCCAATTGAAATCCCAAAAAGTTTGGAGGAAATCGAAACCTTAAACTGTTACCTCAAACCCCAAACTTGATTTCAAAACCCTAATGGATATGATTTCTAGCACTATTTTTAATCACTTGATTAAATCATTTTTGCATGCTATTAGTCCTTTAAATTCATGTTATGACATCATTATTCAGCTCTTTAAACTTTAAAAATTTCATTGGACCAAGAAAAATTAGATTTAGGCTTGATTGTATCTCAAACCCTAACCAAACCTTTTTTAAACCCCCAAAATGAAGCCCACTTGTTTAAGGCCCATTAGGCGCACGAATTTTGGCCACCTTGACAAAGTTTCTTGAGAAATTTTCCACCATCTCAAGGCTGACCATCCACTACTCATGACAGCTCCAAAAAGTCACTTGATGTGAGAGGGAAATCCACATCACCTCTCCCTTCTACACTACAGCAACAGTAGCCCATTCTCACTCACTATTTGCACATTTTTGTGATCTAATCACCATTCATCAAGGTGCCACTCAAACTCATACTTCACTCTTCAGAAGTGTATTAGGTATGCAAGTCATTTTTTTACTTATTTCACCCATTTTCATTTCTGTTCATAAAGATAACACTTAGAGTCCTCTCTTAGGAAGTTTTTTGAGCTTTCTTACCTTCAGTTGTAGATGCCCTTGTAAGTATTATATCACTAAGACTCCTCATTAAATTTGTTCTTATTTGAGTCTAATTTTGTGGATACCTTTTTTGTCTGATTTCATGGTCATTTGATAGATAAAAAGTTATTTTAACCATCGAAAGATTTGTCTGGACAACAAACTGTGTGTCATATTTTAGAGTTTTTGACCAAGTTAATGGACAGATCTTAGTCCAATATTTTTATGTAGTGTTTTCAACATATTTATATAAAATTTTATTAATGATTCGTTACTTTATAAAAGCTTTTGATGAAATATTTTCTCAAATCTAGAAACTTAGAAACTGGAATGAGAAAAACATTTTCTGTTTTAAGAAAGTTTGGATCTTTTGTGGTTTAATCTTACTCCAATGACTTTGACATTTTTATTTGATGACTCTAAGCGTTTTATCTATATGTTAGGATGTTGGTTTGGAGATTTTAGTGTTTATTTGAAAATATATGATTTTTGTGCATGAGGATACTCGGTTAAGTAAAAAATGTAAGGTTTTTGGATAGATCCATGTTTTGGTTTGATTTTGGCTATATGATTTTAAGTTTAATGCTTGGACCTACTTTAGGAAATATTTTGAAACCATATGATGTTTTCGGTTTGAAGATTTCATCATGGTATATCTAAGATCAGATGTTTGATCAAAGCAAAGTTGAGAAAACAATTTGTTTTTTGATTAAGTGTTGGAACCAAGTACTTCAAGTGAGGTTTTGTGATTTTTGGTGATTTTTATGTATTAATTCAAAACATGATAATTCTTAAGAGAGTGTTATGGACATATTAGAAGAAAGTTTTGAATTTTTGGAGTTATTGGAGATATATTTTTTTAAAAGAGTCAAAACCTTGAGATTTAAGAGTTTGTATTTTAGTTAAAAAGTTTAGATCTTTTTACTAAAAAGTTTTGTATTTATGTGAAGTGGATTTTTTTTTTTTTTGGACTTTTTAAGCGTGCTTCTAAGTATAGAATGTATGATCTATGTTGCAATATTTTGGTTTAAGTATGATTGTTGAAGTTGGATAAAATTGTAACAAAAATTAAAGAGAAATGACCTAAGGGAGTTTCATCTTTGGTGTAATTTTTATGGTTGTGAATTGTTTTAAATTTTTCTGAGTTGATATTTGAGTTGAGGACAAAATTTATATTATGAATATAAATTTTGGTGATCTTTGGAGTGAGAATGTGAAATCCTTAAGTTATGGGTAAAATTGTCATTTTTTCACATGTAGAGGGTAAAATGGTCATTTTACTCTAAGTTAGCATTTTTCTTGTTATTAAGTTATTAGTGATAAAGTTTCAAACTTTTAAAATCTCTATTTACAGTTTCTCATATTTTGTGCTTAATCCCTCGTAACACAATAATTACTGTAAGTTAGCTTCTAACTTACTATCAAATTAATATATATGTGTGATGGATAAGGGAACTATTGTTTATGTACCTATGTTATCATTTATGCCACTACATGTTTATCTATTACACATAATATTCTGTCGTATAATATTTATCTATTACGCTATATATATTATCACGTAATATTATCTGTTACATGTTATGCCATGTCCTATAATGTTATCTGTTACATATTATATCATATCCTGTAATGTCATCTGTTACACATTACGTCATGTCATGTATTGTTTGTTTGTTTCATGTTACGTTAAATCATTCATCTCTTGTAAATGTCACATTATGTTACGTCAAGTCATCAGTCTTATCGTTTAATGTCACGTTGTATCTCAAGTATAGTTTGTGTATCTTGAAACCATTATTTCCACGTCAATCAAGTTTTTTTACGTTTATCACGATCCTAAATATTAGGATAGAGTAATATCCTAATGGAATTCCTTTGTTCACGCTAGAATGTCTAATCTAGTGTGAAATCTCCTGAGTTGACAAAGTAAAGTTCAACAGGCTTCAAATGGGACCTAATTAATTGGTCACTAGAGCAAAGAACGACACTAACACCAATGGTGCCCCCCATACATTTCAATTTCATTTTATATGTACTCGTGCTGGTGCAGATACCTGACATGGGATACATACATTATGTGTTCCATAACAGGTGCAGATACCTGTATTGTGATGTGGTAATCAATAGGGACATACAGCTCAAGGAGACCGTGTAGCATCCACATTTCACTTTTATTAATCACACTTAATTCTTAAACAAGATTTCAAATTCATATGTTTCATATTTATGCTCATGTTATTTAATGTTTAGTTCAATTCATGTTCAATTTCAGTCAATTCACGTTTAGTTCAAGTTCAATTCATGTTTAATTCAGGTTCAGCTTTATGTCATGTTTAAGTTCACGTCAGTTCAGTTCTTCTCATGTCAGTTCACGTCATGTCGAGTTTCAAGTTCAGTCTGTGTTCTATTTAAGTCATGTCAGTTCATGCCATGTTATATGTCAAGTCACGTAATGCTTATTTATGATTGTCATGCATGCATATTTAAACCGTATGTAAAGTTTCTTGTTAACTTGCTGAGATTTGTAATCAAATCTCACCGTAGTAGTCTCAAGTACCATTCCCTCCAAAATGTTAGATCATGTGCCAAGATTAAGAGATGTGGAAGATGATCGACTGGCGATAGTCGACTAGATAGCAACGGCACGACGTGAAGCTCATTACTTTGACGCTCCATTTCCTCGATAGTATTATGGCATTCTTGACCAAGTTGCACGAGCTACTCGATGGATTAGCCTAGCAGTTATCGTAGTTTTGCATGTACTTAGGAAGTTTTGTCTTCAGTACTGATTATTTTACAGACCTATTGGACAAGTACTGTAACCTTTTGGATATTAGTTATATTTTGAATTTCATAAAGTATGTTTATATTTTTGGGATACATTAATATGGTACATTGTATTGCTCAGAGAAAAGAATTATACACTGTGAATATTGCATATTGTTATTTGCATGCTAGGTACATTGCATCTTTAATTGTTATGAACCGGTGGGGGGGTAGGTAACCTTCATGTCTCAAAACTTCAAATGTCTATCTGATCCTAAGCGAAATCTTGGGACTTCACAGTGACTGTTATACTTGAAAAGTTTCCAGTCGTGGTTATGCTATAATATGTCACCTATCAAAGAATGTGATATGAACCTGCGGGAATGGAATCTTTTGAACCTACAATCAATTTGAAAACTCACACAAGAAAGTCAAATTCAAGTCAATGGATGGAGAATCTAGACCTGATGAAAACTCGTTTCAAGAACCTAAACTATACTAAAATCTAGATCCATTGAAGAACCCGTCTCAAGAACCCAGATTACAAGGAGGAACGCCACAAAAGTTACGATTTACGTTTGATAAGTTCAAAAGTTCAATCAAGAACAAAAGGAGTAAAACTCAACTCACAATGAATAAATCATCAAATTTCATAAACTCATTAAAATGAGGCTACAAAGTATATTTAAAGCTAAACCTAATTGAAACCCTAACCCAAAATAAACCCCTTTCTTCCAAAAATAGCCTTGGATGAATAGTGCCACGTGAACAGTACTGCGGCTACAATAATCGCTACAGTACCTCTCTTCAAAACCCTAGTTCCTAAAATGTAACTTTCCAAATAAGCCCTTGGCCAAAATACAAGGTCTTCCCAAAAACCCTAGTTTATAAAAATTAGATATATGTGGGCCAAACATCTAAAGCCCAATTATTCTAAACTAATCAAATAAGTCTTTTAAATGATTTAAACAATTTGAAAGCCTTCAATTGCCCAAGACCTTTAAGTCATGTTATTGTCCTCTTTCATAGCTTGTATCAAATGATTCAAAATGGGATATTCATCTTTCAAGCCCATTTTGAATGTTGGACTCTTGCTTGACTCGTCCCAAGTGGATTGCATCTATCTTTGCATTGGTTCTTTGATTTTCTTAACTCTTGATCTTGTAATATGCCCATATGGAACTTGCAAATGATCTTTAAAATTAGGTCCATCTTGATTCTCATCATTCCACCTTTTCTCAAAATGATTCGACCTCGAATTTTCACCTGGATCAAAGGGAAAAAGGTTAGTAATATTGAAAATAGTAGAAACATGATGCTTACCTGGAAGATTCACTTATAAGCATTATCATTAATTTTCTCAAGAATTTGAAAAGGTCCAGCCAAGCTACACCTGTCATCAACAAGAAAAAACATCAAAGTTAAAGGAGTAAGTAGATCAAAACCATAAATACTTTCAAAAGAAGAATAAGAAATAGTAATATGCATGGTCTTATTATATGCAAACTCTAATATGGGCAAATGATATTCCTGCAAACATTCATGTAACGAGTCAATGAATGGCAAATGATACTCCCACAAATATTCATGAAATACATTTAAAGTCTTCCTTATACCAAAATGACCACTCCAATTATATGCAAATGTAATGAAAGACAAATAATACTCCTGCAAACATTCATGCAACAAGTCAATGAAGGCAAATGATACTCCCACAAATGTTCATACAACACATCTAAGGCCTTCCTTACACCAAAGTTACCCAACAAACCACCATGTCTATCACACACAAGCAACTTACACATAAAAGTAGTAGGCACACAAAGTTTATTCTCTCTAAACAAGTACCAATCAAGTTTATAGAACTTAACCCAGGGTGCTTTTTCACATATTCCATACACACTAGCCAAGCCATCATCATTAACATACAATGTCTTATCGTATTCAAGTTTTAATAATTTTGCATCCAAAATGATGACAAGGACATACATTCTTGCTAAAGCATCAACCACAAAATTTACTTTACCTTGTGTGTACCTGATTACATGAGGAAATGTCTCAATAAATTGCACCCACTTGGCACAAATTCTATTCAACTTATCATGTCCCTTCAAGTGCATCAAGGACTCATGTTCTTCAAAGAAAGGTTGGGTAGGGATTGTCGCATCTGACACAAAATCAATGTAATGCTTAATCTTTCTAATAGGTGGCAATCCACTAAACACGTCGCTAGAAATCATGACCTCATATTCCTGCAACAAAGAGACAACAACACTAGGCAAAGATAAGTTAAGTTCACTAGTATTAAGACTCGCCTTAGCATAAAAACTCACTTTTCTCTTTATTTTTCTCTTACTTTCTTCACTCTCTCTTTTCTTTCCACTCTCTTTTTCTTTTTCACTCTCTTTGTCCCTTTCATTCTCTTTTTTCTTTTCACTCTTTTTTTTTTCTGCCACTTTCTTTTTCTTCATCTTTTTTTGAACTCTCAATCTCACAATTATTTTTCAACTCATTCTCTATTTTTCTTGAGATTTTAGACTCACTCTCATCTTTCCCCTTAGGTGGTTTGATCTTCCCCTTTGTTACAGTTTCATCATTTTTGTCCCACTTTGGTTTCCAAGGAGTGATAGAAATCAAAGTATACCTTGTTGTACCATTTGTCTTTAACTGCCTTTCCACCTTTATAGCCATGTCACCATATCCTCTACCTCTACATAATGTTGCAACTCAACTACATTGGCTATCTTCTTATTCAACCCACTAAAAAATCTAGCCATTGTGGCTTCCTGATCCTCCACTATATTAGCACGAATCATAGCCACCTCCATCTCCTTATGGTAATCCTCTACACTCCTAGACGCCTGTGTAAGATTTTGTAGTTTTTTATAGAGGTCTTTATAGTAGTGGCTAGGTACAAATCTCTGCCTCATGATAGTTTTCAACTCTCTCCATGTTTCTACAGGCCTCTCAAGATTCTTCCTCCTATTGGTCACTAATTAATCTCATCAAAGAATAGCATAATCAGTGAACCCAATTACCGTCAACTTCACTTTCTTCTCCTCAGAGTAATTATGACAATCAAACACCAACTTTATTTTTTTCTCCCACTCTAGATAAACCTCTGAGTCAGTTCTACCTTGGAAAGATGGTATTTTCATTTTGATACTCCCAAGGTTCCTATCTACTTCATCTCGACCCCTTGGGTTTACCCTAAGTCTTCTTTCATACCTAACTCCTCTATGTCTATTCAATCCAACTTCAAATGTTAAGTCTTCCTCATCCTTATCATACTCTTCATTCTTATACTCATTCTCAAAACTAGGCTCACATCGCCTCCTATCTCTCCCACCTTACAGATTTCTAATCAATGCTTCTCGTTGATCTATCATATCCCTCACTTCACCCAACACAAAATTAAACTGCTCAAACTGTTGTTGCATGGCTTGCAACACAAAGGATGAGTTATCTGCCATCGTAATGTGCAGCACAAAAAGAATGTTAGTGAAAAACCTCACACACTCTCATACGTGTTTACACTCGAATAATGGCACTTCACTCATGTTTTACTCTTAATTGGCTTTTTTCCCGGTAATAGCCTCACACTCTCTTACCTTTTACCTCAATAGTTTTCTCACTCAAGTTCTTTAAGAACTAGTTGAACAAAAATAAGACAAGACAACCTTGTATTATTCCAACCAGTAATATAGATCCATGAAATAAGAACAATAAACAAGGAATGAATAAAATGACACGAGACACAAGGAATTTATATGAGGGAAAGAGTAATTATAAACAAGATACAAACTAGAAAGATGTATTCAGCCCTTTTGATGATAAAGCTCAATCAACAAATCTATTTCTTTCTCTTTGTTGTAACTATATAGCAACCTTTGAGTATGACATCACTTTTTTTTTTTGAATTTTTTTTTTCTTTTCCTTTCTTTTCTTTTCTCTTTCCTCTAATTCAATCACAAATAACAATATTCAATTGAAGATCAAGCAATTGAATCCAAACACACAGGAATTGACAAGGAATTATGAGAATCAATGGAACGGCACCCTAAGCAATTGACAAATTTAGAGATGCAAGAAACCCTAGCATTTGAAACACTAGGAGATGCAAATTTCAGCCAAACCCCAAAATCCTAAGAATTTGAGTAGCGTACTTTTTGTTTTTTTGTTTATTTTTCAACCCTAGAACAATGAAGCCCTAGAATTCAATATGCAAAAAATAAAAGATAGAATCAGACCTAATTGGAAACCGAGTTCTGAATACCAAATGATATGAACCCGCGGGAATGGAATCCCTTGAATCTACAATCAATTTGAAAACTCACCCAAGAAAACCAAACTCAAGTCAATGGATGGAGAATCTAGACCCGATGAGAACTCATTTCAAAAACCTAGACAATACTAAAATCTAGACCCGTTGAAGAACCCGTCTCAAGAATCCAGATTACAAGGAGGAACGCCACAAAGGTTGTGATTTACCTTTGATAAGTTCAAAAGTTCAATCAAGAATAAGAGGAGTAAAATTCAATTCACAATGAATAAATCATCAAATTTCATAAACTCATTAAAATAAGGCGACAAAGTGTATTTAAAGCTAAACCTAATTGAGAGCCTAACCCAAAATAAACCCCTTTTTTCCAAAAATAGCCTTGGATGAATAGTGCCGCATGAACAGTACCACGGCTACAATACCTCTCTTCAAAATCCTAGTTCCTAAAATGTAAATTTCCAAATAAGCACTTGGCCAAAATACAAGGTCTTCCCAAAAATCCTAATTTATAAAAATTAGACATATGTTGGCCAAACATCTAAAGCCCAATTATTCTAAACTAAGTCATTTAAATGATTTAAACAATTTGAAAGCTTTCAAGTGCCCAAGGCCTTTAAGGCATGTTATTGCCATCTTCCATAACTTGTATCAAATGATTTAAAATTGGATCTTCATCCTTCAAGCCCATTTTGAATGTTGGGCTCTTGCTTGACTCGTCGTAAGTGGATTGCATCTATCCTTGCATTGGTTCTTTGATCTTCTTAGCTCTTGATCTTGTAATATGCTCATATGGAACTTGTAAATGATCTTTAAAATTAGGTCCATCTTAGTTCCCATCAAAAGAATGAAAGGGAAGTGTTGAGTTCAGCAACTCAATAAGTGGAAGATCCAGTGTCAAGAATGTGTACAAATGATCAAAATGTAGATGATAGTGCACAAATAACATTCATTTGATAAAAATAGGCATGCAACAATGAATAGATAGCCATTTAATATGTACGAACTATCCTCGATCCAAATAAAAGTAATACAAATAATTGCAATAATTATTAATAGGGAATTGACCATAATCACAAGAAGAAAATACCAAATAATACAACATTTATCAACAATCTCAATTTTCATTTTATCTTACCTTATCCCAAATTTTCACATTTATCATTATTCACTATTCACAGCATCCTATAACCTGCACGTATGGTTTCCTCCAAGTAAGTTGTGTGCCCTTTACTCCCTTTTATTATCTAAGATTGTTCTCTCATATGACTTGCTAGTCTCCTGCCATGGGGTTTGCATTCCCTAAAGACTACATCTGCCATTGGATGTATTGCAATGTCCTATAATTAGACCTGGTACCAATCTCAAGAATGGAACATATTTAGTTGAATTCTTTAATTCTAAAAATTGACCAACATTATCTTCATAATTCCATTAGCTTGTTATAGGGACATGCTTAAAACAATATCATTTGTGCGAGCATGCATAGCTTAATGAGTGATGGAAAAAATACAAGTTTGCTAATTTTAATCATTTTCAATTAAAATTAGCAAGTTGTCTACTATTTATTCAATTAATTGAAAAGTATTTATTAATTAAACATCAAATAAACAAACATTATTTAAACAATTAGTTGTGAATCCAAAACAAAAATCTAGATCCATAATATAATAACTAATATTGAACAAATAATCCACAAGTTTGTTTATAGTATTAGCACAATTCTCACTTACATTGATTAATAAATTTTAACACTGTTGAAATACGTTGTACTTTTATTAGACCCCTCTTCTTTTTTCTCCTTTCTTTTTCTCTCTTCTTCTTACACTTTTCATTTTTCACTATGTCTCTCCTGCGCACACCTATTCTTTCTTTTCCTCAGCCTCTTTACTCTCTCTCACTTTTCACTACCCACAAGTCACCCAATGGTTCTCCCTATTTATAGTTAGGCGTCTTACTGCTTAAGTAAGAAGTCTAAAGTCAGTTAAGTAGAGCATTCACAACCGGTTAGGTAAAGGCTAGTTTAGCCAATAAAAAGTAAAAAAGGGGGTTAAATTCATCTTCATCCGGCTAGCGGTAATAACTTTGGAATTACCGAGTTGCTACAGTGCTAGCAATCTTTTGCTAGTACTATTCACTCAATAAATAAATAGATATTATTAAAATACCCAATTTTTTATTAAATCAAAGTCAACTCAATTCTCTAAACCGAGACCCCCAAATTTCTCTTTGACTCTTTGCTTTTTTGTTCATTTTCACGAAAAAGGACTTTCAAACATCAACTTCAACCTACGATTTTTCCCTTCTACAATTGTTTCTAGGCTTTCTATACAGCCAAGCAAAGCACGGATTTTTAGCTTTAATACGAATATAATCTCCAATTGAAGGTAAGTTTTTACCTTTAATTTTCAAATTCAATTTTAGTGATTATACAAATTTCCTTCAGATTTTGGTAAGTTTTTCTGTAGATTTTGTCTCTAGCCATGTTATTTTTTCTTCTTTTAACTATGGTTTGTTGAGTAATTTTTTTCATGACTTTTCTAGGTTATTTACTGATTATTTCTAGGTTTTTCTTGCTTTTATGCCATTATGTTTTATTGATGAGAAAACTGAATATTCCGTTTTGATATTTTCATGAATATAACATTCTAATTTGAATTGAAGAATAACTTTGGAATTACCGAGTTGCTACAATGCTAGCAATCTTTTGCTAGAACTATTCACTCAATAAATAAATAGATATTATTAAAATACCCAATTTTTTATTAAATCAAAGTCAACTCAATTCCCTAAACCGAGACCCCCAAATTTCTCTTTGACTCTTTGCTTTTTGTTCATTTTCACGAAAAATGACTTTCAAACATCAACTTCAATCTACGAATTTTCTCTCTACAAGTGTTTCTAGGCTTTCCATACAGGCAAGCAAAGCACGGATTTTTAGCTTTAATATGAATATAATCTCCAATTGAAGGTAAGTTTTTAACTTTAATTTTTAAATTCAATTTTAGTGATTATACAAATTTCCTTCAGATTTTGGTAACTTTTTCTATAGATTTTGTCTCTAGCCATGTTATTTTTTCTTCTTTTAACTATGGTTTGTTGAGTAATTTTTTTCATGACTTTTCTAGGTTATTTACTGGTTATTTCTAGGTTTTTCTTGCTTTTATGCCATTATGTTTTGTTGATGAGAAAACTGAATATTCCGTTTTGATATTTTCAAGAATATAACATTCTAATTTGAATTGAAGAATAATGGCACTAAAAATTTGAAAAAACTTTCAACAACTGAACATTGTGATGTAGGCCTTAGTTTTGTCAATGGATTTCAAGCATTTTCAGTATATATAGTACAAGTTGCTAGCTGATATTGTTTGAGAGTTGTTATTAGCTCTACTTCCATTCTTAATGGTGTATTCGTTGCCTATAAAATCCAGGGGAAAATAAAAGAAACTGTACATTGAGACCTCATATTTTTTTTGTTTTGGTTCTGGATAAGGAGTAGCACTTTAGTTGACCAAGTTAAACTTAAGTTCTAAAGCAGTATTCGTTATGTTACCCTTTTAGGATGAATTCCCAAGATCAAGGTAATATGATTTTCACAAGTCTTTTGCAAGGAGATGTTAACATTGGCAACTTATTTTTGGAAAAATCTCAAACTGTTCCAATGACTATCCAAGGCTTCAACCTCAAGAAATTATTTCTACTAAGAAAACACAATGGGGTGGCAACTTCTCTATAGAGGAAGCAAGCCTTTTTTTTTATAAGTAAAAATATTATATATATAAAAAAGGAATAACCAAATACACTGATGTATACAAGAAAACACCTTGCCCATTGACCCCAATGACCCAAAAAACCCGTGATAAACAACTCAAAATACACCAAACCCGACCCCAACCCCTTATTTCCCGTAGAACTAAAACGCTACCCGAAAACCCAACTCCAACCTCTTATTTCCTCCTTTAGAACTAAAACTTCACAATGCCCTCCCTTTGGACTTCCCTCTAGTTGAGCTACCACCCTTAGCGTTGTACTTGATTGCCCAATGAAGATGTTGTAACTCCTTGCTTTTCTTGAAACTTGATTTGGTTTCAAGAGTGTGGCTTGCCTCAATCGCAGTGATTAGTTCTTTAAATTGGTCTTCACATCCTCCATGTGAAATTTTCACAAATTGCTGGATCTTGCTAACTTCAGTTAGAATCCAATCCGATATTGGAAGAAGAGAGACCAAGGGAGCAACATTATCCCCAGACACAGTATCCAACTGCACCCTTGACTCTGGACTTTCCTCTATACAAGGCACCAATGCCAAGCTCATTGGTTCTCCAGCAACTCCATCGGTTCTCTCCAACGGTTTCAAGCCCATTGGAGATTTTAGGGTGACAGCAAGTTCCTTCACCTCTAGTGTGGTATCGGATTCTACATCTCTTTCAAACCCGACAGTACACCATTTTCGTTCAACTCTGACTAGGGAGCCATAGTTTCTTCAGGGACCAAGGGTGTAACCAGAGGTGAATGGCATTCCATTACTGATGTCTCAACGCCGATATTGGATGTAGACCCCACTTCAAATATTTCAAATTTCCTTTTGACCCGCCATACTCTCCTGGATCTAGTTATAGGGACAGGGCCAAATCCGATTTTTCATTTACCTTTAGAGTTTAAAGGGTTTGAGCTCGTCTTGTTTCTTCCAACTCTGTTGTCAGCTGAAAGCAGGTCTATTTTCGTAGACAAGAAAGCTATTGCTGCCTTCAACTCGACCAATTAGGTTTCCATCTCCTTTAAAGAATTGTGCATCTCTACAAGCGGGTTCTGAGGGGTGATTTGCAAACCCCCTCATTCTAAACCCCCCGAGGCATGACCCTTCTTCGGTCGCATAGGATCGCCTCGATACCGAGAATATACTTGGGTCTTTCCCTTCCAAGCTCTCTTCCGCGCCACCTACATGTTTGTTATAGCCCCCCTACATTTGAGTTGGAGGGATTGGCCCCCCTCCAACACCTCTTTGTCCTTCCACAGGACTGATCTTGCCTTGGAAAAAATCATGCAATACCTCCTCCATCCATCTACAGCCACTACCCCCTTCCTCGGAGATGAATATAAAATTCCTCCTCCCACCACCACCATACTCCACCGCCATATAACGTCCTCGAGAATTCGAGCAATGATGTACCGTGAAAGTACATTTGCCTTCCCGAAAACAAAGGTAAAGTACATCCCCAAGAATTTCCAGAAACTCGTGGTTCTGGAATGCTAGTCGAAGGAAATATGAGTTTGAAGCATGTTTTTGTTAAATTTCGGAATGCAGGCTATTTTGGTCTTCATTGCATACACTGTGCAAACTAATTCTGATTTCTTTAGTTGGATGTTGCTATTTTTAATCAGAGGTGAGACTTTAGAAAACTCAATGTTTTTCACAACTAGTCAGTCAATTTGAAATTGTTTAATGGTTGGGATTTGATCTCTTGTTGGAACCATATGGGATGAGATTAATTTTTGTGGGAAGGTATTGGCTGCACGGATATGATTGAAATGGGGATGAATCAAAACTTCCAAAAATTGATGAGCTTATTATGATATTCTTTTGTTTGTTCGTTTGTATCTCTTTCTTGAATGCAATTGAAGATAAGGGCTGATTTCAGTTATGGTAGTCTAGAGTGATCTTCAAATATCTTGGTCTCTAGCTTTGCTTGGCTTGGATTATAGTTTCCTTTTACTTTCCTCACATTTCAGGTTGAAAAACCATATCTTTTCTGGAGCAAAAGTTGCAGGATTTATTAGTTATCTTATTAAACTAATCATTTTTGAAATTATTGCCAGTGAGGTATTTGGATGCTTCCATGGTGTCTGAATGAGTCAAATATTTTTCATGTAAACCTTTTGTTGTTTTGATAGGGCTTAAAGTGATTCAACTAGTTTTCTTTGGGCCATTTCTTTTTTTTTCCCCCTCCTTAAGTACTTGCTTGTTTATGATTATGACATGTTGTTTCTACATGCTATTATGATTCCTCATCCTTCAGGTACATTCTTGTTGTATCAATGTAGAATTGGTATTAGTAGGGCCATTTAGATCTATACCTTTTTAGTATAAATTCTTAACCATAATGATGAGTTTTAAATAATGTGAGATATAACTCTTATGAATTTACTGTCCATATATGATTGAAATTTTAATGGTTAAATATTTGACATTTTCTCTATATTGTATCTTAGCTGGATGTTCAATATCTTTAATCCTCATGTAGCAATTGATTTCAGTATTGGACTAAACCCAACTCCTCTTTTGGAGCTTTGAGTTGCAATTGGCAACAAGGATCTCAATTAGCTTGGGTCAAAGTTGGATTTGATACAGCTTGTGGTTCCTTCCCTCATTAGTTCTAGATGAAATCAATTATTTAGTCTTTTCCATACTCATTATTTTTTATCTTTAGTCATGTAAATCATCAAGTTCATGGTCTGGGATTTGCAACAATGCATTCTTGATAGGTAAAAGAGTATTTTCCATACTCATTGTTTTAGATACTTGGTTGGTAATCAAAACACTTGCTTCACAGGGGTAAGGTCATTTGTATGAAAAGAATCGCAAACAGAACAAAAGACTTTTTTGCAATCATTTAAACAAATGTGTGTGTTGGTTTCAAAAATTTTATATGTGATTGTTGGGTAGAAGAAGGGTTAGCAAAATATGTTTGCTAGATTATTAGGTTGAGAAAAAAAATTAGTTGGGAAACAATAATTTAAGTACAAATTAAATTACTAATTAACATATGATTAGTGTAATTGAAAAATATAAAAAAATTAAAAATATTATTATAAAAAAATAATATTATATTACTATTTTGACTAATCCAATGTGGGGTTTTGGCTAGGGAGGATTTGGATTTATAAAAAATATACAATTTTCATCAAATTTTAGAGATGATTTTGATGAAACCAATATCAATACTCTAAAGTCTGTTAAGTAGAGCTTATCTACTGTCAGCCTATTGCCTAGTCCTAGCACCCTAGGTTTAGGGCTGGCGGCATTTTGGCCTCCCACCTTTTCTATTACTCTTTCTGGACTTTCTCCCTCTTTACATGCTCCATTGTTCTTATATGGAGTCCTTTCTTTTCTTTTTCTGAGAAAAAATCATATTGCATTTATTAATAACGATCATTACAAACTGGACCTGAAATATACATTACAAGCCAATTACAATATTAATAGCCCCTAGTATACACCTGTGACTAACATGGTCTAGTCCAATGCTACAAACCTCTACAGATCTAAAGTCTGATAGACAATACAACTCTGCCCAAAACATATTTAATCAAACTCCATACGTTGTCTAAGACGGAGTAGAGTAAACCAAACCCCATACTCCGTCTCAGACATAGTTGATGACACACTCTACGGACGAAAGTCCAAGAGACTGTGTTTTTTATTTTTATTTTTCTAAAAATAAAAGACATTACATAATTAAAAAATGTGAAAAAATAACGGTTTACATCTTGAAAAGATATAGATCTGCATTTTCAACCTTGGAGGAAAAAATAACACAAACAGCAGTTGTGATGACGTGTGAGAGCCACGCGCCACTCTGGAGGTATGACGGATGGTCAGGTCTGAAGTAGCCAGTAGTCTTGGACCCAGAAAAGCCACTTGTGGGGGCAGAAAGGCTCCCTAAGTGGTGGCGCATGGAGTGCACGCACTTTATTTGGGCCGTGCATGTGGCTCACACGCCACTCCGTTTGGTGAACTTCTTCGCCCGTTTGAAGGATTGGTGCCTTGGGAAGACTACAGTGAGGTGCATGGTGGTCGCCGGACGTCGGAGAGCAATAGATCGGCCTTCTCCATACTTAGCCCTGAAAAACACCTAAAAATGAAAAAGAAAAAGAAGAAAACTAGAGATGAGAGGAATGAGAGATTTTGGAAAGGGGGGGGGGGGGGGGAGCTCCCCTTGCACCGTTTCTCTAGGGGGTTTCTAGAGAGAATGAGGAGTCTCTTTCTCTAAGAAGCTAGTGCTGGCTCCTCACTCTATATGTAGTCCTTCTAAGCCTACACACAATATATATCTATAAAAGCAAATTACACATTTACATATCACAAATGATGTCAGTTTCAGTGCAAGTATCCTCGACGTTTCCAAGTACTTCCGAGCCGAGCTTCTGGCATGGCATTATATATATATATATATATATATATATATATATATATATATATATATATATATATATATATATATATATATATATGTGATACATAAAGGTACGTAGAAATAAAAAAGACTCTAAATTCCCACAATTAAAAATTGTAGTGTAAACTTTTTTTTTTTTTTGAATCATCAATAATTACTTCTCATGCATTCATAATCATAAGGTGCAAAACTGCATCTGTTTACAATCTGTCACCAACATGCTGTTGCTCTAAACTATTATATAGCATTTCTCTGTTGATTATACCAGCAATGTCTATAGGTCCCTCTTCAATCCAGCAACATTCACCTTCCATTCTCAAAGCCCTCTTAGCAAGTTCATGAGCCACACTATTGCCTTCTCTATATATGAACTCCACAGACCAATCTTGTCTATGAAACAATCTGCATCTCATGTCCTAAAAAATCTGCCCCATCGATGCACATATATCTCCCTTCCCTGTTACCCATTTTATTACTCTTTCAGCATCTCCTTCAAACACTGCCACATTTCTACCATTTAGTTCCACTACTAAATCCATAGCTCTCCATAGAACAGCAGCTTCAGCCAGATCAAAAATTCAGAAATTGTAGAGTAAACTGAATGTATTAGTATTACTATATATCTATATATGTTATTTGTTTCAAAATTATATTTAAGGCATAGAATATTTATATATATTTTAATCAATTCAATCAATTGGCCGCACCTATTTCGTTGTATTTGTTAAGTTAGTGATTAATTTACTGGGTATTACATGCATAACTCTGATGATGGTTGTCATGGTGTACATCCATGATTTGATAAGATAACTAAAAAGTTGAAGATATAAGAAATAAATTTGGACGCTGCTAGTTGAACGCGATAGACCGAACAGATAAATTATATTAGATCAATCACTGCATTTGTAATTTTTTTTCTTTTTTATTTTTCAAATATTTTATAAATATTTATAAATATTTTAATTTTTTCTAAAAAATACACACAATCAGTCACTTCCTTAATTATTAAAAATAAAAATAATACATCGGCCTATTTCATCGGTTTATTCCATCCGTTAGAATAGCATTTTCCGTAAATTTTATGCGGTTCAACGGCTTCCATCACCAGATTTTCTCTCTAGTACTTGTCAGTATTTCTATCACATTAGAATGACAAAGGTTTTGGGTGTTGTTGAATTTAACAAGTTCAAAACCACAAAATTTAAAACTCTCATCTCAAATCGAAAGTAAAAACAAAATCACATGTACATAATTTCTTTAATTTCAGTTGATGGTTGTTTTAAGTTTCAAGACAAAAAAATAGCTTCATTTTCTTTTTGACCTCGTGAACCTTGACCCATTTCTTACCTCGATACATGCGTGGAAGTTCAAAGCTTGCCATAACGGCATGAGATCAAGACAACTGAGGGGAGGATAGAAGGGGTGGGTAGATGATCAGGCAACAAATCATGAGAGTCATTGCTGCAACTTTTCTTATCTCGATCCCCATGCGCACGTGTTGCAGGCTAGGATTAACAACAGTACTGCATGCCGGACCCCGGTGAGCTCAGGCAACAAATCAAAATTATTAAGCCTTTACCAGCTAGTATTAATTTGATAGATAGATAGATTGCAGTAGCCTGTCTAATCAATCTTTCAGATCATAACGATGGATACATCTCATCTCCTTCGTCTCATTTTCTTGCATCCAAACAACAGACAGGAGAGGCCACTCATTGTACTATTGTAGACTGCCAAACAGAAATTAAATCATGGCAATCGTGTACATATTTTGATCACCCAAAATATTAACCCCTTTGACTTATTATTTGGGACCCTTAATTAATTTGCTTTCCAACTCAAATGTTGTTTGGTGTATTCAAAATCCCGTTCTCTAGCTTTGTAATCGCTCTAAAAAAGATGAAGAGTGCCATATGTCATGAAATATCATAAAATATTTTATTTTTCTTGTCTCTAACATTAATTAGTTCTAGATGAGTTGGTAGCTAACGCTCCAACAAGTATAATCCGTAAAAGACCACGGATAAGAAAGTAAAAAAATGCAGAGAGAGCAAGATCTAAACTTAAAGCAAAACTGCACATTGCCATATATGCCTAGCTGGTCATTAATTAATGGAAGCCTCGTATAGACATCATAGGGTTTAATCAATGAAAGAACGGCCAGTACTACATTGGAAACTTGCATGCGGACAACTTGATAAAAATGTAATAGGGCCAGATCAGGAATAATTAATTTGCATGTTTCATGCATGCAATTCGGTATCGTTCTTTTTAATAAATTAAATAGATTTTTTTTAAGTTTTTGTTCGAATTGGCGGAGAGATAAACACGTAAAGCAAATTCTATGTAATGCTCTGTACCAAGCCTAGCCTAGTCCATTGCTTATTCATTCATGCATGATCTGATTTTGTGCTTTAGTACTACTTGTTGATCGTGTCGTTTTTGTTCCCAGAAGTCAGAATATTGGGGATCATGATATTCATATTTTGCGTAAGGAAAACATGCAGTTGGCTGTAAAGCTCACAATATATATGGGAGACAACATCTCCAGTTGCCCAATCTGTCAAGACATGTCTTTCTTCAATCAGTACTTCATCAACATTATTCTGATCACCTCAGCCAGTCTTATAGGAATGCCATTCATTCAAGATCTGTGCCTTGTTCAAACTACATAAAGCAAACTCGACTAAACATATCTTATTGAAGATCATACTTAAATTAATCATTAATTTGTTCTATCTATAATAATATCTGAAAGTCAACCATCCTATTCTTTACTAATATGGCAGGTTCCGATAATGTTAGGTTATGGATGCGTGATGGGCATTCTATAATTATAAGCGCAATATTCAGGTTGAAATTTTCAAATGATGTGATATAAATATATATATATATATATATATATATATATATATATATATAATAAATGAGCATGGCCCTACGTTAAGGTTAATGTTGATGCAGCCTTCGAAGTTACTAATGGAAGGATGGGAATAGGAATTATTGTCAGAGACTCTATTGGCAAGCTGCAAGCAGTAGTGACAGCTACAAGGGAGCATATTTCTTCAGCTGCCCATGCCGAATGTGTGGCCCTCCTTAGAGCTATGAAGTTGTGCGTTGAACTTGACCTCAATCAAGTTTATTTTGAAGGAGATGCAAAGGTAATAGTGGATGCAATCAATTCCAAAAGAGAAGATAATTCAAGGTTAGGCCAGCTGATTGAAGATATGCAGCAACTAATGAGCAGGAACCAAGCGTGGAGTCTGCTTTTTGTACCCAGATCAGTAAACAATGTGGCTCATACGACAGCCAAGTTAGCTCTTAAGTTTGTTAGTGAAAAGGTGTGGTTTAATGATGGCCCTCCTGAGGTTCTGCAATTAGTCCTAGGAGAGGCAGTGATACCTGATGTATGTTTACTTGATTAAATGAAATTGGTCTTACTTTAAAAAAATAAATAAATAAATGAGCAAATTTAGGAGCTAGACATAAGAATGCGTGCATGGAAAGGAACACTGCTAAAATAAGGATTCAAAATAAGTGTAAGAACTCGAAAATCCCCTCTCGCTTCTCTCTCTAGGAAAACCTCTCGCTTCTCTCTAAACCCTCCCAAACTTAGATCCACAATACGGGGTGGGAGTTTCGGCTCCTCCCCCCCTTTCCTTCTCCTTCCTCTCTCTACTGTCCATTTCATTCTGTGTAGTGTTTTTTTATTTTTACTTTTTTGTGTTTCTCAGGCCAAATAAGGGAGGATCGCTGTTCGGGTCTTTCCAGCCGTCGCCTTTCCACACGTGCTCCATCGGGATGACGCCTAGCTGCCGATCTTTAAGACCACCAAATCCGGCATCCATCGGAGTAGAGCGTAGCCCGCACACGCAGGACGAAGCTTCTGGACCCTACGATGCGTGGACATCACACGCCACTGAGGAGATCTCTGCCAAGGCCACGCTCGACTTCTTCGGACTCCCTATCTCTGGGACTCCCAAGATCGACCGTCGGCTTTTCTCACATAGTGAACAGTATCCTGGATGTGCCACTACGAATGCTCTATACACTGTTCATCTTTTTGTGTTTTTGGCCATCTGTGTTCTGTTGTTCCATTTTCAGTTTTCAGTTGTTGTTTTGTATTTCTGTTTCTGTTTTACTGTTGACTCGAGTCAGGTGTTTTGGCCTTTGGATCGAACACAACTGGGGCAAAAGCTGATAGAGAGTGGTGGGTGATGCTACGGCCAAGGCTAGCTAGTAGGTGCTGTCTGCACAATGGAGGCTGTTTTGTCCGTACGTGAGCTGGATGCTCATGCTATCAAGGCTTGAGATGCCGACGCTTGTGGTGGGCGTGAAGCCCGGGGTGACATTAGTGCTTGTGGTTCATCAATTTGTTAATATGTTTGTTTTTAGTTTTTGTTTTAGTTATATTAGTTATTAATAAATTAGAAATAGGCTATTGGATTTAGTGTCCATAGCAGTATCCCGTACTCTTTCTCCTTGAAAGGATAGAGGGGGCCGTTAAGCTCTGTTTTACAGTGTTTTCCTATGGTAGGAGAGAGCTCATTGCGAAATTAAGACAATAACCGTCACAAAGGAATTTGTGTGTGGGGAAGCTCCATAGCTAATGCGTAGTTGGCTTATAATCTAGAATTTTCATGTATTGATAAATGACATCTATAACTTCGGTTCATTAATGAAATGAGTTTGTTTAAAAAAAAGTGTAAGAAATGTTACTCTAAGTGGGCTTCTACACCACACATCATTCATATAGTATAATTTTATTTGTAATATTAAAATATTAAAAATTATTTTTCAAATCAAATTATGGCACTTACAAGCAAAGCAGAACAGAAGATAGAGGAAACTAAAACTTTAGCTAGTAGACAAACTACTTTCGGTAGCAAGCAGTACTCTCATCGAGTAGGGCAAATATTGACTAGCTTTTTCACTTTAATTTGAGAAAAAAGATAATTGTTTAATCGTAATTCAATTGAATTGCTCAAGGCAATATGTAAATATATATATATATATATATATATATATATATATATATATATATATATATATATATACTGATTGAGATAATTTACATGCTGATGAAAAAAAAATTCTATCAGTTCATAGCACAAGACATTTGGAAGACAAGGATTACAACATACATTATCATCATCTAGACATGTGGTTTACTATAAAACCAAATTGATACTTATTTTTAATTGACCTGTCTTTCCCTTGTGATTAACATGCGAGAAATGCTACATACACAAAATAATTACACAAAATAAATCTACAAATTGATGTTTAAGTTAACCACGGAAGTGAATGGTTTAAAATGCCACAATTGTACCATTTACATTCGATGCATATCACTTGAAAGCTGTTTGTAAAATAAAGAAAACAAAAAGTGTATAAAAACTAAAAATAAAGAGCCCGATCAATTTTAAAAACATAAAAACAACACAAATAATTATAAACAAGACATATTGAAAATTTCATAGATTAAGACAAAAAATGAACCATATATTCTTCAAATTCAAAATATAACAACAAAATTATTTAAAAATACAAAAAAAAAGTGTTTTATAAAGGAAGTGTGAGGGGAGTAATCCCCTGGGCCGAGCTCAGGCAAAAAGGCTCGAGGATAAGGCCTGGGCCGGGTCAAGTCGACCTAGGGAGAGGAGTAATCGGGTAGAGCACTCTAACAAAAGGTTAGAAGGCAGACAGGACAGTCTGACACCATTACTGGCTGACAGTCAGGGACATCCTCTGTCCTTGGACCCTATCATCCGAATTGTGCAGAATGGTGGACAAGCCTAACCAAGACCACGCCACATTTAATAGAACGGAGACGAACACACCACAACAGAGCCACACTGCATTTAATGCATCATGGGGCTCGACACGCCACGATGTGCCTCGTAGGTGTTAGGGACAGCCGCAATCAAGTCTAACAAGTCTGAAGCGCAGCAGGAAGTTGGCAAGGACACCCGACCCCAATATGGAGTGCCATAACCAACACTTCCGCCTCGGGAACCGCCCCGACTAGGTATAAATACCTCCTCCCTCAGCCAAGGGGGTATTTATACTTTAGCTCTTGAATACTTCAGCTCTCATTCTCCTTGACTGAATATCTCTCTCTCTCTCTTTTCCAATTACTAACTTAAGTATCGAAGGTATGACGGCCCCCGAGCCCCCCATTCTTTATTCTCCATTTTAGACAGGTACCAGATTGAGCCCAGTTGCATGGAGTTGCCCAGGCCGCAAAACACAACTTCAACAGTGGCGCCGTCTGTGGGATTTCTTTATTTCCTATAGTAGCGTGTCCTTTGCATGTCGGCACCAACGTGCTCCCAAGCCTCACATCGTGAAGACGAACAACCTGAAACGATGGAAGCAAGAACCAACAAACAAGCTGAAATGATACGAAAGCTGATGGAGGAAATGACAGCACTCTGCCAAGAGAATGCCTCCCTGCAGAGGACTAGCAGGGAACTGTGTTCGCTTGCAGTAGCTTGACTTCGAGCCAATGGATCTAGGTCTCCTTCGATTTCACCTCAGTCCTCAGACATTGGACTTCCCAGATAGTGAGAAGAGCTTGAACAAAAGTTGGGAACATCACCTGATGGCTGAGGCCAGCTGGTTCTTCTCCCATTGAAGCGCTAGGATCCCCTTTCGAAGATCCTCATCTTTCTTCTCCGAGCCCTTCTGCGCATCCCGGAGATGTTGGATCTCCAGAGAGGCTCGGGTGAAGTCCACCTTGATATTGGCCAACTCCACCTTCAGCCCAGACTTCTTCCTCTTCTGCTTTTGGACCTTGTTCCACAGGTTCGCATGGCGTTTCTTCAACGAGTCAAGGTCCTCTATCAGCTCATTGCACTGCCTAAGAGGGCCTCGACTTCCTGTTGAGCCTTATGAACCTTCAAGCGAGCAAGGATAGCTAAGGATTAGAGCACCTTGTTCTCCTCCTCAAGCTCCTCATCCTCCTTGATGATGATGCTTGCCAATTGGTCCGCGGCCAGAAAAAGAAAATTATATTAGAAAGAAGAAAGGGAATTGTCCACAAGGCAAGCTAAGTGAGAGGCAAGACATACATGCGCAAAGAGAGGCCTCAACTTTTGAGCTTCCCGTTCAATCGCCTTGGCCGAAGCTTGCTTGAAGCCTGGGCTAATGGACTGGCTTGCCCTTGGATCGGCACTAGAAGAAGAGGCCATGCCTGCAAATGGCTGCGAGGGCCGCGACACGTCCTCAATGGACTCCAGCTAAGGGCCTGTTGCGGAGGCTTCTGGAACACCGGCCTTAACTTGTTCGGGGACCCCAGTCCTCAAGGTGGGTTCCTCAGCTTGCAAGTGTCCCCCATTGATCGTTGGCTGAGCCCCCCTTCAGCCGAGTGTGGTCTGTCAGTTGGGGGGCTTGGCAAGGACATCTTCTCCGGAGAAGCAAAGTATGAGTCCACCTTCGGCTCTAAGGAAGATCGCAAGGGGGGCGATGGGATCAACACTCGATCTTCGCTTAGCACTTAGACGAAAGGGGAGCTTTGGCCCGCTTCCTCCCTAAAATCCATCATAGAGACCACGGAGCAGTTGGGAGCCCCAACGTATGGGAGGACTGAAGGGGCGGCATCTTCGTGAACAGTAACCTCCAAGAGAGAAGGAGAGATTGAGGACTCGGCTGCGGCCACTGTTGGAATGGGCAGAAAGGTCTCCCAAGCAAGTGATGCCTCTAAGGAGACAAAAGACTTCATAGCTACGGCTCCATAGGGGGCGGTTGAGTGAAGGCATCAAAGATGGCGGCCCAGAAGACTCTGTCATCTTCCCTCCTCTTCGACAAGAAATGTTAGAATAATAGACGCCCACGGGACTGCCATTGAGGCCAGCATCAAATGCTTCACCTCAGGAAAGGAAACAAATCCCCAAGTAGAAGGAGCAGGGGCCTCAAGGCACTCAAGGCACTCAAGGCGCGTGCACTGGGATCCCTCGGCCTCGCTCCTGAGGGACCCCCAAGCAGAAGGAGCTAGGACCTTAGGACACTCGGGACGAGCACACTGAGACCCCCCCGGCTTCGCTCCTCGAAGCCTTGTGGGGAGAGGGGGGCCTAGTCCCTCGGGCATCGCTTCGAGACCCACCAGCATCAACTCAGGGGGCCCTGCCCTCTTCCTCAAGTGCCACCTTCGACCGTTTTCCCTTGCCACCGGCCACAAGAGAGCTTAAGGGACGCTTCTGACCCTGGGGCGACATAGAGTCCATCAAGAAGTCCTGCCCGACCATGAATGAGCGGTCAGGAGCAATCAAGTAGCTTCTAATGTTGACATCTTACAGCACCTCATCAGTCTCCACATCGTAGGGGTGGGCCAATACCTAGGATAGCACTGTCGCTAGCTTAGCCTCCTCCCTCCAGGATAGATTGATGATCAGGCTCTTGGATAGGGGACATAGGACCAGATGACCTGGATGGAGAACACTTTGTGGTCCTTCTCCCCCTCGGGGTACTCCCATCCTGAGCCAGAGGTGAAGAAAAATTTCTGGGACCAATCCTTGATGTGCGAATGATGTGACTCAAGGTTGGCGATACGCCTCCTAGGCGAACGCGCTTGAAAGCTGCACAAGCTCCCGTCCAAGCGCAACACACGGTACACTGATAAGAACTCCTAAGAAATTAAGTCGGGGTACTCCTCTGAACTGGCGCTAAGCACCCTCTAGTAGATGATGCAGCTGACCATTAGAATGTGCTAGGTGTTCGAGGGCCAACCCAAGTAGTGGAGAACATCGCGAACGGGACGACAGAATGGGGACCTAAGCCCATTCGCGAAAATGAAAGGGTAGAGCGCCACACAGCTCGCCATCCCACTGAAGTCTAAGGTGGGTACGTGGCACCCGGGGACCTCCCGAATCACCGATGAAGGAATGTTGTACTTTGCCCTAAATGCCTGGAGGTCGGTTTGACTCCTAGCTCTTCTCAGCAAAATATAGAGGCTTTGAAGACGAAGAGCTCTTCGGGACCTTCGAAGCCATAGAGAAAGGTGAAAGGACTCGACTGAGAACAACGAAGGAACTGAGGACTGAGTCGAGGGACTTGATGGAGAATGGCAAAGGGACTGAGGACTGAGTCAAGGGACTCGGTTGAGAGCATCGAAGGGATTGAGAGTTGGGACAAAGGACTTGACTAAGAACGCGAAGGAACTGAGAGCAAGGAAGAAGACAACGAAGGCAAGGAAGACGATGAAGAAGGAATGAGGCAAATGGTGGAAATGAAAGGGGGAAAAGGCCATATATGGGCCGCACACGAACCCAGGCGTCGTTTGATATTACGAGTAGGTGGCCTCGAGAAGCCCAAAAGGCGAAGGGCAGCACAAACATGGGAGATCGCATCGAGTGCATGGATAGCATGGGCCAATGAACAGCTCGGGACTTGGGTAGACACACCCCAGCTGATCCAACTGTCAGGAGACATGGGAACTCCAAGAATCAAGGCGGCGCCCGCATTGAATGACTCGGGTAGGTGGCCTCAGGAAGCCCAAACGGTTAAGGGCTGCGCAAATATGGGAGCTCACATCAAATGCGTGGAGAGCATGGGGAAATAACAGCTCAGGATGTGGGAAGACACACGCCCCACCCGATCCAACCGTTGGAGACTTGGGAACTGCAGAAATTGAAGCGACGCCCCGATTGAATGAATCGCGTAGGTGACCTTTGGAAGCTCAATCGGCAAAGGGCTGCACAGGCATGGGGAGCTACGTTGGGCAAGTGTAGAACGTGAGCCAGTGCTCAGCCCGGGATAAGGAGGACACTTCCCAAATTTAACATTTGTGAGGTTGGAAAGACGATAGAAACCTAAGTGCCCTCACACATTCATGACAGGAATAGACATTTTAAATTCCCACCACACATGTGTGCTAGGAATTCGCAAGGTACTGTGAGTGGAGTAATCCCCTAGACTAGGTCCGAGTAGAAGGCCCAATCAGTAGGGATAGCCGCAATCAGGTTTGGTAGGTCTGCAGTGCAGCAGAGAGTTGGCAGGGACACCCAACCCTGATATGGATTGACATAACCAACACCTCCGCCTCGGGAACTGCCCTGGCCAGGTATAAATACCCCATTCCTTAGCCAAGGAGGGGAGGGGGTTCACACTTTTGAATACTCCAGCTCTCATTCTTCTTAACTGACTATCTCTCTCTCTCTTTCCCAATCACTAATTTAAGCAACGGAGGTACAACAGTTGCCGAGCCCCCCATTCTCCATTCTCATTTTCAGATAGGTACCAGACCGAGCCTTGTTGCGTGGAGTTGCCCAGGCCGCGAAACACGACTTCAACAGAAAGCAATGGTACTAGCTAGTGGCATTGCGGCAACCCTTGATCGCCAACGAATCAAAATAAAAAATGTAAAAACAATGTAAAAATTAAAAGAAATTTAAATATTGAATGATTTATAAAAAAGTAAAAAGTAAAACATAAATTAAATAGTCAATATGATGACCAATTTATTTAAAAAATGAAAACAAAAAAGAGATATATATATTTATGTGACGTTTCAGTTTAATAATGAAATTAGTTTGACGCAGAGGATATGACTAATATTGAAATTAATCGTATCTTCATTACTAGAAGACGTTACTTTCATTAAAAAAGAAATACAACTTTTTTTTTTCTTTCTCAATTTCCTAATAAAAGAAAGATAGACATTGATCGATGTCAATTATAAATCACTATAGAGAACGCTTCACATGCGAGGCTTATGCTCTATTACTAAATGAAAAAAGAAAAATAAAAAGAAGTACTATGTTTAACCTTCTGGGTTGGAGGAAAAAAAAAAAAAACAACTATATTCACAAGTTTAGGAGGGACTTCAACTAATGTCCACTTGTACAAATCTTATAACAGAAATACTAGATCTACATAGAGATATTACAAAATTAAGTATTTACGTTGATGTAGCTTAAAATAATATGTTAGATATATTTTACAACTTAATATATCATATCAAACTACGTCAGTTTGTAAAATATTTTATTTTCGTATAGATCAAGCATTTGTCATTTTATAGAAAGGCATATGTTGCAAAAATACTAAATATTTCAAAGGATGGAAAGCAATGCATGCATATCAAGTAATGCAACGCAACGTTATGTTGGGATCTTAATTTAGACCGGAATATATTTAGTTGAATTCTTTAATTATAAAATTTGACCAACTTTATCTTCGTAATTCCATTAGCTTGTTATACGGACATGGTTAAAACAATATCATTTGTTCGAGCATACGCAACTTAATGAGTGATGAAAAAAAGGATATAAGTTTGCTAATTTTAATAATTTTCAATTAAGAATAAATAGTAGACAAATGCCAGAATGACAAGTAATTATTAGTTAAACATCAAAATATTATTTAAACAATTATTTGTGAATCCAAAAAAAAAATGGAGATCCATAATATAATAACTAATAATGAACAAATAATCCACAAATTTGTTTTTAGTATTAGCACAATTCTCACTTACATTGATCAATAATTTTAACAATGTTGAAATACAATCTACTTTTACTAGACCCCTGTTATTTTTTTCTCCTTTCTTTTTTTCTCTTCTTCTTACACTTCTCATTTTTTACTATTCCTCTCTAGCGCACACCTACTTTTTCTTTTCCTCACCATCTTTACTCTCTATCACTTTTCACTACCAACAAGTCACCAAAATAGTGCTAGACGCCTTGCTGCTTAAGTAAGAAGTGGATCATTGACATTGGCTTAGCCAAATGTCAATGAAGTCAAAAATATGGCTATTTTTTGTTAGCCAAATGCCAATGAAGTAAAAAATATGGCTTATTTTTTGTTAAATCTGTTGCATTAGATTAGCTAAAGCCACCCAAGTGACACTATGAGAAAGAATACTTTTTCCAGCACCAAATTTCACTGCTAATACCTTAGAAAATCGCCAGAAATCCTCATTCTCGGCACTATTTCGATTACCGCATGTTCATTGCAATTTTTTGCTTTTTTTGGCACAGAATCAGCTAACCACAAAAGGTATTTTATGTCAAAAGGTATTGTTTAAGTGATCCACTTGTACCCAGGGGCATAATTGTAAATGGTTATAAATTGTTTGAATTCCTGGCCAAACAATATCATTCGCCTCTACAGTTTCAAATTTTATTTCCAAATTTTCATTTTACAAATTTTCAACTTTCCTTTTTAGGATATATTCTTTTCAATAAGGAAATAACTTTTGAGACGGATTTAAGCTCAAGCGGGTGCCTTGTTATCTCACTTTCCTTTCCTTATATATACCACTTTCAATTACATATTCATGGACTAGGTAGCCTAGGTTTCACCAGAAAGAAATTGTTGAGAGTTTTGCTATGTACAAGCAAGTTTATGTACCAATCTGCGTACTAATGTTGTTGCCTTCATATTCTAAATTCAAATTAACACTGTTTTTAATAAAGTCTATTTTCTAAACAATCATATTAAATGAGTGCACGTATTAGTGTGCAGAATCACTTACAACTAAATTTTTCCAATTGTTGAGCTTGAAAAGAATGACTTGCAGCCTACAGGTACAAGCATCTGTTCTTAACACATACCCATATGCTACTTAGCATACTTTCATCAATTTCTTCTACAGAATAACATATTTATACCATCTATTGCAGAAAAACAAACAATATTTACAAAGATTACTCTGGGTTTTGACTTAAAAGGAAACTTTCCATTTTGGGATGGCACTTCTCCAAGTAACTAAACACAGATGGTGATCATTTATATTAGATTTCAGGAATCTATAAAAATGCTTATATTGAAGTAAAGAAGCCAGATTGCACTAGAGAAAACTGGTGAAAGGAAATGAAACACCATGGCCAAATTTGACAATTGGCACCTGAACCTTCCCAATCACCTGAGAAATTTTGTAATATTTTAGATAAAAAAAAGTTCATGCTAAACAATATTTTTTTTATACAAGTCACGTCAATTTATTTAAGATTAAAAAAGGACTTACTCCAATACCCGGAAAGTATACAAAAGACCCACCTAACTAGCAAACATGCTAGAGAAATTCAACCATATATATATATATATATATATATATATATATATATATATATATATATATATCTGCATATTCTTTGTCCTTCCCCTCTATGAAAGTGCCCTTGAAAGAGCTAGCAAACACTTTTGCGGGTTTTCGAGACCGGAATCCAGAATCAAAACCTATAATGGATAGAAGTCAGGCAAATGTTTAAATTTGGTTGACCAAGTACAAGACATCCATTATCCATTTACGAGTGATAGTTCCAAATATGACAATATAGATCATCTCAGCTTCTAGGCCAGCATAAGAACATTTATAAATGCTGCCATTTATTTTAAAAACAACAACAGTAAGAATGTTCTCATTTTCCAGCAAAAGTAAGAACTTTCAACTTGTGAGCTGCCAAACACAAGCTAGTAATTTAAGTTAAAGTCTAATGTACAACCAACCAAATTAGTAAAAATACATACAATGCCAAATTCAATGGGATTTAGGTTTTGTTTAGTTCAATTGTGTTGAGTACAAAAAATAATAGAATATCATAGACAAGCATGGAAAATTCTATGGAGATACTTGTTTTAAATTGTATAAGATAACGCGGAACAATAACTTTCGTCAATATCACTAGTTGGAAGATAGAGCCCTGTCTTCAATGATCCAAGGGAGAGATGGGGAAAGTTGGTAGCTGTGGGTTGCGAACAGAACAAGGGAGAGAGGGAGGGCCTTGGACTGCTGGGTTAGGCATGGAGGAGAAGGGGGCTTCGATAGAGGACTGGCGATGGCGTTGAGGTGTGAGTGGTGGCGAACAATGCCCCTAGCGGCGGTGATATAGAGAAATCCGAGAGTGAGAGAGGTGAAACCAAATTCGGGGAAAAGGAAATTTCCAGAGTGGGGGCTAGGGGAGAAGGAGGGGGTGGCCGTCGAGGTGAGGTGGCGGTGGTGGGGTGGGGTCACTGGAGATGGGCTGTGTGTGGCGGCATGGGTTGAGGGAGAAGAGGGATTGGGGAGAGAGAGAGAGGGGGGGAGAGAGAGCTGGAGGGAAAAAAAAAAGAGGAAAAAGAAGAAAAGGAAAACGAGGAGATTTTAATTTTATTAGCTTTTTCAGCGATATTAACTCACTGCAAAATCTTAAATGTTGCCGCAAAAGTCAAACCGTTCATTTTCAACGATATTAAAAGAAGTTGGAACTGATCATTTATGGCGACTAAATATTCGCCGGAAATAGTCTTGAACAATTTTTCATTGATCTTGTAAAAGGTCATTTTCGGCACTTTTTATTCGCCTCTAATAACCATTAAATCGCTGCAAAAACTATCCATTGTGCGATTTTGCTATTCATAAATTAATACCACTACAGTCACAATTTTTTCTTGCGACAACAAAAATCGCCGCAATAGGTCTCAAAATCGTCTCAAATAATTGAACAGTGAATTCAATATCATAATTTTGAATACATTGGAATTCAGTGGCAAAATGAAAATCTCCACAAATAAGGACTATTTGCGGCAATCTTAAAATCGCTGAAAAATGTCTAATTTCTTTTTAGTAGTATATGAGATTATGAGTTACAGTAAATCAAAAGCAAAATTCAGACTTGGTGAGTTGCTATTCACCCATCAAATTCGTATTTTCGAAATGTTTGGAATTTTAAAAATAGGTCTCGAGCATTTCTCTTAAAAGTATTTTTAATTTTTTTCACTTAATTATTAAGGAAATATTTTTTTAATGATGTAAATTTTTTATTTTTTAAAAAAAATATTTATGATGATTAAAAAAAATACTTTATGAACATTTCTTCCTAACGTTTTTTCGATACAAAAAATCTTAACAATTTTTTATTATTTACAATACACTTTATATTTTATATTTTTTGTATTAAATATTTATTATATGAATAATAAATAAAAAATTTAAAAAAATTTAAAAAATATATTAAAAAAATATTAAAAAATTAAAAAATATATAAAATATGGAATGTGGTGCACCTCTTTTCGATAACTGTAATGACCCTCTTTTTCTATTGTCAGTCTGAGTCAAGTAGAGCTTATCTATTGTCAGCCTACTACCTAGTCCAAGCAGTACCCTAGGTTTAGGGCTGGCTGCAATTTGGCCGCTACCTAACGTATCCCTAATTATTTCAGTTTCCGAACAAGTATAAAAATGAATACACTAACGCAATTATCAGCTTCGGCATTTCCGAGCCCTTCCCGAGCCGAGCTCCCGGCATGGCATTTTCCATATATTTATATATATATATATATAAATAATGAGATACATAAAGGTAGAATATAAAAAAGACTCGAAATTCGAACAATTAAGAATTATAGATTAAATTGAATGTATTATTACATATCTATATATATTATTTGTTTCAAAATAATATTTAATGCATAGATTTATATTTTAATCAATTCAATCAATTGGCACTTATTTAGTAAAGATTTCTTCTATTTAGCAATTCTATATCACGCATCGAAAAAAATAAAAAGAGATGTTATTATAAGGCTATTAAGTAGAATTTTTTTTTCGTAAATTGTATTTGTTAGAGCATTGATAGAATTTTGAAGAATGATTTTGTATTTGAAGAATGATTCTCAAATTAATTTATGCATATTTGAACCAAATAATAAAAAAATATTTTTATTTTTTATTTTTTATTTGTTTTCTAAAATTATGTTTTATATATATTTTACAATTAGCATCCACTTTGTATTATCAATTTAATAAAAATTTTATGTATCCAAATTATTTTAATATAAATTTTACAAAGTTAATTTTAATGTGTATGAGAGAAAAAAAACTAGTAAAATAATATTTGAAGAATGAACAGTACTTCTTCATATTTGAAGAATGATTGTTTATAGTTATGTAAAAATATAAAGATGAAGAAGTCAATGTAGACCTTTTTGAAGACAGATTCTTCAAATTTAAAAATAAAGATGAAGATAGAGAAGTCACTACCAATACTCTTAAGTACTTAGTGATTAATTTACTGGATATCACATGCATAACTGTAAGAAGAGATAGACAAATATCAGAAGATACAAATAAATTTTACGTGGTTCAACGGCTTTCCCCCTTGTTCTTGAGTGTCTTTCCCTTCTTGGTCTCTATGCTATCTTTATCAAGGTTTTAGTTTTGAGTCCTGCTAGTGGCCCCGAGGAATTCTACCGTGTAAAATGTATTTATTTATTTTGTATTTTTTTAAACATTTTTTAAATCACTTTAAACATTTAAAAAAAATAAAAATCTATAAATACATTTAAAAATACTTCTTTGACAATTAAGTGTGAAAAACAAAAGAATCATAGTTTTTGTCGGGATGCATCTCCGGTGAATGCATCATTTCCCTCTAGTTTTTGTGGAGTCCGTCGCCAGATTTTCTCTCTACGTACATTTGAATGAAAAAGGTTTTGGGTGTTGAATTTTACAAGTTCAAAACAAGAAGATTTAAAACTCTCGTCTCAAATACAAAGTTAAAACAAAATCACATATACATAATTTCTTTAGTTTGATCTCTTGATGGTTGTTTTTAGTTTCAATACAAAAAAATGGCTTCATTTTCTTTTTGACCTGAACCTTGACCCATTTCTTACCCCCCTCGGCGCATGTTACAACAGGTTGGAGCATACAATTATATTCGCCAATTTCGATACATGCGTGGAAGTTCTTAGCTAACCATAACGGCATGAGATCAAGACAACTGAGAGGAGGATAGAAGGCGTACTGGGTATTTAGGCAAACAAACACTCTACCAGCACTAGCACTGCAAGGAAGGCAGGCTCGGCAACATCATGCAGCACCTCACCACCTGCAGCAGAGAATATTTTAGTTATAACAGAACGATGATGTGGCTGCCTATTATTGGTTTCATTGTTGTATCATTTCTTTCTCTTTCATCAATCACAAGTGTATAAATACACACTATTGTAAAGCGTTGAGTATATGGAAAATGAAAACAGATCATCCTTTTGAAATCATTTTATCTTTCAGTCCTTTTATCAAGCATCTGTGATGCAACCTTAGAAATAGCTTTCTAAAGCTTTACACTGGGTAGATCAGGCAACAAATCGTGAGAGCCATTGCTGCAACTTTTCTTATCATGAAAATCATACTCGATCCCCATGCGCACATGTGTTGCAGGCTAGGATTAACAACAATACTGGATGCATGGGGCCGGTGAGCTCAGGCAACAAATCAAATTTATTAAGCCTTTACCAGCTAGTATTAATTAGATAGATAGATAGATAGATTGTTGTAGGCTGTCTAATCAATCTTTCAGATCATAACGATGGATATATCTCATCTTCTTTGTCTCATTTATGCCTTTCTTGCATCCAAACAACAGACAGGAGAGGCCACTCATTGTAGATTGTCAAACAGAAACTAAATCATGGCAATCGTGTACATATTTTGATCACCCAAAATATTGACCCCTTGACTCATTATTTGGGAGTACCCTTAATTAATTTGCTTTCCAACTCAATGTTGTTTGGTGTATTCACAATCCCGTTCTCTCTCATGTAATCGCTCTAAAAAAGATGAAGAGTGCCTGCCACATGTGATCATGAAGTATCATAAAATATTTGATTTTTCTTGTCTCTAACATTAATTATATAAGTTCTAGACGAGTTGGTAGCTAATTACGCTCCAACAAGTATAAATTAAAGACCACGGATAAGAAAGTAAAAAATGCAAAGAGATCACCAAGATCTGAACTTAAACCAAAACTACTGCACATTGCCATATATGCCTGGTCATTAATTAATGGAAGCCTCGTATATACATCATAGGGTTTAGTACTGTGGCACTTTGGTATGCAGTCGAGTTGTGTAATGACCTTACTTCAACAGAGTAATCTTAGAAGGGGATGCTGAAGTGGTGGTGAAAGCCGTTAATAGTGATGATGAGGATTTATTGTCCTCTGATGGTCATTATTGAAGATATCAAGACAGCTTTGAAGAGAAGAAGTGCATCGAGAGTGCAGCATATTAGAAGAGATCAGGGTAATGGGGTGGCTCATTTGTTAGAAAAACCTGCTTTAAATTCTGACCAAGAGTAGATATGGATAGATGAAAGTCCAGAATTTATTTTTTTACAAGTTCTTCAAGATTCAAATTGTACTGGCTTAACTGTTGATAGATGAAATATAAGAGGTTGTTTTGTTTCAAAAAAAAAAAGTAGAGTTTAGTCAACGAAATTAGAACGCCCACTACATTGGAAACTTGCATGCGGACAACTTGATAAAAATGTAATGGGGCCAGATCGGGAAGGACTTAATTAATTATTTGCATGTTTCATGCACTTTTTTGGTACTAAGTATCGGTATCTTTCTTTTTAATAAATTAAATATTTTTTAAAGTTTTTGTTCGAATTAATTGGAAATTTTAAGTAAAAGAGAGATAAACACATGGAGTAAATCTTACGGACCTACGTGATAAAGGTTTGATAAAGATCCCAACCCTTTCATTTAAATTATCGCATGATACAGGTTTGATAGAGCAACCCTACATATATATATATATATATATATATATATAGTTTTGCTACACAACCTTCACCAGCCTCCACACTCCACACTCCACTTTTTTTAAAATTTTTAAAATTGTTAATATTTTTTTAAAAAAAAATTTGAGTTTATTATTTTTAAACTATTTCAAATTTTCTATTCATTATTCATATAATAAAAATTTGATAAAAGAAAAAAATAATAAAAATTAAAAAAAAATGTGTTATGTGGAGGTTGTGTGAATAGTAGGAGGTTGTGAAGATTTATATATATATATATATATATATGCTCTGTACCAAGCCTAGCCTCCATTGCTCATTCATGCATGATCTGATTTTGTGCTTTAGTACTACTTGTTGATCGTGTCGCTTTTGTTCCCAGAAGTCAGAATATTGGGGATCATGATATTCACATTTTACGTTAAGAAAACATGCAGTTGGCTGTAAAGCTCACAATATATATGGGATCAGACAACTTCTCAAGTTGCCGAATCTGTCAGACATGTCTTTCTTCAATCAGCACTTCAACATGATTCTGATCACCTCATTCATTCAAGATCTGTCCCTTGTTCAAACTACATAAAGCAAACTCGATTAAACATCTAATAATATCAATAATCATTTAGTTCTATCAATAATAATATCAATAATAATATGGCAGGTTCAGATAATGTTAGGTTGTGGATGCGTGATGGGCATACTATAATTATAAGCCTTACATTCAGGTTGAAATTTTCAAATGATGTGATATATATATATATATATATATATAATATAAAATAAATGAGCAAATTTAGGAGCTAGACATAAGAATGCGTGGAAAGGAACTATGTTAAAATAAGGATTCAAAATAATTGTAAGAAATGTTATTCTAAAGCCTTTACATCATATATCATCCATATGGTATAATTTGATTTGTAATATTCTAATTTTAAAAATTATTTTTTAAATTAAATTATGACACATAGATAGTGTGTAGTGTAGAAATTTTATAATAGATCAGTTGTTCATTGCAGTATTGCACTATATTGACTGGCTTTGTCACTTTAATATATGAGAAAAGAGCTAATTGTTTGATCTTAATTCAACAGAATTGCTCAAGGCAATATATATATATGGTTATAATTAATTGAGACAACTTACATGCATGCTGATGAAAAAAAAAAAATCTATTGGTTCATATATAGCAGAAGATATTCGGGAAACAAGGATTATAACAACGTACGTGATCTCGACATGTGATTACTTTAAAACCAAATTGATACTTATGTTTTTTAATTGAACTGTCTTCTCCATGTGATTAGCGTGCGAGAAGTCTTCCATTTATAAAAAAAATTACCCAAAAATAAATATCTAAAGTGAAGTGAGTTCATATGATCCGTTGGATCTACTTTACAATAAAATTAATTTTATAATTTGACATATTGCATTAAACCACATAAATTTGTAAATGTACTTTTGTATAATTTTTTCCTTGTTAAAGTGCTAATGATCAAGTAATTAGTTTCTGACCATGGAAGTGAATGGCTTAAAATGCCACAATTACACCTGTTAACAATGTGTTTCGCACACCCTTGAGCCAAGCTCCAACAACTCAGGTCATTGAGAACGGGCCCTATACAAAGAAGAATATAACGCGGATTTGAGAGGACGGCCTTGGGGCCGAGGGACCTCCAATACCAAAGTTAGTAAATGCTCTTGGAGTGTAGTAAATAAGTAAGAAATTCAAGATTAGAGAGAGTATCCTAGTACCTGGGATTAGGTATTTATACTACAAGTCTGAAGAGCACATCACACCTGCTTTCATGAAGTCTGGGTTCTTTGTACTGTTTGTTTTGTCAGAACATTTAAATGTGGCATGGCTCTATGATGGCCCAATTAATGCAGCATGGCTCTGCGACGATATCATTAATGTAGCGTGTTGTCTGGGTGGCGGAGCCATTAATGCGGCATGGTTCTCCAAACTTTTTATCTTAGTCTGCCATTTTCTTGGTCCATTCATGTGTTCTCTATCACTAGATCAATGGCTCTCTGTATGTCACGCCTACCGTGTGGGCGGGCACTTGATGATTGAACACTACCTAAGGGACTTTAGACCGACGATTCTCATCTCCTGTTGCACCATCCCTCCTACAGGCCACGCACAGAGCATTCTCCTAGTGGGCTGGGTTTGTGGCTTCTCGTCCTGGGCCGGACTTGATTAGGCTTTTAGGGGAAAATCCCCTTGTAGTTACCCCACTAATTCTCACCGGAGGAGTACGGTAGGAAATTATCATGACTTAATCCCGTCTTCCTACCAAGGCCGGGCATTCTTTTTAGGTTCTCTAACTTCTAGGAAGCTTCTGGTTGGTCACTTCTAACGACGTCTCTCCATGATGGACTCACTTTTTCATTACATCTTTTCAAATTCATTAATGAAGGGGTGTCAAGCGGTTTTTTGTATTGGCGTCGCTTCGTGAACCGCATTTCCTAAAACCGAAGCGATGAGTATCCTGGTTGCCACGATGTATGAGGGTCTAACCGTCGTCTTCTTTTATAAAACGTGGGAGTGGGACTTGACTTCTGCCCATTACATTTGTGATTATCCCGCCATTCTTTTCCTCTCAATTTTTCTTTTCTTTGACTAGTCTTCTCTGTTACTTCGCGTTCTGGCAGTGATGGCTTCCAAAAAATCTATTCAATCCAACGTTCCTATTGATGTTGTGCTGGTGTTTTTGGGTAGCGGATGGCGCTCGACTGCTAACAAGTCAACTCTGGCTTCTTTAGCCTTCACCTATTGAGTGCCAGAATTTGTTTCTTTTGAAATTCTTGGCGCCGACGAGGGTGCTGTTGATACAGAGGGCCGCTTTAGCAAGATAGCCATATACCCTTCTATGTTCTCATAAGACTTGAGATTGTTATTTCCTCGCCCCATTCGCGACCTTCTCGACAACCTTGGTTTGGCCCCTTCCCAATTGCACCCGAATGCCTGGCAGTTATTGATCTGTTGCAGCATTATCTGGTGGTGGACTTTGTTGGATTCCTATCCGGACGACGCAGACCTCACCAGTCGCAAGTTTCTTCTTGCCTACAGGGTGCTATGCCTAAAAGGGAATGTATGCAGTTTCAAGGCGCCCCATGCCCTAGTCACCTTGTAGTAGCGTAACCGCAAGGTTAAAGATTGATCCCCCGAGTTCTTCTTAGTTTCTGGCTGCGGTTGGGAGTTTTCGGTGGGCCAGGTGATCCGCTGGGAGTTTCCCATACAAACAGACTGGGGAATGATTCCAGAAGTTAAGGTTGTGCGTCTGACGGCTACTACATATGAATCGCAGCGTCTTGCAATTGTGCCAGAATGGGTGTAAAAACATCGTGATGGTGTTCATTCCGAGGTCCTCTTTTTCAAGGAGAGTCTAAGGATTTCTCTACCTCCCTTAGGACACATTCCTTCTGGTGATAGGCCAGTTACTATCCAGTCACCGGTTGCTTCACTTCGAAAGTGTTCCTAGTGCTTTGCTCATCTGGATAAAGGGAAGAAGACCCGACGGGAGAGTGTTCAAGCTGGAGACAGACCTCTTCCTGAGGCTCAAGACCCTTTGACACAGGAAATGGCTACTTTGGAAACTAGCCATCTGATTACTGTGGTGGCCCCAGTTCCGGCTGCGATGGGGAAACATGCGAGTAGTTCCTCCGCAGTGCCCCTTCCCATGAAGATTGGTGAGGTGCCCCAGGTTGAGGTTGAGATGGGCACCCTCCTCAAAAGTATTTTTGCGTCTTCCCTTCCTGGGGAGGGGCAACATTCTTCTTATTGGATCTCTCCTCCTTCCTCGTCTAGTTCGGCCGTTGGGAGTCACTCTCTTGAGGCGGTTGATAAGGGGGCGGAAGCTTCTTCCAGCAACCGCGTGGAGGCAGAAGATTGCACAGGAGGTCCATCTCCTCCAATCGTTGAAGTCCTTGAAACCCTGATGAGTCTTGTTACAAATTCTCTTGTTCAGGCCAAAAACGGTCCGAAGGGTTCGGTCGTCAACTAGTTTGTTCAGGTAGAGCCTCTCGCAGGTGGCGATTTTATAGGTGATGCAACTAGTGAGGGTTCGCATGAGGAGCCGCTCACCCGGGCTGATTATCCACTGGCAAACGACTTTCCTCTAGAGGCTACAATCAGCCCCCTCTCGGGGCGCTTAAGTGAGGACCCAACCGCTCTTCTCAAGATTTCTAGGGAGCTTCCTGAATTCATGAATCTTGCAAAGGCCCTTCCTTTCTTGTCCTAGCTAGCCATGGAAGGAAGCTGGGAGAAAGCTATTGGCTGGGTTATCGAATGTCTATTGGCTTTCTTCCACGAGGTTTGATTGTTCCTTTCCCACATTTTCCCGCATTTTACTTTTCTCTTCCTACCTCCCTCATTGTTCTTAGTATTGCCTTTACGTAGTTAGGGCACTTCTTAGCTTGCGACTTTTATTGTGGATGATCAGGAGAGCTTGGACCGCGCTCGCAGCGACATGGAGGAGAAGGAATAGCTAAAGCTCAAACTCGAAAGGATTCTGCTTAACTTGTCGAGTGAGCGTAAGAGATTGAAGAATTTGGAGCATCGCCAAAGGAAGCACAAGTAGAAGTGGGAAGAGGAGAAAACTGGAGCAACTAAACCAAAGTCTTCAAGACAGCTTATCCTGAGAGCAAAAGGAGAAGAGGCAGTTGCAGGAAGAGATTGATCGGTTAGGACAACTACACACAAATCTTTAGGACACCAACATCTCCTTACAAAAGCAGCTAAGGTGGTTCTCGACGCTTTGTGATAAGGCATGGGGACACGGGATTGCTGAGGGCCACAAATCAATGCAATCATTTCTTCTCTAAAGTCCGAAGCTGCGTTCAAGGTTTTTCAGCAGGTACCTTCAGCGACTTGTGCCTGGCGATATTCCTACTAGCGAAGCATCCTTTAAATCCAACGCGGTCTGGGGAAGGAAGAGATGCCGAGTGCTTTTCTTGATTCAACCGTACCCTTGTCGGCGTTAGTGGACCCGACCAACCTTGTTCGTGTGGTCGTTGAGTCGGGCAACCCTGCTTCTATTTTCACTAAGACCGATGCTCCTAGCGCTAAAACTTAGGGATTTTATGCATCTCGTTGTACTTTCTCTCTCTCTCTCTTTTATTACACATGTATCCGTATTTTGTTGTTCAGTGGCTTGTACATAGAGATACACTGATTAATGCACATATCTTTGCTCAGCATGCCTTCACCTTTTTCCCTTTCTTTTTTGTTGTCGTGTGACCGACCTGAGGAACCTAGGTAAAGGGGTCCACATAGCCCTTGCCTATTTCGCTAGCTGGTCACATTGGGCTTGTTTATCTTCTGTAGATAGTTGTCCCTGGAATGCAGTTGTAGTTAAAATTCGTTATTTGGGCGACTGTGTCTGGTCATACCTTTGTATTTATCCTGGCCTACCCCGCTAGCGTCTTTCACTTTGTTGATGAGGATTCGGTTGATGGAGATTTTGTTCTTTGGGTGGCCAAGGGCCAATCCACACTCTTTCGCGAATGGGACAAGGCAACTTTCTAGGCCTACCTTTCCTTTTAGCTTCTCTAGAAGGTGAGTTGTTGATGGAGTTCCCACTTAGTGGAGCTGACTTTACCGATTGAAGCTGGTTGATTTTCACACCATAGAAAATAATGGCGTTAGTGAAACAGAATTCACACAAGTTTTTAAGGAAACAAAGCAAGGCATATAACTGCTGCGGCTGACATGGGTTGTTAAGTTGACTTCCGGGACGGCCTTTCTTGTTGACTATTTGGCTCCCCCAAGCCGGGTAGTACTTAGATAATAGAAATAAATCCCTTAAAGTATAGTCACCCCGTTAATTCTTTCTGAATGAGTCCAAGAAGAATTCTTCTTATGCCCTGTCAACTTCCCTACTTGTTTGGTCGCATGCTGAGCGACAATTTGTATTTTGCATACGAGGCGATACAGTGCCAGTTACATTTCCACATTCCTTCGATTTCTATGTTATGGCTCCATTCTTTACTAATATTAACACCGCATGTTGTATCAGCATATACGTTCTGTGGTGGTTACGACAATCGAGAGATTCTGGTTCTCTAAGGAGGGAACACATGGCGTCTTGGTGATTCGTGGAGTTATGAAGCTTGGGCAGGTCAAGCGCCCACCTCGCCTATATAAGGACCCTTCTCTCAATTAGAATTTCCATCATACTCACTTCTGCCTTTTTTTTTTTTCTAGAGTCCCTTTGTATCTTTTTCCTATCTTTCATAGTTTCGATGGATTCTTCACACCCTAGTGGGCGACAGGTCCTCTGGAGGCACTCGGGCCACTGCTGGCTATAGCGGTCTGAACGTCAGAGGGTGGAGCCATCCTTCCTTCATCGTTGGGGTCCCGGACCCTATGTTCTCATTCTTTCCCTTTTGCTTATTGTGATTCCTCGGTCTCCCCCTTTTACTTACGGAACTCAACTTCAAAACTCTTCTTCATGGATGCCTGCACCTGAACTCGCTGCCTAGTTGTTCACAATGGAGAAGTGCTTTTGTTGCTGTGGTGAATGGCTTGGTTGTCGTGGTGGCCATCCTTCATTCTGTAAGCGGTTCTCAATGTCGAAACTAGCTCCGAGATTTTCTGCTTCTTGGCGCTATCTTTGTTGTTGTTACAACATGGACGACTATAGCTTACTGTCTAGTTTCCTTGTGTCCGAGAGCACCTTTCCACTAGAATACTTCTCCTCCTTGTAGCCCATGTGGTTATACACGGCCTTATCGTGTAACTTGTTCCTTGTAGCCTTGTGGCTTAGTGATGTAATTTTTTCCTTGTAATCATGCATGATTAATAAGACACTTTTGTGCATCCGTCTATACTGTTTCCACTTTTTTTGTGACGTTGCGACTTCATGATGTAATTTATCTTTTGTAGTCTGACTTTGTGATGTAATTTGTCTTTGTATTCCAACTTCATGATGTAATATGTTCTTGGCGACTTCATGATATGATTTGTCTTTGTATTCCGGCTTCATGATGTAATATGCTCCTGACGACTTCATGATGTAATTTGTTCCTAGTGGCTTCATGATGTAATTTTTCTTTGTAATTCTACGTAGTTAATAGAATGATTTCGTGTATCCGACTGTATCCTTCCTGCATTTTCCTTGTCATATTGTTTCCAGCTTTACTTGCAGTATTTCTTCTCTCACTTCCTGTCTTTTTTTCTTTGTAATCCTGCATAAGTAATAAAATAATTTTGCATATCCAACTGTACCTTCTCCATATTTTCCTTGTTCGTTGATGCTTTGTGTGACCTCTTTTGCAGTACTTTGCTTCTTTTCTGTAGAGTTTTCTTTCTTCGGGCAGTCGTAAGACTTAAACCTGCACTCCATTAGGGAGGGGTCGGGCTACCTCAAGTTAGCCTGCCCCTTTTTGGTTCCCCAAGGAGGTAACTTCTTCGGGCCGCCACTAGAGTAGTTTGCTCTTTCACCGTGGTGGGAGTCAAGGTAAGTTCTTCGAGTTGCCTCAAGGGTAGAGTCCGCTCTTCTCTACGGGAGGGACAAGGCTGCCTTTAGGCCTGCCTTTCCCTTTTGGGTCCCGTAGGGAGGTAAGTTGTTCAGGCAGTCTATTACTAGACCCGCTCCCGCTCGTTGACATCATAGGAAAAGGTAACACTTTGTGTCAGGCTAGTGCTAGATCCACTCTTCATTCGTAGTGGAGATCGGGGTAATTTTTGGAGTTGCCGCAAGGGTCAAACCCGCTCTTCTCCACGAGGAGGATAAGGCAACCTTCAGGCCTACCTTTCCCTTTCTATCCCAAGGGGACATAAGTTTTTCAAACAGTTTATTACTATACATGTTCCCGCTTGTTGACACTTATGAGGAAAGTACATTTTCTGATGTCGGGTAGCTGAGGACTATCCCGCACTCCATTGCGGGAGGAACAAGGCAACTTTAAGGCCTACCTTTCCCTATGGTGTTCTGTGGGGAGGAAAGTTCGAACAGCTATTTGGCTGACTGCTTTTCGCTGTTATAGGAGTCGGGGTAATTTGTTCATGAGGTTGTGTGCTAGTCTTGCTCTCCTCTATTGGAGGGATAAGGCCACCCTTGGGTCGACCTTTCCCTATAGTGTTCCGCGGGGAGGTAAGTTTTCGGACAGTCTCTTACTGGACCCACTCTCTCTCGTTGATATTACAAGAAAGGAAAGTATTGAGTCAGGTTAGTGCTGATCCCACTTTTCATTACGATGGAAGTTAGGGTAATTTATTCAAGAGGGATGTGTGCCTGTCCCGCTCTCCTCCATTGGAGGGATAAGGCCACCCTTAGGCCGACCTTTCTTTACTACGTCCCTTGATGAGGTAAGTTTCGGGCAGTTTGTAATAGGACCTGCACTCACCTGTTGACATCCTCAATTTTTTGGGTAGTTTTATCTTCAGGCCACCCTCAGCTGACCCACACTCTCCACAGTGGGATAAAGCAACCCTTAAGCCTGCCTTTATCTGTAGTGCCCCGTAAGGAGGTAAGTGGTTGATGACCTTGTCACTGTGGTTCTTGTTAGCCATGCTTTTTATTGTTGGTGTCATACTAATAATATGAGAGCATGTAGTAGATGTTTCGTGTTGTCCTAAAACGTTACATTTTATTAAGTAAAAATGAATGTACAAGCTCAATGTAGAGACATTACAAAATTTGAGGGGTTTGGGATCCCGATCTGAGGAGGTCGTTATTCGTCCTCTTCTCCAAACTCATGCACCATCCTTTCTCCTAGAAACTTGGTAGGGCGAATCGCAAATGAAAGTCTGCCTTAATTTCTCTAGCAGCACTCGGCCTATTTTGCCCTCTCGGTGATGTCCAAGACAGGTTCTTCGTCTTTTTGCGTCAGCTCCTGCACATAGCACTCCCTTGCCGACACCTGCTCCCCTCGAACTTCCCCCACTCACTAAGGAGTTGGAAATTTCATTTTGAGGTGGTAGGTTGATGAAATGACCCTTAAGCAATTGAGGGTGGGCCTCCCAATGATGGCGTTGTATGTCGACAGAGTTTTTACCACCAGGAAGTTGACCAAAACAGGGGTCATGCAGGGGCTACTTCCCACCAAGACAGATAATGTGATGGTTTCTACTGGCCGGCAATGCCTCCGGAGAAACTTTTTAAGGGAATGGGAGCAAGCAGCAGCTTGGGGGTCTCAATTCCCATCTAAGTTTTCTAGAATAGTATATTCGCAGAGCTCCCATTGTTGATGAGGATTTTGCGGGTGGTGAAGTTGTCGATGAGGATGGTGACCACCATGGCGTTGTCATGGGGGTACAAGACCCATTCTTCATTGGCCTCCGCAAACAAGATTACCAGAGTGGGGTCATCCCTTCATTGCTTGGCGGGATGATACTTAGCCGAGTATACCTCGTAGTATCAGGACTACCTGACATGCACTTTTCGGCCCGACGAGGTGGTGCCTCCACCCATAAACCCTCCTGATATGGTTTGAATCTCCCCAAGAGGGGGCTGCTGCCTTGGTGGCGATCGGGGGGGATTTGGCGGTGGCCCTCATATCGCCAGCCTTTAAGGGTTGTTCTCCCATCAGTGCTAGTCACCCCGGTCCCAGCTCCTTTTCCTCGATTTTCCTCTTGGCTCTCGCACTTGTCTCCTGGACGGGCAATGGCGGCGCCCCAATCATTTTGTATATTCCTTCCTTCTTGTCGGGGCACAACAATCCTCAATGTTTTGTGAGGTGGACCGATTGTACGTGTAGTATTAGCACATTGCTCCCCGATCGTCTGCCTTTTGAATGGTGAATGTGGCCTGGGTCCCTTTGCCAAGACTTCATCTCGCCACTTCTCCTGGGTGTCCCTTTCCCCTTTCTCATAGGGCTTGGCCTTAAGTGGGGCCTTTCCATTTCTTTCTACATGCTATATTTCCTTCCTTCGTGGCTTAGTCAACGTTCAGAGAGTGTCTTCCGCGTTGATGAAGCTGTCGGATCAGTCCATGAATTCCCACAATGTCATGGGAGCCCACCTGACCAGTTCTGCCATAAACTGGAAGCATGGCCAGACGCCTCCTACGAGCGCTGCCAATGTGATCTTCTAGTCTTGATCATCGGTGGTCATGCACTCTGTATTGAACCAGGTCAGGTAGGATTTCAGGCTCCCGTCCTCCGTTTGTTTGATAGTGAGAAGGCACGCGATTGGGAGCCGCCTCCTCTGACTGGATATGAATTGGGTTAGGAACAGTCTGGCTAACTCGCCGAAACTGTCCATTGATTTAGGTGCCAGTGACCCAAACCATACACATGCCAACCCCTACATGGTCAGCAAGAACGCCCTACAAGCAATTTCCCCAGTGAAATCATGCAAGGTCATGTGAGCCCTGAAAGTTTCCAAGTGCTCGAGAGGGTTCCTGCGTCCATCATACGTCTCCATAGCTGGGACTTTGAACTTCGGTGGCAAAGGAAATTCCATCACCTCTTCAGTATAGAGTAGACTCGTGCTTGTGAGCAACTAGTCCACTATCGATGATGTACCCACTTTCCAAGCTATTTCCTCATACTTCCCCTAAAGGCTGCAGAGCTCGTCCTGCATATGTTTTTACTCCTCTTCCTTCTTGGGTCTCGCTTGCATATTTCAGGACCCCATTTGCTCAATGTCACTGTCTTCCCCGCCCTCTTGCTCACGTTTGGGTTTTTTGAGTTCTGCGTTCTCCTTGTGAAGTGTTTCCACTTTGCCTATCAGTTTTGTCACCCACTCCTCCATGGCTTTTAGCCTTGCTTCCATGGCATCTCCTATGTTTCTCCTTAATTGTTCGGAATGGGTTGTCGCAGACATGAGAAGGATACGCAAGATCTATTACGATCTCACAGACGACACTACTATTAACGTTGTATTTCGTATACCCTTGGGCTAAGCTCCAACAACTCAGGTTTTTAAGAACGGGCCCAGCACAAATACAAATATAATGCGGCTTTGAGAGGGCGACTTTGGGCCGGGGAACCTCTGATGTCAAAATTAGTAAATGCTCTTAGAGTATAGTAAATAAATAAGAAAGTCTAGGATATGAAAGAGTTTCCTCGTACTTTGGATCAACTATTTATATTGCAGGTCTGAAGAGCAAATCACACCTGTTTTCATGAAGTCCGGGTTCCTCGTACTATTCATTTTGTTAGAACCTTTAAATGTGGCGTGACTCTGTGACGGCCTCATTAATGTGGCCTGGCTTGGCTCTGCGATGAAGTCATTAATGTGTCGTGTGGTCTGGGTGGCGAAGCCATTAATGCGGCGTGATTCTCCAACTTTCTCATCTTAGTCTGCCCTTTTCTTGGTCCGTTTGTGTGTTCTCTATCAGTAGATCAATGGCTCTCTATATGTCACGTCTGCCGTGTGAGCGGACATTCAATGACTAGATACTACCCAGAGACCTCAGACCGATGAGTCTCACCTCCTGTTGCACCATCCCTCATACAAGCCACGCACAAAGGGTTTTCCTGGTGGACCGGATTTGTGGCTTCTTGTCCATGGCCGGACTTGATTGGGCCTTTTGGGTCTAGAGGAGAAAATACCCTTACAGCACCAATTACAATTTGTCGCATATCACTTAAAAGTTGTTTGTAAAAATAAATAAAAACTAAAAAGAAAAAAAAAAGTGTAAAAAATAAAAAATGTAAAGGAGCCCGACCAATTTTAAAAACATAAAAATGACACAAATAATTATAAAACAAACATATAGAAAATTTCATAATTAAGACAAAAAATGAATCATATATTCTTCAAATTAAAAAGATAATAACAAATTATTTAAAAATACAAAACAAAACAAAAATGTTTTTTAAAGGAAGCATTAATGGTACTAGCTAGTGGCAATGCGGCAACCTTTGATGGCCACGCGAATAAAAATAAAAAATTAAAAGAAATTTGAAGCTTGAAAGATTTATAACAAATAAAAAAGTAAAACATAAATTAAAAAGCCAATATGATGACAAATTTATTTAAAAAACGAAAACAAAAAAGAGAGAGATATATATATATATATATATACATATATTTATGTGACGTTTCAGTTTAATAATGAAATTAGTTTGACGCAAAAGATATGACTAATATTGAAATAAAAAGAAGTACTATTTCACAAGTTGAGGAAGGACTTCGACTAATCATGTATACTTGTACAAATCTTATAACAGAAATGCTAGATTTATATAGAGATATTACAAAATCAAGTGTTTACATTGATATAGCTTAAAGTGATACGTTAGTTATATTTTACAACTTAACGTATCATATAAAATTATGTCAATTTATAAAATGTTATATTTTCATATAGATCAAGCATTTGTCATTTTACACAATGGCGTATGTTGCAAAAATACTGAATATTTCTAAAGGGTGGAAATTAGCAATATATGCATGCATGTCAAGTAATGCAACGAAACGTTATGTTGGGATCTTAATTTAAACCATTTCTTACCTCATAAAACCTCTTATCTACCAAATATTCCAAATTAAGATGCAATGTGAAATGGCCAAGCAGTGTCACATGTTTGTTTAAAGATGCAATGTGAAATGGCCATGCCCAAGTACTTTAGAACCCCCATCTTTCTAGCACATTCCAATCTTGCACACCAAGGCAACATGGTACACGGCATTTCTGTCGGCCAAAGACCCACCGTTGATGGGTTTGAGATCCTCTCAATGTTTTTATCCGAATTCGAGAGTTTCAACTGATAAAAAGATCCATGAATTGGATTCTACAATATTGAACACTTAATACTGCATAAAAATATCACACTGATAATAAAAAATATTTTAGAATACACTTTACGTGTCTATTTGTCTCTCAGACTACTTGAGTCCCTCGAATCTAGACAAGAATCTGAATCTAAAGAAATGTTAATTCTGCATGCCCTGTCCAAAGAAGAAGAAGAACCAAAAAAAACAAAAAAGCTAGAAAAGTAAACATATTAATGACTTTTAATTGCGCCGTGCCAACTTTAGTGAGATATAATAAAAAGAGAATAAGAAGCGTGGGTCCTTTGGCACATGCTTTGTGGGAGACAGACCTCGATCGATCGATCCAGATGGGTGAGCTAGAAAATTTTCTAGGAAGTTTTACTAACAAACCGTCATAATGCACCCATTCATGCATATTCAATGTTCATGATCACTGTATGATGGGCCGAGAGCATCTCCTATTTAACGTAGATTTCAAACATTAAGGTAATTAAAATTACATGCATGAATGTAATGACGAATAGCTTTCATCTCAACTTATTTCACATTTAATTAAGAACTTTTCTTTTGATTTCATTAAAGTGTGAGGCCGGCACTTTCATCTCACACTTCTACATTATTAATTTTAAGTTAGGACCCATGCTTTCATGCACAAAAATGTATAAAACTTTTATCTCAACTTTATTTCTTTGATCACATGATATGATCATTAGCTAGGACTAAGATCTTTAAGAATTTTGTTTAGAATTGATCTAGGATCTTCAATACTGATTAGAGAGATATAGATAAACACATGAAGTACTAGATCTTATATTATTTATTGATCACATGAATAATAATAGTAATAATAATAATTATAATCCATTTTGTCAAAAGCTTAATGATCGAAAAGTCATAGATAATAAGCCAAAGCAAAATGAATGGTCCCAAGCCATATCTTCATAATTAAAAGCTAGCACGACTTATCTAATGTTCATGATTGATAAGGGTCTCCTTCAATCATTCTCACGTGTGGGTCTTCAAAACCATCAAAATTAAGACTGATCTTCCCTAAAACTACTGACCTTATACATGAAAACAATCAAGCAAAGATAATTTTGTTAAAAAAGAAAGAAGGTGCCGACATCTTGAGTATGCTAAAATATATACAAATGGGCACTAGATTTCTTTTAATTTGTGCTTGCAATATGGGAGATTTTGGACCTCATTTTTCTCTTCAAACCAACGCGGGTCCGACCAGTACTTGATGGTTGAGTTGCACATTACCTCTATCAAAACAAGCGAAAGCAGCTAGAATGAATTAAGCTATATATTATTCCTTTACAAAAAGGAACCCTTTTAATTCTCTTTTGAATTTAAGAAAACTCAGGAGTACCAAACTTTCTTTTAAGATAATAAAAAGTTCTAGTCAAGGTTGTGAAATTATCTTCAAGTAGAAGGCAGGCAATTATATAGTAATAGATAGTAAGAGATTGAGAGGAATCCAATGTGAACCTTACTACTTTTTTTTTTTCTTTGCATAGAAATACTTTAGTCATAAAAAATTTTTACAAAAGTAAATTTTGAAATTAACATGACTTGATGTGATACGTCAATTTGTGAGTTTATTTTCATTACAAAAAAACTATTTATTTGCGACCTTATTTTCAGCAAAATAACTATTTTCAGCTAAAATGAGTCTGTTTTTGTCATAAATAATCTTTTTTATTGTAAAAAAATAGTCACAAATACCCATTTTTCTTATATTGTTTTATAAAATCTCTGCGTGGTTATAGCATTAATGAGAATATCGAGTCATTAAGAAGAATAAAAAAATAAAAACATGATGCAGTTCAATCTTAATATTCATATTTTAACAATACATGTTCATTACAGCATTTTACTTCTTCAATGATGAAATGTAATGAGGTTATAAGTGGTTTATAATATAGAATAGTAGTTTGATATATTTATCAAATCTTTTGTTTTTTAATGTTTGAAAACCTCTTTGGATGCCCATTAAACCTAAAGATATAAACCAAAGTAGGTAATGATGTCAAACCTAACTCCCCAACCAAATCAAAGCCCTAGTCTCCTAGACTCTTGGGTTCTTTTTTCTCACTGTTTACAGTGAAAATTAATAATGTGAGTTTACTAATGCTTTCACAATCCCAACTAAACTGACAATGAAGTTGGTTCTAATCAGCTCACTATTTCTTCCCCTATGTCCTTGAGATTCCAACCTTTGAGGGTAGGGGATAAAATGGTTTTCAGGATTTGCTAGTCATGACACATGGATTATGTGGTCAATTTTTTGCCAAACTTTGCATTAACAGGCAATAATTATTTTATTAAGCTGAATCCACAGTTTGAGCATGTAAGTACTCAAATCCAACTTAATTTAAAAATCAACCTATTAGCTAATAAGTTGTAATAGCTTTGGTTTTGGTGGTATTCTTCTTCGTGTTTAAGTTACGTTTGGATAGTGAAGTATTCTGAAATATTCTGTGAATAGTAATAAAAAAATAATGATAGAATAATAAATAGTAATGAATAATCGAAAAAAATAAATAAATAATTAATAATAAAATAATAAATAGTAGTAAAGCATTCTTAAAACACTTGAGATATCCTCAGTACTCAAACTAAAAATTCTTGAATGCAAATAATTTTTTAGACCATTAAATTAGGAGAATTTTCTCTTCAACTATTGTTCCAAATGAAGAAATACTATGTTCCCAATAACCAAAAAAAAAAAATACTCTAACCACAAAGTGATTACATAAAATCAATCTGACAAATTGACATGGCTTGATATGATTCGTCAGATTGTAAAATTACTTTTATTATAAAATAGATTTAACTGATTAGATAAAATCACATCAATTTATAAAATTATTTTTATATAATTCATTTGTAGATGTAATAGTTCTCAATAAAAAATAGTTTAAAAACCCTACCAACTGGTAATCAATTTTGATTGAAGTTACGAGAAAGGAAGGTAATGGCAGCTATGGTAATTTAGCAGCCGATCCACTAAACTCGGAAAAGGTAAACGAGCATTAATGTCTGACACAGATGATTAGTTGAATATAATTATCCCTTCCACCTTTCCCATACAAAATCAAAGCCCCACCTTCTTGCTTTCACTCATTATTTAAAAAATCAATCCCAAAAGCATCGTCGGTATATAGATTTGAATTAATCTTAAACTTGCATTTAATATATATGGACATCGTGACTAAGGTCTAGGTCTAATAACAGCTGGACTCGTTGCACCAAAAATACATGATATCCTTCGTGTATTGTTATGTAATACACATGTTTCATATAGGGTAACGCTGCTCATTGTCTTTTATTTATTATACTCTCGTTATTTTATAATATGATATTAAATGATTAAAAAATTATTCGTTATATTTTACTTATTTACTAATTATTCAATGTCACATTAAATAATAAGTTTTGCTACACAACTTCTTATTATTCACTCACACTCCACCTTCCATATTTTTTTAAATTTTTTAATTTTTTTTAATTTTTTTTGAGTTTATTTTTTTTAAACTATTTCAAATTTTTTGTTTACTATTCATATAAAAAATATTTGATAAAAAAAAAAATATATAGAGAGTGAAGTGTGGATGAATAGTAAGAAGTTATGAAGATTTTTTTATAAAATAAATGATGTAAAATATATTTTATAATTTTGTAAAATAAATTTATTATTTTAGTTGTAAACTGGTTATTAATTAGTTGGAAGGTTATCATTGTTTGATCCGCATTCATGAGACAAAACCTATATATTGCACGGAAAAGATTCACAATAAGAAAAACATGATCAACCTAAGACTTATTTGAGACATTCTAGCAAGTTTCAAATTTTTTTATGATAGAGTTAATTATAAAGAGTTTTGTTATTCATATATTCCACATATTACACTTATTTTTATTTTTATTTTATTCTTCTTAAATTAATTAAATTTTTCTACTCATCATCTATATATCACACATTTGGTAAAAGAAAAAAAATATAATGTGTGGTGTGTGAGGATAATGAGTAAAATTTTTTAATTATAAATCAGTCAAAATGACTCATGGCCTGTAAATTGCTATATATATATATATATATATATATATATGCATGTAGATGGCCATCTTGTTCCTGCTAGCTATTAGGTCATACATTAGGTTAGGTTTGGAGAGTGAGATGAGAATTTTTTATTTTAGATAAAAGTTTAAAATGTTATTTTTTAATATTATTATTATTTTAAATTTAAAAAAGTTGAATTGAGATTTGAAAAAGTTGAATTGTTTATTATATTTTATATGGAAATTTGAAAAATGTGTAATGGTGAGATGAGGGGAGATGAGAAAAATTTATGTTTTGTTTTAGTATCTAAACCTAAATTAAATATACAAGTAGAATACTATCGTATGACGCTTTAGACAGAAACTACATGAACAACCTCTCTCTCTCTCTATATGGGCCGTAGAGATAGAGATTAAGGTAGAATTTAGATGGTGAGATAAGATGAGAAGAGATAGTTTTATATGAAAGTTGAATAAAATATTATTAGAATATTTTTTTAGTATTATTATTATTATTTTGAGATTTGAAAAAGTAAAATTATTTATTATATTTTATATAAAATTTATAAAAATTATAATAATAAAATGAGATTAAATAAGATAAATTGAGATGATTTTAGTATTCAAACTGAGCCTAATAGTTGTTGGTATAGTGTCAGCATCAGTAGTGTGCCGTTAGCCTCAGAGCAGCAAAGGGACCTTTCGTGTTTGAATATGTATTATTAAAGGGTTTTAAGTCTAAAAGCAACAAAACATAGTTGAGGTTGTTGAGGGAACAAAAAAAATAAAGAAGAAAGAAAACCCCATGCAGCATTATCTCTTTAAAAAACCAGTTGCATGTAAAGACTACTAAATTCCACACCAATGACAGTTAAAAGCTTTTATTAATTAATATAAAATAAAAAGCTAATTTAAAGCTAGCTAGCTCTCTGGTCTCTCCATGCTGATTCTTCAAGGGATAGCAACGATATTTATCAAAAGGCCACAAGGGCAGCAGCTTTTCTTCCTTTCTTTTCTTATTCTCCCATTTTTTCGGCAAAGTGCACAAATATTGGTCTGGTTTGGTATGGTTGCAGTTATAAAGATAAGTTGAAATAAAATTTAAAAATAAAATAAAATAAAATATTATTTTAATATAATTATTTTAATAGCACTTGTGAAGCTCCACAATGGCATTTGTTTCAATGCATGCAAAGCTGCCATACCCCTCAACTTCACATACTAACAAATAAAAGTTATATTTAGGTTTCATTTGAATAATGAAAATGTTTTATTTCATATTATCATTATAATTTTTTTAATTTTTACACAAAATATAATAAACAATTCAACTTTTTCAAATGTTAAAATAATATTAATATTAAAAAATAATATTCTAATAATATTTTATTCAACTTTCATATCAATTCATCTCATCTCAAACTTACTATTCAAACGGCACCTTAATGTTATAACGGGGACTCTGTAACTTAGCTTCCTTTGTTCGAACCCTTTAAGGTTGTGCATTCGGGACCTTTTTTTTTTCAAATCGATCTTTTTTTTTTTGCTCCGATCTGAAGTTTAGAAAATTGATTTCTTTCATCTAGATATCTGTCTAAATTTTACCCAGACAGATATTCAGATTATGTATTTGCCCTTATCTGAATGCGGGTATAGTTATATGATTCGGGTACCAGGTTAATATCCAATATTCGTAACCGAGTTTTACATTAAAAAAATTGCCTTCTAAATAAAATGGAGTCCTTTTAATCTTCAAAAGATGTTGTTTTGTGTTTGTATTCATCCTCTTTAAAATGATATTTTAACAAATTTGAGTATCTAGTTACAATCAGATATCCAGATTTTCATAATCGGGTACTCACCCGGATTCTAATCGGATAAATCCAAGTGGGTACCCATATCGTTTTATAAACCCGGATGCGGATCCGAATATAGCCAAATACCTAAATCAATACCTAGATCCGCATCTAAGTTTACACCCTTAGCACCCTTTTATCATGACGAGATGCAACAATTTCTAAGTAACTTTCTATATAAACCATCCATATATTTTAATATTAAATAAATATTTTATAATATGCGGATCTCATTAAGTTTTTTAATACAATAGAAATTTCTTACACATGCGAACTTGGCCACAAATACCATAAATTCACTGCTGGTAAAAAAAAAAATGTAAATTATCATAATTCTACTCATTTCGGTCTCACTCACGCAAAAATCATATTACAAGAAACATTGCAATAATGCTACTTAATTGTATATAGCGAGTATTCCTTTCCATGTAATACATTGTATGATTATTATTTAAGTGAACACTTTATTAGTAACTAAATCTTTAATTATAATTAGCCCCATTCATTTGGGTTTATCTTTAAGTTTATATCCTAATAGTTTAACTCAATACTTGGCACAAACTAATCTCTATTCTCTAACAGATACAACTTTATCTCTTTTAACATTTTCTATGACATCAAGACACTTGATTTCAATATTCTTTATTCTAATTTGTTATTCTTAAAAAATATCAAACTATTATAGACTTATTGCACAAGATTTGGTCTAGTTTGAATTCAAAAATCATTCAAACTCATCTCATCTCATCATTACAATTTTTCTAAATTTTCACATAAAATATAATAAATAATTCAATTTTTTCAAATTCTAAAATAAGAATAATATTAAAAAAATAATATTTTATTTAACTTTCGACTTTCATCTAAAACCATTTCATCTCACTATCAAACCTCACCTTAATCTTGGTATTGTTCTTTGTAATGCATCATATGTAAGATCTTTCATAGCATACTACAACATTTTCTCTACGATAGACAAGCAACTATACCATCTGTTGTCCACACATACAACACAATTTCACTATCCATATAACTATCATCAAATGTTTAATTAATCGTTTAATCAAATTTTAACCCTTGGTTCCTTAAAGAAACTAGTAGTCCTGCTACCACACCAATGTCATTTCTGTTAACCATACCATTCCTTCTCAAATGCATCTTGTTCAATCTAATGATAACTTACCCGAGAACATAGAAATTGATGATGATTGCAGGGACTAAAACTCATCTCACCTTAGACTTCATCCTAAACTCAAGCTCCTGCAGCACAATCCTTTATTATTTCTAAGGATAACAATATCCCTTCTAGTATATATCAACTAATGTCATGTAGATAACAACTTATGTAAAGTTCTATAAATACTTAATGAGACATTGAGAATACCCATCTGGTATCGATTGAACCAGTACCATTATTGTTGTTTTGACTTAGTATCAGAGCTCTAATTGGCTCACACCTCTATCGATCCGTTATGGCCTCTCACCATGATGTTTTACATGTTACCTTTTTTATGCCATATATTAAACCATTAGTTTTTGTCAAACTTGATGGAACTAATTACTTCAATTGGATTACTCGATTTGTTCTCATGCTATGTAGCCATGACTTAACGAACATTGTTGATGGCTTAGAACCATGTCCCTTCTAGTTTGTTCCAAATGAAGAGGGCAAACCCACCTCTATCATTAATCCTTCTTATCTCTATTGGCAAAACTAGGACTAGTTTTATTTTTCATGGTTGAATGCCACATTGACTGAAAAACATTTTCTACCATTTATGGACTTACCACCTCTCGCCAACTTTTGGACTACCTTGGCAAATTGATGTGCCCCACATTCTCCTTCTAGGATCACTCACCTTAAAAGGCAACTCCAAACTCTAAATTAAGGCAACTAGAATTGCACAACCAATCTACTTGTTGCCAAAAGTTGGTCTGATCAACTTGCTACAATTGGCAAGGCTATCGATGAAGAAGATGTTATCTCTTATGTGGTTGGAGGCCTTAGTCCTTCCTACCACCCATTCATCACTTCCCTCAATTTCGCCACACAAGATGCATCCATAATCTTCGATGACTTTCAAGCTGAACTACTAAATTATGAACAATTTATTGAAGCACAAAACAAGACTATTCAGCCAAAAAGTGGTCAAATTGCTTTCTTCACTAACAAATCTAAGCCTTGGTGCAGCAAGAAGTAAATGTTTCCCTTATCGGGGAAAACCCATTAATGCACAAAAGCCTACACAATAGCAGCCAACATCATTTGTACCTCCCTCACATGGTAAAGACTCACCTTGCAACAATCATTACTTTCCTAACAATTGGTCTTCTTGGTAGATTTGTCGAAAAACAAGTCATCAAACTCTCAATTTCTATCGTTGCATAGATTTCTCCTATTAAGGTTGCCACCCTTAGCTCAGTTGGTTACTATGGTAGCCCATGCTTATGGAAAATAGGAAGAAACTCACCCTTGGCACCTTGATAATGGGGGTAAACAATCATGTTACCCTAGCACTTAAGAATCTCACAATCCAACAGCAACCATGTCATAGTCCTAATCAAGTTACCACTGGCAATGGAGGAGGTTAGAATATCAAACACACTAGTTCCACACTTCTCACCACACCTAAAAACACTTTTCAATTGAATAATGACTTGCATTGCTCCAATGCATCTTCTAATCTTCTTTCCATCCAATGGTTTTGCAAAGATAAACAATGCTACTTTATTCTAACCACCTTTTACTTTGTTGTCAAGGATCTACAGACCTAGGACATCCTCCTCCAAGGGCTAAGTAAGGTTGGGTTGTATCCTCTCTACCTCCAACAGTTTTGGTCAAATAAAGTCAGGCCATAACCTACCATTAGCTTTTCTTTTTTTGCATTCTTAGGTGTCATTGCACCTTTTCAAGTTTGGCACTCAAGACTAGTCATCCATTAGAGTCTATTCTTCGAAGTTTAGTTCATCAGTCCTTGTTGCATCTGGTCCTAATAAACTAAATAATGTTTGTGAGTCATATTAGTTGGTCATGAGCCACAAACTTCAATTTTTGAGTCCCACCATAAGTCTAAACAACCTCTTGAGTTCATTCATTATGATGTCTAGACATCCCCTGTAATATTAGTCAGTGGTTGTAAATTTTATGTGGTTTTTATTGATGATTTCTCTCATTTTCCTTTACTCATCCATCTTAAACAAAAATCAAATATAGTTTTATGCTTTATGTCGTTTAAATGTCTTGTTGAAAATTTGTTATCCACCAAAATTAAGCAACTAGAAACTGATAATGGTGGTGAATGTCTCTACCTCTTATAAACATTACCTATACACACACGGAAAACTCCATAGATTAACTTGTCTCTATATCTCATAAAAGAATGGGTATACTTGAATGAAAATACCAACACATAACAAAAACGGGCCTAGCATTGCTTGCTCAATCTCACTTAACCTCCAAATATTAGGTAGATGCATTTTTCATAACTGTGTATTTTATCAATCGTATGCCTACTCCTGTTTTGCACAACTGCTCTCACTATTTTGTTTTGCTCCACAAGCACCTGGATTACTCAAGTCTCAAGACCTTCGATTGTGCATGCTTCCCTTAACTTCGTCCATAAACAATCCACAAGCTTGCCTACCATAACAAAAAATACATTATTTTTGGGTTATAGTGCAAACCAAAAAGTGTATAGGTGTTTATACTCTTAAACCAATAGTTTCTAAACATGTCATTTTTAATGAGAACAATTTTTCATCCTTTTCTTGCCTTGCTCAATCTCTCTCTTTTCAGAGGTGGCATCCTTGGATCCAGTAGCTCCTGTACCAACAGGTAGTGGTCAGTTCTCTTTCTCCAATCCTTTTCCTTCTAATTTTCAGTGCCTACTAATGTTACTCTGCTACTAGCCCTGCTACCAACCATCTCTCTTCCTCTTCACTTGCACCCTCAGACCTATATACAAATGCACCCTCTAGCTTCAACTCAAACCAACAACTTCTAAATTCATCCCCTATAACCCATTCTACAGATTCCTAACTTACAACTCGTCCTCCATCACGTATAGTTACTAGATCACAGACCAACTTCCTAAGACCAAAACAATTTCATGACTTTCACTTTTATTACTCCTTTAAATATTCTATCAAGAGCCTATCCTCCATCACCCACTCTCTAGAACCGTGCACTTATAATTAGGTTGCCAAAGATCACAACTGGGTTGCCACAATGGACGTAGAATACACAGCACTCATGGACAATCAAACTTTGTCCTTATGTTCCCAACCACCTCATAAACAGGTTTTTCACACCAAATAAGTATCCAAACTAAAGCAAAAGGCTAGTGGAAAATGATTTTGATCAAAATGATGGTGTTGAATTTATAGAGACATTTAGCCTTGTCATCAAAACTGCCACAATCCAACTCATGTTGGCCCTTGCAATGCATCACAATTGGTGTATCCAACAACTTAACATCTCCAATGAATTTCTACATAGTCACATTGAAGAAAATGTGTTTATAGAACAACCTTGAAGTTTTGAAGATCCCTGTTGTCCAAATTATGTTTGCAATCTCCATAAGTCTCTTTATGGCCTTAAGCAGGCCCCTAGGGCTTGATTTATGTGCCTTTGTCAATCTCTAATAGAGCTTGGATTCGTGGGCTCTCAAGTTGACACATCACTCGTTTATCTTCACGGGTCCTCCTTCTACATCTTCATCCTTATATATGTGGATGAAATCTTGGTTATTAGTGATTCTTCATTAGTCATCTCATGGCTTCTTAAAAGGCTAAAAAGTGACTTAGCAGTCAAGGATTTAAGTCCTATCTCTTATTTTTTGAGTATTCAAGCTCATCGGAACAATAAGTCATTGCATCTTCACCAAGGCAAGTATGTTCTTGATCTTCTTCATCAAACTAAGATGGCTAAAGCTAAGCCAACTTCTACTCCCTTCACCTTTGGTGCTAAACTCTACAAGTACTTAGGAGGTGCTTTACAAGACCTTGCTAAGCACAAACACATTGTTGGTACCCTCCAATATTGCACCTTGACACGAACAAGCATTTCCTATAGTGTGAATTAGCTTCATCACACTATAAGAAATGTGGATGACATCTTGGTTATTAGTGACTCTTCGTCAGTCATCTTATGTCTTCTTAAAAGGTTCAAAAGTGACTTGGCAGTCAATGGTTTAAGTCCTCTCTCCTATTTTCTGGGTATTCAAGCTCATCGAAACAATAAGTCACTGCATCTTCACCAAGGCAAGTATGTTCTTGACCTTCTTCATCGGACTAAGATGGTTGGAGCTAAGCCAACTCCTACTCCCTTCACCTTTGGCACTAAAATCTCCAAGCACTTATAAGGTCCTTTACAAGATCTTGCTAAGTACAAACATATTGTTGGTGCCCTCCAGTATTGCACCTTGACACGAACATGCATTTACTATAGTGTGAATCATCTTCGTCAATTCCTCCATTGCCCAACAACAATTCATCTCTCAGCTACCAAACGTATACTACGCTACCTTAACATTAATAAGATTTATGATCAGGGAATCTAACAAACATTTCAACCTCCACGTTCCCAAAAATGTGATGCATGAAAATTCATAGTGTAGTAAATGTAATTAAATTTGGTAGGATTCTCGTGAATATAGATTCTTATGTTTTGTTCATGTTTAAAAAATACTATAAGAATAACCATTATTGTTATAAAATTAAGTAAGAAATAACGAGATATAAAAAAAATATAAATTGAGAGTATTATTTTATTTCCCAAAGTATAAACCATGTATGTTTTTTAAAATATCTTCTTTAATATTTATTTTTAAGGTCGAAAAAAATAGATCTATAATTTTCATGCAACTCTCGAGAAACATGCGCAGCTTAAGAAGACTCCCAGGCTGCAAATTGTTTGGAGGATAGTGGCGGTTTTACGAAAATCACTACATGTGGTTCTCACGCGCCGCTCACAACTGTGCGTGATCCTCATGTGCCATCCCTTCCAGCAACTTTTCTCACCACACGCACCGAATCATCGAAATCACCACCATGATCAAATCTTTCAGATTTAATTTTTTGTGGCTGAAAAGAGACTAGCATGTTGCCTTCATGCACAGTCACATGTTTCGAAGTCTAGCGGAGTTGGTCCAAATTGTAATCTGTTATTGTTCGCATCTATCTTACTGCTTTACTTATTGTTTAGTAAAAATAAAAAAAGAGTTCATCTTTTGGATGTTTGTATGTAGAGGTTGAGTCTTTTTTTTCAAGGAATTATGTTTTTGAGTCTCTATTTAGGCAGTGTTGTCTCTTGGATATTTGTCTATAGAAAATATCAGTAGTGACAATTAGATCAGTCACAAAAGAAAATAGTATACTAGTAAGATTTCAAATGTATTAATTGGTTTATGAGGTAATGGTTGATATGATGATATCCCTGCATGTATCTGATCATGGATGTAAGTTTATCTGATAAATGAATGATGACAACTTTCCTTAAATAAAAAAATTAAAACCAATTTATTTTTCATTTTTCCTGTGAAAAAAGTAGTATCACAACTATAATAATATCAAACCGAAAAAGAAAACCAAATAATAGCATAAAACTACCTTTATTTTGGATCTATAACACTATACAACAAAAAGAAAAAAAAAACTAAATAAATGCATCAAAAAGATGTTGGCAGGAAATATAATTCTCATAAATACTGTTTTAGGTTAATATTCTATTACTCCCAATCTTGAAAGAGTAACTTATTCAAGGCGAAAAATCAAATTTTATCCAAATTAATTGGGTTTATATAATTTTTTAGCAAAATTGAAATATCTTAAGTAAAATAATTTGAATAACTAAATTCAATATGCTATGTTTGGTTAGTGAATTCACCTCAAATTATCTCACTATTATTTACAAACTATTTATTATTTTTTTACTACTATTCACAGATCATTTGAAATTATTTAACATCCAAAGGTTACATTATTGGATAGTGTTTCAAGATACAAACACTTGATACTCTTAGTTTCGTTTGTTTTCAAAGATGAAATGAGATGAGATGAGATTAAAGTTGAAAAGTTGAATAAAATATTGTTAGAATATATTTTTTAATATTATATTTATTTTAGAATTTGAAAAAGTTGAATTGTTTATTTTATTTTGTATAGGGATTTAAAAAAATTGTAATGATATGATGAAATGTTTTCAAAATTTTAAGTTTTGGTCTTGAAAACAAACAGAGCCTTAATCTATAATAGAATGCCATATCATTAAAAGTTAATAGTTATGTAAGCAATTTTAAAGTTATAGCATATTATGATAGGTTGGAAGTACTCATCATTCATGCTCCGGAACTATTAAGAATTTTGTTAACTAAATTTAAGTTCAAATTCAATTCCAACCATTTATTAATGATTCATCCAAAAGTAATTTCGGTTCAGCTGGTTGCGGGGGTACTTTACACTCTTCTACTTATTCTATTATTGTTGGTTTCTTCACTCTTCTAGGTTTCTTGTTAATTGGTTTAACAATAAATATAAATCCCCTTGGAATATATCATGATTTGTGGGGTGGTATTTTTGGCCTAAGAACTCATTTCCTTTCACTATCATGTTAAGTTTCACTATGATTGGTCTTTTTTATTGTGAATTGTACATGTATTCTGATTCCCTCGTTTCGTTATCACTTGTTAGTTTTTTTTTTTTTATCTAGTTTCTAGAGTTATATTGTATTTTTTTTATATTAAAACGGCCCGGTTTGGTTTGCTGAAATTATCTCATCTGGTTTGTACGGATGAGATAATTTTTTCTATCCAAACGGTTAATTTCATATTTCTATTTCATCTCTATATTTTCAAACTCATCTCATTACTTTCTGACATAAATAATAAAAAGAATCCCATATAGTAAAAAAATTCATTTGAGATTAAAATAGAATAATCAATAAGTCATTATTAGAATAATATAATTTCACAATGAAATTGATAATTTTGTGAGTATTGAATAAAAGTGCATTTTGGAGTTTTATTAGGAAATTCAAAATTAATAAATTATTTAAAACAAATCTACAACATAATTCATATACTTATTTATTACAATAATCAAAATTATTATAATTTATAATTAGAATAAAAAATGAAGAATTTCTTATATATAGAAAAATAAATAGATAAAAATATTTAGGCAACAACTTCCCAATATATTTTGAGATTTAAATTATTTTTTAGAATAATAATATCTTTAAGAATAATATCTTTTAAAAAAGAGAAATTATTTTTTTGGAGTTATAGAGTAATTTTGGCTAACAACTTTTCAATATATTTTGGAATTTAAATTTATTTATGATAGATTTTTTAATTACTCATAAATATTATTATTATTTTATTAATATATTCATACCTATTACTCAACCATTTGTTGAACCCACCCATTTATTAAAGCGTGCTTCTACACCATACATGGGGGATCGATCCACCCAGTGTGTTTCTTTTTTTTTCATGCATTTTTTTATTATTTTTAAATATATTTTTAAAAAAATTCACAACATCAATAACATATACTTACTTAATCATTAAGTTAAAAAAAAAAATCAGTCAGGATCGCAGTTGGGACAACCCAGTTGTGGTTTTAGTGTTTTTCTTTATCAAATCTCAAAAGTCAAAACTACCTTATCTCATTTCACTATCTAAATATATACATTTTTATAAATTATCTTATCTTAACTAAAAAAATCTTACCACTATTTAAAATATCTTATTTTATCTTAATTATGTATCTAAACTAAGACTAAATAACTTTTCAAAGTAAGTGGTTGTGAGTTTTTGAATCTGATCCCAAGTTTTTTTTAAGAAATATTAAGAGTTATTAATAATATTAAGAATAATGCTACTATACTGTCTCATTTTACTTCTTCATTTTAACTACTTATGTATTTTTTTTAAAATTTTTTTATTTATTTATTAAAAAAGTGACTATTAGTATATTAGTATATTTTTTTATTTTTTAAAAATATTAAAAAATATATAAAAAAAATATAATATAATAGCGAGATTTACTTGCACGCGGCACACCAGCATTACTCTAAAATTAATATTAGATTTTATTTATTTGAATTCTATATTTATTTATAAAAAAATAGACAATCCTTACGCAATCAACTGTAAATATCATTGATTAGAAAAACCATTCACTAATGACTAAACTAGCAGCGCACTCTTGACAGCAAAGCGTGACGCCGTGAACGCCATTCCCATATTTCTTTATTCGAAAAAGATTCAATCATACACTCACAGTCTCTCTCACACTACTGACATACTCTAAGAACGAGATTAGCAACTCTAACCACTTGTACTGTTGGATTTAAACCAGTCTCTTTTCTTTACTCTTTAGCGAGACACACACAGAAAGTATTCACAAAAAGCACTTCCATCTCTCTCTCTCTCTCTCTCTCTCTCTCTACATATCTGTACATTTGTTTCATATTATGTGTACTTCTGATCTGAAACCCTAGCCTTTCGATCCCGCGGACGAGTTGCATTTGGATGCGAGATACGTAGTTGCTGGAATCGTGGAGTCGGTCAGATCGGCTATAATGGCGGAGGTGTCTGAAGTAGGAGTGTTGACTCCTGAGACGGCGGCCACGACTACGTACGCCAGCAATGGCAGTGCTGAGCCGACGTACACTCACGCGTCGCCGGGGCCGCTGATGGTGTCGGGATCGTTTAAGGAAGGGAGGAGCTCATCGCGGAGGAGAGCGTCGGTGAGGCCCAGCCTCGACGCTGATGAGTTCCTTAACCTGCTTCACGGGTCGGATCCGGTCAAGGTTGAGCTCAATCGGCTCGAGAACGAAGTCCGAGGTGCGGAATGCGGTTCGATCTGCTGCGTTTCGAGCTGATTTGGCTCGGATGCGTGTTTGATAAGTCGTCTTTCTTTTGGTTGTGGTTTTGCAGATAAGGACCGTGAGTTGGGGGAGGCCCAGGCGGAGATAAAGGCCTTGAGGTTCTCCGAACGACTTAGAGAAAAGGCCGTTGAAGAGGTCATTTCTATTTTCCTCAATTTTGGTGCTTTATCCCCCTCTTCCTTCTCGCCGACTGATTAGTTAGTTGCATATTTTAATCATTCGTGGTTGTTCTATTTGCTATGCACATTAAACATTATTTCACTTATCTCCAATTTACAGAGATTTGTAATTATATGGAACAGCTATGATAGTGGTTCGAAGCCCCCATGGAGGATCGCGATTTCTTGTTTGATTAGCTAGAGTTCTTGTATCTTTGGACTATTTGCTTTCTTTTGTTACGTAATGTAGACCACAGGAATTGTATATTGAAATATTGTTAAAAAAAAAAATGCAAAAGAAACTTCCAGTTGCTCCTAATTTTTGGAAAATGGGTTGTACAGTTCTGCCCTTACTGCCTCAATTTAGCACCTTATATTTGCTTATCTTACTGTGTCAATGCTAGTTGTTTCTAATAGCATAAATATCTCACTTACTTTCCGTGAATTCTTTGGCGTGCTTTATAGCATTAATGACTCTAGATTGCTTGATATTCTAGACAGTTGAATGTTTTGGGCTTGAATTGCATTGGCCATTATCCCAGAAATGAAAGTATTTAAAATTTTCGTTTCTGAAGTATTCAACTCTTTTAGTTTTCACGAATTTGATAAACTTGATCAGTCATTCTTTTCTTTATTTCCTTTCTCATTGAAATTAATACTTACCTTGTTTCTCTATGTATTTTCATCACACTGCAGCTCACTGAAGAGCTGTCAAAGGTTGAGGAGAAGCTGAAGTTAACAGAATCTCTTCTTGAAAGCAAAGTATTGCTCAAAGCCTCTCTAAATAGTGCTTTTGCCATTTGGTGCCTATTGTAACTCTATTTATTCGACAAAAAAATGTCTTGCAGAATCTTGAGATAAAGAAAATCAACGATGAGAAGAAAGCTTCCATGGCAGCTCAGTTTGCTGCTGAAGCCACTCTTCGAAGGGTTCATGCTGCTCAAAAGGATGATGATATGCCTCCAATTGAAGCCATTCTTGCACCTCTGGAGGCTGAGCTCAAGCTGGCTAAGCAGGAGGTATGTCTTGTCTTCTCCTTCTTCTTCTTATGATATCCTGACTTGTAATCAGAAAAGATTTTAGTCATTCTTTTGTTCTCTCTTCTTTCTCATCTCCTTACTGTCACCATAAGAAGAAGAAATAAACAAAGAATCTATTAGAGGGAAAATTAGTTCAGTCATTGATTTGTCACCTTGATTCGTTACAGATTGCAAAGCTTCAAGATGATAACAAAGCCTTGGATCGTCTTACGAAATCAAAAGAAGCAGCCTTAATTGAAGCTGAGAGGACTGTTCAGGTTGCGTTGGCAAAGGCCTCTTTGGTGGATGATCTCCAAAATAAAAACCAGGAACTAATGAAGCAGATAGAAATATGCCAGGTAAACCAAATCTTGTATGTACATTTTACCCAAGCTTATTGGACCTTGGGATGTGAAATCTTTTTTCATACTATGCACATTTAGAATGGACTTATATGTCTACTCCTTGTGGGTGCTAGGAAGAAAATAAAATTTTGGACAAAATGCATAGACAAAAGGTTGCAGAGGTTGAAAAGCTTACTCAAACTGTTCGGGAGTTGGAAGAGGCTGTTCTTGCTGGTGGTGCGGCTGCAAATGCCGTGAGGGATTATCAGCGAAAATTTCAGGAGATGAATGTAATGTGCCTGACATATTTGAATGCACAATGTTGGAAGTTGCCTTATGTTGACCTGTAGTTTTTGTCTAGCAGACAGTTTCCTTAAACCTGGTAGCGTTTTACTTTTTTGTTCATCAGGAGGAAAGGAAAACACTTGACCGGGAGCTGGCCCGTGCAAAGGTATCTGCAAACAGAGTGGCTGTAGTGGTTGCAAATGAGTGGAAGGATGCTAATGACAAAGTGATGCCTGTGAAGCAATGGCTTGAAGAACGGAGATTTTTGCAGGTAACTGTTGACTTTCATTTCCTTCTGCTTCAATACTGAGCTTCTATCGATTCGTTCTTTGAGACACCATTTTCTAGTTTCTTTGTAATTATTACCAAACTATGTTGTTACAGGGAGATATGCAGCAACTTCGAGACAAGCTTGCTATAGCCGAGCGAACTGCAAAGTCTGAAGCACAGTTAAAAGTAATCATATGGCTTTTACAGGGCTTGTTCTTTAGTAACTTTTCCATATGTTTTCTTCTTTTAGTTAATGTTGAACATTTTTTATTTTTTGTAGGAAAAATATCATTTACGACTAAAAGTGCTAGAGGAGAGTTTGAGAGGATCTTCTTCTGGTAATGCTCGCAGTACACCAGAGGGACGAAGCACAAGCAATGGGCCTTCTCGTCGTCAGTCCATTGGTGGAGCTGATAACATCTCAAGATTAACCTCAAATGGCTTTTTATCAAAAAGAACACCAACCTCTCAATTTAGGTCCTCTTCTTTGTCCTCCAGCACCAGTGCAGTACTGAAGCATGCTAAAGGCACCTCAAAATCATTTGATGGTGGCACAAGGTCTTTGGAAAGGAGTAAGGTTCTCTTAAATGGAACAAGCCCCAGCTATTCATTCAACCAATCTTGTGAGGGAACAAAGGATGGTGAGGGGAATAATAACTGGAAAGAAAATTCGGATGATAAGCCAAACGAGTTCCAGATGGTGGATTCAGAGGATAGCGTCCCAGGGGTTATGTATGAGTTACTGCAAAAAGAGGTCATAGCTTTGAGGAAAGCAGGCCACGAGAAAGATCAAAGCCTGAAAGACAAGGATGATGCCATTGAGGTGTATTTCTTGTCCCAACTGATATATTATTCTATAATTATGCCTCTAGTTAATATATGGTTTTGATTGGTGCTTTTCAGATGTTAGCAAAGAAGGTAGAGACATTGACTAAGGCAATGGAAGTTGAAGCAAAGAAGATGAGAAGAGAAGTAGCTGCCATGGAAAAGGAGGTAGCTGCCATGCGTGTAGAGAAAGAACACGAGAATAGGGCAAAAAGGTTTGGCAATGCAAAGGGTCCTGTCACTAGTGCTCAGCTGCTTTCTGCCAGGTACTTTCTCAATGTTTTATTTTTACCTCAAGTCATACCTTCAGCTAAATTAGTTGAATAATTTGCACAATGCATTGCTGTGTCATGCTTGGGTTGTTTGCTAATTGTTAGATTAGCAGTCAATATATGACTTACTTGTTTCCACCCCCCTGCCAAAAATAAATAAATAATAATAATGCTTGTTGATCTTGGGTTTTTTTTTAAGCCAGATATTCATATTTCATTGTTCTTTGTTCATGTAATGTAATGCTCGAAGGGAGGCCCAAACCACATCTACGCCTATCCTCTAAAATGACTATTCAGTGGTACAATTGGAGCCCCATTGGAATCATTATAAAGAGCAATAACTTCTCCCTTTCAAGCTATATGGGACACCATACACTACCTACACTCATCACTCAGAATGGGGTATCACATATACCTTGTACTCATTAGAAATAATTTTTGTGTTGTAGAGAAGCCTTTTCAATGACCTGTTGATATGTCCAACTGTTAACTCAACATATTGAATTAAATTTATTCCTAGGAAATATTCATAGGCAGTCCCCCCGCAAATTACCACTAAGGGGCTGAGGACTTTCATTTGGTCTTTCAAATCCACTTTCCATTTTGTACTCATGTTAATTCCATTAAATGAATCTCAACAAACTTACCGTGTAAATTAGATAACAACAATATAAAGAACAAGTAAGCTTGTGGAATAGAGGGATTTAGCCTTAGTTTTTATCCTATGTTCGATTTTGGTTCCTGAAATTTATGAAGTTCTGTCTTCTTCCCTGAAAAGTTAAAAATTTAGCAGTATGGTCTTGTAAATGAGCCTTAATAGTTTTTGTGGCACAATGTTCATGACTTCCTCATATCTATTTCTTCTTCCTGGCTAGGTGCTGTCTTTTGTATGGCCCATGTACTTGGGCTTCACCTATTCATTTATTGATATTAATTATTTTTAATTGTAAAAAAATGAGCCTTACATGCAACGTAAATAACAACCATATCACAACTGCCTTTTGTCTGCAGCGTGTGCATTTGAATTTAAGCCTGATGGGCAAAAAAGCAACAATACAACTTCTTAAATGATTTAGGGATGAAAATGAAATGTCCAAATTTTTATTTTGATAAGTAAATGAAATGTCCAAATTTCAGGAACAAAAATTGAACTTTGGCCAAATTTTTCAATGGACCAAAAGTATGACTTCTAAGAAAAAATGATGTAATTTATAGTTAACATGTATCCTTAATATATTTCAAATACCCACTTTCTATCTGAGAAAAAGTCTTCGGTAGACCCCTTATCACTCATAGCTAGACATTCCTCACATACACACGAACAAGATTGGCAGGGATAAATATGGTCAGTAACATTCTATAAATTATTAGCTATATAGTTAATAATGATCAAGGAACCAGGTTGGCTCGGTAATTTAATATGCTCACATATCATAATTAATAGCCATCAATTAAGTTGTACATTTTAGAGATTAGAGTAAAATATATACTTTTAAAAATGTTAGCAAAACAGTAGTACAGAGGATACTACTTGTGTACTTGGGCTATGTCTCTTTATAATAAAATACTGTCTACTTATAAAAAAAAGCCTATAAAAAATAGAAGACGGGAGTGTGACAACTAATTATATGTACAGACATATACACAAGCTCGCCAAAGATGTATAAGAAAGCATTTGATGAATAAAAGTTTTTTTTTTTTATCGGTAAACAAAATTTTATTGATCATAAAATAGACAAGGCCCGAGCGTATGGGACATATACAAGAGCATCGCCTATGCATTCTAGTTTAGTGATACAAGGAATTCATGAAAAGTCATTCCATTAAAATCAATTACAATCGACCAATGGAGTAAAGTATTGAAAAATAGACTTCTAAGCTCATCCATTGACCACTCTCGATCTTCAAAGCTTCTTTCATTCATCTCCCTCCAAATACACCTCCATAGACAAATTGGAACCATCTTCCATACTGTTGCACTATGAGAGTTGCCCTGGATGCGTTGCCAAGAAGCTAGGAGGTCGATTACCCTTTTTGGTATCGCCCAAGCTAATTTCATCAGAGCAAAGAAGTCATTCCACAAAGTCGTAGCAATCTCACAAAGAAGTAATAGATGATATATGGACTTTCCTCACTTTTTGCACATACAACACCAATCCATGACTATGATGTGGTGTTTCGGTAGGTTGTCAATTGTGAGGATCTTCCCTTAGGAAGCCGTCCATACAAAAAAAAATTGCCTTTTGAGGTGCCTTTGTCTTCCCAACACTCTTCCATGTGAATGAATTTTTATTATTTGTGGTCATGGGTTGATAATAAGAGCGGACTGCAAACTTCCCTTTCGTAGAAGGGTGCCAAAAGATCTTGTCTTCGGCTCCCCCCATCATGCGGTTAGAGTATACTAGATCATTGAACTTTGAAAAAGCATAAACTTCCCAATCTTGTGCATCTCTGAAGAATGTAAGAGGTCCATTGGATAGGATTAAGAGGTCCGCAATTGAGGCTTCTTTCATTCTTGCTATGCCATAGAATTTTGGATAAGCTTCTTTGAATGCTCGATTGCCACACCATAGATTGTGCCAAAATTTGATTTTGGACCCATCATAACCCACCTCAAAACTGATCTTTCTTGAATGTGTCCTATCCTCTTCTTTTGTGTTTCTGTAGTCTCACCCCATATGGCCCACTTACCTCATTCAATCACCATCCTCTCCATGGTTCACCATACTTGAGTCTGTGATGACTCTTCATAATTTTGCTACTTACAAGTTTTGCGTGTAAACACGCCGGTTACTACCAGCTCATTACAGTTAAAAAGAAATGTCAGCATTTAAATACTTTTCTATGCTAGTTGATATGAAAAGTTCCCACATAAGTAGCGTGTTTGCCTTGTGTCAATTAGCAGGCTTGTAAATTTATTTTCTCAATGAATAAATGAGAGATTTGTAAGTGATTATAACATAGCAAAATAATTATTTTTATTAGCCTGATGTGTACAACATTTTTGTTTTGATAAGTTGGGAATACTTACCACTATACTACGACGACTTGTTATGATGTGTGCAACATTTTCTGACACTGAAATTAATTATGCATCCAAAATGATCATGAATTATTGGATTACTTATTGTGCACCCCCGGAATTAGTCGGGACACTCTTCTCGGACATCTGGTGCCAATAAAAAAAAAAACCTTGCCTTTGAATCATCTCTGACCTAGATAAGGGCTGTGCAAAAGGTTTCAGGCAAGGGCTTGGTGGGGTTGGCATGACTTTATTTAACGTGTTTGAAGTTATAGCTTTTTGAAATACATAGTTCAGAATGGTTTGATTACCGAAAGTTTGGTTTGATAGTTTAAAAATAATAACCTAAACCCTTTTTTGTCCAATTTGTTTTCCACTATACTCATAGTACATTGTAAGTATATATATTGCATTCATCCACAAAAGTTCTTTACAAAGAGGGATTAACCCAAAAAAAAAGAACCATAAGGACAGAGACTTACCATTATTTATGGAACATATTAGAAGTTGACTGAGTCCTACTTTGTGCAGAAATGTGACACGAGCTGGGTTGACACGCAGTACCCAATGACAGGAATCCTGATTGCAGTTGATGCAGCAAGTCTGCATGAGCCTTCTTACTCTTCATTTTTATTTTTTATTTGTAATTTGTAATTCTCTCTTCCCGCACACCATCCGACGAGTCACATGTCTCTACTACATTCACTGAATTAGCTAAGACAAGAAACTCCAGGAAGGAAACAGAATCTGAGGAAGAAAATGGTGTGCTTCTGACTGTTAGACTGTAATTCCTCTGCTTAGGGATCAGGAAAAGAAAAGGAGGAAAGATAATTCACGTTTGGGGCTAACATTTTGTCAGGTTTTCTTCGAGTGGCCAGTACCGTGTGGTTGTATAGTTATCTTATTGGCTTTTATATAATTTCTTTTTTTGTTGTTCCTTTTCTCTTTTTTGAGTTTTTATCTGTATTATGTGCCAGAGCCTATAGAGTCCTCTACCAGTTGTTGGTTCATGTTTGTTAATATATTTGCAATATTATATGAATACTAAATAATGAAAATAGGTTTGACGTTTGTGCATTTCCAATTTTTAGTGCCCGAGCAATATTTAGTTGGGGCTCTATAGGATCTGGCCGATGTTATTCTTCTTCTGCCTTGCTTTGTTCTGTTTTATAAGTTTTCATGTTTTTTTCCCTTTTATCTCAGATCCCCGGTATTCTGACTAGGGCATGTTTGGATGCAAAATCCGTCTCTAAAGAAAGAATCAAAGAGAAAAAAATACCGTCTCCAAGGTAGATTATTTAAAAAGTAAATTAAAATTAGTTAAAAGAGTAACATAGGGTGCATGAGTTGCGTGTAGGTATTTTTGAAAAGAGGTGAGACTTGTAATAAAAGGAAGATTTTTCTACGGGTGTCATCCGCACCTCTCGAACAAGGGGTGCCCCTGTGAGGGCAGGGTATAGTTTGGGCCCTTGTATGTGGCATCGCTCCCAATGGGCGGATGCCTCCATCCGGATGTTGTGGACGGATTGGCCTCCATGATTGTCTGCCCTGCCCCGCTCCACCCCACCCACCCATACACAGTGAAAAACAATTGGAAAATATAAAAATTCCAAATCTACATCTATCCAAAACACATTGGAAAAAAAATTCAAAATAACCAAAACACATCATATCTAAGATTTGGAAAAATGAAAAATGACCACTTACGGCTGTGGTTCTCTTTGCAAATTCACGATCATTTGTGCTTCAAAAAGGAAGAGAAGAACGCCGCCGCACCGGCAAGAGGGAGAGAGAGAGATAGCGACGGGAGGGAGAGGGTTAGGTTTAAGTTAAATTTAACCCTAAAACAACGTTGTTTTATTAAAGAAATCTTTTTAATATATATGTATATATGGGCTAGGCTGGGCGGACAGGTTAAACCTTGGGTGGGCTTAGGCCTAGCTTGGGTCTCACCCCGACTCCAAACTATGTGTAGACATTTGTATGCACACCCCTTATCTGTGGAGGTGGATGCCAAATGGGATGGGGTAGGGTGGCGGGTGGCGTTGCTTTGTCGCCTAGCCCTACATTTTTCATTTGGGTTTTCTGTTTTTTATAAATAAAAAAACTATATAGAATTTGCACATTGTAAATCTGAATAAATTATTTTTTAAAAAATATAATTGAATACGATAGCTATTGGGACTAGCTTGGCCAACATTGGCAACCCAGATTGGGATATAATGATAGGAGTGAACAATAACCAATAAAACCAGTTAGAACCAACCAAAATTGGCAGGTGGATGTTGGAACCGGTCGAAATTGATCGGTTAGCAGTCCAAAGTGGTGGAAACTTAAGTCGGTCGGTTTAGTTTCAATTTGAACCGTGAATCGATTGATTGTATATATTATTTTTATATAAAATGGTGTCATTTAATTTAAATACATTAAATAGTGTTGTTTCATTAATATGAGTCAGAAAAAAAATTGAAATGATGCGATTTGGTTTATTAAAAGGAACGGAGTCATTTTGATTAGGGATAGAGGTTAATTGAAACCGACCGGCCGGTTTGATTTTTCACCCATATATATAATGGTTGCAGATTCCATGGGTTAAATTGGGTTGCCCTAGTGGCTACTCTGGATGACTAGTGCGGCTGGAGGACGTTGTTGTGGCTATAATATAAGGTGGTCGTGAGAGTTTCTCTCTCAGTTTTTTCTTTAATTTAAATATATATTTTAAAATATCTATTATATCATTGATCAAAACTCATACAAAATTTTCACATCCGAACCTACTTTTTATAATGTATCTAATTACTTTTTAAAACTTTATAAACTATTAGGCTCATATACACAAACCTTTTATCTCATTTTATCATTATAATTTTTTCAAATTTTTATATAAAAATATAATAAACAATTCAACTTTTTAAAATCTCTAAATAAAAATAATGTTAAAAAATATATTCTAACAATATTTTATTTAATTATTATTTAAAACATTTCATCTCATTTCATCTGAATTGTGTATCCAAACTCAACTTTAAAGTTGTTCGATTCACATAAATTATAATCATAGATTTGTATACAAGGAGAGAACCACGATTTTATATTTTGCAATTATCTATTGATTATTTACTTTGGCTAATCTTTAACCAGGTTGGTTAATTAAAAAAAAATGAAGAGCGAGAAGTAAAAGCCAAGAGAAAAAATAAATAATATTTCACGTTAGCTTCGAAAATGGAAATATTATAAAAATGTTCATGCATGCTGACTATATTCCCATGACCGTTTTTTCGGTTTATTCTCTCTCCCTCTCCGATTCACGTTGCGCATATCTAACCCAATTTTCGATTCCGTGATTGGATTTAAACTCTCATTTCTCGATCCCAAATCATCCCATCCACCAAAATCCCACATACATTTCTCTCACCAAAAGCCCACCTACGTTTCTCCTACCACTACCAGCGCTAGCTTTTGCTAAGATCCTTCTGGTTAGATCCTCGATCGCTTTCAAAATCCAAAAATGGCAACAATGGAGAGCTTGATCGGCCTTGTAAACCGCATCCAGCGAGCCTGCACCGTCTTAGGCGATCACGGCGGTGAGGGAATGTCCCTATGGGAAGCTCTTCCTTCCGTCGCTGTCGTCGGAGGCCAGGTTTCCATCTTTCTACTTCCTTTTCTTCATTTAAAGTTTTTTCGGTCGGCCATTGTGCGTTTGTCCTTTGTCTGTTTCTACCCTCTTGCATTTTGGTCTTATTTTCCCCCTCTTGTCGGTTTTAATCAAAATGCTTGTTTTGTTTGTGGAGATCAGAGTTCGGGGAAATCTTCGGTTTTGGAAAGCGTGGTTGGAAGGGACTTCCTGCCTCGTGGATCCGGTAATTCTTCAATGCTGTGCTCTGATCTTTTTAATCATATATTTAGTTTATTTCGTTCCTTGCGTTACTCTTTTATTTTTAACTTTCGATCTAGTTATTTGTAGTATCCTTGTCACCAAAGCTCATATCAGGTCCTCGCATAGAACATTGCATCAAGTTCAGTACAGAGAGTGGGGCAATCGTTTATCGGGTCCCAAATAATGAAAAAAAAACAAAAACCAGAAACGTTTTGAGTTTGTTCTCTTTTCATCCACTTTTCAATGTGGTTCAGTGGAGCTTTTGAACAATTAATGCTGCGAATCAATGATTTTAGTGATCTATTTCTAGTCATATTGCTCTCCATCTTATTGGTTTTTAAGTATGCCACTAATGTACCAGTCCCCTTCCAATGTTATGGTAGTATGATATGGTAAAATGACGTGTTCTCTTTGGAAAAGCACAATATTTTGTTCTTAGTTTGGGTTCTTTGATTGTAAGGTATTGTAACACGGAGGCCATTAGTGTTGCAACTTCATAAGACAGATAAGGGGCAATCTGAATATGCAGAGTTTCTTCACGCACCAAAGAAAAGGTTGACTGATTTCGGTATGGTTACTCTCAATAAAAGCTGCAATTTTCTCTTGGATTGTAACTTAAACATTTTATGTGCTAAATGTGATGATCACGAAATTTTTGCATACTTTTCTACTTACCAAAAAAAAAAGATAACAAGAAATTTGCTTACATTTCACTATATGCATTCTTGAAGTATCTAAAATCTAAATATAACTGAATGCTATCCATGAGGACTCAATTTTTTGTGGGTAGTTGTTTGGCATATTTGGAATAATTATATTCTATGTTTTAACAGTAGCTGTCCACTTTAACAATAGTAATTCTTTCATATGGTAGCGTTTATGAAGATGTTTGTATTACCAAATTCCTAGGTAAAGTTCTGTCCCGAGACAAGATATCCATTGAAGATTAGGTTGGGTCTTTTGAGACTTCTTTTGGTATGCTGATATGAGATCTAAGCTTATATAAAAACTATCTAATTCAGTCATTATAACTGCCGTAAATGTTAAAAAAAAAAAAAAAACTTAAAGTAGGGGCTCCTTACGTTCTTTTTTCTGAGCTACTACCTCATTCTCACTTACACCTATAAACTTGAACTAGTGCAGATTAGAATCCATTAGCCCAAATTTTGATTCCATTTTGAGGTTTCAGTAGTAGTTGGCGCCCCCAGTAAAAATGCACCATTATTTTGGAAGGAAATATACAAAAGAGAAAAAATACCATTAGCATTAAAATCAAGTCTTTTAACTGTGCATTGAAGTTTATTTCATATTTTAATGTGTCCCTATTTGACAGTGTGGGGCAAAGTGGGGCAACCGTTGAAAACAATTTTTGATTTCATTCTCAGTTAAAAACAATTTTTGACAGAGTGGGGCAACCTTTCCTGAAAGTAACAATTTTTGCAATAGTCAGATTCTCACATTTAGATCCATTTAAATTTTCAGGTGAAATGGTCACAATAAAGTCCCTGGTGACCTTATCTTTGACACTGCCTTTTCCCCTTCTCCTACCCTCATTGCTCTATCTTAACCTTGTTTAAATACAAGAGAAATGCTTATCAATCTACTCCTGAGCATCATTTAAGTGAAGGTGCTACAAGTGTTGGTTCAGGGCATTGGAGACATATAGGTTCTTTTGGTTATTATGTAGTCAAACTTACCTTGTAGGATTCAAATACTTGTTTCTTTTACTTGTTTTTACGTAACATAATTGCTTATGCATTGAGAAGAAAACACTTTTCTTCTATTAAATACCATATTTGCTAATTATAGTTTTGTTAAGGCTAATATCAATGTAGAATCTTAACAGGATGGTAATTGTCAGGGATATGTTGATATGACCGGCTAAATCTTTAAATCATTCAGTACTTGTGATCTATGTAGCAGGTATCAACAGCTAAATCATATGATTATATGGATGTGAGGGTGTACTTGGAAATATTCATTTACTTTTTTTCTTTTTCCCAAAATAAGAGGTTTGACATTTAGAGGTTTATTCATCAATCAGTTTTCTTCATCTTTTTTTTCGGGAAATGATTTGTGTAAGCATAGGTTGTGCAAGACCTTTGAAAAAAAGTGGGACCCATCATAAAAATTGGCATGGACTTTACATAGCATTACTCTTTTCTTTTTTTCTTTTTTTGCTGAGCTATTCACCAATCAGTTACTTTGTCTTTATATAATGTTTTATGAGGAAGACTTACTTTACAACATTCCATGCCAAGTGACGTGTCCCCTGTTTTCTTAAACAGGGGCGGTGCGTAGGGAGATCCAAGATGAAACAGATCGTATTACTGGGAAGACAAAGCAGATATCTAACATTCCAATTCATCTGAGCATATATTCTCCAAATGGTTTGTCTTTACATTTTTTTCTTAACATCATCTCGACAAGCTATATAAATGAATTGTTTTTTTCAGACTCATTCATTAACTCAGCGCCAGAACTCGTTCTTATTTGTGTTGACATTTTCCACCCGATTTACAATTTTTTTTGGATGAATTAAGAGATATACCATGACTGGGGGATACCCCCTTGTCTGGCACCCACTTAAGGTGACTACATCCTACTGCTGGAGCTACCACTAGCACAGATATTTCACAGATACAACAAGGAAGCATTACAGCAACCTGAACTACCAAAAGAAGCAAATATTCCAATATCTGCATAACCCAACAGGGAGAACATATCCAGACTACTGCACATTATAGGCCATAAAACCTATCAGGACAGCACACACAAGCCACATGTCCAGCTTTAAGTGAAGAAAGCAGCAGTATTTCACATCAAGAGACCATCCACCACCATGTAGAGTGCAGAAAATGCATCTCTCTCTATAGCCATGAATATCAAGAGCCTTGTCCAGGGATATTCTCAGCGACTCTTCCAAGACTCCTAGAGGCTGCAATTCTCTTGGGAATATTTGAAGCACCATAGAAAGTTTTCCCTTACTTTAACAGCAATCAAAATATTCTAAAACACATTGGCAATACTATTGGAGCAAGTCTTATACATTCTTAAATTCCTCTCTTTCCACCAAAAACAATTCAACTGTGGCAGCAAACCTAAGCTTCACTAACGCGAATTTTAGAGGCATGCCTTTGAAATTATCAGACATCCACTTGTTTTTCTCTTCCTGGGCTTGGTTGGCACATGGCAGCATACATTTATCACTAAAGGATCCAAAGCCTTTCAGCAGAGGGTAAGGAAATAATAAATGATCAAGATTGTCCGACTTTTTGTCACATTGCACCTCATTTGTTGGATAATTCCATGGCAAGTAGCTTATCCTGCGTGTTAACCTCCTATGGACGGAAAGCGAAAGAAACATAGCATGTGAGGGAAGCACCCATGAAACCATACAACTTTGCTCCAACTCACTGCAGTTCTCCAAAGCCTAAGGCTCTCTCGGGCACTCTTTACCATGAAAGTTCTATTAGGATACTTGGTCCAAGTAAACTTGCCATCCTTATAGACATTTCGCTTAAAAATTAGATGGAGTTTATCACATCTCAATCATAGCCACTCCAAACAATTCTGTGGGGCCCATTTCCACTCTGAGGAATATTCTAGCATGGTCCGACCAAGAAAGACATGGGACTTGTTGGGCATCTCACTTGGAATGCAAAGCATTATTTTCAATCTTGTACCAAGGTACACTTAACACCAACTCAGTCTCTACAAAATAAAAGAAAACTACAAGCAACTACATCAAAATCCTCAACTCTTGATGCAAACGGAAGCTTTCTTGGAACTCATTGATAAGCACTTAGTGTTATAACTATATAAAATATAACAACCGTTTCAAACCAAGGCTGGACCTGGATTCATGGATCAATTGCCTCCCCAACCTGTGGGCAAGTGATCCAACAGGGTGCCAGTTATCAAACCATTGTAAACTCAACAGGCCATTTTTCACTACTGATTTAACTTTATGTTGCTTCAAAAACCTCACATCTTCAAAATCTCTCTCCATGTCCAAGAGCAATCTCCAGGGCATTTCAACTTCCACAAGCTAAGGTCCATGATTAAATAGGGCCGAATCCAACTACACCGTGTGAATTACTCATCTCCCACACCTACAAGCTCTGTCATATGTTCCAACTGTCACATGGCATATGGATGAACCTATGTCATGTCCTAGGTGAGTAGACTCAAAAAATTTGTTGACATCACGAGTAAGAACAATATTATTTAAGTTCTTTGCTTTATTCTTTTTTCAGAGACATTCTAGTTTTCTTCATTGATTATATAATATATGGCATATTTTCTTTTTAGATAAACTAATTTTTAATTTTTTTTGAGTCTGTAGTTTTTGATTTTATGATGATCAAGCATATATTTATGTCTGGCAGTTGTAAACTTAACCCTCATTGATCTTCCTGGCTTGACAAAGGTTGCTGTAGGTAATTTCTGTAATTAATTTTTGTTCTTATACAAAGCAATTGAGCCATTAGTTTAGTTTTCTAGGAGTAATTGATCTACACATTATCTACACATTTGGATATGCAGTAACAAAAGTTTGGCATTTGCAGAGGGACAATCAGAAAGTATTGTTGAAGATATCGAAAACATGGTTCACTCTTATGTAGAGAAGGTGAGGATGCTTTACATTATCTTGATGAAAGACATAGACTTATTGAGGAAGACAGGCATGTTCAGAGATGGATATCTACATAATAAATTTAGGGAAGAAAGATTAGCCAAGCTAGGTCGAATTTGGTAAATTAACAAAACAAGATCCAACTCCATTCCCATATCATCTCCTTGAAAGAAATAATGTTGCCCTGAGGTTTGTAATTTCAGTTCATAAGAATTCTGTATACTTGACTCCTTCAAAATGCACCATAAAAGTGCAATTTGGAGCATGCTTCAGTTAACCTTGTGCTTCAGATAATTTCTTTTACCCACCTCCTAGGATATGGTTAACATATATCCCTAAAATCCCACAGAATGAGTATGCACAGAGCACGATCCACTAGATAATGAAGGAAACTGTTCAATTCCACCTTACACAGTTATCAGGATTGATTCCAAGTAGTCAAATGGCCCAGTTTAAAATATTAATCTCCCATGGACATAAGTAATAATTCCATCAAAGGTCAGAAGCAATTATTCTACTTTTTGGAGGACCCTACGAGTCTGTTTAGTTTCGAGTTTGGAAGTTTCAAAAGTGCTTTTAACAACATAAAAGCTCATTTAAAGAAAAAACAGTGTGTTTGGTAAATTTATAAAAAATACTTTAAGCACTTAAAAAATGCTGAAAGTCCACTATCTTTTAAAACACACCAATTTGAAGCTTTTATTGAAAAGCTAGTGCATAAAACTCTACATTTTTAAAAATTATCATAACTAACTTTAAAAGTACTTTAGATGCATGTTTACCAAACAGTAGATAACTTTTCAATTATAGAGATTTTTACTAGAGTTCTACATTTGAAAGTACCATTATGAAAAGTCCTATTTTTTACTGCAATCCCAAACAGGCACTACCTCAATGAGAAATAAGCCTGAAAATACTTCCTTCAATTATGTAACACCCCTTTCCCGTAGGTTAGGAGTGCTAAGTACTTTTGTAAAGGTGTCTGGTAAAGAGACCCTACAAAATAAAACTACCTAATTTGTAAAAAATAAATTCCAAAAAAAAAAAAAAAACATAAAAATATAATTTCATAGCAAAAAAATTTAAAACTGATCTTTCTGTGAAAACAAGACACTTATTAAAACTAATCCCTTGACGCGTGATCTATGCCTAGCCATTAGCTCATCTACACTATCTCCTTTACCTGGACATTAAAAACATAAAATAACAAAAAAAACAACCAAAATAAGTCGAATACTCAATAAACAATATATCATACAGTAAACATAATAAACATAAAATTTTCTTGAAAGACGTGTGTACTTAATACTTATACTAACATAAACATGTAACATTTGTTTTTGATCAGTAAATAAGATTTTATTGATCATAAGAATAGGCAAAAACCCAAGTACATGGGTTATATACAAGAGCAACACCTAGGAGTGATGTTTTAGTGACTAACATAAACATGTAACATGTACTATGCATAACTCATTAAACTTGTCTTTCCCTCTCTTTAATGGCCAGCACACCTTAACCCCTGTGTGCAGGGTTGTGCACCGGTTCCACTGCCTGTGGCCATAAGGGGAACTCCATAACTTATCATAACATACTATGGTGGACCATCAGTGGCGGAACTAGCAATTGTGTTGAGTGGGGGCCAACTTTTCTACTGTGTGACACATTTATGTAAAGAGTAATAATAGATACAATTGTAGGTATGCAAGCACTACGCACTTCCTTTGAAAAAAGAATGAGGTCCACCATTAAAAAGTAATTTTTTCATGTGAGTTATAGATTTACCTACTTTTTTTAAAGGGAGTGGGAGAGACTTGCACATCGTAGGACTGCCAACATCATTTCTCTTATGTAAATTAAAAAGAGATCGAAAAATCATAAAAACATAACTACATATAAAAGTATATCTCGGTAATTTCTACGTATGTGTAGAAATAAAATTATAAAAACACAACTTAATATATGTTTCAGATTCTGAAGATAATGTTTCATAAAATAATATTCATCCATTGTTATTTTTGTAATGAAATATTTAAAATTTATTTTCTTCATATAAACTATGAAGAGATCTTTTAGAATATCATCTTTTATTCTAGTATGTAAGCTATTCTATCAGATTTCATGCAAAATCTAGATATTTTTGTATCACATTAAACACATAATGCTATAATTGAAAGTTAAAATAAATTCTTTTCTTACTCAATGAAGTCTAGAGGATAAAATCTTGCAACTATTTTTCATATAGATCATCAACCTTAAATAATTTTTCTTATATTTTCACTTTGGATTCCATATTAAAAAGCTCAATATTGTATAACAAAAATATTTTGGGATCCATATTTTCTTAAAGCTTCTTTCATGACTTGCCTTTTGTCTTTCTTACCATGATGCTTGTAGAACACATAATCACATAGCTTATCGTAATCATAAATGAAAACATACCATGATGCATGTAAAACATAGAATAACATAACATTGAAACTCACTTTCATAATATCATAATTGGGTACGTAGCAACTAGGCTTCAATAAAGGGCCATACATACATAATACTTGAAAAAACATTGTTTATCATATATGTGAGGGTATGATCATGCTACTTATCTCTTTTCTTCTATTGATAACAAACGCAGCCACCTACTTGAAGTTGCTGGTAAAGGGTTGGACTTGAAAGGATGAGGCATTTTTTTTTTCAATCTCCAGAAATTGCAGCTATTATTTAGGGTTAAGGATTAGTTTCCAATTATCACGAATTTAACAGCCAAAAATCAAATGGGCTTTGGCTAGAAAATTCTTGGGCGTATCCATCCATATCTGGGCGTAATGGGCTGAACCTACTCCATTTTGAATTTAGGTCCTAATTTCATATCCAATCCTAGATCCTCAATTAATAGGTACGGGCTAATGATCCAATAAAATAATCTTCCTTCTAGCTGTAACAAAATTAGGCTTGTTGTCCAAACTTATAAAGCCTATAAAGTATGGGTCTAGATGTTAGAAATTAACATTTGATGCTGGAAATTTATTGAAAACTCAACTTCCTTCCAAAATTGCACTTTAACAACCAAATCTTTGATATATAGGTGATCAAAATTTTGATGATGACCTTCTAGAATCATATCCATATATACTTGTCGGAAAAATATTTTGCACCCCAAAACTATCACTGTTTAATTTTCAACTTGCACTCCAAACTAGAAAAAGTAGCTATTGATACCTGAAACTAACAGATTTTGGTAATTTATACTTTCGTTAAGATTAATGAATAATAGGACATGTGGCATAGTCTTAATGGTCAAATCTTAACAAGAGTGTGAATTGCCAAACTTTGGTAGTTTAGGGTCATAATCCAAAAGCAGTGGCTGGTGGTGTAAAATGTAATTTTTCCTTACTTTTTTGTTTGAACCCGCTTTTACCCATATGAGAACTACACTTTAATGTTTACACATTTTCTCTGTGAATTGTCTTCCTCAGCAAATTATCATGTTGGTTATCTCCTTTAAAAAGGTGATTTTAAAGGAGATAACCACAATGTTGGAGTGTTCTGAGAAATAAATGTGAAACTCCAACTTATTCTAGGGTAGTTGGTAGCTCCTAAAGCCACCCTTAAGGTCTGCACAATGGTCAAAGCAATCTCCAAGGGCATAAAAAAGACCTCCGATTAGAACCTTGTACTCCTAACAGTCTCACATTCTCCCATTCGATTGACCTTTCGTTTCCAAGTAGAAATGCTTTACTTTGAAATAAGAGTCATGGCTTTCAATTGTGCCGGTGCATTTATGACAAAATCCGGTTAGATGGATTTGGTGGACTGGTCCTCAATTCTCACAGAAGAATAATCTTAATTGGTGGGAGAAAAAAGAGAAATTTTTACTTTTGGTTTAGAGCTTGCATTAACTACATATTTCCTACTTAGCATATTTATTATTAGGATTGTAAGGGTTTTTGATGCAGGAAATTGTTTGGGTTAAAAATTCTAGATCTGAGTACATAGTGGAAGCGATGTTACCTCTAGCAGCAAATCTTGGATCTCATGCAGTTGTTCCACGGTTTCTTTTGGTCTGGAATCGTGTTCCTCGGTAGTGCAGTGTGTCACGTGGTAAAAACCAGACATTACTCACATATTCTACAGTCTAAATGCCGAGACTAGAGAGACACATTTTGAGAGAGAACTATTTGTTGCTTATATCGCACAAACATGGAGAGGGACTAAATATAGAGCCACCTCTATGTAATCTACGCCTGTGCATTTAAGCCTAACTATAAGTGGCCATTATGCCAATTTATTGGCCAAGGAATAACGCCTGACTTTATGCTAGGTGTTACATGCCTTGGCATGTGAAGACGGAGGGGTGCCCAGTGACCCCCTTCATTACAGTTTGCTTGGTAAATTATTTCTCGTCAAGTTTTGACATGTGCTAGTTCATCAAACAGACGTTTCTGATTTTGCAGCCCAACTGCATTATATTGGCAATTTCTCCCGCGAATCAAGATATTGCCACGTCGGATGCTATAAAACTTGCTAAAGAAGTTGATCCCTCAGGTACTATGAAGTAGGTTCCATAATTTTAAGGCCAGAGTTCCTTATTAACAATCAAACTTTCGTTTTGTGAAAAAAATATTTATTTTTTTCTGTCTTTTTTTGTATTTTCAGGTGAAAGAACATTTGGCGTACTCACAAAACTTGATCTAATGGACAAAGGAACAAATGCATTGGATGTAGGGATTCAGTGATACTTTACAGCATAAATTAATCAGACGATCCACATTAGATTTATGAGTGCTATAACTTTACCTTCACCCATGTTTTTGTTTTGCTTATTTAATCGTACTTTTCATTTTTTCCTCTTTATGTTGCACCATGGAATGGTTGGTCTCTTGAAAATTCCAGTTGTCAGCTTAATTTTAGTCTTTGATAATTGTTCTGTTGAAATGTTTAAGGTACTTGAAGGAAGGTCGTACAGGCTGCAGCATCCCTGGGTTGGAATTGTGAACCGTTCACAAGCTGATATCAACAAAAATGTTGACATGATTTCAGCTCGTCGAAAGGAGATTGAATATTTTGAAACAAGTCCCGAGTATGGTCACTTGTCACATAAAATGGGATCGGAGTTTCTTGCAAAACTTTTATCTAAGGTCTTATTAATCCATATTTCCCTTCAGTTTATTTTCTATGATGTATTGAAAATTTATCGAATATTTAAGCTCTTTTTATCATTGGGTAATCTCTATTCCCTCTCATTTTTTAACCTTTTTTCTTATCTTGTCAGCATTTGGAGACTGTTATCAGGCAACGGATACCAAGTATCATTGCTTTGATCAATAAAACCATTGATGAGCTTAATGCGGAGTTGGACCGTATTGGAAGGCCTATTGCAGTAGATTCAGGGGTAAAAATTGGACTCGTGTGGAAATCATTTTCTTGGACAGGAACCAGAATCTGTTAAGTAACTGACTTGAAGTGTGCACCCATGTTAATAGGCCCAGCTGTACACTATTTTAGAGTTGTGTCGCGCTTTTGACCGGGTATTTAAGGAACATCTGGATGGAGGGTAAGTTTTAAGATTTTTTTGTTCAGAATTTATTTCAGTTTCAGTTACAAAAAAAAGTCTATACAGATTCTGATTGACATTGTTATTTGATATGATTGTTCAGGATTAAAAGATCACAAACTTGATTCTCCTTATAAAAATTATATCTGATTCTTGTTTGGGTTTTTGAACCGGATTTTCTAGTATTGAAGAATATAATCTACTTTGGAAAAGCTTACCTAAAGATTAGATGTGTTTGATGTTTTAAGGTGCAAACAGCCATATGTCCACTATTAGCACGGATAACTTATTTTCTCATTTTTAGGATTACGCTCTGCTGGCCTTGATGTTGGTTTAAATCCTTGAGTGCTAGAATTGTGTTTCATCAGACCAGCTTTTGCAAGAACTTCTTTTCTTTGAGGGGAAAAATCAAAGCCCATAGAGTACATTGGCATGCTAATTATTGCAAGAGTTGCAGGAGAAACAGTTTTTTTGCTTAAATTGTACACAGACTTGGTGTGAGGAGTCTTGATTGAAGTTGACCACATCTTATATGCATATGAAGGCTATATTTTTCTTTTCCTAATATGCATATGGTCATCTTTAATTGACTTTCACAAAGAGAAACATGCAAGTTTAAGAAGTTCACTGATGATCAAGAGGATTTTGATACATCTGATAATCAGTGAGAAGAGGGCTTAAAGGGATTGAACCGTTCTCAAGTTGTTCTACTTTTCAATTGCAATAATTGCCCTTTTGGTCACCATCCCTGACGTTTTATGGTCACTAATTCATATATCAGTCAGCAGGTTAACACATTATTATTTGGTGCTTTTTCTGTTCTAGCTTATCATTTATTTGTAATCTGTGGAACTGAGCTTATAATTTTGCTTAACTGGATGCACAATACAAACACGTCTGTCACATAGCATGTATGCAAATTTATGACATATGACATGAGACTCACAGAGAGTAATTGATTTATTTACAAGAGAGGCATTACACAGTAGTTCACTTGCATTTTATTTTTCTTGTGATTATTTAATAAAGTTGATGTCTTTTATATCTGTTCAAGTCAATAATAGACAAGGGAAAGGATGTTGCGGTTCACCAATGCCATTGCCAACTGTTTAACCAATTCTAGAAGTCCTTTGCTAAAGAGCATTTGTCAAAGAAGCAGAAGCTATAATTATAACATAAAATTGTTCATTAAAAAATTACAATAAAATTCTCTTCTTATCACATGGTTTGAACGTTGAAGCAGATTGGATGTGTATTGAACTCGAATAGATACACAGTTTCTCATTAAGTGTAATTTTACTTTCTCCCTAAAATATTTGGGATATATAGTTGAATTTTCTTTTGTTTTGGGTGCATATTTCTATTGAAGCTAAAGTTTTATTTTTGTGTTCTATTGGGAAAATATGGTATATTAAAAAAATTACTTACTACTTTAGGCGGCCTGGTGGAGATCGGATATATGGCGTTTTCGACCATCAGCTACCAGCTGCTCTAAAGAAGCTCCCCTTTGACCGTCATCTCTCTTTGCAAAATGTCCAAAAGATTGTTTCTGAGGCTGATGGTTATCAGCCCCATTTGATAGCTCCCGAACAAGGATACAGAAGACTCATTGATGGATCTATCAGCTACTTTAGAGGCCCAGCTGAAGCCTCCGTGGATGCTGTAATGTTTTCTATTCTGCCATATTCTAGCTGATGATTTTATGCTTTCTTGCATGTGTGATTCTGATAAAGATATTATTTCTTTAGACTTATAATAAGTAACCTTGAGAATACTATGATATGCATTTAATATACTTGGTGTTCTGTTATTTACTCCCTTTGACAAGTCTATAACGTGATAGCTTGGGTTGTTTGAATGCTCATGATGATTATACGAAAGAATAACTTTTTCAGTAGGAGACAGATAGAGAGAGGTGGAGGAGGAGGAGAAGAAGCATTCTAATCATACTCTATTCTCTGATGGCAGGCTCAAATTCTAGTCTTTTTCGTCTCGTTTGCATAGCTTTGTTCTCCGTCTGTTTCTTTTATAAGAATTTTGAAAGAAGAAATAGTCAAATGACTTATCACAAAATAAGTGTTTTGAATTTCTTAGTTCCTTCATTCCTGAGGAATACATTGAATGTGTAGAAAAATTTGTTCTTCAACTTAATTTTGATCTGTCAAGTTTTGCTTCTGTGAATGGGAGTTACATCAAGTTTCAAGATATCGACGAGTTTCAAGACATACATTAAGCTGGGCTTCACTGCTCCTAGTGCATTGGTGGGAAGAAAGCTGATATTAGGACCTTATCAACATTTAATGAAATGTTAAAGGCTTCAGGTACTTGTCGTGATATTGTACTCCATGAATGATTTGTACATGGAACAATTATAATTGGATTCTATATTTGAAAGCCTCCAACTTAGGGCACTAAAGATTAAGATCTATAAAATTAAACATATTAATTTCTAGCAGCCCTCCATGTAATGATCCAAGGAAAGCCCAAGTCACATTTAGGGTTGGTTTGTGACATGGGCTTTCCTTGGATTCAGAGATAAGATGAGATGATTTTAGATAAAAATGAAAGTTGAAAAAAATATTGTTAGAATATTATTTTTTAATATTATTATTGTTTTGGAATTTGAAAAAGTTGAATTAGGACTTAAAAAAGTTAAATTTTTTATTATATTTTGTGTGAGAACTTGAGAACGTTATAATGATGAGATTTGGTGAAACACTTTTTGAATCCAAACGGAACTTTAGGCTTATACTCTAAAAGAACTAGTCAAGGTTATAATTGGCCTTGGTACTGTGATTTCCCATTTACCACCAGGTGTGTTACGCTCCATACTTTTTGGTGTATAGTGGCTTCTCTGGAGACTATAATCCGTTATGGGATGTGTCAAAGATTATCAAGAGGGTGGATTTGAATGGAGATGGGTATTGATTCGCTATAGTTTTATAACCTAGAGATGTATTTCTACCAAGAAAGCTTTTGTTTTCTTTGACAGTAGTTCTCTTCACGAGGGAAAATTCTTACTTCCAAAGGCAGGTTTGGTGAGTGAGATAAGAATTCTTGATCTTATTTCAAAGTTTAAAATATTATATTTTAATATTATTATTGTTTTAGAATTTGAAAAAGTTGAATTGTTTATTATATTTTGTATGGAGATTTAAAAAATGTGTAATGATGAGTTGAATTGAGATGAGAATTTTATTTCTCATCTCCTATTGTTGATTTTCTTGCTGTTCTCTTTCTCAGGTGCACATTGTTTTGAAAGAACTAGTAAGGAAGTCAATTGCTGAAACGGAGGTAAGCAATTTTTTTACTTATCAATCTTTGCAAGATTTCAGTATGGTTATTGTCGGTAGAATCATTCTAATTCCTCCATGAACTTGTTTCCCGATACATTTACTCGGGTTTTTTCATATAGCATACAGTCCTTACATTTTACCAAAGAATATTCTTGGTTTTACTCTTGATACTCCAATTTTTCCCACATCATAGAAGACGGAATAAATATTTTTTTTATCGGTAAGCAAAATTTTATTGATCATAAGAATAGGCAAGAGCTTAAGAGCATGGGATATATACGAGCATCGCCTATCATGTGTGATGTTCTAGTGATACAAGAAATCCATGAGTGTTCTTGCCATTAAAATCAATTACAATTGACCAACGGAACAAAGTGTTAATATAGAAAATTCTACTCTCATCCATTGACCGCTCATGATCTTTAAAGTTTCTCTCATTCCTCTCCCTCCAACAACACCATCACAGATTGGAACCATCTTCCAAATTGCTGCATGCTGAGAATTGCCCTAAAGGCCTCTCCAAGAAGCTAGGAGATCAATCATCCTTCTTGGCATCACCCAAGCTAAACCCACCCTACCAAGGAAATCATTCCACAAGGTCAGGGCAATCTTAAAACGATGTAGTAGATGATCAACGGACTCAATACTCTTTTTGCGCAAAAAACATCAATCCATGATAATGATTTGGTGTTTCCTCAAGTTGTCTAATTTGAGGATCTTTTCCAAGGAAGCCTTCCATACAAAGAAGGTTGCCTTTAGGGAACCTTTGTTATCCAAATACTCTTCCACAGGAATAGACTTGCATTATGCATGGTAGATGGATTGGTAGGAGCGGACGATGAACTTCCATTTCTTAGAGAGGCTAGCACCAAGATGTTAGACATAATATGATCCTTAATGCGGAATAAGCAGAATCAAAAGTATAATGCCCAAGAAAAACAGTACCTCTAGCCATTGATGTAGTCACTGTGATGCTGCGATTTCACTGATGTTTGGTGCTTCCAAACTCTCTCTCACTCTCTGTAGATGGTGTAAACTGAAGGGGTCGAGATGAGATGAGTTTGGAAACCAAAATCATGGGTTTATATAGCCAACGAAACTTCCATCAAGTGTTCGGTGGTTAACTCCAACAATAATTCGGTGACACTAATGAGACAGAATGTGGACCACTCCAAAAAACATGAGAGCTTCCAGAAAACATGATACCAGAAAACATGAGAAAAGCTCCATAAAACATGGGAGCATGTTTCCATGAGAAAACCGGTCAACACAAGAAACCTTATAAACTCCCCCCTCATACAAATAAAGCATACAAGGTTATAGAACTCCGAGAAGGCATCAACTTCCTAATCTTGGGCGGCCCTAAAAGAACGTAACATTTCACTGGGGAGTGCCATTAGATAAATCTAACAGGTCTGCGATCAAGGCTTCCTTCATTCTTACCACACCATGAGTTCCTAATAAGCTTCCTTAAGAGCCCTCTTGCCATACCATATGTCATGCCAAAATTTAATTTTGGACCCATCACCTACCTTAAAGCGAGTATAGCTAAAGTATGCATCCCATCCTCTTTTTATGTGCTTCCAAAGCCTCACCTCATGTGGCCTACTCACCTTGTTCAAGCACCATCTTTCCCATGTTCTAACATTCTTTGAATCTATGACGATTTTCCACAAAAGCCCCCATTTTAGTTGGTGTCTCTATGGTCATTTGCATAGCATAGCCTTGTTAAAAATTACCAAAATACATATACACAATCTTCCTCATAAAATTAGGAAACATATTGTGGCCTGTTTTATTGGATGAGATTTAAACTCATCATTAATCTCCCATAAGAAATCAGCTGAAGTTTCTCCATATGATGGGCCACCTTGGTGGGAAGTGTAAACAATGGTAGGAAATAGTTTGACAAGTTGGAGAGGGTATGTTTAATAAGTGACCATGCAACCTCTGGAAAAGTACATCATTTTCCAACTAGCCATTCTCAACTCCATTTTTCCTAGCCCATCATCCCAAATTGATTTCAATTGAATGGGATCACCCAATGGGAGGCCAAGATAGGTCATTGGCAAGTAGGATGTCTTCCATCCTAAATGGCAGTCATACTCTCTTCATTAGGAACATACCCAACTAGAACTATTCCTGATTTGGCCAAGCTCGCCTTCAATCCAGAAACAGCTCCAAAGCAAAGAATGAGAGCCCTTAAATCTTGAATATAGTCATGGCTAGCGCCACAAAAGATTAGGGTGTCATCAACAAAGATGAGATGAGTTATGATGAGAGAACTACTATTTGCCTCCGTTCTGAGAATCCGAATAAGAAACTACCCTCCATGACACTTGTGATCATTTTGCTAAAAGCTTCTATTGCAAAAATAAGAAATAGTAATTGGATAGAGAATCACGTTGTCTCAAGCCCCAAGAGCTTTGAAAGAAACCTATCAATGTGTCATTCACCAAGATGGAGAAGCATGCAGTAGAAATGTAATGTTTGATCCATGAGCACCATTTCATACCAAAACTACATCCCTCGAGCATGTAAAGCAAGAATATATAATTGATTCGGTTAGAGGCATTTTTCATATCTAGCTTGCAAAGAAGCCCCGACTCTCCCAATTTGAGTCTACTTTCCAAGCATTCATTGGCAATAAGCATTGAGACAAGAATTTGTTTATCTCTTACAAAGGAATTTTGGGGTTTTGATATTAACTTCTCCACCATTATGCTCGATATATTCTCGGCTAGACTTTCGAGTTGATCTCGAACATCCACTCCCCAAGCCAATGGGACGATAATCTTTTACCTCTACCACACCCCATTTTTTTTAATGAATAATTAAGGTTGTGTTGAGGTTTTTTTCAAACTTCTGTCTTCGTAAAATTCATCGAAAACTCCCTTGATATCATCTTTGATCACTTCCAAACAAGTTTGAAAAAATCCAATAGAGAAGCCATCTAAACTTGAAGCTTTGTCACCAACCATACTTTTTAACACTTTTCAGACCTCCATGTCTTCAAAAGGCCTCTAGAACCACTTACTCATAGCGAATTGACAGCATCAAAATAAGTATGTCTAAATTCCCTCGCTAAGAGAATTGTTTTTAAAGCAATTTTCATGATCAACGTCTCTATGGCATTGTGATTGGTGATCTCAGGTTGATTTGAGGTTGACACCCCATCTACCATCAACGTCTCTATTTCCTATGCAATTTAGTCATCTGGTAGAAGAACTTGGTACATTATCCCCCTCATTCAACCATAGAGGTCTTGATTTTTGTTTCCTAGATATCTCCTCTAACAAAGAGACGTTCTCAAGTTTTGCAATCATGCACACGAGTTCTACGATCCCTCTCCACTTTAGCAAGGTCCCTCTCCTCCACACCCAACAATCCCTTGAGTTCCTCCAAGAAAGAGTTCTTTTGGCCTTCCACATTCCCAAACACTTGTTCATTCCAAGCCTTCCAAATCTTTCTTCAGTGCCTTAAATTTGCTTGCCATGATATAGCTTGGGTTCCTTGGAATTAATAAGAAGGCCACCATTGCCTAACATTTCAGTGAACCCTCTGATTTCAACCACATATTCTCGAGCTTGAAGTAGCTTTGGTCCTCCGTGGATACCTTCACAATCAAGGATAATGGGGAAATGGTCCAAACACAATTTGGGAAGTCATTATTGAATGACATTCGGATAATATGTCTCCCAATTAGCGGAGATAAAAAATCTAGGGTTTTGCTACACAACCTCTTACTATTCATCCACACTCCACATTCCACATTTTTTAATATTTTTTAATATTTTTTTAAAATTTTTTTTTGAATTTTTTTTTTTAAATATTTCAAATTTTTTATTTACTATTCATATAAAAATTATTTAATAAAAAAAATTAAAATTTTTTTTTTTAAAAAGATGAAGTGTGAAGTGTTAGGAAATTGAGAAGATTTATTGTATCTAGTATATCAGATATCTTGTTTAATTATAAAGTTAAAGAAGTTCGCCGTTGTTGAATTGAAGTTGGAACCATCCGATATTTCATTCAAAATCAAGTGACATTGAAATCACCACGAATACACCAAGGTAGGTCCCATATACTGCATAGCCCTGCAAACTCATCCCATAAGAATCTTCTTGCTTGATCTAGATTAGGAGCATAAACACCTGTGAAGGCTCAATGATATCTATTCTTAATAATCTTGAACAAGCAAGCCACCGTAAAATCCTCCACACCATCTTCCATCTTTTCCACCGCTCTCCTTCTCTTTGTGAACCCATTCTGAAACCTGGATGCTGCTGTTGTCACTAGGGTGTAAGGAATTCAAAGGGTGCACCTCCCAGAATTCCTCATCATTGCCCATGGAGCTCCACTGAAACGATAGAAGACCGTCCTCCTTCTCCATCTCAGCAGGACTCAACACTTGCCAATGCTCTCTCTCGGCCCCATCAAAGTCATGCACGACTCTCTATCGTTTTGTTCTCCTTCTATAACCACTTCGCGGTGCCCGTCCTCATTTGGAGCCTTACCCGAGCTCAAAACTTCTTCTACTGTAAGTTTCGACACTCTCTGAGGTGTCAGAAGTGGGTTCTCGTCGTCATCTCCTCGGTTTTGTCTACCCACTCATCATTTTCTGCCTTGGAGACATGTGTAGCTTCCTTGGTTTTCCCACGCGCCATCGCCTCCGAACCGCTGGCTGGGATGCCATCCAACATATCGCCATTCTCCATCGATGATTTATGTGTTGTCTCTATCCAGTGGTTCATCGGCTCCGATGTCATTTTCACTGTTCACAGCGCAGGATGAAGACCTGACTTCAAAGTTCAAAGGATGTGAGTCCAGCATTTTTGACCCGCCATCCCCAGGTTGGATAGCTTGGGCTTTCATTTTCCCTTTCTCAGCCCGCGAGATCCGCCACCCATGCTTCTTTCTTTTCCATTTACTCCGGGGCCCAAGTTCGAGCCCACGGCCTACTCTTTGACAACAGGCATATTAACCTCTATTTCTCCAAGTCCAAGCCAATACCCATACCCCATGTTTACCCTTTGGGCCATTTGTGTTAAACAGTTGACCATCTCTCTCAAATCTAACTCCTTTTTTAAACTATTCAGAGTCGTCTTCTTGCACCATGCATTTTAACTTCGTTTGATTATAAGTTTAGATAAGATGAGATAATATATTTTATTAAAAATTGAATAAATTATGATTATAATATAATTTTTATTTTAAAATTTAAAAAAATTAAATTATTTATTATATTTTATGTAAAAATTTGTAAAAATTGTAATGATTATATGATATGAAATAATATTAAATGGTTTAATTTTATATAACCAAACCAGCCTTTAGCATTGACGCATTCTGAACTCTCTATTCTTAGTAAATAATCTATTTCAGTTCCCAAAGGTAGTAATCTTAAGTTTAAAGCCTGAATTTACTCTTTACCCTTTTTAGGAAATGTATTCACACCTCTGAAAAAAGAACTGGACCGGTTTTCCTTTTTCAGATTCCTTTTTTAAATATATATAAATATAAACATGTATGTATATGTTTGTCTATAACTTGCCTCGTAGGATGAGCTATTTGGCAATAATTTATCATATTTGATGCAGTTTTACATATGGTAAATGCAGGAATTAAGACGATTCCCTACACTTCAGTCTGACATAGCAGCTGCTGCAACAGAAGCGTTGGAAAGATTTCGGGACGCAAGTCGGAAAACAGTTATGCGGCTTGTGGATATGGAGTCTAGCTATCTGACAGTCGAATTTTTTCGGAAGCTTCATCTTGAGCCAGAGAAAAACTCTAACCCATCTGGCCCAAATATGGATCGTTATTCGGATGATCATTTCAGGAGGATCGGTATGCTATTTGTGCTTATTTTTCAGCACATAAAGATCCTCTTTTAAGCAAGTTGTTTTCTTATAATTCAGATACATAAGTTCTGAAACTAAATCTTGATACATGCTTAAGCAGAAAATCTCTTTGCAAACCCATTTACTAGCACACCGCACACACTCATGTACGTTGATGCCGAAGCCCGTCTCATCAACTAGCATAGAAATGTATTCTTGTTTTGACTTTTTCTATGGCTATAATGGATCTTATAGGAAGTATTATGTTTAAACACTGGCTTGTAAGTAGTAGAACACATTCTCAATATGCAAGCTATTAAGCGCTGAAATATACTTGATGTAGGCTCAAATGTGAATGCTTACATCCATATGGTTTGTGATACGCTAAAGAATTCTATTCCCAAGGCTGTGGTCTATTGTCAAGTTCGTGAGGCCAAGAAGTCATTGCTCAGCCGCTATTACGCTCAAGTTGGAAGGAAGGAGGTAAAATTTTCAAATCCTAGTGTGCCTTATTCTTCAATCCTCCATCCTCCCCTATCATAGGAAAAGTTTGTTGACTGATTTTTCACATAAGATATATAGATGAATAAACAAGAAGATTATATATGAACAGTTTGAACTCTATTTCAACTTATTTCTAATAGTTTATACTTCTTATAAGGAAAAACAAAATGAACAATAAAGTTTGACAACCTCTTTACATGGACCAAGAAAATCCTAGGCCATTTTTATGCGCATCCCAATTTCTCGTGAAATGTCATTATGCTTCTCTACTTCTAGTTTATGGAGTATTCTAGTTTTTATAATTGCCAAATTGACGAAAGTGGTAATCTAGAAACAAGTACTCACCAATGCTTGGGTAGGGCATTTTAAGGGTTGGCATGGTCAATGGCCATTTCCTAGTGCTAATAAAGAAATAAAAATAGACTTCTTTGGACGTATGAAAAGAAGTTAACAAGATTGTTCTTTGGTGTGTGCAGAAGGAGCAGCTAGGAGCAATGCTGGATGAGGACCCAGCGCTTATGGAAAGGAGAACAGCCATAGCTAAGAGGCTTGAACTGTATAAGTCAGCTAGGGATGAGATTGACTCGGTTGCATGGAAATAAGGGGGCCTCGCTTTGCATCCCAGAGTTTTTGGCAGAACATCCCTTTAGAAAACCAATTGCAAGTTTTATTTTTGTACTCTCAAAACAATAATAGCTACATTTGTCGTTTCCTTTTTCAACAACATTTTTCTAACTTGTTTTGTAATTCCTGAACACTCATTTTACAAAATCGCTATCAATATATACTTTTAGTATAAAAGAAGTTTGTGTGTATATGGAATTTGGCAATTGGTAATAAATTAGTCAAAAATAATATTTCCTGATAATTCCACCTATGCAATATGGAAAACCGTAAGAACTTCTGGATGTGTCTTTTTGTTCATGATTAAGAAGATATAAGAAAAGAGCATTGCTACTTATAAGCCCACACACCACACGCCGAACTGTTTTTCATTTTTTTTAATTTTTAATTTTATTTTATTCTTCTTAAAAAATTTATATTTTTTTATTCATCATCCATATAATACATATTTAATAAGAGAAACAAATAAAAAAAATAAAAAAAAGTTGTGGTGTGTGGTGTGTAGGCTTATGAATAGATTTTTTTCATAAGAAAATACACTCATACTCGTAAAAGGAAAAAGACTTAGACTCCTAAAAATAAAAAGACTCAAATTTCTAAAATGAAAAAGCTTCACAAAGCAAATTGAACTCAATCACTCTAAAAAAATAGACCTTTATATAAGGATGAGATCTCCACAAATCTAACAAACTCATCATCTCTACGCTTAGACTAAATTTTTTTATTTTACTGTGAAATATGTGAGACCATAAAAGATTATAAAATCATTTATTATAATAGATTTCGCTCCCAAACAACTCACGGATAAACATTATACCGAATCACGTAAACTCATGTGTCTCTTTTTATTTATTTTTGTTTACTTATTTATTATTTATTTTATGGATGAACGCTAAGAGCACTATATCGATGCTCAAATCATCATCGTGGGCCGGAGATAATTTCTTCCTCCATTTTGGTTTGTTGTGCGAAATTAAGGTATTAACAATGTGATACTAAGATTGGTCCACATCGTTTTAGTTAATAGTGATGGATATAAAAATGGACAAAATGCCGAATTTCTAATAGAGGGTTGCAAATGGATCTTACAAACTAACGATGTGTCACGTTATCACAAAGTAAAAAAGTTTTAAAAAATCCCTCATTTTTTTTTATTTATATACATATATATTCCATTTTGCTATTTTCCCATCATTCCCCCGCATCCCCACATTCTCAAACCCAGTCCCGTCCCATGACATCATCGCCCCGCCACTTGTTGACGTCGTTACCCTCACCAATGTTGTTGCCCTCACTGACTGGTACACATCTGTCTCTCACGATTGCTCTCTCTAGCGGTGGGGAAGAGGGCTACGCTGACGGGTTTGGGTCAGGGGGATTAGGACTGGATACGGGGATGAAAAAAAATGAAAAATAGAAAAGATGAGGAAAAAAATTTTAATTTTGTGATGACGTGGTATTATATCACGTCAGTTTGAGACATCTCTTTTGTGAGATTTACAGTTTTCTTTCTAACAAACGCATAGTTAAGAGTATAAATTTAAATTGAAAAATTGATAAATCGGTCTGAATTGGACTGGATCGGACCAGTTTTATCAATTTTGAACCGGTCCAGTCCAGAACCGGTTCTTATATTTCATAAACCGACCGGAACCGATCCGGTTCCGATTTTAAGATTTTTCAGATCGGACCTACTGATAAAATATATATAAAATATAATATTTTATATATATTAATATATAAGTTTTATATATAATTTATAATTATATGTGAAATATATATAATATAATTACATATCATATATAAAATAATTTCATATTATAATTTATAAATTATAACATAAAATGTTAATATTAAATATAAACATTTGTAATCTGTTTAATCATATGCTATTAATATAATTATATATAAGATAATGTTATTATAAAATAAAAGTTTAATCTTAAAAATGAAAATGTAAATGATCATGTATTATATAGTTATAGTAATATATAGTTTATAACTAATACTAATATATAGTTATACTAATAGTCTAATATTATACTAATGTCAAATTTACATTTTAAAAAAATTGGAAAACCAAACCGGACTGGACCGAAAACTTGTAAAACCGGAAGTACCAATTTAGGAGGGTAACCGGTGCGTAATCGGTTTTGAAAATTACAAAACCGGTCATACCGGTTCGGTCCAAGATTTTATTCATAACCGGACCTGAACATTTACACCCCTACGTGTAGCAGAGAGTGTTATTGCTAAAAAAAACACACACAAGGTGTTAAGAGTATTAGTGATGGCTAATTTATTTTTATCTTCATCTTTAAATTTGAATAATATATCTTTAAATTCATCTGTATTAGCTTATGCATCTCTAAATTTTTAGATAGTTATAAACAGTGTTTCTTTAAATTTAATTTAAAGAAACACTGTTGATTCTCCAAACATTATTTTTAATTTTTTTTTCTCTCTATCCGAATCTCAATATACCATCCAAAATAAAATATTCATTATTCGGTCTCCAACATTATTCAGTCTTTTTATTCAGTCCCCAACATTATTTTTAATTTATTGGACTATCTAGATTAATAATATACCATCTAAATGCATAAAATAGACCATATCCAGATTTATAAGAAAAAAAAATCATAAAATAATGAATATTTTATTATTTTTTGATTAAAAATATATAATTTAATATGAGAGTTTTTCTTCATATGCAAAATCAATCTTTAAAAAATATGATTTTATATATAAAAATGTATAAACTACTATCAATGCTATTACCGTGCTAGATAAAATATGCCAAAATACAGGGAATGCCCCCATCAAAATTTCCTCTATTATACTCGTTTTTTTTTTTTTTTTTTTTTATGGAAATAGACTCATTTCATTAATAAACCGAAGTTACAAATGTGACTTATCAATACATGAAAAACTAGACTATAAGTCAACTACGCATCAGCTCTGAGGCATCCCCACACACAAAAGACTTTGTGGCGGACATTGTTTTAACTTCAAAAAACTCTCTCCCAAAAAGAGAAAGCGCTCTGTATAAACATAACTAAAAGGCCCCTTAATCCTCCATGGGAGAATAATTACGGGACACTGCTATGGACATCAAATCCAATAGCCTAATTCCTATTTTATTACTAACTAAAAGCAAAAATAAACCTAACAACAACAAACAAAATACAGGACCCCAAATACTAGTGCGACCCTGATGTCACGCCCACCGAAGGCATCGGCATCTCGAATTCGGACTGGACGAGCACCCAGTTCGCGCACAGACCACAACTTCCGGCCATATGACAACCAGCCTATGCATCACCCAACACTCTCGAACCGCTCTTGCCTCGGATTACGTCCAATCCAAAAGCCAACACCACACTCGGGTTGACAAAAATAACAACAAAACATAAAACATAAAACAACTATAGAGACTGAGAAATAAACAACAAAACAATAAACAACAAAACAGAAAAGCAAAACTCGGGTGAACAGTACACAAAAACTCGGCATTGGCGCGTGTACGCACTGGTCACTCGAGAAGGAAAACCGACGGTCAATCTTGAAAGCCCCGGAGATAGGGAGGCCAGACAAGCCGAGCGTGGCGTCAGCAGGGAGCTCCATAGTGGCGCGTGGTGGCCACGCGCCGACGAGGTCCGGAATCTTCGTCCCGCGCGTGCGGGCTACGCTCCACCTCGATGAACCCCATTTTTGGTGGTCTTGAAGATCGGCGGCTGGGCTTCATCCCTGTGAGGCGGTGTAGGCTGTCAACGGCTGGAAAGGCTCGAACAGCTTTCCTCCCTTATTAGGCCTGAAAACAACGAAAAAGAGCGAAAAAAACACAACGCAAACCAGAAAGAATATACAGAGGAGAAGGGAGGGGGAGGAGCCGAAGCTCCCACCCCTTTCGCTTGATCTGTTTGAAGGAGTTTAGTGAGAAGGGAGAGGATTTTCTAGGAGTTTATTAAAGCAAAACAAAGGTCAGCTAGAATGGTTCCCATCGCACAACACCTGCTCGAAAAATTGACTGATTCCTGATTTACCCATATGTGGTTAAGAGTTTGTGATTTGGCACCATTGGATGTTATAACTTTGAATAATCAAATTAAGCTCACGTTTTTACAACCTGGATTGTTTCTCAACAGTAACTTCTGTATGAGATTTTACAACCAATCAACGTGATAGCAAAATTTCATTAAAAATACTAATTTTTTTTACTTGCATTTTAAATTTTACAGAACCACCCACCATGTCTAAATTAGAGTTGTAAAATAAATAAATAAAATCGTAAAAAAGTTATATGCATATCATTAAATACTAAGCGCTAAACATTCACATGGTCAAAGAAGAATTTTGAATCTATGACTACTTGAACTACTCTTGAATGCCATATTACTCAGTCCCAAAACCTCTACGACTATTGATACAATTTACACTTAAAAGCTAAACGACCAAGTATCCTTTTTTATCTGATTTTTCCTTGTCAATCATTGGTTCCGAACTTAACATGGCTTTCGCACGACTAAAGATAAGTCCTTGAGTCTTGATTAGATGTACATGGTTATTCCTCTGCCTCAGTGAGGATTTTTTAATAAAGGTTCTATTCTTCAAAAAAAAAAAAATACACACGTCGCTTGAACTCAGCAGCATACTGTTTGTATAGACAACCAAGTCATATACATATTCCACATTATAGACAACCAAGTCAACACTAGCGAGAAAAATTACATTTATAATGTACAGAACAAAACTGAACAAGCACATAACACGGCGAATAAGGCGTAAAATTACAGCATGTAAGGGAAAAAACATGGGAAAAAGTACCTCAACTAGCACAGCATATGAAGCAAAATCCCCGTCCAGAGGGATTAATACAAAACTTAGGTCCTTTGGCAATTCAGGCAACCTAGGAAAGAGCATATCACAGCATCTCTAATTGGTGAATTTATAATGATCTCCATGTTCTTGAAAATTATTTACAGGTCTGAGTCCAGCCGGCTCGCCAAGCACAACTCATGCAATTCATTAAGTATCCATTCCTCCCCTGTTTGCCCACCCAATACTAGGACCCTAGTACCCCCAACCACACAGGTGCTATGACCCCAAGCAAATTTAGGTGGTTGCCCAGGAACATTGAGGATCCTCCACGATGGTTTCTCCTCAGAAGGATCCAAAAGAAATAGCTGTGAAGGGGAGTGAAGCCCGGCAATGGAACCACCGAAAATGATAATCCTGCCACAAGGCATGCTGACAGCAACATGATCAAGTCTAGGTGGAGGAACCACAGCACTCTGGCTACCCGTGCCAGTGAATGCACTACACTCCAGTAGCCTCCACCGAGGCTTTTCATCTGCTAAATCAATAGCGTAAGCCTCACCTGATCGCAACCGCAGGTTCCCACTCCTGGCAAGTCCACCAAACATAAGAATTTTGGTCTTACCATAAACTGAAAGTGAATGTCCTAACCTGGAGGGAGGAGCCCAAGAAGTTGGAATCTCACTCCACATTGGTTTCTCTGTTGTGAGATCCAACAAGAATGTGTCATTAAGAAGTACCCCCGAATCTGTGCATCCACCTGAGACAACTAATTTAGAACCTTCTATTGTGCAAGAGCTATGCCAAGATCTAGGGAGAGGGGGAGTTCCACAGAAGACTTCTCTCCACGTTGGCTGTTTGGCATCCAAGTCTAGAACGAAAACATCATTGAGCAATCCTTGCCGCCCACATCCTCCGAAAACCACCAACCAAGAATCATTTAAACATGAGAGAGTGTGGCCCCAGCGCCCTGGGGGGGATGATTTCACACTCATGCGACACCACTCTGGATTTGCAGTATCAAGATTGAGAACAAATGTGTCATCCATTGGCTGCATATCAACTCCTTCCCCTCCAAACAATACAAGCTTATTACCTGCTGCACAAGCACTGAAATTGCAACGTGAAGGTTCCACTGCACCTCCAACTGTCTGTTTCCTCCAACAAACAGCCTCAAGAGTAGTCAGTTCCCTGGCCAGACGCCCCCACCCTAACTTCCTTGTCAGCAGTTCCAATGTACCCGTTACTTCTCTTCCCCAAGCATTTTGGCATACCATCTTCCTCACATGCTCATTCTTTGTCAACTGACGGATCCTTCTGCAGACAGACCCAATGGATGCTACATCCCTTGGTGTCAAGCGCGATAAAATGTTGTAAGCCAAGACTTCATCTGAGAGCTGTAGCATTCCACATATTTCTTGATGATGGTGGAGTGGTGATTGAGCAGCACTCATTGCAGAATGTTTTCCAGACTGATCAAGCTGTTGATCACAAGTCTCTTTAAAAACTGGATATGATTCGTGGTTCAGATCTATTTTCGCTTCAGAAAAAACTTGAATACCTATAATATGTGTGATAACTCCATCGTCATCATGGATAGGTACAAGTCTTAGCATGTTTACCAAGGGAGTGCCATCCTTCCTGAAATTGAGGAGCTCGCCTTGAAATGCAACACCTACCTCGAGACAGCTTCTAATCTCAGAAACAACAACAGGATTCACCAAGGGGTGCCGCCTTTGCGCATGGGGATCCCGAAATTGTAAAAACCGACTGGAAAAAGAAAAAAATATCTATAATGGGCCACTTGAATATCTGTCTGACTATAACAGGTTAATGAACTCTAAAGAAATTATAACTATAAAAATATGTATATTCATGATAAATGTAGAGAACATCAGAATAACCCATAGAACCAATAATTGGCTGATAACCACACAATACAAACTTCCACAATATTCTAGGTATGAGTTTCTACAGAAAGTAGAGTATTTTAACTTTTGACAACTGGTGACATTATCCAAAAAAATTAACCAGCATCAACGGAAAAACTTTAGAGACACCATGCAGTTGAAAAATGCAATAATCCTATAGGTATAACTGAAGTCTCCCTAACCACAGCAAATCAATTGAACACAGGCGATAAAGATATAAGGAAAGTCGAAGGCTGCAAATTTCGTTAACTGATATGGATTCAAAATCTAGCATTAGAACAACTCAACATGCCAAAGCACTGAACTGGGCTGACCATCCAGCGAGCAAAGTGATTGATGTAACACAAGTCGTCACTATATTTCAAGAGGTGGCTAGTTTTTTTTTCTCTCTCTTTCTTGGTTTATTTTATTCATTTTCGTGTTTTATTAGTTTAGGACATCAGTACATTTTCATGTTTTTAAAGTAACGTTAGTATATGTTTTATTTATTTTTCTGAACTCTTTGTTATTTCCCTTTTTAGGCTGCAACGACTATAGGCTCTCTTAAGATCTAGATTTGTGGCCTATATAAGAGTTAATATTGTATATGTCCAATGTACTCAGGTTATTGCCTAGCCTTATTATCAATAAAATTTTGTTTACCAATTAAAAAAAAAAAAAAAATTCATATTCAACCATATGAGAATAATTGAGTTTATTATTGATTTGTTACTACTACGAGAGTTTTTTTTTTTTTCTTGTTCTTTTTCCTTGTGCTTAAAAGGATTCAGGAGTGAAACTATTATTTTCTTCTCCATCAGTTCCGTTAGGTAAATCAGTATCAAAACCATTTTTCCCTTGCTTGATGGTTAACCCATGCAATAATGGTAACCTCTTTGGCGATGACACTTACGAGATAAAGACTGTACATAACCAAATTCACCCGCTTCCAGAGTGAGACACAGCAAGCTTTGCATGACATTCAAGCAAGAGTTGCTCAGCCATTGGTGGACCCAGATGTAAACCAAAAAACAATATAATGATGATGGAGCTCACGCACTTCTTGTTTGAGATTTGAGTTCATATGCTTCCAGAAAGGAAGCTAGACAAAGAGGACAATTCTAGCAATGATTAAGACCTTCTTGAAGATGTATTGCAAATATCTTATGCAAATAATTATCAGGGTTGGTTCTCACATAAAGATATATCTAGCAAGCTTTAAAAGTCATCATAACAAAATTTACTAAATTGGCTGATTGAGGTACAAAGACTTTCAAATACGAGTGGAAAATTGAACCTTACCTTATTTCACCATCCTTTTGCACTCCAAAGCCCTAACGCAAACAACCCTAATTAAATACCTTCTGCAAGCAAAGAGTCCTAGAACCAAATTGTAACCACTCACTTTGAGACTTTAAGATTCAGTGTTTCAACTCCAAAGGGACCTATCCAGTCATAAGACCCACTAGTACTTTCAAGAAAATAGCTGTAAAATTTACTACTTCTGCTATCCTATATGATTTGGTACTAGAGACGCATCGTCTTGCCTATCTTCAGTTTCTCAGTTTGGGACTTTTTGAAGTATCAATAGGTCATCAACATTTGGAAAATAAAGCTCGTGCAGCTAGCTCATAATTTTTATTCATATTTGTGGAATGAAGTTAATATCAGCTTCACAAACAGCTCCTTCCATCTTCAATGACATGCTTTGCTACCAATTAACCATGTCTGCTTATTCATATTCACCTGATCCACATTCCCATCACAAGAAGAAGAAGAAGCCAGAAGCAACAAATCATATCTTTGCCAATGAGACTATTTAAACATAAAAAGGAAGCTTGTTCAACTTCCTCTGCCCACTCACCTTTAAAACTTCAGCAACGCCAATAGTTTGTCCATATCCATCACTAACGAGTATGAAATGCCAAGACTTAAATTATAGTAAAAAAAATCCCAATCAAGTGAAAAGCTTCAAGCCTCACTATTACCACTTTCAGCATGTCAAAATAAGTGACTGAACACTTGCATTGGGTTATCACTCGATCTGACAAGTTAGTCAAGGTCAATTTCAGGTTAACAACTTTCTGTTACTCATCTGAGCTCAACAAGGGATTTTACTTAACAGATCTGATACCTATTAGACTCGGAAGATGAAGCCTTTAGGCATCTATGCTAGTGAACGATAGCTTAAATGGAACCTGCCCCCCACCACACCTCCGCTTCCCCCCTAGGAATGGATTGAAGACCTACTTGGTGTGAGTAGCTGTCAAAAAGAAAACTGCTTGAACTTGGTTTAATCGGGTTTAGACATGTTTCATTCGCACGGTCTCCGGGATTCCTCATCATCCAAAAGAAAAAAGAAGACTACTTGAAGAATGAGGTGATTCAATTCTATAGGGAACTCTTCTCCATGTAAAGGAACACCTTGTTCTGCTGTCGAGGATATAAAAAGTTTCATCTTAAAGTGCAAATTATGAACCAATATGACAAATCGAATCGTAGTAAATATGTGTGAGATCGGAAACGAATAATTTTATTAGCTATAAATAATGTGTAGATAAATCATATCAACGAAGCAGAGGAAGGAAACAGGGGAAATATATTACCAGTTCCGACCGAGGACCTCGTCGGCACGGTAGCCGGTGAAGAGCTCGAAGACTTTGTTGACATAAATGACAGGGAAATCGAATTCAAGTGCATCGCATACCACGAACGAGGTGGGCGTCATTGGGTAAAAGAATCCCGGCTTCACAGGGAGCTCGCTTTCCTCTTCTTCTACTTCTTCTCGCTCTTGCTCTTCCACAGATTCACGTTCTTCTCCCCTAGCACATTTTAGTCTCTTCCCTCCCGAGCTCGGAACTTGTTCCTTTTCTTCTTGCTCTTTAGCCATGGCCATTGAGATTTTGCAGAGATATTTTCACGCACGCAGAGATATTTTTCTTTTTAATAGGAAATAGATCACGCAGAGATATTAATATAGGTTGAAGTTGTCAAATGAAAAGGCTCCATCTGAGTATTCAAGTACGAAAAAGCCCCTGAGTATTTATTCAGTGACCATGAGTTTATTTATTAAACTTTAATTTCCATATTTTATATTTATTTTTTTTTCCAGAAAATATAAAAAGTAAACATTCATCAAGAATTCAAAAAAAAAAATTGCATATATCAGTTTCAAATATTATAAATTTATTTTCAAATATAATTATTTTAAAAATAAGATTGAAAGATAATATAAAACATTTCTTTACAGTCTTGGACAATTACAATAATAAAATAGTACGAAAAAGGGAGAAATGGTTGTGTGTGACTCTATATATATATATATATATATATATATGTACCTTAAAAAAAGGAATTGGTCAGAGAACTACAAACAGCAAGTTGTTCTTTATCTTCTCTTGGGAATTTGCTTAAAGAAACTCTTAAGTTTAATACAGTCTTTTAATGAGGGTAAAGTCATGCATGTCTATAAGCAAGGTAACGAAGCAGTTCATAGACTTATCTGTTATGCTTGAAATGTGGAAGGTATAGAATTGTGAGGGACAAATGTCTCAATGTTGAAATGATTGCCTAAAAATAAAAAAATAAAAAATTGGTCAGAGAATGGCAATGTAGCAATTTGAGAAACAAGGGAGGGGTAGACATGGCAATGAGTGGCCTGGTCGGTGCAGTGGGCACCACGTGTCCTGTGTGACTGATTGATATTTTGAGGAAAATATCTAGATATAAAGACATGCCCACTCGGACACTCCCACCATGTATAGCTACCACGTCATGGGGTTGGCTAAGAATATATTTTTAGTTTCCTCGACACGTGGTGCTTCAAAACTTTCGCTTCCTAGAAATTTATTCTATTATGCAAAATAAATATGATAAAGAAAATTTCATAATATAATTACAATATTTTTTATTCAATTTTCATGTATCATAAATGTTGAGGTCGTGTTCACAGTCTGAATAGTGCCACAGTTGTCAATCCTACACAACCTGCAATAAGAACAAAGAATGAATTCCAGTAACTTTTAGAATCACTCTAATGCTAAAATTAGTGAAGAATCCAAATTTGATAAGAGAAGCTTAAGGGACTAGAGTTAATGGTCAAAAGTTCAGAGAGTCTTTCAATTTTAGGGATGACTGTTATTTATACCTGATTCAGACTCTTCTACCAAGGGAGGTCGTGGGGCGCTAGGTCGTACCTGACCTGCCACCATCCCCCTGCTACGATAGTGTGTCAATCTGTGGCTTAGACTGTTGTGGGAGGTCGTGGTGTGTAAGGCCGTACTCAGTCAGACCCGCTACCACCATCCTATCAGTCTAGGGTGTCAGGTTGTGGCTGAGCCGTCCTGCGTACTCTGGCAGTGCGCCGTTGCGTGCTAGGTCTCCTGACACGCGCATTGACTGCAACATGCCTTGGGTCTAACGTGCCAAAGCTGTCCAGATAGGTTTGCAGTTGCAGGCTCGATGATAGGTTTGCAGTTGCGGGCTCGGTGCGGGGTCTCCCGGTCTGGGCTTCGAGCCTATGCCAGGTTCTCACTCAAGGGCCTGGGATTCTTGGAGCTTTTTGGCTCTAGGCTTTCGTAGCTCTCTGGGTTTAGGCTCTACTGAGATAGGCCCCCTTCACAATAAAAGTTTACAAATATCTACCAAGAACAATATATCATTGAGATAACATATAGCCACCTATTGATCATACAAAAGGAAAAATAAAACTATAAAAATAAAAAAAATTTAAAAGAATAAGGTCTGTTTGGATAAAGAAATGGTTTTATCTCATCTTATTTCATCATTAGAATTTTTTTCAAATTTCCACACAAAATATAATAACAATTCAAAATTTTCAAATCTCAAAATAATAATAATATTAAAAAATAATATTCTAATAATATTTTATTCAACTTTCATCTAAAACCATCTCATCTTATCTCACTATCTAAATGAGACTAAATCTTTTTATCATATTTTTTCTCATTATCCTCTCATCATCTAGTGATGTGGCATTAAATGATAGGTTCACAAGTGAAACATAATAAATAATTTCTAATTATCTAATGTTACATCATGGGATGATGAAATGATGATGAGAAAAAAAAATGATGAGTAGCATTACTCTATCTAAAATTGAAATTTACAGTCGTTTAAAATATAAAATCGTATTTTTAGAAATTCTGGTGTTTAGATCTACATAATTTATGTAAAGGAGGTATTTTTAATAATTATTCAATCATAAAAATATCTAGTAGGGAAGGTTGCTTTTAACATATTTATTTTTAAAAATATTTTTCTTAAAATAAAAAAATGAGTAGCAAAGCAGCCTAATTGTTTGGTAATTAAGGATAGAAAGACATGGCAATTAATAAAGCCGGAAAAGAAAAATTTGTATATCTAACTTCTTAAAAGAAAACTGTTTGTTACGTATCTCTAATATATACTTCAAGGGATCAGTTCTTCCAAAATATGCAATGAAAAGCAAATGATGCGATGCTTCATTAATTGAATAACTGGACTATAAATACAACTCAAATAATAACATACTGATGATCATGCTTAATCACAATCTGATCCACTACATAATAACTGAACATCACTAAACCATTACATAACCCAACTAATGGCCCCCACATGGCCCACTAGACTAAGAACTTGGTCAAAGTAAGAACTAAAAATAACATGAACACTCTAGAATACTTGGACTTCAGAGGTGAATACATGATGACGATTGTTAGCCGCTGGATCAAGTGGACAGCTCAGATAAGGCCATATGAGAGGGTAACATGATAGACCTCCTCTCTCTGAGGACCTTATCCCCAAGGGCCCCAAATTTGTCACGATAAACCCTAACGTCCTCCCAGTCGCCTCCTCATCTCCCATGCCAATCCATTTTACCAAAATCTCTGTGGTAGCTCGCCGTCCTTGCTTCTTAAGTCTCCAATTAAGGATATTTTCTAGTACAGGGAAGAGAGAACCCTCCACGCTGACTGGTGGAAGCTTCGGTTGCAGAGTAGAGGAGGATCTCAGTCATTTCTTCAAGGAAGAAACATGGAAAATAGGGTAGATCTTGGATTCTGGTGGTAGCCGTAGGCGATAGGCAACCTTTCCAACTTTTTCTTCAATCCAGAAGGGTCCATAGTAGACAAGGAGGAGGTTAGCTGCAGACAGCTTCAAATGGTGTCATTTTGGTTAAGGCGTACTCATTAGTATTATACCAATATTTTGCAAAAGAAAGCCATTTGTTTCATGCCTTGGGTTTGTCACCAGTGAATCTACGAAGGTACCCCTCTAAGCATTGGTTGACTATCTCTATTTGACCATCCATTTCGAATGGTAGGCAGTGCTGGTGTTGAGTTGAGTTTGTTGTAGCCGAAAGAGCTCCTTCCGAAAATGAGAGATAAAGATGGGATCTCTATCACTTACAATAGATTTAGGGACGCCATGTAATTTGAAGATGATGTTAAGAAATAGCCTAGCGATAGTAGTTATGGTGTAGGGATGGCTGAGTGCAATGAAGTGAGCGTACTTAGTCAAACAGTCGACAACTACCATGATGACATTTTTGTTATGGGATTGGGGCAACCCTTCGATGAAGTCCATGATAATGTCAGTTCATAGTCTTTCTAGAATGGGTGGTGGTTGAAGTAGTCCTGCGGGATGGCTATGTTCAATTTTGCTTCGCTGAAAATTCTCACATTCTCGTACATGATGCCTGACGGCAACCTTTAATACAGGCCAATAAAAATTCTTTTTGACCCGAGCTAAGGTTTTGTGATATCCTAAATGTCCTTCTAATGGATGATTGTGCATCTCTTGTAGGGCCAACTGCTGGAGCTCACAACTAGTGCCTAAGTGGATTGTGTCTATGTAAAGTACTATGCCTTGCCATAGTCGAAACTTATGGTCCGAGAGAGTGCCATCCTGTAGCGGCCTAAGAAGTCTTTGAAGAAGCTCATATGCTAGGTAAACCTTCTTTACTTTGTCAATCCAAGGTGTTTCCAATTGTGTGAGAGTTCCTGCATAGACTATCTGTTCCATATTTCCCATCCTAGACAAGGCATTCCCAGCTTTGTTCTCACGCCTAACTTTGTATTCTAGTGTAAACTCATATCCTATTAGTTTTGAGATCTATTTTTGCTGTGCCGAAGTACCAATTCGCTACTCGACCAAATATTTAAGTGGTTGTTAGTTTGTGTAAATTTTAAACCTTTGCCCCAGTAAATATGCCCTCCATTTTTTTACTGCCATCACAAGAGCAAGGAGCTATTTCTCGTATGTAGATAAATGTAGGTTCTTGCCCTTGAGGCCCTAACTTAGATTGGCCAAAGGCCTTCCCTCTTCCATTAGTACCGTGTCAATGCTGTCTCCTAACGCATCACATTCAACAATGAATGTTTTTGAGAAATATGGGAGTCCCAAGACCAGGAGAGTAGCCATAACTTGTTTGAGGTGGTGGAAAGCTTCTGTGGCTTTTGAATTCCATTGAAATGCATCCTTCCATAGTAGGGTAGTAAATGTGGCTACGATGCTTCCGTAATTCTTGATGAGTTTGCGATAGTAACCCGTGAGACCCAAAAACCCTCTAAGAGACTTAAGTGAAGTAGGTAAGAGCCATTGCAACATACTAGAAATCCTATTGAGATATTCTTGGACCCCACTTGAGGAGTTGATATCTCCCAAGTACTCTATTCCCAAACAACCAAATCTGCATTTTGACATTTTTGCACACAATTGGCACTGTTGGAGTAACTTCAACACTGTTTCTAGATGTAAAAAATGGTCATCCCAGTTTTGCTAAAAATTAGAATATCATCAAAAAATACAAGAAAACATTTTCTTAAATAGGGGCGAAAAATATCATTCATAAGCCCTTGAAAGGTGGATGGGGCGTTAGTAAGGCCAAAAGGCATTACTTGAAATTCATAATGGCCTTCGTGGGTTTGAAAGGCCGTTTTTGGAATATCATGAGATTCTACACGAATTTGATGGTACCTCGTTTGTAAATCCAATTTAGAAAATATTAAGGCCCCTCCCAATTCATCTAAGAGTTAATCAATGATAGGAATTAGATACTTATCTTTGATGGTAGCTTGATTGAGAGCCCGGTAGTTAACACACATGCGCCAACTGCAATTCACTTTATGCACCAATAATATGGGGGAAGAATAAGAGCTTTGGCTTGGTCGTATTACTCAATTTTTCAATAGCTCGTCAACTATTCTCTCAATTTCTTCCTTTTGATAGTAATGATAGCAATAGGGCCATATGCTAATTGGTTTGGTGCCATCCATGAGTGGAATCTTGTGATCATGACTTCGGTGTGAGGGGAGCCCTTTTAGCTCCTAAAAAACTTAATGAAATTGCTTTAACAATGGTTGTAACTTCTCAGGGGCACTGGTTGATGAGTCTTCAGTTGAAACTTCCATTAATTGTAGCACTAACCTTTTATGAGTCCCCTTTGTCTACATATAAAAATTTTATGCATCTTCCATAGTTAGATCCAAAGGGCTAAGCCCTTGAAGCTGCATCATTTTCCCCCACAAGGTAAATTTTATAATAAGCTAGGTGAAATTCCAAAGAATAGGACCTAAGTAGGAAAGCCAATCCACCCTAAAAACCAAATCACATTCCACTAATGGCAGCAAATATAAATTAGCGAAAAAGTAGTTACCTAGAAGATGGAATGGAACTACCTCACAACAGCCTAGGCAAGGTAGCCAATCTCCATTAGCTACCATCACAGTAAGGTTGTCGCTTCTTCTAACCCCTAGATTGGTTTTCTTGGCTATGCTAGGGTCGATGAAACTATGAGTACTCCTAGAGTCAATTAGAAAAAGCACAGATTGGTGTTCTAATACACATCATAGTCGCAGGGTTCGAGGAGTGGGAGTGCTTGAAATTGCATGAAGTGATATGCCAAGTAAAGCTCATTCCTCATCTATTTTTTGTTATTCTCTTATTGTAGGTTCTTCATGGAAATCCTCAAAAACTTCCTCCTCAGTTTCAGCTAGAGGTGCAATTCGGTCTGGTCATGTTCGGTCCGATCCAGTCTGGGGGTGATGGACCAAAAATTTTGGTCATCATTTTTTCCGAACCGAACATCCCTAGGGACCGGACCAGATTGGTAGCTATCGGTTTGATCTGGTTTGATCGGTCCGTTCAATCCGGCCTATTTTTTTTTTATTCTTTTTTTCAAATAAGATAATAAAAAAAGTTATTTAAAATAATAAATTGAAATTAAGTGAATTATTAATGTAGATTATGTAACTAACTTAATAAAAAAATATTTTATGTGGTCAATGGTAATGAATTAGATGAAAATTACATTATTAACTTGTATAATTACTATATAATTAGTTAATTGATATATACATTAGTTAATTGATAGAATATTAATTTGTTAATAACATATTTAAAATTTTATACTTTTAATGGTGATGGGTTAGATGAAAATTACATAATAAATTGTAAAATTATTATATAAATAATATATATTTTAATTCGGTCCTGTCTGGTCTAGTCCCGGGTGGGAAACCCCTAAACTAGGACCGGACTGAACCTACTTCAGTCCTCTATTTCTTGGACAGAACCACTGTGCAGAGGTAATACGCTGTATATAAATGTTGGATTTATTGGGATGGTCTCTGTTTGGTCGAGGGGGTAATTAGGAGGTGGGGGTCCCAATATTCGAGGGGGGGTTTTGTGGCGCCCCCAACTTCCATGCATGGAAATCGAGACACCCGGGATGATTACAACACGGTCACGCACCCCAACGACACGTGCCGAGTGTGTGAAATGCAACACGTGTACAAAAATAATACGCAGCGGAATGGTTAAGTCAGATAACTAAGTAACAGAATTTAATACAATACAAAAATAGTACTGAAATCCACAAGTCAACATAATACAATTTTGTTGTTCATAAAACGACATCAAATAAAATACAAATACCAAACAAAACATAGCCAAATGTCCCTACTCCTCAGGCGGAGCCGCATCCTCGGGCTCAACCTCCTCAAAACCTGCATCAAAATCTGCAGTACCAATAAATGGTACCACAGGTAAGTAAAACCCAAAAATACCCCAAGATAACAAATATATTAATACAACAGCCACTAAGCATGCACATGATGACCAAAACACCAAACCCGAGAAAAACACAATTTCTCGAAAATCACAGTTTTCCACGCACGCCAAAAATCACCATTTGGCACAATTTAAAACACAGGAATAAATACATTAATTCCAATTTTAATCCGTATGTACCATGGCCTCCCCTAGGGACCATCCACATACCCTGGCTTCTTTATTCACTCCACGGGTAACGGCCGTGCGAGTAATAAACCACGAGTGATGCCCAGTTCCGCGCCCACCGCGTACATAGCCAAGCATCCTCTGATCTCCGCCAGCTCGAGAGATCACGGAGTCGGATCGAGAGCGCTACCATCCCGTCCAAGTCCCGAGCAACAGTTGCAGGGGACGACACTCAGTATATTCCGCTCCCGAGTGCCCAGAGGAGCTCCACCGAGATAATAACCCATCTCGGCTTGGGGGTGATACACACACACCCGAAAAGCCTTTTCAAATTACACACCCACGCATGCGTGCACAATGCCATGAAACAGACCAATTACCAACAACCAACAGTTATCAATAATTTCCAATAACCAACACAGTATATCTAGATAACCAAAACACAGTTTATAAAACAGGTTATTGCAAAAATATATTTAAATCTTAAAATTCTTTTGGAGAAATACTTACAGCGCTTTAAAATAATTTATGGAGGATCACGGAGGAACTGGAAGCACCAAAAGAGCAACTGTCACAGTGTAAAAACACTGTGACCGAAACACAGTGAAACTCAAATTTTACCCGGGGTCAAACGAAAACTTGGGAACAGTAGGGTAGGGCCTTTAGGAGGTGGTGAAACTAATGGAAGTGGTGGTTGGCCGTGGGTGGCGGCCGAAACGGCGGTTTTAAGGTCGAGAATGCCGAATCAGAGAGGGTGTTCGATGGGGCGGCTCCAGCGACGGATCGGAGCCGGGAATGGGTCGGTTAGGTCGGCAAGAGGCCGGTGGTCAAGTGGTTAGGAGCTGGTGGCCAGAAGTGGCCAGACGGCGGCGGAATGGTGCGAAAACCACCGCGAGTTCAAACGGTTCATGGCGGCGAACGGCGGCACAAGGTGGTATGAAAATCTATGGGTGAGGTCGCCGGTCGAAGGGGAGCTGAACGGCACCAACGGTGTCGAGCACGGCGGCCGGCACCGGCGACAGCAAAGGTAAACCCGAACGGCGCGAGAGAGAGGAGAGAGAGAGAAGGGTCGGGTCGCGCTGGGGGGAAGAACCGGGAGAAGAAAGAAGAAAAAGAAGAAAAGAAAAAGAAAAAGAGAAAAAGAAAAAGAGGAAGAAGAAAAAGAGATCCAGTCTTTTCAACTTGGGTTTCGAAAGTGATCCAACGAAAACGATTTTAAAACCATTAAATAATTAAAATTAATCAAACGCAGTAAAATTCTGTAATAAAACAATAGTAATTTTAAAACCCACAAACAAACCAATTTAAATTAAAGATCAATTTAAATCTGAAACAATAATTAACAATAAGAAAGCCTAATAAAATAATTTTCACAATTTAAAATATTCTAATATAATATTCTAAAACTCCAAAAATTCTAAAATAAGAGAATAAATTTTTAACAAATTAAAATAATCCTTCTTTAAAAATACACTAAAATCCGGGATGTTACAGGTTTGGTGCTGGAAGTCTAGGGAAGTTGTTTTTGGGAGAAATTTGGTTGATGGGAACTAGTTGGAATGTGCTGACAGTATTTTGATTCTTGAACCTGTGCCATACTTCTTCCTCATATAGTTGGACTAGACCAAAAGTTGTGGGGAGGATAGTTGGTCTAAACATAGTGACCATATCCTAATACCATCTCATAGCCCACTAAGAAAGGTACTAATCCGAAAATCCTCCGGAAGTCCAAGGATACAGTTAGATAGTACCTCAAAACCTATTTGGTACTCCTCCATAGTGGAGGTTTGTTTTAGTTTTGTAAACTCTGTTACTAGATCATCAAAAGGTGTGGGTGCAAATCGAACTTGTAATACCTGCACAAACTCAGGCCAAGTGCTTATTGGATGAGAAGCCAATAGCCACTGGTACCAAGTAAGGGTCTTACCTTCCATATGGAAGGAGGCTAGCTGAATTTTCTGTGTATCAAGTTTGTTGTGGTAGTAAAAAAATTGTTAGGCTCTAAAGACCCACCCGTTAGGGTCAGATCCATCAAATTTGAAACTAGTTTGTCTCATTGTTCTGCTGTGGATCCCAATTTGGTTTCCAAAAACTAGTTTAAAATGGGTATTGTGTATTTCAGGATTGTGGCTACTGCTTGGGTCAGAATGGTGGGGGTGGAACTTTCTGTAGGGTTTGGTGGTTATGGTATGGGAAAGGGTTGTGTAGTTGTTGGCAAGATTGCCTACTTGTTGTATAAGTTCTTCCAGCAAGGTCTGCTGCCGAGTTTGGGCCTCCTTTATTTCTACATTCTCATTTTTCAGCTGTGTAATAACTTCAGAAAGTTGTGAAAGTCGGGTCCCCTCTGCCATGGAACTGACTTGGCTTTAGATACCACTATTACGTATCTCTAATGTAAGTAAACAATATTTGGTACTTCAATGGACCAGTTCCTCCAAAACATGCAATGAAAGCCAAATGATGCAATGCTTCATTAATTGAATAACTGGACTATAAATACAACCCAAATAATAACATGTTGATGATCATGCTTAACCAAAATCTGACCCACTACATAATAACTGAAAAATCACTAAACCATTACATAACCCAACTAACAACTGGCCCCGTAGACTAAGGACTAGGTCAAAGTAAGAACTAAAAATAACATGAACATTCTAGAATACTTGGACTTCTGAGGTGAACACGTGATGACGATTGTTAGCCAATGGATCAAGTGAACGGCTCAGATAAGGCCATATGAGAGGGTAACATGACAGTTTTTTTATTATGCATCTATTTAATGGAGATTGGTTCAATCTAACATTTAGAGGAAGAACAAAAAACTAACTTCTTGTAGTGTTTGTTGTTGAATCTCATGAAGTTCCAAAGAGAAAAATAAAAAAATTCACAAACACTTCAAGAAAATATTAAAGAAAAATAAAATGCTTGTTGAGATTAAAAAAGCAAAAGCTATAAAAAAATGAAGTATTTAAAAAAGGTCCTGTATTTTTCAATCCAAAACTCAATTTGCAACCAAAAATAATGTGGCGGCTCATAAGAGTCACAAGTTGATTAGAGTGTCATTTTTCTTTTTCTTCTTATTAGGTCACTCAATTATTAATCAACTTACGTTCGAGTCAATTCAAGTTGACGCAAACATGATTATGCCCAACCTTAACTCTATTATTGCATGTTAGGTAAGCAAGTCGTGTAAAAAATTGCCAACCTTATAATTTATTCCATTTTATAGAAACAACGAATTAAGTTGAATGTAATGAATAAATAAATAAATTTTTATTATTTTTCTATAAAATATATTTAATAAAAATAATAAAGAAAAGTTCAACTTGCATGTGTATCCCATCTATTAAGTATAATGTAAGAAAACCAATCAAGACAGAAATGGATCTCACAAATTGACGTGGCACAGTACCATGTCAGCTAAGTCATTTTTTTCATTTTTTCTACTTTTCATTTTTCACACCCAGACTCTCCCTCCCTTTCCCAAACCCACCAGACTCGAGTCTACACTAGCACTACCAATTCCCTTCGACAGTGCCAGCCCTCTTTCGCACCACCAAGTATCTCTCTCTCTCTCTCTCTCCACTTTCGATCTTGCCCTAACCACTGAAATTCTTCCATCCGGCCAGCCTTGGATGTCATCGTCAGAGGCCTCTCACCGCCAATTACCAAAACCTCTCTCCTTTTCTTTATAAACTCGGGTACCACTACTGTTGTTATGCCCTAACTCTGCATCTCAAGGCTATACACAAGCATAATTGTTCAAATTTTTCTAAATTTGAGTAAATTCCAAATGTGTTTCTATTTTGTTAATTGAATGTAAAATGAAAACACTAGATTGTAAGAATTGACGCGTGCCACTAAAATTCTTGAAATTAATGCATCGAACCAATTTGAAACCTTGTGGTTTAATCGATTGATAGTGAACCTCTTCCTTGACTTTATGCACTGAACGAACATATAAAATATGATGTTTTGTTGGTTGTGGGGGAAGTCTGAAACTTTATGGATTGATGCACTTCGTCCTTGACTTTATGCACTTCGTGAAGTTGTTAGCTACTTATTGTGTTTCTATATTTTCTCCAAAAGCTGTCCTGATGCTTTTCATGAATTATATTGGCTTTATATGATTTTGTATTTTGTATTCTTGTCTTTGTAGTAGATGAACCATGGTAACTGGTAGTGGTGTTGGTGGTAAGTCAACAATTGTGTATTGCAAATATGTTTCTTGTTACGTGATAATAAGGAGATTTATTGATAGGTCACACTTGCGGGCCGCGACTGAGGAAACACATATTAAAATTGGATTTTATACTTTATATATGTCCATTGACTAAAGTTTACAATATTTTTGACCTATTTAATAACATTATAAGAGAGTTATTGGTTAGCATAATTTATTGGTAACTGGCTGTTTATATTTTGTGTTTTGTTAAGTTATTTTCATCAATTTGCAGCACAATACCAGCATCAAGTAATAACAAAAATTCCTTCACAGCAAGGTCATGGTTGGAGACTGAGTATTATTGTCATTATGGGATTCAACCACAGTTCAAGACTTCGAGAAGGGATTAAAGTTATGGTCTTCATTTCTTAAGCAGTAAAAACTTGCAGGTATACATCATGAATATCATAAGAAACGTGTATTTCCTAAATTCATTAAAATTCTTGTAGTCTAAAAACTTCCTTTGGTAATATTTTATAGTTTGAAAATTCTTGCAAGTTTTTCAAATGGGTTGATCTCGAGATGCCCGATTATGCAAAAATGTTGATTAAGCGTTTTCAAGAAAAGAATGATCAATTAGCTTTCGTAGCCAACTATATCAATATACTAGCTTAGTAGAAATTGATGAAACACAAAATTGACCTGGAAAGCGAGACAATTAGGCACCAGTTCGAAATTACGCAATATATGAAAGCAATTTTTCTGTCGTGGATATTCTTTATTGGTGTATTAGTTGCACACATTGTACTTTGAATTGTAATGAGGTTATTGACATATTGTAACTTCTGCACAACTAGGTTGTCGCTTTGTAAAATCTTGACATATGATTGTGGAACTATGCAAGTTGTATAAGAATTCAACTTACTACTGAAATAAAAATGGAATCTTATACTATGGAAGTTGTGCAAGACTAATTATTGTTGCTGAAGTATACTTTCTTGGTTTTGTGAACAACGTAGAAACAATTTTTACGTGCAACATTTTGACTCTGGATAATAGCACTTTATAAACTAGTATAAAACATTACCAGCTTTATAATGCAATGAAACTAATCTACATCTCAAAAAATGGTAGTTGCCAATATAGAATACCCAATGTCAACACCAAAATTACTTTCAAATATGTTCAACTCCAAAATTACATTGAAATATGTTCCAACATTGAAATCATGGTTGGCTAAATATACTATCTTGACTCCCAACTCTAATATGTATTTTCTTTTACTTATGGATCACAAAAGATACAAAAAAATGGATAAAGTTAATAGTGAGCTGTATTCACATAGCCATGACAATGTAATTAAACATTTGATAGCTACATAATTTTAGGATATCTTCTGGCCTGTTTCTCTTTTATCTCTTTCTTAACCTTTTTACTACTTTTCCACCATAGAGACTCATCGTTTTGATGAAGACCTTCCATTACTTTTACAACTAGTAGGGCTATGTAACTTTTATTTTATTTTATTTTATTTTATTTGCTTGGTTTCATTAATTCTGTCATGACATACAACATACTGACCCCTTATAATGTTCTGACTCAACTCTTCCCTAAACTTGTGCATATGATTCTTTCACTTTATGTAGGTCTCATGATCTTTTGAAACAAGTAAAACTATTTCTTGGTAATCGTTACAAAATTATTAAACCTTTGTGCTTCAAGATTGTCGTGGAGGTCATCATAACTACTTTTTACGATGGTGATCAAGAACAAACATAGATGACAACCGCATTACTTTCTTCCACTTGGTGAGGACAATGAGTGCATGTCTAAATAAAATTTTCCTAAACTCGAATAGTCTACAAGTGCATATAACCTCACATTCATTATCATTGAAGTATATACAATACTTCCTCTCTTTTACAATATCATCATAAATGCTGAAATAGTTAAGAATTTTATATGTCAAAATTACACCTTCAATTTTCTTTCGGTGAGACAAACAATTCATAATCTTCCTAAAAGCTACTTGGACCTCTCTAAACTTGGCATTCATGTGTACCTCTTGAAGTTCCTTCTCAATTTCATGGATCGTAATATAAGAAAGTTTTTGTTGGAATGAACCAAAATGAGCTATATTCTCATTCTCGACCATCCTCATTAATAGATTATCAAAGTCCCCAACAAACTCCTTCAATGGTGTAATAGCATTTACATAGCCATAAAAAATGTGTCCATGCTCTCGGTATGCTAGGTTGTGCATATTCTAGCCCAAAACATAGGACTGAGAAAAAAAAATCTGAAAATCCAACTCCAAATCCGGCTCCACTCCAACACCGACAAAACATATTCGGAGGTGTCGCTGGACTGACTTTGACTTTATCCTCCGACTTCGACTCCAACTCCGACTTTGAATTCGACTCTAATATTGTACATATGTTATAAAAATATGTATTTATCTATATATTTATCATATATACTAGTATAGTTATATAACTAGAACTTATATAGTTAAATTCAATAATATACTAGTATGAGCTAATTATTATAAAAGAATATATTTATACTATAATATAAATAGACAAATGATAGTTTAGTATATGTAAATATCATAATATTACTACTAAGTATAATCAAGTATAGAAATAAATCAGATACTAGTATTTAAATTAAGTCTAGTATAATAAATTAATAACACATATACTAGTTTACTAAAGTATAATAACATTTCATTAGACACTAGAAAGTCTAGTATATAATTAAGCTAGAAATAAGTTAGACATTATTATAATAACATGTAATACTAATGTATAATAACATGTAATTAGACACTAAAAATATATGTAATACTATAGTATGATAACATGTAATTATACACTATAGTATAATTTTAGTATAAAAATAAGTTAGATATTAGTATAAAAGTAAATTAACAATGAATGATTTAGTTTTAGTTTTAAATTTTTTTGAAAATTTGAAATTTGAAAGGGCATAAAAAATTCTTTTTTGAAATGGGCTAAATATAAAAAAAAAAAAAAAAAAACTCAAAACTAAAAGCCTAAATCCGACTTTTCTCTCACTCCGACTCCAACTCGAAGTCGGATCGAAGCCTACAAAAGTCGAAGTCGGAGTCGGAGTCGGAGTTTGGATTTGGACTTGGGGAATCCAATTCTGACTAAATCGGTGCTCACCCCTAACAAAACATACCTTTCACATATGTAGGGACACATTGATGCCACTCCACATACAGTTTACTCAACCAAGCACTATTTGTTAAACCATTGGTATGAATGATGTTGTTTCACCTTTGTTCGAGTTCGTCACAACTAAAATAATCATATATACAATTTAATAAAAGACCTTTAACATTTTCATATTGTAAATAAGATCCAAGCTTGTGAGGTGGTTCGTATAAAATATGCCATAAACATAATCTATACTTGGTCTTTCAAAAAATTCTTGCAATTGCCGCTTGCATTGCCCCTATCTTGATCAGTTATAATTGTATTAGGACCTCGTTCTGACATGTACTTCAACTATGATTTGAACAACACCACAAATGTATTTATGTCCTCATTTGATATGAGGCCACATCTAAAAAATATCGATGGGCCTTGGTGGTTAACTCCCATAAAAGGGGCAAAAGAAATTTTACACTTATTCGTCAAATATATTGTGTCAAACATTATAACATCTCCAAATGAATTATATGTTCCCCTACTTTGGGCATCCGTCCGAAATACATTTCTTAACCTCTTCATCTAAGTTCATCACATAGAAAAATCATCATTTTTTTCTTGCTGGCATACCAAATAGTTGTAAAATAACTCTACTTCTCCTTCTTCAAGTAAATCATTTCAAACTTTGCTAATATATTTCGACACACTTTCTCTCCAAAAGTGAGATTCTTGTATCCACCCACTTCAACAACCATGGTTTTTAATTTTTAATCCGACAAATTCTAGTTTTTTTCATCATCTCAATTCTTTATACCGACCAAATTGGTAATTTTTATGGCAAGCAACATATTTTGTGACAATGGATAACTTATACCTTCCATCGGCTATTTGTTTTGCATTAAGTTTAACCTTGCAATCAGTCCTCCTACCGGTTTTGACTCGTCAGTTTTTGATGCATTGCTTCTTGGTTTGTGGTAGTGACTACTTGCAATGGGATACTTGCAATGGTGAAGCATTTCACCTCCTCATCATCGCCTAGTGCCACCATTGTGCCTTCCCAGCACCACCACAAGCCACCATGCCCCACCGTAGGCCACCTCCTCTCCTTTAATCCACTATCGTGCACCCCAGCTACACATCTCCCTTTCTCCCTCACGGATTTCAGTGATCCGTCGCCATGCCGCTGTGCACAGCCACTACCCACGATCATTGCCACTCACGGCTACTAAAGGTTAGCCCCATGACTCAGCCCGAGCACCACCATGCCCAGTCAGATGAGACCTTGCCTCCCTCTCTTTTCTCCTTCGATCTCTAGCACCCATGCACACCTTTATCACCATACACGGCCAAGCCAGCCACCAAGGACCACCCCTCTCCACCTCCCTTCCCGATCTCCTCAACCATGGCTAGCCTTCACCGTAGCCCAAATAGCCCTTGTTTTAAGGTCATGGTAGTAACCATCGCGCCTCAGCCGACCTCTCCTCGCACGTGTGTAGCTGCCACCGCAAGACCATACCGGGCAGCAAGCGATGCAACAAGTCAACCCCAACACACAGTATAATCTCTCTCCCTTTCTCTTGATAGTTTATTTATTGTGAAGCTAGATGTTATTATGGATTGTGTTGTGATTGTGAAGTGCGCGGTGTTATGAACTATGTGACGTAGTGTGAAGTGTGTGCTGTTGTTGTGAAGTGTTGGGAACTATGAATAGTGTTGTGGAGTAATTTGTGATGTGACCATGTAGTTTGAAGTGACAGGTGTTACTATGTAGTTGTGTTGTGGCTATAAGTAATGTAAAGTGACGAATTTGTACAGTTGTGACGTAGTGGTGGTATGGCGTGATGTTATGAAGTGACGGGACTAGGTGTGGAGTTGTGATGTGATGGTGTTGTGCACAGTGATGTGATCACTACTTAGTTTGCGTAATGGCCGGGAGCCACGTGAAGTGATGGGATCACGGTGTAGTTTGGAAGTAGTTGGGAATTGTGTAAAGTATTGGGATGAGCCATGTAGTTTGAATTGCTATGTGAAGTGATTAGATGTGGCGGAACCATGATGGGGTTGTACATCATGTAGGACGTCATGTGAAGTGTCGGAACAAGCTAAGTAGTTGGACAGGTTGTATGAAGTGTCATAATGTATGGATTTGAGATGGAGGCTAGTATTGAAGTATGGAGCTTATTTACACAAGCAGGTATTAGTGGATTATATGTTGATCTTAGGTGATAAAAGGGGTAGGGTACATGTGTAATTTGATTGGACACATGTGTTTGACAGATTTACCATATGTAATGAATAATCTGTCTTAAGCATGAGTACACGATGTTTAAGCCTCATGGTTAGTTTAAAGTTGTCTATTATACTTGGTTTGGATTATGATGAAGTGTTGGTTAGGTTATACATGAATGAAGGAACGGATTTATGTATTGAATAGGATTGGATTGTATAACTTGGTTGGCCAGTCCACGTTATGCATCGGGATGGAGGGTTTGGTAGGAAGAGTATAATGAAGGCAACTGTGTGTCTTAGCCTTTAAAGTGAATTAAGGAGTTTCACTTTGAAAGATAAGAATGTGAAGTAGGAGACTCTCTGTTTGAAAGATGACCACAAGTAGGTTACAAGTTACGACCTTGAAATTGAGGAAACGTAATAAAGGAAAGCATAGAAGATGAACTTGGATGATAGAGTGTGTCTAAGTGAAGAGAAGTTTATGTATTTTCTAAATTTAGTTACTTATGCACTCGAGGAAAGGAAATGATGTGAAGGTTATATATGCATGTAGGTTACCATCTGACACGCACATGAATGGATTGCATAAAATGAATATGGCATGGAGTCCAGATAAGTATTATGTTCATACTTTTATATAGAGTTTTCTAAATGATATGAAATGAAAATGGAATGTTTTCTTTATGATGTTTTATGAAATGAAATGAATGATGTTTTATGAAAATATGTTAAGTATGAATGTTTAATGATATATGTATGTAGGGCCTTCCTTGGCAGCCCCTATTTATGCACCCAAAAATAATAGTTGTATGCATGTGAATGGATGCTATATGTAGTAACTACTGTATTTATTTTAAATGATGAAATGAAATGTTGAGATTTATGTACAATGCTTTTAAATGATATTTAAAGTGACGTGATGAAAGTGTATTTTTAATTGACGCTATGAAAGAGATTTTAAACGAGGCTATGAAACGATTTTAAATGATGCCATGAACTGAGGTTTACGATGAAGCTCATGTTTTTGCTTTTAAAGGATGTTTTAAATGTTGAGGTTCAAGCTTATACTTTTAAATGATATTTATGAAATGAACGGACTGATGAAAGGAATGAAAAGGAAATGACTGAATGAATGAAAGGAAATGAATGTTTTAATGTATGAAAATACGTAACGACCATGACTAAATGAATGGGTACCAAAGGATTGGGCAGATTGCAACGTCGGGTAAGTAGTACTGGTGGTGCACTCAGTGCTACGCCCTGACTGAAAGGGATTCACAACCTATGGCCATGGGCGGAATCCAGGTTCAAAAGACTGTTAACCCCAACATGCAGGCTTAACAGTGTGTATCGGTCAAAGAAAAAGTGAAAGAATGAATGAATGCATATATACTTTAATTTCTTTATGAATAAAAGTACAAGGTGTGGAAAATGTATTATGAAAGGAAAATATTTTTAAAGAAAAACACCAGCTTGTAATGTTTTAAATGAAATGAATACTTATGTAAAGTATTTAGATGAATGTAAATGCATGACTGAAAACCTATGTTAATATAGTTTTACAGTATGAAGTAATGTTTACTGAGTATTTGATTCACTTTGTTTTTATGTATGTCCTTCCCTCTCTCAATGACAAAATGAAGACGAAGCATCAGGACAGATATGGCCAAAAGGGAAGTATGACAAAACCCTAGGCAAGATTTTACGTAATGTATGAAAGTCATATTTTTGTAAAAGGCTTTTTAATTTAACTTAATGATTTCCACTACAAAACTCTCTCTTAGATTTATAAAGTATTTTTTTAATTTAAAACATAAAGTCTTTCATATATTGGGAAGGAAAGGAAATTTTTTTGAAAGGGTCAGTAATTTTCGTCTCATTTCTAAAATCATTTTCTAAAGTTTCACCACAAGGACGAACGTTACAAATTAACCTTCTCTAAGAAGCTGGATCATCAAGCAAGGGACCAGCAGAATCTATTTTTGACAATTGTAAGTTCTGATCCATAGGACAAGTAGCAGGCTTACCAGCTAAAAGACTAGAATCAGACACAATTTCAAGGGCATATTTCCTTTGAGAAAGATAAATGCCTTTTACAGACCTTGCCACTTCAAGACCCAAAAAATACCTCAAAGTTTCAATATCTTTCAGCTTAAAGTGTAAATGAATAAAAGCCTTAAGATCAGCAGCAGTGTCACAAAAGAATCACCAGAATGCTTTGTAAACAAAGAATAATCAGATTTAGACTGATTAAAGCCATAAGGAATCAAAGTGGAAGAGAATTTAGAAAACCACGAGAGGCTTGCTTTAGGCCATATAAAGACTTAAGCAGCTTGCATACTCGAGAATCTCCAGGTTTAGAAAAACCATGTGGTAATCTCATGTAAACTTCTTCATCTAAATTTTCATGAAGAAAACAGCGAATAGTTGTAAGCTTTACAACAGGAGAAAAAGTATCAATATAGTCAATTTCCTCACGTTGAGTATAACCCTTTCAATACCAATCGAGCCTTATATCTCTCTAAAGTGCCATTGGATTTCAACTTGCACTTGTAAACCCATTTATAGCCAAGAGGTTGCTTGACAGGAGGTAAATCAGTTAAAATCTAAGTTTTATTAGCTTCAAGAGCACTGATTTTAGCTGCCATTGCATCCTTCCAATGAGGATGTTTAATGGCTTGATGGAAAAATTTAGGTTCATAGAGAGAGTCAACAGACAAACAGAAATGTTTATGAGGGAGAAATTTTGCAATATGACAAATATGAAGATAAAGGATAAAGGGTACCTGAACTGGAAGAACCATCAACAGAGGAGAAATAGGAGTTACTTTATTATTGGAAAGCAAGGAACAATGATAATGCTCCAAGTAATCAGGTGGCCTCCTAGTTCTTGTAGACTTTCAAGTGGAAATTTAAATTGGAACTTTTCTAGTGTATCATGATTATGAGATAAAGAAATATGTGATGGAGAATTAAGGACAACATCTAAAAGAAGGGTTGGCAAGACAAGATTAGGTTGAGATGATGAAGGATTTTGAGGCTCAGATGAAGAATGTATAGAATTAAAATTTCTTTTGAAGGGAAAAACTATTTTATGAAAGATGACATCTCTGGAAATAATGATTTTGTGAGTATGGATATTATATAGCTTAGACCCTTTTATACCAGCTAGATAACCGAGAAATATACAAGCTTGAGTTTGAGCAAAAAAGTTTATAGATGAATTACCAAGAATGGATGCATAACAAAGAAAACAAAAAATTTTAAGATGATTATGTTGGGGTTTAACATAAAATAGTATCTCATATGGTAATTTATTTGAAAGAACAGGTGTTGGTATTCTATTAATGAGATAAACAGCAGTTAAAATTCAATCACTCCAAAAATTTAAAGGAATATGAGATTGGAAACAAAAAGCTCGAGCAACATTTAATATGTGTTGATATTTCCTTTCAACAATGGCATTCTGTTAAGTATAAACATAGTTGTGTTGATGTATAACTCCTCTGTTGGCAAAGAAAGATTTCATGTCAAATTCCAGAGCATTATCAATGCGAATGGTCTTTATTTTTGAATTAAACTGAGTCTCAACAAAAGTAAAGAAGGATTGTATATAAGAACGTCTTTCAGATTTAGATTGAAGTAAATATACCCAAGTACATCTATTAAAATCATCTAATATGATTAAAAAATATTTGAAACCATTATAAGAGGATATAGAGAAAGGACATCATACATCACAATGAATGAGCTCAAACACAGATGTTGAAATGGATGTGCTTAAAGGAAAGGGAAGCCATTTTTGTTTGGCTAGATGACAAACATCACAAGTAAAATTATTCTGATATGTGAAGTTGGACAAGTTTGAAGCTAAATCATGCAATTGAGAAGTAGAAATATATCCAAGGTGACAATGCCATATGTGAGAATTGTTTCCAACAGAATTACAGTAAGGAAATGAATAAAATGAAACAAATTTACAAGAAGCAGAAGTGTCTGGTACTTGTAGTAAATGATATAATCCTTGTGATTGCTTAGCTACTCCAATTGCCCTCCAATTGAAGAGGTCCTGAATATAACAGAAATCATGTAAGAATAGTAGGAAACGTGATTACTGTAAAATTAATTTGCTAATTAAAATGAGATTGAATGTAAAAGCAGGAACATACAAAAGAACAATTAGAACAAAGGAATCAGAGAGAATGCTCGAGAATGTGAGAAAATTCTAGAATCTGCATATACATCATACAGAAAAAGTAAAATACAAGAATATATTGTATAGTAATTAATGTACATCCTAACTAAGGTGCACGTGATACATGCGATTAAAAATAATCTAATCTTTATACAATAATACTTCTTTCGTTTATAAAGACCAAAATTCTTAAAGACTTTATTAGGGTAATTTGGACATAAAATTGTGTAATATGATCAAAATATCCATTATTGTTTTGAAGTAGATAATAATATTTACTTCGATCAATATAGAAAAGATATATTGTCAAAATTCTCACACACTTCTTTTTCAATTTGCACTAAAATTACTTGGTGTATTAATATCGTATTGAAGAATACAACTATCCTATTAGCAACATAAGTAATGGATGGTTGGTAGGCCTCATACTACATGTGTTGCATGATGAACAGATCTGATAAATAACAAGTTGAAATGGAACTAAGAGAGAACAACCTGTATTTCTATATATCAAAATATACAATGAAAAGTCCTATATAGATGAATGAGGTCATATAAAGAATGAGAATACAATAAATAAAAAATAAATCAACGATACTAATCGATTTACATTAATTACAGTAAGCTAAATATGAATAAGGCATATTACAACACACATGCTAGAATATTATAAATATATTTTATCTAAAGTATGGTAATATTCTAACATCCTGCCTCAAACACGGGATTGTGATGAGAACGCCATCTTAAGTTTGGAAATAAGATCACGTTGTTGGCCAAGTGGGTTGGACTTGGTGAAGATGCCAACCAATTAATCTTCTGATAAGATGGAATAGTGAAGTAAGGTGTCTTGTTGAAAATGATGTCAGATAAAATGATAATCAATCCCAATATACTTGGCACTCTTATGGAAGGCATAATTATGAACAGTCAGAATAGTACTGTGCTTGTCACAATAAAAGGGAGTACATGTAATCTAAGAAGCACATCCGACATAGAATCCTCGTCAACAACCTATAGAGTCGTATGGTAGCCTAAGTTGATTGAAAATATAGGCTGAAACAAAGTGGAAAGTTTGTTGAAGAGACAACTATCAAGTGCAATAAAATCTATGTAGTAGCCGTGATAGACTGCAAAGAAAACAATAAGTGGACATCAAAGGCTACTGCAAAAAGGTTTTGACACGAACAACCAGTGACTAGTGGCACCAGGATAGTGCTATCTGTAATACCATGTAGAAAACTATGGAGAAAACTCCATATATTCAATGTGTATTGCAAATGCTTGGGGTGACTTATTTATAGTATAATAAGGGGTGTCGATTTGTATCGGATCATTTGAGTTTACGTCAAATTATTCAAGTTCGAGTCATCATCAATCAGTCAACACTAACGCAACCCAAATAATAAAATGTGTCAGCCAAGTTTAGATTATTCGAGTTAGGCCCCGTTTGGTTATTAAATTCATCTGAGTTCAACTTAGTTCAGTTTAATTTTAAACTAAATCTAACATTCAAACACCCAACTTTCAAATTACTAAACTCATCTCAACTCAAAACCTCTTACGCGTGAGATCCACAATCTTTTTCAATTCAACACTTTTTTACATGTGGGATCCATAACTTTTTTCAACTTCTCATAAATACATATTAACCCATCTTAACATGCAAACATATTTAAATTCATCTTAGGTGAACTCCACAAAATTTACTCTACCATCTCAACTCACTACTATTCATAAAGAACTCAACTCAACTCAACATTAAACGCAGCCTTAGAGTCATGATTTACTCATCTCTTTGTCACTGTACATTAGTAGTAATATTTTCTAATGAATACTTTTTTATTATATATATTATTATATGTGTTTTTCAACAATCATTTCTTTATTTGCTTTATCACTTATCTACAAGATCAATACGTCAATGGCATCGATAGGATTAAGAATACATTTTAAATCCGAAAATATTCAAATTTTCAAGGATTTTAATAAACATTAAGAATAAGAAATAAGAGAGTCACTTTATAATGGAGGTGAAATGGAGTAGAGTGAGTTTTTGACTATCATCTTGAAGTAGTCAATAACAAAACATCAAGATAGAGGTTCTACGATTTATTAGAGATTCAATATTTGAGATTTCAATTTTAAAATATCTTCAGTCTAATATTTCTTGCAAATGCAAAAGTCATGGGATTATTCACAATTTAAAGGTTTACACTTTTCAACAATTGTGAATTTATTGAACTTACTCAGCTATTATAATAAATACATAACGGTAGTTTTGTCATTTTATTAATATTTAGAGTCAAATAGTTGTTAATAATTTATTATGTGTCAATAAGAATTTTTAAAGATCTGTTATGGGTATCATGGACTATATTGAACAAAATTGTGTATTATAGAAATAATGTATTACATAAATGAATCAAATGCCCCGAGTTACCCAAGTTGACCTAAAAATAGCCCCGATTAATAATCGGGTCAATCAGATACGTATCAAATTGAGTCGAGTCAAATTATGTTTGACCCTAAATCTATTATTTATGAATCATGTCAAAACTTGAAAGCCCTACTTTCAATAGATAATACTGCCAATTCAATTCATCCCCCTTGTTTTTTATAGGTATTCATCCGATGTATTTGATCCGTTTCATCTTTTTGAGGAGATAAAATTAAAAAAATAAGGGGTTTACTAAGGCCACCGAGTGTGGATCCCGAGATTTTCTACCGAGAAATACAAATTTTTTTTTGTGTGTATTTTTTAACATTTTTTAATCATTTTAAACATTAAAAAAAAATTACAAATTTATTTGAAAACACTTCTTTAAAAATTAAATAAATAAAAAATCGATGACTTTTATCACCATGCATCCTCGATGATTTGGCATAACTCTTTTTTCCAGAAGATGATCGATACGTAGATTTTGGTCTGCAATTGCTGTTGTTGCCTTTTTAAAAAGGCAAAATGTAGTTTCTACTTGTCATGTAGAAAATTAACATTCTTTTTATCTTTTGTTTACAGTTTATGTTCCCCTAAATGTAGTTTTTATTTTCTAATTAAAAGAGACTACATGTCGTGGTTGCTTTTTCCAATTAAAGGTCAAGAAAGAGAGGAAATAGACATCTCAATCAAGTTAGAACCAATAAAATATAGCGTTATCCATCTTATGAAAGCTCCAACGTCAATAGCAACACAACATGACTTTTGTTTGTATCAAGAAATGTGGGCATGGGTCAAAACTAATTAATCTTCTTTTTTTTTAATTGGGTATTTTTAATTGGGTAATTTTGGAGGATCTTCTTGATATTTATAATAAGAAAACTCTAAATGCAAGCGAGTTCGTGGACTCTTGTGCACCCCCAGTCTATCAGGCATGCCACACACAAAAGGAAACAGTGCATTTTGATCTTACAAAATGAAGAGTTGGCCAATTGGGGAACAAGCGGGAGACAAAAATAAGAGGAAAAATTTCATGACCAATCCGGGAGATGAAAAAAGATGAGAATCTCTCTTATTGGTGCTCGGCACCCATTGACCAATCCGGGAAATCAAAATCCATATAAATTAAAGCATTCTCAGAATCACCAATTGGAAGTTGAAAATTAGGATTTTGTTGTTTAGGGGGCCAAACGCTTTGAGCTAGTTAAACCCTAACTACGACGCAATGTGACTCAAACTTATGCTTTGGGATGAGTCGGAGAGAATATTTGGAGCAAAGTTGTTGTAAGATAGAGAATAAAGCAGTGAATTTGAAAAACTTGAAATCCTATCAATACATCGGAACAAATTTGAAGCAAAATTTAAAAAAATGTGCTCAAAATGCAAACCCACAAGATTTTCCCACGTTGGAGAGAGGAGTAAAGAGATGGGAATCGATGTAGCTTGCAGAGGAGATCAGCTAATATGTCAGGTTAAAGATTGAATACTCATGATGTGAACATCTGGGTGCAAAAATCGAGGTATAATTTCCTTTTCTTGAATATCTACCGTGTAAAAATGTGATTTGGAGAAAATAAACAGGTTCACCAAAATCTGGTACAATTTCTTCTTTTGTTTTTTATTTATTTTTAATATAATATAAATGTTGATGTCAAAGGGTGTGCAAGCGTGAGCCAATTCGTTTGTACGTAGAAGCACTATTTATAATATAACATTTGTTAAGGAAAAAAAAAAAGAATAATGCTAGAGCCACCGTGAAGCTCCAACTAGGCTCTTATGTGGTTTTTGTTCTTTTTTTACATGGATTTTTTAGTACTTTCAAATATTTTTAAAAAATAAAAAAAATTCACAACATCATTAAAAAACAATTCCTTAATCACGAAGTAAAAAAATTAAAAAAATATATTAATCTTTCCACTGGAGCTCCCACTGGGGCTCTGCTGGGAATTTTTTTTTTTTTTTTTTTTACTTCATGATTAAAGAAGTATTTTTTAATGATGTTTTTATTTTTTAAAAGAGCAGTGCTACGCATCAGCCACTATTCACGGCTGATGCGTAGCACACCTTACGTGTATATCTTTTTTTTTTTTTTTTTTCTCACCCGTTTCTCTCTTCTCTCTCGCGTTTCTCTCTTCTCTCTCGTGTTTCTCTCTTCTCCCCGTGTCCTCCATTGCAGCCAGATCCGGCATCGCCGCCGCAGATTCGGCCTCCCACCGCAGCCAACGACCACCGCCACCGAGCCCGTCCTCCTCCCCCAGCCCGAGGTCGTAGCTCCTCCGTACGCACGCCCGTCGCCCCATCCCACTGACCCACGTCGCGGCTCACATTCGCCGCCATCGCCACCGATTCGGCCTCCCACCGCAGTCACCGACCACCACCACCACCAAGCCCGTCCTCCTCCCCCAGCCCGAGGCCCGTTGCTCCGCACGCCCGTTTCTCTCTCCCTCACATGCCCTCTCTGTCTCCCTCACAGCCAAATCTCGACATCTCGCCCGTCTGCCGTCATGCCGCCATCTCGACAGTCGACGGCAGCTCGAAAGTCGCCGCTACCTCGACAGTCGACGCCCGGAAATGGGCGACGGGCGGGAGGCGTTGGGCGAGGGGGGGCAGAGTGGGGGGGGAGGTCGTGTGCGATTCGGGAGAGAGAAAGTAAAATGAGATTTGAAATGTGGGGATTCGGTTTTATTGTGAGGTTATTTTAGTCATTTTACTCTATGGTGTGGGATGGCTAATCTAAACAGGGGCTGATGAGAAGAATTTCTCTTTTTAAAAATACTTTAAAAGTGTTAAAAAAATTTATGTAAAATAAGAAGAAAAAAAAAACACATAAAAGAGTCTAACGCTCTCCAACGGTGGCTCTAGGTCCCAAAAAAAACTGTAATGTTCGAAACTGGGCTTTTCATGTTTTACATATGGCTTATTTCGCTTATTTCTAATGCACTTCTATATTTTTTTAACAAAAAACAAAGTTGCCTAATAATCTGCCACTTGTTAATGCTCCGGGAGCCAATAATCATCGAAAAATCATACATAAATTCGATCCTCAAAAGGTCATTGGCCTCACCACTACCAAAATCATACATAGCTTCGATCCTCAAAGGTCATGAGCTGGTTTCGTTACACAAAATTTAACTATTTCATCTCATTTCATTATTACAACTTTTCAAACTCCTAAACAAAATATAATAAACAATTCAACTTTTTAAAATTCCAAAACAAAAATTATATTATAACAATATTTTATTTAACTTTCAATAAAACATCTCATCTCATTTGAACTGCATAACCAAACGAGACCTTAAGTATTCCAGTGGACGGACACAATAAAAACAATGCCTTTCTTCTTTCAAGACGATATTACACTAAAAGCAATGTCTTCCTATCATATTTCCATGACAGCATCTTACTCATCTTAACAAAGTAATAACAAAACAAAATAAAAAAACTCATGAGATAAATGATCAAACAGGGAGTATAGTGAAGCTGTCTTTTCCTTCCTTTCTTCTTTCCTTTTCTAGTAGGAAATTGATGAAGCTTATGCGGAAAGCCCCCCGCCTCCCCGCGGAAGCTCACCTGAACATGGTACTCAATTTCATAGATAAACTACTGACTTCATTAGTTGACTTTCAGCAGATATCTTAAACTCAATATTAGTTTAGCTACGTCAGAGAAATATCCGAGCAATGTCCAGTTCAGTATATCATCCGGCAAGTAGACGTTTCTCTTCCTCCTCAAGTCTATTCAACCATTTTAGGCCAAGATCACATCCAGCTGTTGCTGCAATCTGGAACTGTTCTTTGGCCATCTCTACGGGATCCATCACAGGGCTCTCTGCGCTTTTCCTTGCTTTGGCAGAGGAACTCCTCCTCAAACCGAATTTCATAAGAGATTCGGGGACTTGAACACCTAATCCATGCCAGCATGCCATTGAACTTAAAATTTTCAAAGAGATGAAGATTATCTATTTTGGATAGTAGCGAACCACCATTGTGACTGCCTGAAAGATTTCTCAAAAGGGGGAAAAAAAAGGAAGGCCCCAGCCACTGCCACCACTCGGGGAGTAGGGCATGCTCTGTGAAGGCATCAAACAGAAACCAATGTCTTATTCTTTTCTAAGATACTAAATTTATCATTTTTAATCTGAATTGTCTTCCAATAACTCCCCCACCCGCAATTGTCAACTGTATTCAATAATCAACAAGTCCGCATATGAGGTGTCATCCACAATCCAATAATTGTCGACAACAAAAGGGTCTCATAATTTATCTTCAGCCACTAGTAGATGCAAACATAAAATCAACTATGAACAATAATTCCAATCTTAAACGAAATCTGTAGATAATGGAATTCATTGAAGATAAATTTTCGGAAATCTTAACGGTGCCATGATTAACATAATGTGTGAAGCATGGGTGGGAAGAGCTAACCTCTAAGTAAAAGGGACCCATATGCTATGGCAGCACCAGAATGTCCCTGCACATATGTGAAGTATAAAACAGAGACTAGTTCAACATTGTTGTTCAAGTATTAAACCACACATAAAGGTTCTATAATAACAAGATCTCATGTATATGGTTTAATGTTTTGCATATTCAATTATTTGCTTATAAAATAATGAAAGGATATTTATGCATCCACTCGTACAGATACTAGTCTCCTTTGGGTGAAAAAAGATACACAGAGCTTCTGGAAAATTTGTATATTTTCTACGACTTCTAATAAATTTCTAAACAAATTGCATAACGCACACCCAACATCCATTTAGAAGTAAGAAAAAAAAATTATACTCTCATCCCCAATTACTGCACCCTTTAGCAATCAGATCTCCAAACTACAAATTTAGGCACAACCACCCCCTAAATCAAACACTGGGCATCAGTTTGCTCCATTCATTATTTTACACAAATTCAGATGGAAAACATGTGTTACCCAACTCCACGAGATGGAGTTGGGGGTTCCTTAGTTTGATCCATTGAGGTTCTTCTGCCACCATACTTTAGCCCGGTTTTGGTCACATTGTGGCTGAAACTCCACTTCAAAGGTGGCCCTCGTTTGTTTTCACAAGTATTCTCAACTCATCTCATCTCATCTAGTCATTACAAGTTTCCCAAATTCCCACAAAAAATAAAATAAATAATTCAACTTTTTCAAATCCCAAAATAAAAATAATATTAAAAAATATATTCTAATAATATTTTATTCAACTTTTAACTTTTATATCAACTCATCTCATCTGCGAAAACAATCCAAACTATATCTGTCTACGTGCCAATGCTTACCTCTCCAACATGCTTGGTCCCAAATTTTAAGCTGATTGTGGAACATTATAAGAATGAGGGGAGTGTGAAGAATACTTGGATGCAGAAAATTTGGTGCCAGAAAAGAAACTGCAAAGGTTATTAGATTTGGAATGTGATGGGAGCAGGGGGAGAAATAAGGATACAAGTACGTAAAAAGATTTGTCAGCAGGCAATAAGAAAGGTGCATACGACCCTCATGTTAATGCTCTTGTAAGTAAAAGGTCTCAAATTGTTACAAGTTTTTGTTTTATGATAATTCTCAAATTGTTACAAGTAATGGGCACATTTCTCAAATTTGGAATTGGTGATTGTTGTTGGTGGGTACTACTATAATGGTGGATTTGGCACTGTGGGATGTGAAGAGTTCTATTTTTTCTTCTGGACCTGGTGGCATCCGCCCAAGAAGGGGAAAAAAAACGTTTTGACCGTTGCACAGAAGACAAGTCCATGTAGAAGATTTTTTTTTTAAAACAAATAAATAAACAAACAGAAAAGGAAATCACTCAGACGAAAATTTGGTCATTTAAGTAGATAAAATGCAGGTGTATGGTACATGAAGTATTTTTTGTTCATTTTACTATGTGGTTAATTATATTTTCCTTGCAAAAGTATCACACATTCTGATGCATGCCTATAAACTTTTAATTGTGCAATAGAACCCCATTTAGAAGTTTTGGAACCAGTTACATAAATGCCCTTAAAATTAAACTATACGTTTTATGGTGCATGAAAGTTAATTTTTTTCTTCTACAAATACTTAAATTTGAGTTGATGAAGATTTTCAATAGAAGAAACTAAAACAGAAACTTCAAATTGGGCTTCATGATGCATCGAGTTGAAATTTATGCAGGTGAGAATGTGATAATAGTTCATGGGAGCAAAGCGTAATTGCCCATTTTAACACCAAAGTCTAAAGAAGGGGACAGAGTGAAGCAAAAACATCCATTTATGGTGCAAAATGCTAAAAATTTTACTTTGAAGTTGTTATTACAAAATGAGCAGTAGTTGGGATGGTAAAGTATATTTTTCCTAAAAATTAAACAAACGGTATAGCGTGAAGTGATTGTGACTTGTATTCAATTTCAATGAAACGAAACATCAATGAGAAGTTTGTTCAATAAGTTTAATCAATTACCATTCTTTTTCTTCAAAATTGTGTGCTGCAACCCTTCTCCATTATATCCCGAGATCCCTTTTTATTTTTATAAGTTCCCTAAACTCAATTCTAAAAAACCCTCAAACTACCCATCCATTGTGTGGCTGCAGCTCTCAAACAACCCCAAAATACTAGACATTATTATCAGGTCATTGTTAGCAGTGTAGGAAGAGCCACCTAAGCCCAAACTTTTCCTTCTAGTTTACTCTCCAACTCATACCCTTACTTTACACCATCAGAAGCCCTGAACTCTCTCATACTTTTCATCCCTTTTCCCATCATGATCCTGGCCCTATCCCATGCCAAATCCTAACACAACCTGCTGTCCAGACTATTGACACCAGATTTGTTATCACACTGTTTATCCTCCATCACTCAGTCTACTAGTTTCATATATAACACAAAGGAAAATGCTACACATACAACCCTTTACATAACCCTGTTTTAAATGAGGGGCATTTTTGTAAAATAACTTATAAAAGTGCTATCGTCTTACAGAAATACCCTCAATTTAGAACATGGTTGTATAAAGGATTGTACGTGTATCATCACTCATATACAAAATCCTGTATAGACCAAAGAAAGGCTGTTTGTGCGAAAGAAATGCAAACTTACCTTCCCAAAAAATTCAGATAGCTGAATAGCATCCGATTTAACTAATTCATCTAGCTCCATAACAAAGCATGCCAGTTTTGATGAAACAACCAGAATGACTAAATTGCCAACCAATTTCTACTTTAAAATCTTATATAAACCTTTGTACAATTTTTTTTTTTTTTATAAGTAATAAGAGAATTGTACAATTTTAATTTCAACGGTCCAAAGTCCAAGAACAAGTTGTCTCTTATTCACATTTCAACTACTTGCTAACCTAATCAGATTTTCTCACCAAATAGATGGTTTTCACCCACTTAAATATCCTCTATGATAGTCTATTGAAAAGTGACCAATCTATAGGAACAAAATCCATTACCTTCTCTGATGCCCGATTAAAACACCATAATGCTGAGGCAATGTCTTTTCTCACACAGTCCCCTGATAAATATACAGCACCGAGAAGGTAAAGAGCACCTGGATGCAACTAGAACATAGCAAGCTGTATTAAATTTTTGAAGCAAAATCCGAAAACATCAACAAAATGAATCTTCCTTCTGAAAACAAACCTGGTCAACCGCCTTTTCCAAATAATAGAATGCTTGTTGATCCGATTGGACATGATTGTTCTATCGAAAAAACAGGCCAAATAACATCAGCAAAAGCATTTTGAAACTCAACTAAGTCAAACAAACATCAAATCTCAACTGATTAGGATAAACTATGATCACTGTCATTAAAACATCAAGAGGCTCAACTATATCACTCTTGTTGCAGTTCATATCTCTAAATTAAAATTGCTTAACATATATACGTCCAGTACAAAGTGCAGGCAGCCTAACCTCAACTCTCAGACGACAACCCAATTCGTACTGTGCATCTGGATCACCCATATCTGCAGCCTCAACTAACAAAGCAGCCCCTCTGTTATGAAATCAAATGGCATCAGTGATGCATATTTAAATACTAGTAATTGGTAACAAGCACATAAATAAAGTGCACCACAACACACCACATAGATAAAAAATGAATTAGTTAAAGTAAAGAAAATTAATTAATTAATTAATCTCTCATCTCAGCTTGATAGCGCAACCTGAATATCTTTGTGTTGGTTTACAGTTCTCTTTTAAACTTTAAAAAAAAAAGTATTCAAGAATACACATACAATCACTTTGGGGTAACTATAATTTCAGCTTTCAATAACATAAGACATGAATATTCTGAAGAAATTACTCAAAATTTGGTTCAAGTGAAGTCAGGTTGCAAACCCGAGAACTGAACCAAACCATTAGGATTCAAATTTTCAGAGTTGCAATTAAAACAAATTAATCAAAAACTGAAATTGGTCTGTTTGGTTAGGTCTACAAGTACCCAACAACCAAGCAGATAACCATAACTTCTTTTCTCTTTTATGCAGAAGTAGGCGCCCTTCAACACATTACTGCACTAATGATGTTAGCTATGAACACCATCAAGGTAGTAGACAAGAAGAACGAAGAAAGAGATGACTTAGGAAGCCTTGCCAGTTCACTTACATAGCTTTGCATGCCCCTGGGACATGGTATTTCAAATGCAATTTGGACAGCCAATACCTGGCATGGGTATTTGAGTTGTCAGCCTCTAGAGCCAACTCAAAGTTCTCCTTTGCAGCCTGAAATTGAACTTGAAAGGTATAGAAAATAAGCACAATTGCCAGACCAGCTTAGAAAACATCCCTTATGCCAACCACAAGTAAAATAGAAAGAAGAAAAAACAGGTATAGTTAAAATCAGAATTACATAAGTTTGAAAAGGATCAACCAGCATTTCTGCACATAATAAAAGGCAATAATCTTACACCTGTATTACTCATTTGTATGATTAAGTTCTGTATACATGTGATATCCCATATGATAAGGATAGATTATAAGGATAAGTGGTGTATGGGATCCCACATTGCTTGGGAAGAAGAAGTTCTTGCTCTTTATAAAGTTCCAATGGAGCTCCAATTATATCATTGAATAGTCCTTTTGAAGTATAGGTCATGTGGTTTGGGCCGTTCATTGGGGCGTTACAAATGATATCAGAGCCTATCCCAGCAAGAAATGTGGGACTTGAGCCGTGCCACCTATGATGGATTGGCCCAACAAGGACGTAGGGAATTTAAGGGGAGGAGATTGTGATACCCCATATGATAAAGATAGATTATAAGGATAAGGGTAGGTGGGGTGGTGTATAAGATCCCACATTGCTTAGGAATGAGAAGTTCTTACTCTTTATAAGGTTTCAATGGGACTCCAATTGTATCATTGACTAGTCCTTTTGACAAAGCAACTAAGTTGACAAAGCAGCCTAAAGATTTGAAATTAGGAGGTCTTAGAGCACTGGCATTGGCTTAGGCCAATGCCAGTCCAGCTCTTAATTTAGCTAATGTGGTCATAAATTGGACTACATTGGATTAGCCAACTTAAAGCCATCCAGCCCATGAGAAATAGTAACACCATCCCACTCAACAAATATGACTTGCTACTGTAGCAAGGTCATATAATTTTATATCATATTTCCTCAAACCCTACTTCGTCCAGCCAGTTTCTTTCCCACACAACAAGCCTTCTCCTTTTTTCTCTCCAGCTCCTCTCCATCGCCAGCTCCTTTTACTTGGCACTGCTCACAGGTTTTGTTTCCTCTCCCTCTCTTTTTTCTTCGGTTTCGTGCTTTTGGGCAAAATTTGTGTTGGGTGAAATTCATGCAAGAACACTGGAAATTTTGTGTTGGGTGAAATTCTTATGAATGATTCTCTTTCTGTGTTCTTGAAATTCATGTTCTTGCTTTGTGCAAGAAAATGGCTACTGAGCATGTCGATGGGATGGAGTTTTGTTTGTTTCCATTACTGTGTTTGTTTGCATTACTAAGCATGTCGACGGGATGGAGTTTGGTTTGGCTCCTGAGCATGTCGACAGGATGAACTTTGTGTTGAGCGAAATTCCACTTGATGCCATTAAATTTCTCTACAGAGCATATCCATGCTAGATATGGAAATCAAATGGTTATGACATGAAATTATCACATTTCCTTTCAAACCAGACAAGCAACAACTGAATCACATCATTTAAGGCTCTAAGTTTTCTGTTCTTCTTTTCAAGATTTCCTAGCACTTCTCCTTTTCCTTGTTAGTTGAATCTCTTATATACTTGTATACTTGGGTAACACCTTTGTTTATGTCTTAAAAAAATCTTCATCTTTTTTATAAAAAAAAAATTATCAACGACAGTCAAGATAAAACATTAAAGGTGCTTTTAAGTAACATGAAGCAGAGCCAAAATGGGGAGAGAGAAGGGGGGGGGGGGGGGCTGGGGTTGATAGTATTTTTAATTAGACTTACACTTGTTTTCAACATTTATAAAAGAAAAACATGTGTGTTTTCAACATTAAAAAAAAACAGATCTTACACTACTATTTGTAATCATTTTTTTCTTGGTATATTCATAAGATTCTTTGTTGTGAACTTATGTACCTCCAATTATTAACCCTGTACGCTGCTTGAATTATGAATGTTAAAAAGCATAGGAAAAAGCTTCAATAGTTTGCTGCAGGAATTGTCAATGTCATGTTGTATTGCTGTTGGAACTCTTGTGATAGATATTGTGACAGATGTTTTGCTGTGGTTCCATTTATGTTTTGGTGGTTATATTGTGACAGCAATGTAAAGTCCATTGATGTGGCTGTGTTTTTGCTGGTTCCCTTTTGTGGGATTCTAGTTGCAGTTGGGTAGAGATTTCTAGAGATCAATCGGGTGCTTTGTGAGGCCAAGAGAGAGGGAGAAGATAGTGTTGGTGGAGAGGAGCTCTCATTAAAGCTTTAAGCTTTGAGATGATGCATTAAAAAAGTATTTTTAAAAAATGCATTAAAGAATAGATAAAAGGTTAAAAAATAATAACATTTTATTATTGTAGATAGTGAGATAGCTAATCCAATGTGGAGTTCAAGTTTTGAGGAATGTCAATTTTATTAGGAAGGCACATTATTGGGAGGTGGGTGTCCTCGTTGAGTTCTTTAACTTGTCATACACCATTGGACCTATTGATACAATGGTGGATAACTTGGTTTGGTTGCCTTCCAGTAAAGGAAAATTTTTTGTTCGCTCTTTCTATGAGGTTCTCACTACTCAAGCTAGTAATCAATTTTCTGGCAGAGTAAAGAGGCTGCTTTTTTTGTTTGGAATGCATCCTTAGGGAAGATTCTGACCATTGACAATCTAAGCAAACATGGGCTTATCCTCATTGACTGGTGTTGTATGTGCAGAAATAGCAGTGAAACAGTGGATCATTTACTTCTACATTGTGAGTTTACAAGGGCCTCATGGAATTACTTTTTCAGCGAAGTGAAACTAGCATGGGTTATTCCGGGTAGGGTGGTTGACCTACTAGCTAGTTGGAGAGGGATCACGGGGACTCCACAGATTGCAACTGTGTGGAAGATGGCTCCCATTTGTCTCCTTTGGTGCATTTGGAGTGAAAGGAATGACCGAAATTTTGAGGATTGAAAGCGCTCCTTGGAAGAGTTTGATTTTTTTCTGGAAGACTTTATTTATGTGGGCCATTGTTACAGACTTTAATGGTCTCAACTTTCATGATTTCATTGTAACCGTTTCTAGTTCCTAACTAGGCTTAATCACATGTATACTTCTTGTATACTTGGGCTATTCCTATTTCTATATCAGCAAAATATCTTCTTACTTATAGAAAAAAAAAAAAGGTTAGTAATTAGTCAAAAGCCAAAAAGTGACTTATTAGCCAAACTTTGCCTAAACCAATGCTGTGCTCTTATGTAAGTCTATGTTGCTTGGCTTACAAAGAAATGAAGACCTTTAAACGATACTGTCTATGTCTAGTTACTATTCTAGTTCAAAATTGTTAACTTAGTCAGGAACATAAGATTCCTGACTAAAAAAAGTACGATTAAAAGAACATCTCACTAAAAATATTATAAGTAACACTTCAGTCAAATTCACTCCCAAACATTGCGCAGATGACTGAATATTAACGCAAGCCCTGTTTCATCTCCTTTATTTCTCAGTGACCAAATGGATTGAGAGGAAAATGAACAAAAGAGATGTTAATGCGAGCATGGATATTTCTAAATAAATATAAACCATGTATCCATTACCCTAAGGAGAGGGATGAGACGATGATCTTTGAGATCGCTGTAATCGATGACTCTATCAACTTCCTTGAGAGCACTCCACCCTTTGGCTATGAGCTCCATGGCCTTCTTGTTCCTACTATGCAGCTCTCTCTAAGTGGAAGAAGAGGGGGGAAAACAACGACGAAATCACCACCAAGGAGACTACTGAAAAGGAAAACGGATTTATAATATCACTATCGAGGGAAAGTCTACGAACCTGTTGGTTGAATCGAAGAGGAGGAAGAGCGGGGCATTTCAAAGTGGGATTCTTGAAGAGCAGTCTCAGCATCCTTTCTGAATCAACGATTTGCTGTTGGTTCTGTTCTTGGCCCGGTATCCCATGAATTAGCTATCAAACCAAACTCAACTCATATTACTCATTATTAAAAAAAATTTAAATTTTAATATAAAATATAATAAATAATTTAATTTTTTCAAATTTTAAAATAATAATAATATTAAAAAATAATATTCTAACAATATTTTATCATCTAAACTCAATTCAACTCAACTCAACTCACTTCAATATCTAAACGCATCCTAATTTAACCCGTTTTGACCGAGATTATAATCCACTTTTATAGTTGAGTTAACGGTATCACATATTAGAGCACTAGTAGTAGGCTAACTAAAATCAAAATTTAGCTAAAGAATAGTTAAAATGTAAAATAAAGTATAACATTAGACTAGTTAAATGTACAGTAAATTTAACTTTAGATGAATAGATTGGCTATATTTATTGAGTGAGGCTGGCCAAATAATATTTTTGACTAAAGTATACAATTTCCTGCTGCTTGTCACTTGTTTTACCAAACAATATTGATTGGTGTAGTACCGATAGATAAACCAACAGCAATTCCTCCCAAAATCATCTTCAACACAACCTCATCAATTTGTTCTTTAATGAGCTAGTAGGTTTTTTAACTTAGTCATAACTTACAGAATTTTGCTATTCTACATTTCTATATATTATATACTATATATTGTTTTTATTTTTATTTTTTTGATTTTAATTTTTTAAATTAATTAAATTTATTTATTTATTTTTTTAAACTTACAAGATTTGTTGAGCCTGTTATTTGATATTGTGAAAAGTAATTAGCTAAAATTTATAAAAATGAATTTCTTAGTCAAAATTTGGCTAAAATTTGTTGAGCCTGTTCAAGTGCTCTTATCAGCCCTACTGGATAGTGAGGTCGGGGTTCCAATCTAAACGATGCCGTGTTTTACATTAAGAATAACGCCGTTTTACTTGAATTTTAGCTCTATGGGAGGTTTTTCTGATAAAAAAGAGCTGGGCTGCTGCGGTTTTGGCCCTTTGGGCTTTTAAACAGCTCCCTTTTTTTACCCCAGGTCCACACCTTGTTTTAGGCTTTTCTTTTCTTTTCATAAATCTTAATCAAACCCTATATTTTTATACCCTAAATTTAATTTTAATTAGCTATAGTTTTTTAATTAATGGTTTTTATAATTTTTAGCAGCATTAAATTTAATTTTTAGTATTGATTATTAACGATTACTAATTCACCAATGTTTATTTACATGTTATTATAATATAGTATTACGTGTTATTAACATATTATACTAGACTTCCTTCTATATTAGTGTCTAACTTATTTTTATATTAAAGTTATACTATAATATCTAATTACATATTATTATATTATAATATTATATGTTATTATACTAGTGTCTAACTTATTTCTAACTTTCCTCAATACTAGACTAATTTCTAATATCTAATTACATGTTTTTATACTTGATTATGTATGATAGACTATAGTAATACTATTTTTTTTTTTAAGAAGAGCGAGCAGTCACATATACAATAGTGACCCCTTCTCAATTTATTAAAAACCCATCACTTATGGCGGAGGAAAACCTTGTAAACAAATTAAACAAATAACACTACTCAAACTCAAAAGCACCTTCGAACACGACAAATATAAAACCAAAGAAACCAAAGAAAAACTACCTCCCAAGATTAAATCCACAACCACCTCCCAGACTTCTAAAACCAAAGAAAAACTAAGCGCGAATGTAAGGCAAACCAAACTTCTCCAATCGTAACATTCCCTTCACCTCCTTAGGAAGCAATTCCAAAACCTCATACCTCATGCTGCCACCTACCTCTCCCTTGCCAAAAAATAAGCAACCATGTTCCCTTCTCTAAACTGATGAGAGATAGAGAAGGACATGTCATTTGCCGCAACATTAAACTCCTCCCAAAAATTCCACAAATACCAAAGAGTACAACATTTAGCTCGAACCCACTCGACCACAATTTTTGAATCACATTCAATCTCAACATTCGTCAGACCCAAGTCTTTGCACAGCTTTTTCCTTCTATCAAACCCCTTAACTCGGCTTCTGAGTTAGTGCCGTGTCCAAACTACTTTGAGAAAGCTGCTAAAAAATTTCCCTTACAATCACGTATCACTCCCCCTCCACCCATCCTCCCTGGGTTCCCTCTACAGCTGCCATCAGCATTCAACTTCACTTGCCCAGCTAGAGGTCTCTTCCATTTTACCAGTTGTTGTATATGAGTAGCAACCTGAGTACATCCAACCTCCAGAGCTTCAAACGTTGCCAAATCCAAACTAGAAACCGGTCCCTCTATTTCATTCTTTCCAAAATGCTTCTAAGCCACGCTGTCACTGCAAGCCAAACCCCTTCCACATTTTCCTGCCTTCCCTCCATTCTTACTTTACATCTACAAACCCACAGCCTCCATGTAATGCCAAGGAGGATGCCTCGTGTGGAAGACCTTTTTGCAAAAGACCACCACTGAGAAACTCTCGACCACCAAGAGAGCAGTACAATCTGAATCCCCAATGCAGCCTCCGCAAGAGTACATAACCAACCTGCGAACTTGATGGAGCTCAACACATGCCCCCGCGTTTCCTCTTGCCCTGAAGCACAACAGTTACATTTTGATGCCAAAGGGATACCGACACGACAAATATTTTCATCAAACAGCAAACAATTGTACCGAGCTTTCCAAACACACATAGATTTTGTTTTAGAAGCAAACCATGCCAAACCCATGCCATTTCAGGAGCTATAGATGCCTTAACTCTGATATGATCCCAAGCAGAAGCAGATGAGAACATTCCATCTTTACTCGGCATCCACACCAGAATATCCTTGCCGCATCTACCCGCAGCTATAGCCATAATTTCCTCTGTTTTGGCAGCTCCTACCAGCTCCATTAATCTGTCTCTATCCCATCTATTCTCCACCCATAAATCTTTGATACTAAGAGCTGGACTCCTATCCATATTATCAAGTGAACTAAGAGATCCACTAGAGAGCCATCGGTCATACCAGAACGACCCCCTACCCTCTTTAACTAATAGACGAACATTATCCAAGACCTCAGGCATAACTCCCATTACAAACTTCCAAAAACAGGACCTGTTGCTATTAGCCAACACCTCATGACCTTTCTTAACGTATTTGGCTTGAAAATTTTTTTTCCATTGGCTATCTCCAGACAAAAAGCGCCATGCAAACTTCATATGGAGAGCCCTTTGAACCTCTAATGAGTTCCGTAAACTTAAACTCCATTCTCCAGTTGGTTTATATAAATGATCCCACGAACGCCACTTCCTTTTTCTATGACCATCCAAAACACCCCAAAAAAAAAGATGCTAACATAGAATTTATTTTGCGATGCACCTCCTTCGGAATATTAAGCACCGAAAGAAGATGCATAGCCATACTCGATAGCACGTGTCGAATGAGCGTGAGTCGACCCCCTTGCGAAAGCAACTTGTACTTCCATCCAGCCACTTTACTCCTAATTTTATCAACTAGAGGCTCCAGATCCCTCACCTTAAGCCACCCCACCACAAGTGGAACACCGAGATAAATCACCGAGAATTTTCCTTCGACAAAACCCGTTAATCTCTTCAACCCAATCCTTCTTCTCCTTGTGATATGTTCAGAAAAAAACAATGCAGATTTCTCCTTACTTACCAACTGTCCGAACCACCTCTCATAGCAACCCAATACCTCAATTAGCCTCTGTAAGGATCGCTTCTCACGGTTAAGAAAAATCAAGAGATCATCCGCAATAGAGAAGATGAGAAATCAAAGGAGCCCCCGACGGATGAGAAAAAGCAAGATTATGTTTGGAAGGTAAGATGAGAATTTTGTGTTTTGTTTTAAAGTTTAAAATATTATTTTTTAGTTTTGAGATTTGAAAAAGTTAAATTGAAATTTGAAAAAGTTGTATTGAGATTTGAAAAAGTTGAATTATTTATTATATTTTATATAGGAATTTGAAAAGGTTGTAATGATGAGATGAGATGAGATGAGAATTTTATTGAAGATGAAACTTCCAAACATAATATTAATCCTTCCACTCTCAAAATTTCTTTTCAAGAGCCGAGACAAAACTTCCTCCATGATGATAAATAAATAAGGAGATAGAGGATCTCCTTGACGAAGCCCCCGGGTTGACTGGAAAAAATCCTTGTACGACCCATTCATCATAATTGAAAAACCATTGTGAGTGCATACAATTACCCACCAAACCACACACATGAGGAGAAAAACACAAGCACTCCATTACTTTTAAAATAAAATTCCAATCAGCTCGATCATAGGCTTTGGACATGTCCATCTTGACCATAAGGTTGCCACCCTTTGTTTTTTTATTTAATGAATGAACCATCTCTTGCACCAGTGTAATATTCTCAAATATACTCCGCCCTAGAATAAAGGCGCATTGTTCTTGTGAGACCATCAAAGGAAGAAATTTCGTCAATCGGCGAACCAAGATTTTAGAGAAAATTTTATAGGTAACCAAACATAAACTGATAGGTCGAAATTTATTGAAACTTTTTGGCTCTTGTACCTTTGGAATAAGAACAAGATACGACGACGTATAAAACCGGGGCAAAGGGACCCCAGAGAAAATTTTCTTTGCAGTCTCAACCATATCCTCCTTCACAGGTCCCAACAACTACTCAAAAAATGCTAACTAAATCCATCTGAACCAAGGCCACTGTGCTTCGGAATAGACATTAAAGCCTCCTTAACCTCTAACTCAGTGGGCGCTTTACTCAGAAAATTATTATCGGCATCATCAATAACTCGGCCCAGAAGAGGAGAGAGGTCAGCTTCCGCGGAAGCAGCAGTCCCCGAAAGAAAACTCTAAAAATAGCGAACCGCACCTTCATGGACTTGTTCTGGATTGCTAAGGACCGTGCCATCCACCAGGACCATAGAGGGAATAAAATTTTGCTTCTTCCGTTGATTTATAATAGCATGAAAGAGCTTGGTGTTACAATCATCACCAACCAACCATACCTTCTTAGCAATCTAAGCAAGGTGCACCTCTTCCCTGTATTCCCAAGCTTCCAACTCAACCTTCGTTGCCAAATAATCAGCTTCTAACTTTGTAGAAGGCTCATCCTGTAGGTGCCTCTCTAGCTCAAACAACCGGACCTCTAACTCCTTAATATGTACCCCCACCTGGCCAAACACCAATTGGTTCCACGAGCGCAGGACTACCTTCAACTTCTTCAGCTTGGCAGCTAGCTTTATAAGTCCAGTACCTGTACAGGCACTCGCCAAACCGTCTCTACACACTCCCTGAAGGAGTCATGTTCACACCACATATTCTGAAATCTAAAGGGAGAAGGGTCATACTGTTGCCACTCCCTACTCAACCGAAGAACCATTGGGCAATGGTCTGAAGATTTCCGAGGCAAGAATTCATACCACGCATGCGGGAAAGCACTGAATAAGCTAGAATTGCTAACAACTCTATCTAATTTAGCCCAACTTCGAGAAGCTCCCTCTTGGCCGTTGCACCAAGACACCCGACCCCCAATGCAGGGAAGATCTAGCAACCCACACGTTTCCAAACAGGAATCGAACTCCTCCATTGCCGAAAAGGCTCTAGGAAGTCCACCAATCCGCTCACCATCATTCTTGATGATATTAAAATCACTTGCAACTTGCCAAGGACAACTTCCAACGTCAATATCCATTAAAGAATTCCAGAGCTCTCGTCGCTCTACCTGACTACATTTAGCATAAATGAACGTCACCAAAACTCTAGAAGCTGAAAAGGAAAACTACCCAGTAATCATCTGAGTAGTTTTATTCACAACCTCGAAGAGCGTATTCTCCTTCCAAAATAGCCACAACTTCTCACCCATATCCGCGCATTCGAACAATACAACGGTAAATTCAAGAAAGAAGCTAACTTTGGAATACGATCGACACTAGCAAATGGTTCCGAAATAGCAACCAGAATAGAATTTTTCCTCCAGACCAAATCTCTCAACCTTTTACGTGACCTGCTCAACCCTCTCACATTCCACACTAAGATTGAATCAATCATAAATTAAGTTTAGATGTACGGGTGGTCACCCGCATGGACTGCCTAGTCCCCTGTAACAATTTTCCTTTGGATTTTTTCAAGTTCACCTGCACCTCTGTGTCTGAGTCGTAAAGCTTATTACCAACCACTGACTGCAGAGGTCCCTCCTGCTCCTGTTCAGAAGAATAACCCCCGCTAATCCAGTAGGCTCAGCTGCTGGTTTCCCATACATCAAACATTCCAATTCTAGCGTTTTATTCACCAACTCCAAGTGCTCCACCTCATGGCCAATATTACCCTGTAAGATGTCAACAGGTTTCAGCCGCGCCACTTCTGCTAGCAGGTCACACTCATTCACGTCCTCAATCGGATCCCTCCTACATGCAAGATCAACGTTCATGCTCAACATATCGATGCCAATCGGCACCTCCCTTCTGCTATCCTCCCCTAACTTAGGAGGCGGTATCACCTTTGCCCTATCCCCAGCAATAACCATCATATCCGTTTCCACCAACACTCCTCCCACACACCCACCAACAGTCTGATCCACATCACCCTCGAAATCCTCATAGACCTCCCCCTCCTCGACCTCCTTTACAGTCAACCGACTCTCATTTAATAGTGCATCCTTCAAAATTAACCCGGTGTCCACTACAGCAGCCATAGAAGACCCCGAGCCATTCAGAACCAGCATTTCACCCATCTGCTCCCCTACCTCCACCGTAACCCCTCCATCTAGCTTCACATTCTCTACCTCTTTCGTTTTGTTCTTGCCTTTCCACATCAAGTTTGGAATTTTCTTCTCGTTCCTCGCGTCCTCTGTTCTCTTTATACCCATCCTACACACCACCGTTGTGTGACCCTGCCGAAAGCACTTAGTGCAATAAAAACCATGCATCTCATATTTCACCCTCTGCCAAATCTTCCTTGTCGTCGAAAAAAGGATTGGAAAACCCTGCACCGGCTCCTGCGAGAGATCAACTTCCATGCACATCCGAGCCCTAGATGCCCTTGTTTTATGTAACGTAGCATTATCGGTTCCCAGATAACGACCAAAACGAGACGCCAGAATCTGCAAGCAATCTGTACGATATAGATGCAGTGGCAGCCCAGGCAGGAAAATCCACTGAGATGCGAAGGGAGGTTCATTCGACAAGTCAAACTCCTTCGTCCACCTAAATAACCGAAAATTCGAACCACCAATAGTACGTCCTTCCCTGGCCCATCCATGCAAAAAATCACACTTACTTCTCATCTGAACAAGCACATGTAGATCATCCATAACACTAACCACCGGAACCTCTAACAGTCCCCATGATTTGGCAACGTGTAATCTTACCGCATCAACAGAAGGCCTCGTACGAGAGAACTTGAGCACCAAAGCAAACTTGAAGTCCTCTGCAGCCTTAGACATTTCCACCTCCGGAAAGATAAAACCTTGTTCTCCATCAACCTCCACAGGATATCTCATTGGCAACCTAAAAGAGGATTGCACCAGTGAATTAGAAACCGCTTGAGAAAATGATTTCGTAGCCTGCACCACCTTGACAGCCTCCTCCAAAGGAGGAATGGGGGCGGCCTCCATGGCCGAAACCCTAGTAAACTAGCGGGTAGGTGCCAAAAATGGCAACTTCGACAAATAAGGACCAACTCCAAAACAGAATCACAAAATCGCTCAAAATCGCTACTCCATAAAAAACGCTCTCCAAAACAGAGTCTCAAAAAACACTGTAGTAATACTATGATCTTTACATATACAAAACTATTAGTCTACTTATATTATAGTATATGTATATTATTTTATAATAATTAACACATATTAGTATGGTATTGAACTTAATTATATAAGTTTTATAATTTTTATATAAGTATATATAATCAATATATAAATAATACATATTCTTATTACATATGTCCAAATTGGAGTTAGAGTCAAATCAAAGCAAAGTTAGTCAAAACATAGCTCCGACTAGAAAATTTAAAAAAAAACTGACTCCGATGGTGTGAAATCAGAGCGGAGTCAAATTTGGAATTGGATTTTTAAATTTTTGCACAGTCCTACTTTATGAAAAAATTATTGATGTAAAATTTTTCAAGTTACTTAATTATTGCATAAAGCTCTTTTGATGTACGTTAGTCACTTTTTATCTATAAATTTATTTATTTTTCAAATGAAGGATTAGGAATTTGTAAAAATGGCAATTGAGTGTGCTCTCTCAAACTCTCTCTAGAAAGAAAAACCTCAATCCTCATTTTTCTAATAAGAGGGAGTAGGGCTATTCAAAAATTTAAATGTTCAACTCCAACAAAGACTCTGCATTAATTCTGCATCATCGAAGTTGGAAGTTTTTTTTTTTTTTTTTGTAATTTTAGCTAGAATAGGAGTCAGAGTCGAATTTGTTTTTTTACCGACTCCGACTCCATCATCCAACCTTTGCCTCCAACCTTGCACCATCAGAGTTCAAGGCTGTTTTTTTTTTTTTTTTTTTTTGTATTTTTAGTCGGAGTCAAAGTCAAAGCCAAATTTGTTTTCAGACCAACTTTGACTCCAACCTCCGCCTCCGACTTCACACCAATATTTGCCCCTAACTTATACCTCCAACTCCAATATTAGTATACATAGGTTATAAAAACATGTATTATTTATATAGTGATCATATATACTCGTATAAAAAGTCTAGCACTTATATAATTAAACTATACTACTATGTGTTAATATATTATTATAGAACAATATACTAATACTATAATATAAATAGACTAATAGTCTAGGATATATACACATCATAGTATTACTATCATATGTAGTCAAGTTTATAAGTAATATACTTGACTAGCTAATAGTGAGTAATATTTAATAGTCTAGCATAATAATAGCTAATTATACACTAGTAAACTAATAATTATTAATAATCAATACTAACAATTGTTAATTTGATAGGTGATTTGTATTTTGAATCCTAATTATTTAGTTTGAATTTTAATAAAGATGGTAAAAGTATTTATTTTAGACTGTTATATATTTACTTGGACTCAAAAAATGTTTTTCATCATGTTTTGCAAAGTTTACACTATTTCCTGTCTTGTCAAGACTAAAGCCCAAAATATGGGCTTTATAGAGTCCATTGCATGAGTCCAAAGTAGGGCTTAGAATTTAAGTAAGTTTTAAACATTTAAGATATTTTCAACGGTTTGGCCCAAAACATGGGCTTTGTATGGAGCTCATTGTATCAGTTTAAGAAATAGATAGGAGCCCATTGAGATTAAGAAATAGATTGGATCATAGTTTAAAACATAACCCACTAAAAAAAGTCCAAAACATGTATGGCTCAATTTTGCAGCCCAAATTTGGCATTCAATCTAACTCTGAATTGAATCAGATTTTACACTTGCCAGAGGCGGAATTGGAGGTCAATATTAGATTCTGACTAAATTGGAGACGGAGTTAGAAAGAGTTGAATCCAACTTCAATCCTAAAAGAGAGGGAGAGAGTCGACTCCTCATTCTTTTTGCTTCCTTCCACCTCACCATTATGTAAATACAAGTTTATTCGGTTGCTTTTTTAAGTTTTTCCACACCTAGCTTTGGAGTTCCTAACCTATTGCCTTTTGGGGCCCAAAGCCTTACACACATCGCCTCGCTGAACTCACCAACCGCCAACCCTTCAAACAATAGGAGAAGGGTTGCCAAAAGATGGGTACATGAGACTCACATGCAACCTAGCCTGATTATGAGTTTTACATGCGGTCGTGTCTCCAAAGTCCTACATTGACAAGCACCATTTGAATGGAATCAGTAGCTTCAAATCTCTCAAATCGAACCTATCCTACATCTTCACACCTGATTCATGGTCACCACATGCCAGAACAGTGGTGAATGGCAGTTCTTGCCCACTAGTGACTCGAGTCTCCCTGTGCTAGTGTTATGTTTCCACTTCTCTTAGCCTGGAATCAGGGGGAAGATAAACTCGAGTCTCTCCCTTAAACCAACTCAAAACAGTATAACACAACAACGTTAAACTCACTACGTAGGTGCAGTGTAATAGTTTGCAAGTAGGATTATTTTCAAACCATCAATCAAGACAGTTCTCCCCTTGGTTTATCCAAGATTTGTGGGATGGGTTGGGACCAATATGTTGGTCCTAATGCCCAATTTTTAGGCACTTGCCATAATGAAGTGTTAGTAGGATTTCCCACCCTTATTCTTGTATCATGTAATTTGTTAGGCACTTGAGCGGAATAAGATCGTAAGATATTAGATTCTACTAAATGGTGTTACTCTTATTATAATCCATGATAGGCATCAAGATGGACTTAGTTTTAAAGATCATTTGCAAGTTTTATATGAGCTAATTACAAGGTCAAGAGCCAAAAAGATTAAGAAGGCAATGCAAGGATTGATGCAATCTACTTGGGATGAAGCTAACAAGACTCCAACACTCAAGATGAGTTTCAGAGAAGGAGATCCAATTTTGATCCACTTGATACAAGCTATGGAAGACATGAGCTAGAGTTATTCTTTGGACCTTGTTTAATTTATTAAAATGGCTTTTTTTATTAGTTATAGGAAATCAGTCTAGAATAATGGGGCTTGAGAATGTTTGGCCTACATATGTTTTATGTTTTATGATTTATGAACTAGGGTTTCAAGAGAAGTTTTTAAGGGTAGTTTAGGGATTGTTTTAATTTGCAGCTAGGGTTTCTTTTGGAAAAGCCTTGTATTTCGCCCAAAGGTATTTTGAGAAAGGATTTTATGTTAATCTAGGATTTTCAGGGGATTGAGATATGTAAGTTATTGTAGCAGAGTACTGTAGATGCGATACTATTCACTCAGGGGCATTTTTGGAAGATGGAGATTTATTTTGGTTAAGGTTTTAATTAGATTTTGATTTAAATACTCTTTATGGCCTCGTTTTAATTAGTTTATGAAATTTGATAAATTTATTCATTGTGAGTTGAGTTTATCTTCTCTTGTTCTTGAATGAACTTTTGAACTTATCAAAAGTAAATCACAACATTTACGGCGTTCTTCTTTATAATTTATGTTCTTAAGACATATTTTTCAATAGTTTTAGATTTTCATATAATTTAGGTTCTTGAGACGAGTTCCTCAACGGGTCTAAATTTTCTATTGGCTTGATTTTGACTTTCTTGTGTGAGTTTTCAAATTGATTATGGGTTCAAGGGATTCCATTCCACGGGTTCATATCAACCAAACTCTCTAGTGGCAAGTATTAATGCTACTTTACATTTCTGACATAAGGGATTGATTAAGGTTAATTGGGAATTTTTTAGAGGATGGGAATTGATTGTCACAATTTTCAAATTAAATGAATAATATTTATTTAGTGTAAAATAATAGATCTTTTAATCGCTTTATATTAGAAGTGAAATTATAAAACTATTCCATAATCTATGCTAAATAAATGCTATTCAGTTAATTTGAAATGGAAAGAATCTAATGGGATAGTTTGGATATCCCATTCTTTGATATATTCAATATTTGTTTAATTATGTATCCACTGCACATATTAGATACGAGTACACAAACATAGTACTCCCAATTAAAAACAAAACTTAAATGAGTCCATTGCTGATAGTCCGGACAGTTCAATGCGGGGAAAAAAAAAAGAGGAGCAAATGCATAAAAACACTAGTTTGTGAAAGTATGGAGTACCTCGTTTATTTTTAGAGATGAAATGAGATGAGCTAAGATTAAAGTTAAAAAATTAAATAAAATATTGTTAAAATATATTTTTTAATATTATATTTATTTTGAGATTTGAAAAAGTTGAATTATTTATTTTATTTTGTATGGATATTTGAGAAAGTTGTAATGATAGGATGAGAGGTTTTCAAAATTTTCAAAATTTTGGATTTTGGTCTTGAAAACAAACAAGGCCGCGCCCAAAGAAAAAATATCTACTCAGATAAACTCTTGGGCTCATTTGTTTTTGCAGATGAGATGATATAAAATGAGTTGAGATTAAAGTTAAAAATTAAATAAAATATTGTTTGCATATATATTTTTAATATTATCTTTATTTTAAAATTTGAAAAAGTTAAATTATTTATTTTGTTTTGTATGAGAATTTGAAAAAATTATAATGATGAGATGAATTGAAAGGAGTAGTAAAACGAGGCCTGAGTTGAGGTTTGTCCACAATTAATACTGCTTCTAATTTGTGGTTCGGCAATAACAACCAATTAAGATAAAATAATCATCAATCAGGCCATCTAGGTCATCAATCCACACAAGAAGAAGCATCGATGAAGTCATAATTAATGCATAATAAACACAAAAGGTCGAGGTTACAATTTGAGTTCTTGGTTTCTACCTTACTTGAGCCAGAAAGAAAATGACATCTTGTGCATGCCTCCTCAAAGACACCAAATCGTGGCAAGCTGTCGAGATTCACAGAAGTGTCAATTTCATTGCGCACAATCTTGCAAAATGTGTTGCTGCCAATTTCATTTGTGGCAACATTCCCATACCATCTATTCCACCTTCAATCACACATCCATCTTCAAACCACCTTGATCAATAACTCTCCACTTGTATCCTTGTTTCAAAGTAACTTTTACTCATAAACAAGTTATGCCAAAGAGAAAATCCACCTCACTAATTTACATTTTTTTCTTTTTTGATGTCGGGAACCTCTCCAAGGCAAGGGCCCTTTGGACCCACCTCTACAGAGTAAATCTCTGTTCTGTGCACTACACTCTCAGAAGTTTCTCTACACGAAACTGGTTAAATCGCTGACTTTTTACCAAGGGGTGTAGCCCCAAAAGATTGTTTGCACCCATAAGATGTTGAACCTTAGACCTTGAAGAGAGTGATACCCCAAGACCAATGCCTTCACTAATTTACATTTATCCTTGAAGGGTAGAATATGTTAGAAGAATACACGTATAGATTCAACATGGGGTGAGGGCTGATGTTTTCAGATATCGGAATCTGCATGCATGTCATTGAATATCCAATGGATATACTATCTGATCCTCTTGTTCTCACACTTAGGTAGGCATGTTAGGGACTTAAACAAAGCAACTTCAAACTTATAAATAGCTGGAATTAGTCTTTCTTGCTTTCCAAATTCATAAGCAGGAGCATTCATCTTTCCTCAAGGAACTTAATAAAAAATGTAGCAAGCAGTTAAAATTAGCTTCTCCCTACTTTTAGTTTAGCAAGAACCATGCTTGTTTAGAACATAATAAATTTTAAATTGCTTTAGCAAGATTCCCATCTTTTGCTTCTTTATGTCAATATGGTGATAAGATTCAAAGGAATAGTGTAATGATTTCACAAGGCTAATAATCAACTGCATCTAAAATTAGGACAATGGAAGTTTAAGTGTAAGGATTGCGATGAAGAATCGGATCGGTTTTTCTTATAAGATACTCAGAACCTTCCACAGGGTGGAGGGATTTATGGGAACACTATGATGCTCCAACTGTTTAAGTGGCTAGGAGACTGGTCTTAAATGCTTCCCATGTTAGACCTTTCCGAATGTACTCTGTATTAGACGGGTCGAAAGGTCCTTTAATTATGTCTATAGATTTTATCACTGCCCTAGCAGGAAGAACACTTCTTGATGGATCTGGTGGGGTTCTACCGCTCAAGCATGAAGAGAATCCCTGAAACATGCATATGAGAAACATAGCTTTCAACAGATAATAATTAAATTGTGTAGATCACCATAAACTTAGATAGATGGGAAAGAGAGTAGAAAGGTGCATTGATGTCAACTATAACTTAGTTCAATTTTGGCTGATGAAAAAGTTCTTTGAAAGTTGTAGAAAAATATCCCATAGTTTGGCCAAGCTTTCTAATCACATTAGAGCTACAAAATTCTTCTTCACATCTTTTCCCTAGTTTTCGGCATACATATTCTATTATGTTTTTAAGACTAGCTAAAAGTAAAAACATAAATGATAAGGAAAAAAGACAGAAAAATTGAAAGTTTTCAGAGCAAGAAAGAACAGTATTGGGTGTTAAAACTATGTCCTCCAGTTATTGGGTTTGAAAGTGGCAGACCGATAAATAATAGAGTTATATTTGAGAAATGATATTTATAATCCTAGAATTTAGTGTAATTCTCACTCACTCCCTTCAGAAAAAATTAATAAATTGAAAAAATATTTTTTTATAGTAAAATCTATTTTTTTTTTCAAAATGAATGTACAATACTTACAAACTTAATTATAAACTCGAACTTTTTTAAAAAAAATACACGAGACTTGCAGACTCTAACTAGTTTGGGTATTGAGAACAGATATTCTTAAAATATCTCACTATTATTTATTATTATTATTTTACTTTTTACTATTATTTAATATTTTATAATTATTTTTTCACTACTATTCACAAATTCTTGAAAATACCTTATTATCGAAACTTTTTTTTTTTTTTTTTGAGAAATAGGTGCAATTGTATTTATAGATCAACCAAGGAGGTTGTGAATACAATGAGGATAATCCTCTACATGGATAGACTCCGAAGGGAGATCTAGTGAACTTTTGGCCAGGCAGTGGGCCACTGCATTTAACTGGCGAGGAACATACAAGATGTTTCTAACTCCTACAAGTTGAAGCAGCTTCTTGATGTCGACTATGAGCAAGCCTACTGGACTCCAGCTGACCTCTTGTCCATTGATTGCTTTGACCACATTTAGAGAGTCTCCTTCGAGGATGATGGAGTTGAGGCCTAGTTCGTGGCAGAATTTGACTGCTCGGAGTGCGGCAATTGCTTCTCCCAGCAGAGGATCAGGAAATGAGGCACATGAGGATCTTAAGGTGCCCATGACACATCCATTCCAGTCCCTGATGATCACCCCTATTCCTACTCTGCAGTTGATCTTGTCGATGGCAGCATCCCAATTGATTTTGAATTGGTTGAAAGGGGGTTTGCACCACTGAGTGGGGGAGATGAGAGGCATGCGGGTCCTATCTTCTTTGGCTTTCTTTGATAGAATGTAGTCTGAGAAGGTAGAGATAGCTTGGTTTGTCACTTGTTGAGGAGAAAGGAAGTGGGATTCGAATACCCATTTGCATCTTCTATGCCATAGCAGTTTGGTGGTGATTGCCAAGATAGATTGGTCTTCCATAGAAAGAGAGGAAAGGAGATTGGCTAGGATCAAGCTGAAAGGAGCATCACTGATGTAACATTTTTGGATGCTTCTTGAGCTGCAACTCCAAACATCCTGGGTAGCTGTACACTCCCATAATGCATGGGAGGTTGTCTCGGGCTGCAGAAGGCAGATTGGGCAAAGGGGTGTGTCAACTATCTTTCTCTTGTGCAGGTTAAGCTTTGTGGGAAGAATGTCTTTGGCAGACCTCCAGAGGAACATTTTGGTTGAGTTGGGGACATCGAGTTGCCAAATGAGTTTCCATAAACCAGGAGGGTCTGAAGGGTTGGATGGTTGGCCAAGGCTGTCAGAGGAAATAGAGACTTGAATGTGGTAAGCTGATTTAACAGAGAATTTTCCATTGGTGGTGCATCTCCAAGCTAACTGATCAGGACTGTTACAGGGGCTAATGGGAAGTTTTGAGATGGAAGAGGCCTCCATTTCATTGAAGATGAGATGGAGGAGAGGAGTGTTCCATTGGAGAGTGTTTTGGTCAATGAGTCTGGATACAGTTGCCTCGGGTTCAAGGATTTTGGGAGGTGATTGGATTTTGTATGAGGAAGGGGTGGGAATCCATCTGTCAGACCAGATTTTGACTGATCTGCCATTGCCAATTCTCCATATTAGGCCTTCAAAGAGGAGAGGTCGAGCTGCAGTGATACTCTTCCAAACAAAGGAATCATAAGGCCTTACTTTTGCACTGTGGAAATCAGAGAGGGGAAAGTATTTAGCTTGAAGGACTCGGGCAGCTAGTGAGGAGGGATGGGTGAGGAGTCTCCAACCTTGTTTGGCCAGTAATGCTGTATTAAAGTTTTCAAAGTCCCTGAATCCGAGGCCCCCTTCTAGCTTGGACATTCCTATTTTTTTCCAACTGAGCCAGTGGACCTTTGTTTTCTGCTCTTTTTGACCCCACCAAAAGGATTGCATGAGTTTATTGAGGGTCCTCAAAATGCATTTAGGTAGCTTGAAAATACCCATTGAGTAAGTGGGAATGGATTGGATCACCGACTTCATGAGTATCTCTTTGCCTTTGTGTGACAGCAGGTTTGTTTTCCAGCTCCCTATCTTGGCTTGTATCTTGTCAACGATTGGGTGGAAGGCTTTGAATTTCTGTTTGCCAATGTAAGAGGGCAGGCCTAAGTACTGGTCAAAGGGGCCCGATGCTTGAATGCCTGCCATAGACACTATAGTTTGCTAAGTAAGCAGACTGGTATTTTTGCTGAAGAATATTGAAGATTTGTCAAGGTTGAGTCTTTGACCAGAAGCTAGTTCATAGGAGTTTAGAATACCCTGAAGCCTTTTCCATTCATTAGGTTGAGCCTTGCAAAATACTAGACTGTCATCTGCAAAAAAGAGGTGAGTGATAGAAAGAGACCCTCTATTGAGAGGGAACCCTGAAATAGTACCTCTTTGCTCAGCTTGCTTCAAAGCAAAACTTAGAAATTCAGAGCAAAGGATGAAAAGGTAGGGGGAAAGGGGATCTCCCTGTCTAATCCCCCTTGAAGGAGTGAAGCTGTTTTGAGGTGACCCATTAATGAGGATAGAGTAGGATACAGAGGTAACACACTGCATAATGAGCTCAACCCACCTATTGTCAAAACCCATTTTTAGCAACACTGCTTTTAAGAAGTCCCACTCTAGCCTGTCAAAGGCTTTGCTCATGTCAAGTTTGAGTGCCATGAAACCCTCTTTGTTTCTCTTCATTTTGTTTTGCATGGAGTGCAACAATTCATAGGCCACAATGGTATTATCAGAGATCAGTCGACCATGCACAAAAGCACTTTGAGTCTCGGAAATCAGATGGGGTAGTAGCTTTTTGAGTCTGTTGGCTATGGTTTTTGCAATGATTTTATAGAAAACATTGCAAAGGCTGATGGGTCTGAAATCAGCTACTGAGTTTGAGATTCTTTTCTTGGGGATGAGGGTGATGAAGGTATGGTTTATGGGCTGGAAACCTGATATAGAATTGAGCATTTCTCTGATTGCTGCAGTTACTGACTCTCCCACTATGGGCCAATGGTTTTGATAAAAGAGTGCAGGGAATCCATCAGGGCCGGGGGATCCAATGGGATTCATCTCAAAAACAGCCCTCTCAATCTCTTCAGCTGAGTAACTTTCGGTTAACATAGTATTCATCTCAGTGGTAACAGAAGGTTCAAAGCTTTCTAGGAGACTAGCTATATCACTTGGGTTGGATGAAAGGAAAAGGTTCTTAAAATATTCTTGAAACTGCAGACCAATATCCTCTGCCTTAGACACTGTGTGACCTTCCTCAGTGATAATTTTGGAGATGAGGTTCCTTTGTTTTCTTTGTGTGGCACATCTGTGGAAGTAGCTAGTATTCTTGTCACCCTCTTGCAGCCATTTTTGTTTAGCCCGTTGTTTCCACTTTAAGTCCTCTTCCTCCAGAAGGCCATCGATCTCCCTTTGAAGGGATTGAACTTGGTTATTAGTCTGGCCTATATTAGCATCTTGTAATACTCTCAACTGATCTCTTTTGTGGAACATGTTGTTTTGATGGTTCCTACGAGTAATGCAGTGCCATTCCCTTAGTTGGAATCTGCACCTCTCCAGTCCTCTTCTAGTGACTTCTGATTTGGATCCATGTTGGAGAGCCCCCTGCCAAGCTTTCTTGACAATGTCATCACATTCTTTCTGGTTTTTCCATGCTGCTTCATATCTGAAAATTCTTCTGTGGGAAGTGAAGGTTGGAGGAAGGGATTGATTGGTGACAAGTAAGGGATTATGATCCGAGGTTTGCACGGGCAGGATATTGACAGAGTTGAAATTGAATAATTGTTGCCATGCACTGTTAACTAGAGCTCTGTCTAATCTTGCCTTAGTGAAGTGAGGGCCCTCTCGGTTATTGCACCAGGTATATTGAGAACCTTCATAACCAAGATCTCCCAGGTTGCAGTCAAGAATAGCCTGTCTGAAATCATTCATTTGTTTTGAAGGCCTAGAGGGACCCCCTAGTTTCTCACCATGGGACACTATCTCATTAAAATCTCCCATGCAAAGCCATGGGGAATTCTGGGGGGGTTTAAGGATTTTAAGAAGGCTCCAGCTTTCCTTTTGTTTGGCGGTTACTGGTTGACCATAGAAACCAGTGATTGTCACAGAGTTTGGGTAATCATTCCCCTTAACTTTAAGGGATATGTGACTGAGGGAGTAAGAGACTAGATCAACATTGTGGTCATGCTTCCAAAGGGCTGCTAGTCCACCACTACGCCCTATACTGTCAATTATAAAGCTGCAGTCAAGACCCAGCCTGTTACGGATTTGTTCCATCTTATTTCTTTTGCATTTTGTTTCAATTAAAAGGACAAGGTTTGGGGACTTCTCTCTCACCAAATGGTGGAGCTCCCGAACTGTCCGAGGGTTCCCAAGCCCTCGGCAGTTCCAGCAGAGGGTTTTCATGGGGATTGGCAGGGCTGTTTAACAGCCTCTGCCACTGATGAGTTCTTGAGTCTTTTGGACATTCTTGGAGATGGGATGGGGTTTGCATTTGAGTTTCTTTTTTTTCTGATCTTAGGAAGGATCTTGGGTAAATGGGATTTAGTGGGTGAGGTGCAGGGAAGTGGGACCCCTCTGGCCCTCCGTTTCCAGTTAGACAAAAGTGGATTTTTGTATTGCTTAGCTGGACTTGGATTTAGGGGAGAGACAAATTGAGAGGGACATACCAGATTGTTGACTTCGAAGGCCAACAGATTCTGCTCACTCTAAAGAAGGTCAGACTGCAAGTTGGTAGGAGCAGGTAAGTCAGCTATAGCCTCGGAGTCTTCTATGAGTTTTGAGCTTCCTTCCTCGAGCCTAGGTGAAGGGACTTGAAGTCTCTGATGTGAACAGATAGTATCCATATCCTCTGACTCCTGGAGATTAACTTTCCCGCCTTCCACGCGATGAACTGTTTGAGAAATAGTTGCTTCTTTGTGCGTGAAGCTTTTCCCGCCAAGTTCCTGCTGTGCACTCTCGGAGCTATCTTGCCGTGGTTCTGTGTCACCCTTCCCTGAGGGTCGGTGATGAACATGCGAGTACTCATGTTTAGATGGAAGGCCAGCTCTGAGCCAGGTCCCGTATTGTAGAGAATGACTAGGTTTGGAGCTGCCATCTGAAGTGTTGCCCGAGCAGGTGGAGTTGGAGTGTAGTAAAGTTCCACAATGGAAGCAAATGGATGGTAGACGTTCATATTTGAAGGGAATCCAACGCCGTGTGTTACCCATCGTAATCACTCTCCCCCTTGCCAGTGGTTTCGTGATATCTATGAGTACTTTGACACGTAAAAAGTTACCCCATGCTCTGTCTTTTTCATCAACGTCTACAACTAGGACTTGTCCTGCACTCTCTCCCAGCTTCTCTCCCAGCTTCTTGTTCATGCCCGCAAAAGGGAGGTCGTGAAGTTGAATCCAGAAAGGGACTAGTGAAAAGCCAATGTCTTTGAGAGCAACTTCCCCGAAGCATTCTTGCACACTTAATAAGTGTTTGTCAAAAGACCATGGTTGGCCCAATAAAATTCTTTTTTTCACTGCCATGTTACTACATTCGGTTAAGAACTTGTTCCTGCCAATGTCTTTGAAAGTTAAGCTACCTTCACTCTTCCATACTTTGGCCATCGTAGCTTTGAAGGCACCTTTATTGACTTATTATCGAAACTAAACCTTACACTACTTTTCACTACCTCACTACTTGCACACTCCGGGAGTGCACTCGGCATTACTCTATCACAATAAAAGCCAGCAGAGACTACCCATTCTGTTTATAAAAAATCTATTCATCTTCTTACTATTCACACAACTTCCACATACCATACTTTTTTTTTTTTTATTTTTATTTTTTATTAAATATTTAATATATGAATAATGAATAGAAAAATTAAATTAGTTTAAAAAAAATAAATTTTAAAAAAATATTAAAATTTAAAAAAATATGATGTACGGAGATTGAAAAGATTGTGTAGAATTACACTTCTGTTTATAGGTCGTGTGAAACACTAAAAATTGAAAGAACATAGATTAACCTTCCTGAACAACTACTCCTTTTGCAATTGAAATCCGAACTATCAAAGTCTTCACGTGAAACCGTGAATCAAAATTCCATGGCTCAAAAACACCCCCAAAAGAAGGGAAAACGCACCTTGAAGATGAGCACCTCCACTTCCTCCGAATCCACCATCGCATGAACAATAAGCGCTTCTCCCCTAGCAGACTGGCTATATAATTCCAACACCGCAATTTCCTCTTTGTGCCCGTATTCTTCATCGTCGTCGTCGTCGCCTTCTTCTTCATCATCATATCTCAATCTCCTCCTCGCAGCGCACCGAGTGCTCAAAACTCGTTGGTTGCTCAGTTTTGGAGACCCAATAATGGCAGTCCGAATGCAAACTCTGCAGGTAGAGATGCTTGGTTGGAGAAAAAAGGGCAAAACGGAGGGTCCGGATAGCACCGCAGATCCTCCCAAGTTTGTCAACAATGTCCTCGGAAGCATTTTTATTGCTTCTGAGGCCAGGTCTCTTAAGTACAGACTGTACAGTACCTCTCCAGAAGCCTTCTATATTTGATTCTGGATTTAAAAGATAAGAGACACGTGTGCAATCCTATTACATGCTTGTCCTTGTTCCCAATTAAAAGGAAAAAACTAGTTTGTCGCACAAACGTTACCGCCTAATCTGACCGTTCTGTAGAAAAATAATAATAATAATAATTTTTTTTATTTAATAATTAAGAAAATAATTTTTAATGTATTGATATATTTTTTATATTTTTTAAAATTATTTAAAAAAAAAATTTGAATAAAAAAATTAGATAAAAATAAAACTCTAACTATACACTAACGGTCACTTGCAGCGGTAAGCTACAAGCGGCATGCTAGCTTTACTCCAATTAAAATTTGGGAGCTGCTACTCCAACAGAGGATCCCGACCGAGGGGATCCACTGGCCAAAATCTCTTTTTTTCTTTTTTTTTTTTAAATATTTTTAAAAAATGTTTAAATTATAAATTCATTTAGGCTGTATTTGGTTCCCAAACTCAACTAAGTCTAATTTAGCTGAGTCTAATATCCAAACACCCAACTTTCAAATTAATAAACTCAACTCAACTTAAAACTTTCTTACACATAGAATCCACAATCTTTTTTAACTTAAAACATCTTTATTTATAGGATTCACAACTTTTTTCAATTTCTCATAAAAAATACTAAACTCATCTTAACATCCAAACATATTTTAAATTCAGTTTAGATGAGTCTCACATAACTCTCTTCACTACTCAACTCACTACTATTCATAAAGAACTCATCTCAACTGAGTTGAGCTCAACATCCAAATGTAACGTTAAAAACACTTTATTAACCATTAAAAAAAAAATAACTCAATCGGTGAGTTTTTTCGGTGGATTTTATAGGTAGAAGTAGTGTTTTCCCTAAAATTTTAGGAATCTTTATCATTTTTTATGTACAATATTATATATATTAAGTTACAATCTCATTTTATCAATATTTTTTTAATTTAAATTTTAAATTTTAAAATTTTTACTAATTTTTTTTTATAAATCATACTATCATCTTACTTTCATCTCATTACGAGGAGATGATATTGCCCACTAACCTTTATTTTTCTTCTTTAAAAAGCAAGTAAATGTCTGACAAAAGTACTACATTTTATATTGTGAGATGAAAGTGAGATAGGAGGATAATTTGTAAAGCTTTGTGACTCATCATTTCTACACACTACACACCACATTTATTTTTTTAAAATTGTTTTGATATAATTTTTCTTAAACTAATTAAGTTATTCTACTCATCATTTATACACCAAATATTTGTTAAGAGAAAAAAAATAAAAAATTATGTATAGCGTGTGGTGTGTAGAAATGATAAGTAAAATTTTTCTTCTTTCATAAGTAACTACATTCCTTTAAATAAGAAATCAGTTCAGACAATACAACACATCTAATGCAATACATGAGGAACTTCCACATCTATAATTACATGATTACATAACAAAATATCCTTTGCTAAGTGTTGAGCAACTTGATTGGCAGTCCTCCTTGTATATGTTGAATTTTCTGGCAGCAGCACCATGTACAAACTACAAACAACATGAGCTCCTCCACCAGATGCCCATACATACTAAAAATTTCATCAGAGTTATTAACTGCATTAACAACTTGAGCATCCCTATTACATTTGATAAACCCAAATCCCTACTAAAGAGGCATGCACAAAGTGCCATAGGAATTATGTGTACAATCTCGTAGACAATCTTATTATCTGAGGAAAGTGGGATATGAGTGTGATTTATAGCATTACTCGATAAATTTTGAATTTTAAACGATATCATGCATGTTCTGAATAGCCATGGATTTATGTACAATCTTGTAGACAATCTTATTATCTAATAGATGTTTGATAAAATAAGTATATGGCTATGAATGCAGTATGGTGAAATGATATTGCAATTTTAGATTGTACAAACACTGCATATTTACTTTAAAAAAATGGATAAATTCGAAAGCCAGATAAAAAATTATTTTTTAATAATAGATTCTACTTTTTTTAAAGAGAGTGTGAGACTTGCACACCTTAAAACTATATATAACATTATTTCTTCTAGAAAATCCTAGTATTCTAGAAATATAATGGGGTATGAGCTTTGTCATTGTATCAAAATTCTTTATAACAATTGCACAATGACCCAATCAAAAGCAGGATAAAGCCAGGGTTAAGCACATGGATTGCTGTCCAAATTTCCTTTGTTCTTTCCGGAAGACATTTTGTAAGATTTCTCTTGCCGTTATTCTTGACATAAATATATCTTTTTACCAGTTAAAATCGCTTAGCTCAGGACATTTAAGATTACTTAGTAGATCGCGAATTATTGAAGTAACATTGTTTGACGTTCCTAAGAATACCTCATGATTGTGAAGATTAAAAGTATGTATTCCATCAGCAATTTCCATGCCAATATTATTGGGTTTGTAGAGCCTGTTTTATTCTTGTTGCAACTCGATTTGATGACTCGATTCGACAAGAATTTGTGGAGTTTTAATTCATCCTTGGGAACAAATTTGACTTGTTTTGTGATTCGAAAAATGCCAAACAAAAAGTTCATTAAACATTCATGCGATATGTTGCCTGAGCGAAATTCAAAAAGAGAGTTCGCTCAATACTCACTCAAGTGAACATTAAACAAATAGTGCACTTGAAACATCACTCTCGTGAATAACCCAATAATTCTGAAATTATGGTTTCCCTATATAGTTTCATAAATATGTATTTAATGAATAATATAGTCGTCTGGAATAACATATTTCACTCCACAATGTATTTTGTTATTCTACAAGATAATAAAATTCTCTATAACTCCATTAACATAGGCATATTATCAAACCACATAAATCTTTATATGATGTCATTGATTTATTGTTTTACTTTATTTTCTTGCATCGTTTTTCGCAACAAATATTTTCATCAAACATTTAATTTTGATTTTCATCTTCGTCTTATTTTACTGCATGTTTTACTTGTTCTCTATTTACGTGTGGGGTACTTATCCCACCAAGACATTCAGAAGATCAACTACTTCTTAATTAATGTTTTATTACATCATTGATTAAGTAGTTGATAGGGAGCACTAATGTGTTTGTAATTTGTTTAAGATTTCTTGTTCAAATAACCCATCGATATTTCATTCTTAGAGTTTATTTGAAGATTGGGTTTAGAAATTTGTATTTGTATTGTATATGCAAAGGTGTTTGGCCAGGATACCAATTTTTTTGTTAAACTTGTTAGGTTAATTCTTTTGTTGCTCTTTAATCTTTAGTTCTAGTTCTCTAAATTGATTCTCAATTTGGTTTATTTTTCCATGGGATTAATCAGGCATATTTCTCTTGAATCTATTTCAGTTTCTTGTTGATTTATAACTTTTATGTTTTTAGATGTAGATGCATCTTTCTTAGGAGTTTCTAAATCGTTTTAACATTCTGTTTACTTTGTCAATACCTTTTATTTTTGGGAATACCTTCTAGCCGGTCGAGTTGTCAAACTTAAAAAGACAGCCCTCCAATCACAGTCCTCCACATAAGTCATTTAATTTACATCTCGTGCGCCTACCTACAGCTGATCCAAAAATACAAAACTCTCTTCATCTTCTGCCCGTGCCCTCTTCGTCTTCCACTGAAGGACCCTGACCAAACCCAGATGACGGACTCAGCTCCGTCATGTCGAGCCGCGATGGACGGAGATTGAACCCCCAAGCCGCGATGGACTGAGCTCGACCCTGCTCAGAGGAGATCGAACCCCCAAGCCTAGACGGTCGGAGATCGACCTCCAAGCACCCATCCCAAACCCAGAGCTCCATCAACGAACTGAAGCTCGACCTTGCTGAGCCGCGATGGACGGAGAATCTAATTCAAGATTCGCATTTCTTACGGTCTCCCACATTTTCTCCGATGCCAAACAGAGTAAGCATGCCCGACTTGTTTCAAATGAGATTACATTTTAAATCCCCAACTTGTTCCATATCAACCACCCACAGATTATTGGTTTGGCCCAATTTTCGCATCTTTGTTCTCCTAGTGATTCTGAAAATGGGTTACTAAGCCATGCCCAATCGTCGTAGAGTCCCTGTCCAGACGCCCCTTCCCTGATTTTCAACTTGTAGTTGTAGATGAAGAACCGGTGGTTGAGAGTGACACCACCAACGCATCCACATTTTTGCATTTGGGTTGGGTGAGTGAACGACTTGGGTGGTGAGCAATACTTGGCGTCGAAATGGTGGTAGTGGACTGGTGGAGGTGGATGCTGGCGGTGGAAGTCTAGTCGGCATGAAATAACAGTCGGTGTGAATCGAAATGTGAAGCTTCTCATTTTCCTATGTTTTTTTCTCTTTACCTTTTTCTATCACATGTGAATGAGTGTAGGGTGATTTTGGTGTAATTTCTAAGGAGGCATGATGTTAGTGGAGGGTCGTTATTAGTTGAAAATTGGCTCGACCACTTAGAAGGGGCTCCCTTTATTTTTTCTCTCTGATTCTAGTCTTACCATATTTCTAGACGAAGAAATGCTGGGCCTACATATAGATCTTATAAAAAAAATTTATAAATTTACATAACTTGATATGATACATGAAATTATAAAATACATTTTATTGTAAAGTAAATATAACGTATCATTTTTAGTCATATCAACGTGTAAACTTATTCAACAAAATATTTATATAGATTTAGCACTTCTTTTCCAAATAATTGTATCATTGGTTTTCATAATTTTACTCCTTGTGGCTTGCATCAATTGTATTTTCGATTTTGACCCCGTTTGGATATAGAAATTGTTTCATTTCATCTTATCATTACAATTTTTTCAAATTCTCACACAAAATATAATAAACAATTCAACTTTTTAAAATATCAAAATAATAATATTATTAAAAAATAATATTCTAACATTATTTTATTTAACTTTCAATTAAAACTATCTCATCTCATCTCACTATCCAAACGGGAGTTGTGTAATTGTTTTGTTTGAATTCTAATGGGGATGACTTTTAATTGATTAAACGACAATTTGTATTTCTTATCCATTTAATTTTTGTTAGCATATTTGAATTCTTGGGGTAGTTATTAGCCATAATTTAGGGGTGGCTAATAACTAGTTATTAGCCAGATGAAAATATCTCATATGGAGTTATCCTGTACAATAGTTTTAGCTATTCAAACACAATATTTCATCTTTGACAATAACTTCACGCAGTGTTGCCGTTGTTCTTCAAATAACGGAAATAATCACAGTGGACCACGTGAGATACATATCTTTTCATTAATAAGATACGCTGCAGAGGAAAAAAAATGGGGGCACTACTCTGTCGAAACCCACCCCCTTCTCCATCCTCTCTCTCTCTTGATTCTGTCGAAGCCCACAACTCTCTGCCTCTTTTACTTCTTCAATTCTTTCTTCTTCTTCTTCTTCTTCCTTCCTTTTTTTTTTCCTCTGGGTTTACTTCTTTAATTCACTAACTAAAAACTTGATTGGTTTGTATTTCAAAGAAGCAAATGTGAGTTGAACAAGCAACGCTTTCGATCGAAAAATTCCTAGAATTTTCTCTCTCTCCCTCTCTCTCTCTTCCCTTCCCATCGAAAAATTCCCAAAATTCTCTCTCTCTCTCTCTCCTTCCCACCAAAAAGTTCCCCTTTTTTTTTATTTGAAAACAAAATTGAACGACGATTGTAGTGCATATGGATAACCCACTATCAAGAGCTGCTAATCCGGAGAATGAAAAAATTTGGTCGCAAGGTTTTTTTTTTCCTAGAATTTTTTTTCTCTTTCTACTTCTCACCAAAAATTTTCTAAATTTTTTTTTTTATTTGAAAACATTGTACTGCATATGGATAACCCACTTTCAAAAATTGTTGTTCCGGGGAATGAAAAACTTTGGTTGCAAGGGTTTTTTTTTTCCTGCAAGCGATACTTGTGTTATTAACTTCCATCTGCACCGATTAAAAAAATGAAAATTATAAGTTTATGTGATAATGCTTCAAATTTATATAAAATTGTGTGGTTGATTAAAATTTTTGTTTTTGTGCAAATCGTGTGGCTGAGTTTATGAAAGGGGAAAAGATGAATCTATGAGGATAAAATACTGTTGTGAGGATAAAGTTGCAGGTCTTGAGGTTCTTGACGGGTAAAGTTGTAGGATTTGAGATCCTCGATGGTAAAATTGCAGGTCTTCAGGCCACAAGAGGGAAGGAGAGAGATGGAAGGAGAGAGAGGTTAGAGATTTTGGTTTGGAGAGAGAGAGAGAATGAGAGTAGACAGGGGGTGTGGGGGGTCTCGATTCAGATCCCCTACTGCGCGTCTCACATTGGTTTTGTATGTACCCCTTACATGGTGAGTTTTCGTTGGTCTCAGATAATCAGGCTTCGTAGGAGACACTTGTTAGAAGTGTTTCTGTTCATCTTTTAAGTTTTGAAAACATCCACTTAAATGAACAGTAAATAAACAGTATAAAACAATGAAAACTAACATGAACAGTGTGTGAATAGGGCTAATCTGACGTAAACAGTACATGAACAGTGCAATACATGAACAATGAAAACTGACGTGGATAGTGTGTGAATAGTACATGAACAATGCACAATGGAACCTACCCCTTTATCAAATTCTAAAAAGTCAAAACTATTTCATCTCATCTCACTATCCAAATACATTTTTTTACAAACTATCTCATCTAATCTTAACTCAAAAAATCTCACTACTAGGAGTGTAACCGGTCCGGTCCGGTTTTGGACAAAATCTTGGACCGAACCGGTATGACCGGTTTTGTATTTTTCAAAACCGATTACACATCGTTACCCTCCTAAACCGGTACTTTCGGTTTTACCGATTTTCGGTCCGGTCCGGTTTTTGATTTTTTTAAAATGTAAATTTGACATTAGTATAATATTAGACTAATAGTATTAATATTAGACTATTAGTATAACTATATAATACATGATCAATTACATTTTCATTTTTAACATTAAACTTTTATTTTATAATAACATTATCTTATATATAATTATATTAATAGCATATGATAAACAAATTATAAATGTTCATATTTAAGATTAATATTTTATGTTATAATTTATAAATTATAATATAAAATTATTTCATATATGATATATATTATATATATAAAAATTTCACATATAATTATAAATTATATATAAAACTTATATATTAATATATATAATATTTTGTATAATTTTAATTTTTAATAAAACTTATATATGAAATATTAGTTTTTATATATTTTTTTATCAATCGGTCCGGTCCGGTCCGAAAAATCCCAGATCGGTTCCAACCGGTTTACGCATTTTAGAAATCGGTTCCGGACCGGACTAGTTCAAAACCGGTCCATCTGGTCCGGTTCGGACCGGTTTACCGGTTTTTCGATTTAAATTTACACCCCTATTCACTACTATTCAAAACGTCTCATCTCATATCATCTAAACTGTTTATCTAAACCCACTAAGAATTTTACTTCTTCTCAGATTTAATAATGACTTCTCCCCAGGTATATGTTTCTTTTCATTTTTATTTTTCTCTTTAGTATTTGTATTTATGCAATTTTCTCCTTTTTCTTTACTTTCTTTTGACATAAATTCATTTTCTAGTCTTTTTTTTTTTCCATTTTTATGAAAGTAAAATCCTTTTGAATTGTTAATAATTTGTAACTTACGTGTTTTTCGTAATTTGTTTTTGTAGGAGAATTTCCTTTGTCACATCTTAGAGGTTGACTCAAGTGGTAAAAGTTTTGTCTTGGTAGTATGTTGTCTTCAAAATTTAATATTTGAATTTCACTGAGTGCAAACAATATTTAGGGACCATCGAATTAGAAATTTTTTTTCTTAAATTCCTCAAGACGCACTTGCGGAAAATCACTTGTCGGATGCCAATAAAAAAAATATAAATATATTAATACTAGATGGTCTTAAAGTGTGCAATCATTTTCATATATATAAGCTACAAAATTTTTAACTTAGGCTATAATTTAATTTTTTTATATATAATCTTATAGATAGTTTTGAGTTATTCTATTCTCAAATTGGTACGTAGAGCATACCATTCACTTAGTTAAATAATTAAAGCTCGATTTGTAAAATTCAATTTCTAAAATTTATCTTTCAAATTAAATTATATCATATAAATAACTTATTATATGTGCTCTATATATCATTTTGAGAATATAATTTTTGAAAGAATTTTATCTTATTTTTAAATGTTTTTAAATTTCTTAAGAGTTTTACTGCAACCCATTAGAAACTTAAAAAAAATTAAAACAGAAATATTTTTTAACATTGTTTTGAAAACTTTCTATATCAAGAAGAAATAATCTTCCCAACCTTCTACTATTCACCACACTCCACACTCCACTTTTTTTTTTTAATTTTTTTTATCAAATTTTTTTTTATGAATAGTGAATAAAAAATTTGAAATATTTAAAAAAAAATAAATTCAAAAAAAAAATTAAAAAAAATATTAAAAAATATTAAAAAGTATGAAGTATGGAGTGTGGATGAATAGTAGGAGGTTGTGTAAGATTTCTCATCAAGAATCTGCTGATATGTGAAGTGTGCTGGATACGTAAAATAAGATTCCTAAATAGATTTTCGCGTTTTTTAATATTAGGTGTAATAAGATTATGTTTGGCAACTAAGATGAGATAGAGATTTCTCATCTCTATCTCATCTCATCATTACAATTTTTTTAAATTTTTACATAAAATATAATAAAAAATTTAACTTTTTCAAATCTCAATTCAACTTTTTCAAATCCCAAAACAATAATACTATTAAAAATTAATATTTTAAACTTTTATCTTAATACTATTCACAAAATTTTTAAAAATTCTTATCTTATCTCCCCTACCAAGCATAACCTAAGTGTTTATGGGTTGGTTGGATTGTTTGTTACGTTTTCTAATTTCTCGCTTCCCCTGTTTTTGTCTTTTTCTCTCGGTTTCTTTTTGTTCAATTCCGCCTTTTCTCAATCACCAAACACCCCTACTCTCCCCGGCCTTGTAAAATATCCTAGAATCCAGGCCATCAACTCACCCATTTTTCTCACACGGATCTGTTGTTTGTTTCTTTACCCTTTACTTTCTGGCGGATTCGAGGGCTCACTGTATCAGATCTGGCTCCGATTGACCGTCTATATGGTGAATTCGAGCACTCTTAGGGGCGCAAAGTGGAGTCAGTGAGCGGCAAACTAGGGTTTAGTTTTTGCTGAGTGCGCGAGAGACCGTGAGTGTGTGGGTTTGTTTGATTGTGGTTTTCTATTGTGGCGGCCATGCAGAGAGTGGCCCAGTCGAGCGTGACAACCTGCGTAGCGGGCAGCTATAGCTCGTGTAAGGCCAGTGGTGCTTCTGTTTCTGATCCTGAAGTTATGGGGTGCGAGCAGTTCCCGGCGGGCCTTAGGGTTCTCGTGGTCGACGACGACGTCACTTGTCTGAGGATTATCGAGCAGATGCTGCACCGGTGCCGGTATAAGGGTACGTGCTCTACCGACTTCTATTCGTTTTTATATTTTCGTGATAAACTAGAGTATGCTTCTTGTGTTTTTTAAATGCTTCTAGCTTGTTTACTTTTTTGTTATACTTTGATTGTTTGCTTGGTTTAATTCGGTTTATTTGTTATGGTCAGAAATCTAAAGGTGCGTTTACTTGGCGCTTGGGTGTGGTTTTTATTAAATGTTCTGCTGGGCAGTAATAGTTTTTGGTTAATGGTTTCATGGCATAAATCCAAATTTGATTGTTTTTTCGGTGTCTGCTTGCGGGTGTGGGGTCGCTTCTTTTGCTTTTGGTATTTCCTTGTATTATAATAAAATAGGATATGTATGCAAGATTATTTTCTCTACTAGAAGACTAGGAGGAAATCAGTAATCTTTCCTTTGGGATTTTTCAGGTCCTTGACATGCTTAAATTAAATATCTTCAGTTGTAATTGTGCTTTTTTTTATACAAAACTTATTGAGATGATTGAGATGTGATTTTTCCTTAAAGCATTGGATAGTGGAATATATTTTGTGTTGACTGAGAAGCGTGAAATGGTAAGCACATGGAGAGGGTGAACTATTATCTATCGGTCCTGAAATGAGTGTGCTTTCTTAGAACCTTGAATTGAGACCTTGCTAAGGTAGCTAATCATTTGAGATACACAATATTGCCTGTAATCCTACCATTTATGTAAAAAATAAATATTCCAGTATAGATTTATTTTTTAGGTGGGCTTTTGAATTCTATTTTTTCAACCGTTTATTTTGTGCTGAATTGTTATGAAAATTTGCAGAACTACCATAACTATTTTAGTATTGTTTTACAAGCTATTTGAGGTCTTTAACGTTTATTTTTTTCCTACTTTATGCATTGGGCTTATGGGTCTTTATTAAGCTTATACCTTGGTCCCGTGTACTTGGGCTTTTGCCTATTCCTACGATCAATAAAATCTTATTTACCGATAAAAAAAATGCTTATACGTAGGAAATAAACCTATTTAAATACTATTTTAAGGGCATTAAAAGGGGTACCAAATTAGTGTTGAAGAAAAACTTTGAAGAGCTCTGTGCTTTGTTTTCCAGCCCTTCTCTCTTCATGTTTTTCGGTAGTATCATTCTGTCTCTTAGCCCCAGTTCTTGGGCTTTTAAATCTCTTCTGCCCTCCCTTAAATCTTCTCCTCTGCTTTTGTTTTTTTGTTTTTGGTGCCGAGTTGTTGTGTTAAAGAAAACTTTTGTTTTTTAGATAAGTGATGAATCCGAGTTCTTGGGTTGGTTTATCATTTCTTCTGCCCTCCCTTCAATCTTCTCCCATTTTTTTAAATGGCCATTGGCGGAAAGCTATCTTATTTACCCCAAACTATATCTCATTTGACCTTATTATGCTATGTGGAAGCAAATAAGTTGTTGATTTTTTTTATTACTTCTATTTTTTATCTGGATAAGGTAAAAGGAGGGGGGCAACACAATTACTTCTTATCTTGACCAGTAGTTTTGTTTTTGTAGAGAATTGGGGATATTAGATATGATTTTTTAGATTGTCCTGATGGGCAACATTATAAGGACAGAGATATTAACTAGTTTTTTCTGCTGGATGCCAACTTTTTGGTGTTTTGTTTACCCATGTTCCGAATGTTCAGAGGTTAAATGTGGTTTTTAAATAGAGCGTGCGTCTGAAAATGTTGTCATCTTGTTTTGAACACAAAGTAAGTATTAAGGATCTAGATATCAAATAAACCCATTAGCAGTGTATATGATGTGATTTTGATTAGTGTTCTAATCCTATTTTTTCATTGGTTGCAGTTACAACTTGCTCTGAGGCTACTGTTGCTCTGAATCTCCTACGGGAGAGGAAAGGGTGTTTTGATGTTGTACTGAGCGATGTACATATGCCTGATATGGATGGTTATAAGCTTCTAGAGCATGTTGGTCTAGAAATGGATCTTCCTGTTATTAGTGAGTATCATAATTTCATGCCATAATTATGCTCAACTTTTGCTCATTCACATTAACATGTCAATAAATTTTGCAGTGATGTCTGCTGATGGGAGAACAAGTGCTGTCATGAAAGGAATCAGACATGGGGCTTGTGATTATTTGATTAAGCCTATACGAGAGGAAGAGCTTAAAAATATCTGGCAGCATGTTTTGAGGAAAAAGTGGAATGAAAATAAAGAACTTGAACATTCTGGCAGCTTAGAAGAGAATGACCGGCATAAACGAGGAAATGATGATGCTGAATATGCTTCCTCTGCTAATGAAGGAGCAGAGGGAATACTGAAAGCTCAGAAAAAAAGAAGCAATGCTAAAGATGAAGATGATGGCGAATTAGAAAATGATGATCTGTCCACATCAAAGAAACCACGTGTAGTGTGGTCTGTAGAACTCCATCAGCAATTTGTCAGTGCTGTGAACCAACTTGGTCTTGACAGTATGATCTTCAACTACCTTTTCTTTCTGCATTTAGATTGTATTTAGGCTTACTACTGTTGTATGTTGTGGATGATGTTGGTAGAACTGCTGTTCACTAGAGCTTTTTCTTATTTTTAATTTTATAAATGGTTATAACTTCTTTGATTATTTCTGATTAGAACTTTGTGACTTATCTTTCAGAGGCTGTACCAAAGAGAATTTTGGAATTGATGAATGTACCTGGTTTAACTAGAGAAAATGTTGCCAGCCATTTGCAGGTTTTATTCTTTCCTACATTTTAATCTTCTATGCATGATCTATAGAAAGTAGAGGAATGTTACCATTCAAAAAAAAAAAAAAAAGGTAAGAGGAATGTAAGACATTTAAAAAATAGAAGGGAGCATGTATAATCTCTGTGCATGAATTATGGAAGTCAAATGAATAACAGAATAAACCATATCTTTTGTGAGTGAAATGGTGTGTGTTCTACTCTGATGTAGAACGGTTTGCCCTGGGCTTTATTGAGCTGGCTGGCAAGCTAAAGCCCAAAAGAACATCCCACAGAGCTTGCTGTAAATCCACCATTTATTTGTCAGATTCTAGGCTGCTTTTCAGTCAGGAGGCGTCATTTTAGGTGCTATATTCAGTATATATTGTCTAGGTATTTACCGTTGTCACCGCATATTGTCTATTTAGAGTGTGTCGGCAGTGTTATGTATTTTTTTTTTTTATTTTTTTTGTAAATTTTTGTTTTGGTCTTATTAGGGTTTGGAGTTTCAGTGATAAAGTTTATTTAAACACTGAATAATTTATTTCAGAATTTGCTTCAGTATAAGCCTTTTGATAATAATTTCTAACTTATGGATTCTTGTTAATTCCTAACTAAGATCTGGTTGGAATTTTACAGAAATTTAGGCTGTACTTGAAGAGATTAAGTGGAGTAGCTCAGCAACAAAGTGGAGTTTCTAATACTATCTGCGGGCCTGTGGATCCAAATGTGAAACTGGGTTCACTTGGACAATTTGACATCCAAGCTTTAGCTGCTTCGGGCCAAATTCCTCCACAGACACTTGCAGCTCTGCATGCTGAGCTTTTAGGTCGACCAGCAGGTAACCTGATGTCAGCAATGGACCAGGCAGCTCTCCTACAAGCATTGTTACAAGGATCCAAGCATATACCCATTGAACATGGAGTGGCGTATGGTCAGCCTTTGGTAAAATGCCAATCCGACATTTCAAAACACTTCCAGCAATCAAAAGTTTCTTCTGTTGAAGACATTTCCTCTGGATTTGGAGCATGGCCATCCAATAACCTCAGTACAGTGGGACCTAGTAACAATCTTGTTGGGCTGAGTGCTCAGAATACCAACATGTTGATGGATTTGTGGCAGCAGCAGCAGCAAGGACAGCAGCAACAAGAATCGCAGCCCCAGTCTATGCTTTCTGAGCCCGGCTGTTTAATCAATGTGCAGCCATCTTGCTTAGTGGTTCCCACTCAGTCATCTGCCAATTTGCAGGCAGGAGATAGTCCTGCTTCAGTCAGTCAGAATTGCCACTTTAACCGGAGTTCTGTTATTGATTACAGTCTTGTTTCATCTCGATCAAATAATTCTTCTCTGAATATTGCACAATTCCCTAATGGGGGTCTTAATACTATGGCGGGTGTGCCTGGTGGCTACTTAGCCCCAGGTTCCATTTCATCTCCTAGGTCCCCTTGCTCTGTAAATGCCAATAACAACATGGGTCAGCAAGGTCAAAATTCGACCATTACATTTAGTGCTGCCAGGCAGTTGCCAGGTTTTGCTCCTAATAGGCATGATATTCAGAGTTCTTATACTGCAAAAACTGTTGAAATGGTTGATCAAGGACCTCTTCGGAATCTTGGATTTGTTGGTAAAGGGACATGCTTTCCAAGTCGATTTGCAGTAGATGAGTTTGAATCACCAATGAGCAACTTGGGCCATGGAAAATTATATGTGGATAACAACAGAGTGAAGCTGGAGCCAAATGTTGATTTTATGGAGAACACAAAAGTGGGCATCCCTATATTACACCACTTTTCGTCGAATGATGTCACAAGTGTTTTTACAGAATAGGTAAATTGCTTTACTTGGGGATATGTAAATTCTCTATGCTTTATATATCTGCACACCTTCCGCTAGGTTGTCTTTTAATAATCTTTCTATCAAGGTGGGTGGCTGCGTTGGGGACTCTTTTATAGTTTTATTTCCATTCCATTCTTGTAATACGAGTGCGGATGGTTTTTCTTACAGATGCAGTTTATTGGAATGCAGGTGGCATAGCATCTTAGTGAGAGTTGCTAAGGCAAGGTGGTTGTGGGTTGTGCTTATTCCATAAGTAGTAACAACTGCATTGGCATGGTAGCATTTTAGAAACTAATCTGGCTCGAGTACTTAGAAATTAGATGTTTTGTGCGGATCAGGAATCTGTTTCAATTACTTAAACTATTAGGTTCTTAAAGAGAGATTCCTGAGACAGTCTGTTATTAGTATCTGTATGTTTGGGTCGAAATTAACATATGATATTTTTTATTTGGGTCGAAATTAGCATATTATATTTTTTTGTTTGGGTTGAAATTAACATGATATTTTTTTGTTGGGTGGCTGCTGCATATGAGAGGAATTCATCAATAAGACTTGCAATCCTGCTTGTAAAGCTGATAATCGTTAACATGTATGATTATTGTTTATGTTTGTGAAATTTCTTATTCAAAACTTCTATTTTAACAGGCGTGCGATGTGCAGGGAGCTTTTGATGTGCGGTGAGCTTGTAGAGCAGATGCTTATTAACATGTACGATTGATAATCCCTTATGTCATCTTGTCAAATATTCGAAAGGGATTTTTGTCTTAATCTTTCAAATGTTTAGTATAGATCTGATTGCCAGTGCCTGAACCGAACTCTGCACTGTGGAGCTTCTTAGAAGTTAGAATGTATTCTTTGTTGTGAACGTCTCTGGTATGCTGGGGACAAGGGACAGGTTCACATGCGTTTAGGGAAGTAGGATTACCTTTTCAATTAGTCTCTAGGAGCAATAAGTTGTGTCAGACAACAGTGTCAATTGGTGTACAACATGGTGGCATCTTGCCAACATAATTGTGTAGTTTTTATGTTTTAAGATATTGAAATACACATTTATTTACTATTAGCTGTAAATATAAATTAAGATTTTATTCTAAGCTGACCTCTCAAGCCTAATCTAACCCGGGTTTGGTTGGAAACCTCAACCCTGGTAGCTCACAAAAGTTGGTGTGATTTGAGCAAGTCTCTAGTTCGCATTTTCATTCTCATTACTTCTACTTGTTTTCTTCTAGCAAGTCTAGAGGTCAAAGTTCTCTTTTTGCACCTTAACATTTTTACTGTTCCATGTGATCAAAATTGTAAATGAATTCGGAATTCCTATCCTCTTTCAGAGCATAAAGCTGTTATTTTTATTCTTGAGAAATGGGTGAAAGCTAAATTTGCATGTAATGCCAAAAAGTCCTTTGTCAACTTGATTCAGAGCATGTGAAATTTGAAAATCTCATGTTTTATTTTTTTTGCCCCTGCTGCAGCATCAAATAGTTCACAATATTAAGTACTTTTCTTTCTATGAAATATCTTCCACTCATTCACACCAATAAATTTTAAATCGGAGAAAATCAAAAACCAATTTGAAGTTTAGTGTCAATAATCCGATCCATAAAAGATCACCTTTAACTTTAATGTATTCAAAGAATAGAATACCTTAAAAATATTAAAAAAATGAGTTTTGTTATACATAAGTCGGTGTGTTAGTACACCGTTTATAGTATAACTTATTATAATTTAAAAAAAAAAAATCAAAATACTATTCTTTTAAAGTATAGTTGATGTGGAAAGCTTCTACATCATGTGTAATGAGTGTGGGAGTTTGCTTTTGAGAAAACAAAAATTTTATGTGCAGTTATTTTTATAAATTTTTTGTATATTTTATTAATGTGATTTGTTGTATTTTTTATTTAATATAAAATAATTATTTTGACTAATTACATCAATAAAGTGTATAAAAAATGCGCAAAACTGTATGTATAACATAATTCTTGAGAAAAAAATGGAAAGTTTTTTTTTTTTTTTTTTATGGTCTTCATTGCATGTGTTTGAAGAGCATCTTTTAATTAGGCAATTATTGGGTGTGGGGGGCCTTTGTGTTTTAAAGTGAGTTGTGACAAGGATCTCGCTTGTTTGTCTCAGTTCTTTTTTAAAGTAAGGTTCGTACCCAGCAGTGTCAACTTGCATTGTCTTTGTGATGCTGGACAGAATTATTAAAATTAGGGTGATGCTACATCTCTCGCTGGGCTCCCGTTGGGGTGTAGCACACATCTTTTAATGTGTTTTAAAAAAATTTTTTTATATAATTTTTTTAACATTTTTAAATATTTAAAATATTATTAAAAAACACTTTAAAAAAATCATTAAAAAATACATAAAAATATATGTATTAGACCTAGCAGGACACGGAGCGGGGATTTATCATTTTCCTTAAAATTGTTCTGGTACATAACTAATCAATAAAAATTAAGAATTGAGATTAGGAGAGACCAAATTAGTGAGAAAATTAATGAAAAATATGGTTTCTTGATAATATCCAAATTTCCTGATGAAACCTACAAGCCCGTCATAAATAGCTTCAAAACTCGAAATTATGAGAGTTTTGTCCAAAAATACAAAATTCCAATTATTGCATGAAAATCTAATACGTAACTAAACAAGAATCCTGATGATATTTGGTTAATATCGGAATCAAAATTCTTTCGAAAACTTGAAATAAAATATTTTCTAAAAAAGTAAAATGAATCTAATAGATAATTTGAGGGGGCAAACGTTTAATATTACCTCCAATACAAGAAAGACTAAGTGTTTCTTACCATATTTGCATTGATATACCTTCTCAAGATAATCTAGTGCCATCTATGTAAAATTGGGCACTTCTCCATCATCAAATACGGTTCCCCGCATCACTTTAGGCTTTGGATCATTCTCTCCGGGTTGGATGGAATTCTTCCTAGAATTCTGAATTTTCTTACCTTAATCTTTGGATGTCCAACTAAACCCATCTTACCTTCGAGTAGTCGTCATCGGTCGGGGTATAATCCCAAGTTTCTTCAACTTGTTCTTTACCATCATTGTCGCCATCCTCCCATTTCTCTTCTTGGTAAGGCATAGCTGATGATTTCAAAGTTGTTATGCCACCAACTGTTCTTCTGTCTTAGACAGATCATTCCAAGCCATCAAGTGGTAGAATTCCTTTGTATAATCATCAATGGACCTCGCTCTTTCCTAACATGTGAAGTTGTTGGAACAAAGTTTCAGTATAACTAAAGGTTAAAGGTGACCATTCATCTTTTTGTTTATGATCTTCTCTTAATGCTATTCTTGGATTTGCTTTGTTTGCCTTGAAATTGCTTCAACTGTTTCTACCAAGTACATATCTAACCCTTCAACTTAATGGTGACTAGTTTCCCCATCTCGTGATCGGGAATGTCGTTGTTATAAAAAATCCGCTCAATTTCATGCAATCAATAAATGAAACCTTTAGCATGCAAAGTACTAGAAATTCCTAGTAGATCAAATTTAAAGCTTAGGTCCTCATATCGTTCCTCCCAACAAATCTTGCTTGCGAAATAGAGCATGATTGTCCTACAAGTTCTCGAAACGAGAGTAAGAATCATGATTATCTTGTTAAGATATAAATTGAATAACAAAATATACATTTTCCAATCGGATTAGTTTATGGTATAAGTGATTATTTTATATGGTATCAGAGCAAAGATCCTAAGTTCTAACCCTGACTCTACATGCACTCTATAGTCTATCACATTTAATTAAATACTTCACGTGTTGGGCCCACTCATTGAAGGAGAGTGTTAAGATATAAATTAACTAATAAAATATACCTATTCTGATCAACTTAAACTTTTGAGATAAGTGATGATTTCACACATTTGTCTAACGAGAGAAGGTCTTGTGCCTCTAGGTGATGGGTTAATTTTACTAGTTATTTGCCTTTGTAATCCTAAAATCATCATGACTTGTAAGTTGTGATCATGGCGAGGGGCTTTATCATTCAAAACTTTCCCACATCGACCACGACCTTGACCATTAGTCATGAAATTAATGAGAAAAATCACTACAAGAAATTCTAAAGCTCTTATATCAATTGACGTCGAGCATAACTAACTAGGATTATTCTATCGGTTAGGTAGTGAAAGGAAACTATTGTTTGAGATTGAAAAGAAATGAAAAAAAGCGAGAAAACTTTGAAAAATATAGTGTATTAATGATAAAACTCAAATCTCACTATGAAGCCCATAAGCCTAGATTAAAGGCTTCAAAATTCAAAGCTCAAAATTATAGAATTTTGCCCCAAATACAAATCCTAATTACTATGTGAAAATTAAATATGTAATTGAAAAAGAGTCTTGCCAAAATCTAGTCAAACCAGAATCATAACTTCGAAAACTTGAAAGAAATATTTCATAAAAAGACAAAAATAAACATAAATTATAATCTAAGGAGAAAACGACTGATATTGACCTAATCAAATATGTCTTATCATATTTGCACTACAATATCTTCTTAAGGTAGTGCAGTAAGCCAGGAGCTTGATGGCTTGATGTTATATGACCCGGTTCTCCAAATAGAAAACTTGGATTTGAAACCCCCATCCCCCTTGTATAAAAAAAAGGTAGTGCAATGCCATCAACACAGAATATGTCAGTTCTGCATCATCATATCTAGATTCCCTTACATCATCCCCAATTATCTGCGGGGTCGACCCTTCCCTGCATCCCACTCCTGCATGGTGGGGTGCAAGAGTGAGGGAGGTGGGGTGTGGTGGTAGGGTGCGGGGTTTTGGTGGCGGGGGGTGGGGCAGACCCCTTATTTGCCTCGCCCCCCCCCCCCCACTCACTCCAATAGTGCCCATGGCCCGCAAGGCCCATAAATTATTCCTGGGCTCAATAGTGACCAAAAATATATTTTTGGACCTAAATTGTAAATTTAAATTTTTAAATAGGACTATAATTTAAAAACTAATTAACATAGCTTTTAAATTTGTTAGTGCATACTTTGTGCAAGTTAGAAAGTAGCCTAATGTGACATTTATATAGGAAGCCAATGCAATACAAGAGTCTTACTTAAGCGATATGTGATTCTTGTATTGCTAAGGCTTGCTTGCAAAAATTTTTAAGTAAAAACTAACTTAATACATATTACTATATTTATATATAGTTTTATAAATATATAAAACTAAATATATAAATAGGAGGCCAATACATATTACTATATTTATATATAGTAAAACTAGCGGGGGGGCTAGCTCGCCTCTCGCCCCCACATGGGTGGGTAGGGTTATGCCCCACCATGCGGGGGCGGGGTGGACGGGGGCAGAGTAGCGGGGTACGGGCTCCCACTGCCCACCCTTAAGTAATGTAAGTAGGGTTAGGTAATGAGTTACATATTACTCACCTTGCTTATAAATCTGCCAATTACCCTAGGCGGGCAAGACAAATCAAGTTAAAAGATGTTAAAGTGCGAGTGATTTTACCCAACTTGGCACAGACTCTTATGAAAATTTATAAACACAATTCTTTAGATAATCCTTTTCACAATTATGCTTTAAATGAAGAGCATTCTTGCAAAAACATTTATAAAATTAATAATAAAATCATCATCATTTTATCAAAACACATCTATTTTAAAACGTGGCTGTAAAAATAGTTGTCTATCTATAATTTTTTAGAGTAATACTACATATAGTTTTGGAGTGCGCAAGCCAATCGTTTTGAAAGGAGTGAGGTTCACTATTAAATTTTTTTTTCATGTGGGACCCGTATTTATTCACTCTTTTCAAAGGAATTGCACGGCACTTACGCACTCCACGATTGCAAATATCATTTCTCAAATATCTACTCTTTTATTTTCTTTCTCATCCTTTCTTTCTTTAGTCTTCTCTTTCTTTATTTCTTTTTCTTTCCTTCTTTCTATTTTTTTCTTCTCCTTTCTTCTCCAAGCTTCTAGAGTCTCCAAGTGGGTTTTCTCGTTAAACTTTGCGTAGGTGTTACCTTTTTGTAGATTTAGGGTATGTTTGGATAGTGAGTTGAGATAAGATGAGTTGAGATAAAAGTTGAATAAAATATTATTTTTTAATATTATTATTGTTTTAAAATTTAAAAAAATTGAATGGTTTATTATATTTGACACACTTTCGTAAAGTTACATGACGTCATTATTGGACAGTGTAGCTTGGGTAGTGGTGCCATTAATGCGGCGTGGTTCCTTGATTTCACTTTATCTTCGGTGGTTCGTCGATGTTCCCATGTCAGAGGATCTAGGTGTTCTCCGTCTTTCTCGCTCTACCTTGTACAAGTCCCCACAATGGGAGTGTGGCCGAGATATGTCAAGCGTGTTCGTCCCATTAGCCACATGTTTGCTTTTCCCTGTAGGTGCCTTTCTTCATGGGTAAGCTTGGACCCTGGGGCCGGGTATCAGGCTGAGGCCCAGTGGGTTTGTGAAGTGGGGAAAATCCCCTTACAGTTACCCTGCCAATTCCTCTCGGATGTGTCCGAGAGAATTCTGCCTTTGCTTCTGTGATTAACCAGCCTTTGCGCTTGAGACTATGCGACCTTTTCTTTCCCGGGGTGGGGTTTGTAGACTTCTTTGCGCTCACCTGTTGCATTCTTGTTCCCTAGCTATGTTCTAGTGGCCTTTTTTTCTTTATTATATATCTTGCAATGGTTTGTCTCCAACTTTCATGGTTGTATTTTGACGGTTCTGTTTCGCATTAAATGCACCCCTTCTGTCCCTTCATCATTACTCTGCATCATGTGGTTATTTATTTCCCACGTCGTGTCATTGAATACGTTCTGTTGGAATCACGACGATCGAGGGATTCTGGTACCTAGCGCATGAGTTCCTACTGCCTCGGGAGATCAACCATCAATCTTGCCTATATAAAGTCATTTTCCCTCTCAACGATGGGTTACTTTGCTCATTCCCTCTTCTACTTGGTATTGTGGGTTCTATTTCCGCCTTCAAATGCCTCTCTTTTCATCGTTCCCTCTAGTTTCTCTTCTTTTCCTCTGGTTACCAATGACTCCCAATAAATCCTCACGTCCTTCTGGGTTGGTTGGACCTTTTGACACTGCCCGTGTCGCGGATGGTCAGGGTAGCGCCATTCAGAAGGAGTTTGTCGATTTCTCGTGGTATTCGGAGGTGACTTCCACTGAACTGGAATCGTTGAAGGAGACCTATAGGGTTCTTTGGATGGTAGAATTCGCGGTACCTCCTCCTACCAAAGGGTTTGTAGATTCTGAGGGTTACACCACTAAGGTTGTGGTGTATTCCGCCATGTTCTCTTGTGGCCTCAGGCTGCTCTTTTGTCCACTAGTGCCAGAAGTGCTGTGCTTTTTTGAGTTGGTACCTGCTCAGCCTCCTCCTAGCGCATGGAGGATACTTGTGTCGTGCTACATCATCTGGCGTCATGCATTGGAGGAGGACGAGGTCGACTACCTAGATTACGGCGCACAAGTTTTTCCTCACCCACAATATCCTGAGGTGAGGCCATCACATCTATGGCTTTAGACCAATCTTGGTGTTGCCTCGGTTGGAGTCGCAGTATACTACCGTGAAGGGGTGTAATCATCAGTTCTTCTTTTTGTCTAGCAAGGGATGAGAGTTCCCTATCGGCTAGGCCAATCGGCTTTTATTCCCTATTTTCTCCATATGGGGGTCGTGGATGGTGATAAGGGTCGTCGCCCTACCTCGACCTTGGATGAGACACTCAAGATCAAGATCGTTCGTGCCTGGGTGAAGGCCCATCTGGATGATTTTTTTTCAGAGGCTCTGCTAGCCGAGGACAGTCTTCGTTGGTACTTAGTTTCCCCGGCCAATTTGAGCTTCGACATAGGCTTCCTAATAAGCGAGGTCACATCCCGGGTCTACAGCTGCTCACCCAGCCCGTTGGTGGAAAGGAAAGGGAAAAAGCCCCAGATGAGTTCTCCCGTCAGATCTAACTCTGACGACCTTCCCATTCACCCTAGAGGTCCTTCAACGATGGCGCTTGTCATCCAGCCCCAACCATCATCACCCAAGTGGATGATGAAGATCGCGAACCTTCCCCATGTCGTGTTGCTAGCTCGAGTAGTTGTCGTGGATGTTCAACTCGAGCCACCGATACTCAGGTCAACTGTTGAAATCGTTCCTGCAAGGTTGCCTTAGCCGATGATGAAGTGGCAGAGGTCGTTGCTCGGGCCGAGGAGGTGACAACGGGTGCTTCTTTGGCTGAGGTAGCCACGATGCCTACGACCCTTGAGGAGGACGAGGTGGTTGTTGATGAGATCCAGGCAGACTTTCGGCCGACGGCTTCAATGAGCCCTGTCGACCACATCCGCAAGACGAAAAGCAGGCTCAAGAGGCTATTCGATGGGGTAAGATCTTCGCTTGCAATACCACACTCCTTGTTCACTTCCTTCTTTGATTTTGACTTGGATTTATGTGGCAAGGCTTGGAGCGTCTGGTGGCTTTTATTATGGATGACAGAGAGGAGGTGGCGAACGAGAATAGGACACTTCGTTAGCTTGTGCAATTGGCTTTAGGTTGTGTAGCGAAGGAGGGAAAAAAGAAAGAAGCCTCCAAGGAGGCCCTCGTTGACTTGGCGAGGTCCCAGGATGAGGTTGGCCTTTTGCGTCTTGAGACTGTACTTGCCTCTGAGGTGAGGGAGGGGGTGCAAAATTCTCTTGACGCTGTCAGCAGGAGCTTGAGCAGCTGCAGGTCAAAAATTGGGAACTGTGCAAGCAGTAGGACTTCGATGGTCGGAGGAGCAAGTGGCTGAGGGAGTGGTTTGAGGAGGCTTCCAAGTCTCTGGCAGATAAGAGAAAGGCTTTGGAGGAGGAAAGGAAGCGGAGGAAAAACCTGGAGGTCGATTAGGCTGAGGCAGGGCGCATTTTGGAGGCCTGTGATAATACCATCCGGGGTCTGTGAGAGGAGCTGTCATATGTCCGTGGTGTCCATGATGATGCCTGGTATCTGAGCGGATGAAGACTCACGTCCTCCAGAATCCTCAATGCGACCTAAGGGCCCTTTGTGTACGGGAGCTTTCTTTGCATGAAGTGTCCCTGGAGCGAGTTGCTCTCCTTGGGAATGATTTTATCCCGAGCTACCTTAGTGGAAGCTCTGCTAGGAACGATCCCGCCCCCTGATGGTTGACTCTCTTTAGCAGCACACCGTGTGGCTCCTCTGATAGGTCTTGCTCTTCTCTACTGTTCGAGACTCGGGCTTCGGACCTCCCCTTCCAAAGCTCAACCTTGCCTTGTTCAAAGAGAAATGCATTCTCTTTCTTCATATCCTGCACCTGAGCTTGTCTTCGAGGTGATTCATGTGCTACTTCCCAACCTGGCTTCACCTCCTCCAACAGTTCCTCATGCCTTTCTTGACAAGCAGGCAGTTCCTGACGGCGTTTTGGTAGTTGTTGTCATTGTACGACTTAATTAATTGTCTCATTATATCCCTGTTGATTTTCTTAGAGATAGTATTGGGTGTTATCGACATGTCGTAGTGATGAGGATCTCTGTCTACTTCTACTGGAATATGATTTGATCAGGTTTTAGTTTGCTGCGCCTTCACAACTTTCTGTCATATGCCATTGTAATTAGCTGCCTTATGTTGTAACTTGTTCTCTGTAACTTTGTGGCTTCATGTTGTAACTTTTTCTCTGTAACTCTATGGCTTCTTTCTCTGTAACTCTGTGGCTTCTTTTCTCTGTAACTCTGTGGCTTCATGTTGTAATTTATTTTTTTGTAACTCTGCAGCTTCACATTGTAACTTGTTCTTTAATGAAATTGTTTCATATTTTTGCTGTGCCGAGCTGCTTGTCTTTACAGTGTTTCCCTTTTGTCATTTTGATCTTCTCCGATGTTTCCTTTTGTGATTTTCCTTCTTCTTCTTTCTTTTTAAGGCTGGCCTGGGGAGTTTTGTCGTAGGAGATTATGGGCTTGATGTTGACGGGGGGACGGCCGTCACACAGAGCTTACGGTGCACCCCGCCAATGCTTAACCTTTTCCCGACAACCCTTCTGCCCGACTACTGCTTTTTTGTTTGTGTTGTCTTCGTTCGCCCTTGTTAGGTAGTTGCCCTCTTCGGGGACTTTAGCTATATTGCTTGACTAGGTTGATGGTTCTCGACTTCTCCTTTATGCCGATTTCCTCCTCCTTGCCGTCCGTCCTTTCAATGTGCTTTACCCAGCCTAGTCCCTCCATTCTTCCCCCTTTTTTTTTCTTTTTTTTTTTTTGTTGTGCTTTATTTTGGCATGTAATTGAGGAAAAAAAAAAAGAGAAGTGTTGTCAGTGTTCGTTCGGCCTTCGCTCGCTGCTGTTGACCTGGGGAGATGAAATTCCCCCTTACGAGTTAAGCCGTGCCAGGGGAGTTTCAGCTGCTTCCTCGGGGGACAGGCTCCTCCGAGTAGCACTATGGCCATGGAGTTGAATATAAATAGACCGGGTTGCTTTTTACCAAGTCGATGGCCAAGACAAGTTGGTAGCCTTGCGGCTGATCCTGCTCTCCACCATGGGGAGACAAGGCGGCGTCTGGCTCGACCCATCTCCTCAGTCCTCGGGGGGTAGGTTGTTTGGGCAGTTTGGAATTGGACCCGCTCCCATTCGTTAGTGTTGTGTATTTAATCCCTGATTTGAAGATATGAATGCCATCATCATTTTATCCTTAGCTTTGTAGGAGTTAGATTTCGCAAACCTGGACCCTCTGGCCTATGCTACAATGTGATTGTTGCCTTTTTCCACGTTGTTGATTTCTGCATTCCTTGGTGCAGTATTCAGGCTATTGATGGACTTGGCCTGCACTCCGTCAGGGAGAGGTCGAAATGCCTCACGCCAAACCGCCTTTCTGTCCCACGAGGAGGTAGTTTGGACAGCGTTGTGGCTGGTCTGCTCTTTTGCAGCAGTGGGCATCGGGGTAAATATTCGGGTAGCCTCTGGGTTGGACCTGTTCTTTTTTTGTGGGAAGGACAATGCGGCCTTTGACTCAACTTGTCCCTTTGTTCCTCGCGGGAGGTAGGTTGTTCAAGCAATTTGCTACTGGACCCGCTCCCGCCCGTTGACCCCTTAGGGAAGGGTAAGTTTGGATCAAACTGGTACTGATCCCACACTTTGTCGTAGTGGAGGTCGGGGTAAGTATTCGGGCAACCTCAGGGCTGGATCCGCTCTCCTTCGCAGAAGGGACAAGGCGGCCTTTGGCTCAACAGGTCCCTTTGTTCCTCGCGGGAGGTATGTTGTTTAGGCAGACTGTGATATCCCAGATTTTAGTGTATTTTTACTGAAAGATTATTTTAATTAATTTAAATATTGGTTCTCTTATTTTAAAATTTGTCAGATTTCTCGTTGGTTTATTTTTATAATTTTTAAGTTGTAAAAATTATTTTGATATGCTTTCCTAATATTAATTATTATTTTGCATTTAAATTACTCTTTAATTTAAATTATTCTGTTTGTGGGCTTTAAAAATTATTGTGCTGGATTATTATTATTTTATTTAAGCTTTTCACTGTGTTTAAATTAGTTTTATTTAAATTACTGTTTTGAAATTCTTTTCGTTGGATCATTTTTGTGATCCCAAGTTGTGAGGATTTGACCTAATTTCTTTTCTTTCCTTTGTCTTTTTCATTTCTTCTTTTTCTCTTTCCTATTTTTCTTTTTTCTTCCGCTGCATTCCCTCTCTCCCGCGCGACGCGAGTTTCTCTCCTCTCTTCCGTCTGTTTGCTTCAGCCGCCCCTAGCACCGTCGTGCGCCACCGTCCGGCGACACCTCCCAGCCCACGACCTTCCCCACTCTTCAGCGAGCTCACCTACCCCGGCCACCACCCCTCACGCCCCCTTCTTCTCTCTCCTAGCCGTGTAGAGCCTGATCGGCCTATAGCTCACTGCGCCGCTGTACACCACCCATTGCCATCAGCACCCCTCCCAACTTCTTCCCCATCGGCCAGCGACCACCTCCCTTTATTTTCAGCTCCTCCATTGCCGGTGTTAGCCTCCAAGAGTAGCTCCAAAGCTGCAGCAACCTTGAGCTTGCGCGCCGCAGTCGTGCCACCTCCGGCCACCATTTCTTCACCACATCTTCCTTGACCTCCTAGCAACCTAATGCACCCATCCTTAGTCTCGATCCGCCACCGGTGAAGCCCATCTATTTCCATCTCCGATTTGGGCATCTTGGTCTTCAACCGCTGCCCACGCCGACACCCATGGCCAACCACCACCACCATTAGTTTCACCGACACCTCTAAGCCCTTTCCTAGCAATCTCTAGTCTTAGTTTGCCCCTTTTGAAAATAGATTTTTGAGACTGGCCACAGTGCATTTTGCACTGTTCCGTTGTTGTGCCGCCACTTCTTATACTTCCGTGATCCTTCGAAAATTATGTTATAGCGCTGTAAGTATTTTTTCAAATAAATTTTGAGATTTAAATGTATTTTTGCACTAACTCATATTTACTGCAATTTGGTTGGTTGTGCCGGACTGAGTCCGAGGAGTAAGGGGGTCGGATGGATTGGAGGATGAAGTTATTGTGTGTTTGGATTGTTGGGTTTCGTTGGTTGTTGCATATTTGTGTCGGGTCATGTACATTGCATATTTGCAAGCATGTTCATGTTTATAAATGAAAACTGGGTTTTCGCATAATTGCATTCATGTTTATGTGTATATTTGAAAACTGAATTTTCATGTGTGAAAAAGAAAAAGACTCTGTAGGGATGGTGGTAAGTAGGGATGGTGGTAAGTAGGGATGGTGGTAGAGTCCCGCTTGTGATTCCCACCTACGGTGCATGCGTTAGGGATGGTGGTAAGCAGGGATGGTGGTTGTGTCCCGCCTGTGATTCCCGCCTATGGTGCATGCGGTAGGGATGGTGGTAAGCAGGGATAGTGGTATAGTCTCACTTATGATTCCCGCCTACAGTGTGCGATAAATGAATAGTTTTTGTGTGAATCATTTTCTGGGAAAATGATAGATTATTATTTTTTAGCCAAAATGAGATTTTTGGCGTGCGTTAGAAAATATTCATTTTTGGAAAAAATGATGTTTTGAGGCTAAGGTATATTTCATCATATGCATGCATGTTGGTTGTATTAATGCACTTTTATCTCGTGGGTTGTTTGGATTATTACTTACCTGCGGTACGTAGCCTTTGATGCAGATGAGGATGAAGATGTTGAGCCCGATGTTCTGGCTCCGCTGGAGGAGTGATCTGGGATCACTTCGTTGTTGTGTTTCGATATTTGTTTTATGTATTTTGGAACTATTATATTTTATGAGATAACTGTATAATTTTCAGTAATACTTTTATTTTGGATATTTGTATTAAACAAATTTTGGTACTTAGTTGGCTTATTTATTTATCCGCTGCGTTTTGTTGTGCACTTTTGCGTGTTGCACACACTTGAACACTTGTCATTGGGATGCGTGACCCGTGTTGTCATCATCCTGACGTCACGATTTCCGTGTTGTTTTATACGTGGGAGTCGGGGCTTCACAGAGACAAGGCGACCTTTGGCTTGACCCGTCCCCTTGGTCCACAAGGAGGTAAGTAGTTCGAGCAGTTTGCTAGTAGACCCGCTCTTGTTTGTTGATGCTTACGAGGAAGGTAAGTATTTTCCTTCGGATAGCTGAGAACTGACCCGCACTCCGCCGCGGGAAGGATAAGGCAACATTTTGGCTTACCTTTCACTCTGGTATCCCACGAGGGAGGTAATTCAGACATCGTTGTGGCTACGAGTTCATGGCATAAAATCCCCTAAAGTATCAAAGGCCTTATCAGGAAGCGTTGTTTGGTAATACCTAGTTTATTTCTCAAATTACTTAATGTGTAGGCAAAATATAGAATATGCAAATGATTTGTTTGTATAATAATTTTTTCAAGGATGCTTTCAAACTAAATTTTGGCCAGAAAGAGAAGCATAAGACTGTTGATGAGTTTATGTGTAATGCATTTCACAAATATAAGGTGAGATGTCATGAGTGTTACAATAAATTCGAGAACAAGGACAAGGCCTGCCAACATCCTTTTCAAGATGTTCGACCTTGCGATTGAAAAAAATTTTGTGACATGTTTGAAGATCCTGTATATAAGGTAAATAACTTATTTTATGTATCATATTTATAAGCTTCTCTTACTAATTTTTACTAATTATTTGCAAGAGCAAAGTTCTATACACAAAGCAAATAAATCAAATTTGAAGATTCATCATCATGCATGTTAAAGATATTTCCATCGTCTCTCTAAGAAACTGGTAATGCCATTTTTTCAATGGGTTGCTCAAGTTTGATATTTATTGTATTCTAATGAGTTTATATCTATAAAATATGTGTCTTCTGGTAAGAATAAGATAACATGCAATTATAATCAGACAAGATTATATGCTGCATCATATATTAATCCTAATGGAGAGAAGACTCATGATTCCGACGCACATAAAAATTATGTAAGATTTATTGTCTGTTTTAATTAAATATATTTATATGTTTGTGGCAATATTAAGTCTTTCTCTTATATGAAGGAAAAAAGGTTGCCCGGCATGTTGAATATGCATTTGATTAGAATTCTTCAAGTTATGTTGACATTTTTATAAAAGTTTTGGGTTCACGTTCAATATATCTGAGGGTTTAGATCGTTTTGTCAAGCCTTCTAGTTTGTCATTATCATTTGAATAATTTCTCCAACACTCTAGAGATTTAGAGGAGTTGAGGTTTGAGATCGAGCAATTAAGGACAAAGCAGCTTGAGTTAGAGGCTCAATTGACCCTAGAGGTGGGTGCAAGGATCTTGCCATATTGAAAAAAACATCACACCTACAAACAATGATAATGAAATAGACAATAAAATTAATGTGGAAACACAAGAATCAATGAAATACAGGGATACTGAGACGACCTTGTGACTATTTATTTTTGTTCCAAAAACTACTTGGGGTCTAGTTGCTATTTTTGGGACAAAAATTTTCATCCCAAAAGAGTTTCTGTTGTAGTTAGTCTTTGCGGATAAAACTTGCGGTCTATGTGCTCGTTAAAACTTCCTTAAGAAACAAAAATTATGATTACATTCTCTGTACTGATGTACGTGCGTTACCTTCAAATGCCGTGCTCAAATCCAAGCATAAAGAATTGAATGGAACCGTAAAGAAATTATTTCATTTGAGATCTTTATTTTCTAATTGTGTAGGCGAAGATGGTTCTAGAAGTAGGGGTATAAATTTAAACCGAAAAACCGGTAAACCGGTTCGAACTGGACCTGACTGGACCGATTTTACCGGTTTTGAATCAGTCTGGTCTGGTACCGATTTTTATAATTCATAAACCGGCCGGAACTGGTTTGGTTCCGGTTTTAAGATTTTTCGGACCGGACTGAACCGGTTGATAAAAAATATATAAAAAATCATAATTTATATATAAGTTTATACAAAATTAAAATTATACAAAATATTTTATATATATTAATATATAAGTTTTATATATAATGTATAATTATATATGAAATTTTTATATATAATTATATATCATATATGAAATAATTTCATATTATAATTTATAAAATATAACATAAAATTTTAATTTTAAATATAAACATTTGTAATTTGTTTGATCATATGCTATTAATATAATTATATTAAGATAATGTTATTATAAAATAAAAGTTTAATCTTAAAAATGAAAATGTAATTGATCATGTATTATATAGTTATACTAATATATAGTTGATCATTAATACCAATATATACTAATATATAGCTATACTAATAGTCTAATATTAATACTATTATATAGTCTAGTAATTTATATAGTTATACTAATATATAAGTTTATAACTTATACTAATAGTTTAATATATACTATAGTTATAGTTATACTAATAGTCTAATATAGACTAATAAAAGTATAACAGATTTTTTTAAAACAGTTTTTTTTAAACATATTTTTAATGAGAAAATGTCAAACTTACATTTTAAAAAAATCGAAAAACTGGACTGGACCAGACTGAAAACCGGTAAAATCGGAAGTATCGGTTTAGTAGGGTAACCGGTGCGTAATCGGTTTTGAAAAATACAAAAATGGTCATACCAGTTCGGTCCAAGATTTTGTCCAAAACCAGACTGGATCGGACCGGTTACATTCCTATCTAGAAGGCAAAATCCTCCTCTCTTTTTTTCGATTTTTTTTTTATAAATTTTTTTATATCCTTAAATATTTTTTAAAATAATTTCTAACATCATTAAAAAAACAATGTTGAGACCCATGTCGGAACCCAACTTTTAGTAGCTCAGTCATTTTCCTTTCTAAATCTCATTATCACACAACAGGCCGCCCATATAGGCTTAAGCCCCTAATTTTTTTTAAGAATAATGTTACTTTGATATCTTATTTTGACATCTCAGTGCAGGGGTAGCTTTGTCCTTAACATCCCCCCTCAAGTCGAGCGGCAAAGCTTGGAGTTGAAGACTTGAACAAAGCGATGCAAACCGAGAAGATGAAATAGGTTTAGTGAGTAGGTCTGCGAGTTGGTCTTTACCAGAGATGAAAGCAACCCGTAAGGATTTATTTTGCACTCGATTCCACATGAAATGAAAATCAATTTCGACATGTTTGGTTCATGCATGAAATACAGGATTAGAAGACAGATACATGGCTCCCATGTTATCGCAATACAGCAGGGGGGAAGATGTTAAATGGATACCAAGATCACGGCAGAGGTGTTGGAGCCAAATGACTTCGGCAGTAGCATTTGCAACAGCCTTGAATTCAGCCTCAGTTGAAAATCTTGCAACGGTAGGTTGTTTCTTGGATGACCATGAAACCAAATTAGAACCAAGAAATATGCAGTAGCCGCTTGTAGACTGCCTATCATCTGGGCATCCTATCCAATCGGCATCAGACTAAGTAGTGAGCTGAGCAGGTGATGATTGAGAGAGTTGTAGACCGACAGTGGACGTGTGCTTGAGGTAGCGAAGAATTCGCTTCATTGCCTGCCATTGAGGCACTCGAGGGCTATGCATAAATTGGCATAATTTCCCTACAGCGGAGGCAAGATCAGGCCTCGTAAATGAGAGGTATTGTAAGGAGCCAACAGTACTTCGATATAGTGTAGGGTCTTCAAAAAGATGCCCAGAAAAAGCACTAAGCTTCTCGGAAGTGGACATGGGTGACTTTACCAGTTTTGCACTCTGCATGTTTGTGCGGTGCAGGAGGTCTGTGATATATTTGTGCTATGTAAGGAGAAGACCTCTGGAATTGTAAGAAGCCTCGACACCAAGAAAGTAGCTCAGTTTTCCCAAGTCAGTGATGGGAAAGTCACGAGGTAGAGCAGCAATAAGGTCCGATAAAAATTGCATGGAAGACCCTGTAACCAACATGTCATCAACATACACCAAAACAAACATAGTAATATTGGCAGATTGATATATGAAAAGAGAAGAGTCTGCTGTAGAAATAGTAAAGCTAAGATCAACCAGCCGAGAGCTTAGATGTGCGTACCAAGCACGAGGTGACTGCCGAAGGCCATAGACGGCTTTGTTTAATTTTCACACATACGATGGGTGCTGTGGATGTGAGAAGCTAGGTGGCTGAGCCTTAAAAACCGTTTCATGAAGTGGCCCATGCAGAAAAGCATTCTGCACATTGTACTCATGAATAAACCAATTCCGAGAGATAGCAAGGGCAAGCACTGTTTGAACCGTTGTGGCCTTAACCACTGGACTGAAGGTTTCTTCAAAATCAATTCCAGATTGCTGAAGAAATCCTCTAGCAACTAAACGGGCTTTGCGACGTTCAATCGAACCATCGGCAAGTCTCTTGGTTCGGAACACCCATTTGCAGGTGATGGTATTGGTTGCTTGTGAAGCAGGGATGAGGGTCCAGGTCTGGTTGGAAAGTAGAGCTTGAAATTCCTTAGCCATGGCTTCACGCCATTCTGGGTACTGTTTGGCTATGGTGTAAGTTGTAGGAGTTTCAGGGATTGTGCTGAGGTCAGTAACAAAAGCACTGGGTAAGGGCCATTTGGTTGTGCCATCATGAAATGTGGTGGGTCGAAGGGAGTTGGTTTGTGAACAAGTAACCATTCCGTGTGTGTGCAGTTGAGGTGGTGGTGGTGAAGATGAACTCTGCGTAGGTAACGGAGAGGGAGTAGACGAAGGAGGAGGACCAAGAATGGATGAAGAGGATGAGGTAGAGTGTGGACTGGACTGAAAATTAGGGAGAAGTGTATGAGCGGGCTGAGATGTAGTGGTGGGCTTCGGAAGAGATGAGTAAGGGAAGCTTGTTTCGTTGAAGCGGACGTCAATGGAGACGTAAGTTCGTCCAATAGGAATATGGTGACATAGAAACCCACGATGATTTGGGCTTAGGCCCAAAAAGACACAGGAAAGAGAACGAAAATTGAATTTGCGTGAGTTGTAAGGTGTGGTTAGAGGCCAACATTTAGATCCAAATACCCGTAGAGAATTATAGTTAGGATGAATCTTATGAAGCAGAAAATATGGTGAGTGGTTTTGTAGTGTGGGAGATGGTAGCATGTTAATTAAGTAAACCAAATGAAGAAAGGCTTGAGGCCAAAAATGGAGAGGGACAGATGAGTGGGCTAAGAGAGCTAAGCCTTTATCAACTATGTGACGATGCTTATGCTCAACGATGCCTTTTTGGGTATGGGTATGAGGACAGGTGAGTCTATGAGTGATTCCACATGATTTTAAGTAATTTGAAAATGGGCGATATTCACCCCCCCCCCAATCCGACTGGAATTGCATGATTTTTGTATTAAATTGAAGTTCAACGTTAGTTTTAAATTTGACAAAGGCGTTGAGAGCTTGAGATTTTGTTTTCAGAGGGATTAACCATGTGTATCGAGAAAAATCATCAACAAAGGTAATATAGAACCGATAATCATCAGGAGATACATACGGTGATGGACCCCATAAATCTAAAAATATAAGCTGAAAAGGTGCAGTAGATTTATAAATTCGTTGATGAGTAGGTGATCTATGGTGTTTAGCCTGAGCACAGGCATTACAAAAAGGAATTAAAGTGCGTTCAAAAGAAAGTTGATGCTGCTGAAGAATAGACTGGACGAGCTTGATGGAAGAATGGCCAAGCCTAGTGTGCCATAGATGAACTAAAAGATGACTGGTAAAGGCAGAAGGTGGTGAAGCCGAAGATGGAATGGTGTAGAGGCCATTACTTGTGGTCCCTTGAAGAAGTTGCTTCCCCGACTTGAAATCATGAATAGAAAACGAGTTAGCATAGAATTTGAAAAAGACATTATTGTCCAAACAGAACTGACGAACAGAGATCAAATTCTTTTTGAAAGAAGGAACACACAAAATTTTATTAAGTAGAAATTGAGATGAGGAAGAAGAGAAGGAGGCTAAACCAAAATGTGATATAGGAAGAACAGAACCATCGCCCACGCGGAGTTGTTCTTCACCACCATACTCAAATGCATGCAAATTAAGGTTACTCAATTCACTGGTGATGTGGTTTGTGGCAGCAGTATCAGGATACTAGTTGGTAACGTTTGAGTAATTAGTGAAGTTGGCTGTCGTGGATGATGGACTGGTATAGGCTTGGTTAAAACGGTACAAGCAGTTGTTAGCAATGTGGCCTTGGCGATTGCAAACCTGACACACCACACGTTGGTCAGTGGAAGAAAAAGTATTAGGAGCAGTATTACCTGCATAGTTGCCACATCCCCTGTTGTTAGCGGAATGTCCACTATTACGTCCTCAATTAAAATAGCGTCCACCACGATTTCCTTGTCCACGTGAAGCAGAGGGAGATTTTGCAATAAAATTTAACAGAGGCTTCCGTTGGGAAGGTGCTGATCTCAGAGTGATAAGTAACCTTTCTTCATGCGCCAAGAGATGTCCAAGAATTCTTCAGGGGAAATTGGGACGAGTCTAGTAGTCACAGACGTGACTAAGCCATCATAATCTGGATCAAGTCCAGCAAGCAGATAAGGAACAAATTCCGCAGGAGGGAGAGGACGTCCCGCAGCTGCCATGATGTCAGCAAGACCCTTAGCTTTATGAAAATATGTAGATAGTATCAGCACCCTTATTGAGATAAGCCAATTGCAATTGGGTTTGAATGACCCGAGCTTGAGAAACAGAGGCATAGGTTAATTCAAGGGAGAGCCAAATAGCTTGTGCAGAAGAACAACCAACCACTTGAGCCACTAAAGGTTCAGAAAGAGAAGAAATAAGAGTAGACATTACTTGTTGATCTTATTGAAACCAAAGGTCATAAGCTGGAAGCTCAGGTTTTGGAGCTGGGCAAGAGCCATCACCATATTTGACCATATTTGTAAAGTCGATTACCGCGAAGATACGGAATCAACTGTGTTTTCCAAAGCAGGTAGTTATCGGGAAGAAGTTTCACAACAATGGTGTGGGAGAAAAGTGGGAGGGAAGAAGAAGAAGAAGAAGAAGAAGTGGATTCAACCTTGGACGATACGTCCTATTTAGGCTCTTGATACCATGTTGAAACACTTAGATAATAAAACGTATTTCATTACTTGAATAGCATTTACAGGACAATCTTTTATAGAGGCTGGATTACACAGAATCGAGAATATTCTTAATACAGAAAACTGTTGTACGATAGTTGTCAAGGAATGCATGCAGTGATGCATGCATTGCAGAGTTTGTTACGTAAGGATAATGCTCAAGTTCTGCTGCTATGAGGTGTTGTGGTTGACGGTCAGTGCAGGGGTAGCTTTGTCTTTAACATATTTTATTTATTTTTAATTTTTTTACTTAATAGTTAAGAAAGTGACTATTAGTGTATTAATATATATATTTTTATTTTTTAAAAAATGATAAAAAAAATATGAATAAAAAATTAAAAAAAATAGAAGGATGATTTTGACCTAGCAGTAACTTGCAGTGGGCTACTCTGAATGGCAGAGTAGCACCGCTCATTTTTGAAACACTAGTTTGGCAGACACATTCTTGATTTCTAGTATTCGATAATTGATAAATTCAAGTGCGTGATATTGAGATTATGCAAATTTGAAGTTGAAATTTACAAAGAATAGCATGTTATGTATATTACAGATTACAATAGTACTAGTAAATGGTTGTAGTGTTATTATTGCTCCATTCCTTTAAAAAGAACAAATTTTAAATAGACAAATTTTACATACCTTTAGTAAAAGAGTAGATCTCGAGAACAAATTTTTTTACACCCTTTTAAGGTGTGGTCCACTTTTATTAAAAAAAAAAAAAAAGCTACACAAAACTTATTTACATGAAATTAAATCATTTCTGACATATTCTTTTATTACTTATTCTGTGCACATGAAACAATAAAGTTGCCGTACTATTACAGCAAAACCAACGGATTCTGCTAAGTTAACAACTTTTACAATAATTGCCTAAAGAACAATTGAATCATTTTTGAGGTTCCAAATTAGCATTGAAAGGAAGGTACCCTTACTCTTGGTGTTAACGTCTAAAAATAATATAATAGATTGGAATGAGAAAAATAGTCGTTCTCAACGTGTTAAGTCTATTCTGGCATTGATCGGTGCTGTATGGAGTCCTCGATGGTAGTCCGGTGCGGCTGTGTAGTGTCCGTACTTGTTTCCATGGCAGTGAATAGAAAATAATGCAGAAAAGATAAAGAGAGGGAGACACAGGTTTGTGTGATTCGGCACTGGATCTATATCCACGGGTCGTTTGGGAAGGTTAGTCCACTATAATGTGAGTATTTTAGAGTTTTTCATGATCTTTCATTCTCGCTGTACAATGAAAATCAAAACTTTATCTTTTGGAGAGATCTCGTCATAACAGTCTTTGTCATGAGGTTCCCCCAAGCTAAAGAAGAAGAAGTCAAGAAGTCCTCCTAAAAGTCATCTAGAAGTCCCATTTAGCCTCTACTCCTCCCTTACTTGATGTCACATCTTTTATTCTTTACGTTACATCCCCACTTTTCCTCCTGACACTCTTTTCCTTATTTAGCACTTTGTCATCTCCTTCCTTCCCTCTTTCTTCATTCTTCACATTGGATTGAGTTTAGAAATCCAGTGTGGGCCTGAAATATTTTATTCCCTCCCCTTCAAATATTAACACAAGGGGACAATCATTGTTGTAGCATGAGAATATAAAATATGAAAGATGATAATTAATAGGACAATCCTATAATGTCTCCTCAATGTGCTCCCATATGTGCCCTTATTATAATTGTACTTCCTTTTAAAGATTTTTTTAAAAATATATTTAAATATTTAGAAAAGATATACAAATTTATTAATAATCACTTTTTTAGGATTATGTTTTTTTTTTTTTTTTACCTGAGACTTGTTTGTTAACCGCAACCCAAAGCAGTTCTGACTTGCACTCCGCTTTTCCTTATTTTCTTGGATTTCATGGGCCTACTAGTTATATGATTCTATTGGGCCTGCTAGATATAGGAGATCCTTTTTGTTCTTCATGCTCAATACTTGAGGTTTTACAGCCCATTTTCGCACTAGAAGAGTGACCTTCTTCAACAACTCGGGCGTTAGAATCGACCATAAAGTGACAGTCAATCAAGCATTTAATTTAAGAGTAGTGCTAAATATAAGTTTAAGGTTTGTAGAAGTCATTTGAAAAAAGTTTAAAAAAGTTTAAGGTTCGTAAGTTTTGTATAAGTTTGTAAGTTTAAGAGTAATGTTAAATATAAATTCTGAATTTTAAAATAGATTTTTTCAATCATATTTTTTAGAAAGACTTACATATTAGATCATTTTTCTTAATTTAATGAGAATTCTGGGCATACATAATAGGGCTGTAAGACTATCAATCCGGACCGGATCGATGGTCTTATTGGTCGGTCTCGGAGTGTAGTTCTTTTGATTGGACTGGAATTGACCGAATGTATATATATTTTAAATATTATATATAATATATTATTTTATATAGTAGTAGCTTAAGTTAATTATGTAATTTTCATTCGAGAAACCACCATTGACATTATATACAGTAAAATTATTTAATATTCATTAACCATATATAAAATGTTAAAGAGATCACTTAATTTTAATTTTACTAATTTAATTAGTTTTCCTGTATTAATTTTTCGGTTAAAAAAAAGGAAAAAAATATTCATAGACCGAGTCAGATTGATTGCTAATGATTTTAATATGGCAAAAATGATGGATCAAAATTTTCGATCTGTGACCCTAGACCAAATTGATTACATCCCTATAAGTTGAAATAGACCGTAGAATGATAGTCAATGAAAATTTAATTTAAGAGTAGTACTAGTTACCCCTCTCTAGATGTTGTGTTGGTAGAACCATTGCTTTTTCACTTTTAAAAAAGATAAGTCATCAATCCAAAAAAAAAAAAAGATGAGTCATATTTGCATATAAACTATTTTCTGAGGAATACTTCAATTTGGAAATACAAGTTGCAGGCATTGGAAGTACAAGTTGCTTTCAATAGCGGTTCTATAGACAGCCGCCGTTAGTTATTGCATTTTTTAATATTTTACAAAAATTATAATATTATTAAAAAATATTTTCTTAATTTTGACTCCACTCGCCTCACCACCTCCAACTTTGACTTCCTCAGGTCTCCCGAAGGACCTAGTCCCAGCGATGTCAGTTTCCCTTCCATACCCTCTTCAATTTTGAGGTTTTTTTTTTTTAATTGTGATTTCTAATTGTATTCGTGCTTTCCTAGTTATTCTAGGGTTTTAGAAGTATTCGTTGGGATATAATGAGTTTGGGGATCAAAGTTGTGTTTGTTTTCGCCTGAAATTATTTTAAGATAAATGATTGGTTGCCTGTGAAATATGTGTCGTACCCTTGTGTTTCTGTTGAAATGATTGGATACCACATGAATTTTGCTATTTTGGTGGAAAATATTTCCTCGACCTGGGTTTCTCTAAATAAACAGATGCTAACTTTGTTCCTTGAGAGATATTAAGAATAATGCATTGAGGACTAATGGGATAACTCTTATTCTAAAACGGTCCTAGCCTTATGGGTGATTCTTTCATTAGATTTGAGCACAGATCTGAAAATGATTTGGAATGAATGCTATCTTGGTTGAGATGTTTCAAAGTTTTGAAATTTTGAATCTTTGAGGGGTCACATCTAATGCGATTTAGGACATTATCCAAGTACCAGGCTTGATAGCCTTTTGGTTCGTTAGTATATTAGCTGATTGAGGTTTACATGGCATTTTCTTGTGCTATTGCCAATTTTCCATTTCTTGCAAGTGTTTGAGAGTTGAGGAGTTTGATATTTGGTCTAGTTGTAAAATTGATCCCCAAGTTTTCATTAGTAAGTAAAAAGTTTTCAGATTTTTTAGTTTTCAGGTATCACCAGTTAGTGTGATTGTAGTCCTGATGGCTTTGCTGAAAATGCTAATCATGTTTTCTTGGAATATACTTTGGCTAATGGGGTATGACATTACTTGTCCTCAATTTTTGGTTGTACACATAGGGCCTCTGGTCTTTAAAAATAAAGCCACGCAATGGTTGGGTCAATTTGCATTTTCATTTATCATCAAGTGTGGAGTGGTAAGTTGCTAATACAATTCCCTTATTGTAAATAAAAATATAAGAAAGTAAAGAGTATCAAACTTGACCAATTGAAATTACGGTATTTTATTATCATGGCTCCTCTTCATGTTCATACTCCAAGAATGTGAACATAAACTATGGATTCGGGTTATTAAATTAACATTTATATTCAACTTCTCTTAAGCATTTCGTAGATTTACATTTATAATCATCATGATTTTTTTTCTCATTCTATATATAGTTAGTATGATTTGAGAAAGATGATGATATCACATGCTTATGTTCAATATCGGATTATTTGCAATTATATTGAGTTATGTGCATCTAATATTTTTCTAAAATATGTATAAAATCTCAGGGATACTCAACGATATCGAAAAGAGGAAGATTGATCTCCGTAAGAGAGCGGATAAAATCGAGTTGGTGCTATCCAATAGAAACGAGGAGTTTCTGAATAAAGAGTTGGTGCTTGTTGTACGTGAAGCTGAAATAAGATGTTGATGCTGTGTGTATCTAAGTTGTTTATATGTTGGTGATGTTACAACTTAGCCTGAACATGTAGTTTAAGTTACTCAGAATTTATGTTGTGTTAGTCGGGACTTTTGCTCTAGCGCCCAGCTTTTTAGTTTTTTTTTTTTAGTTTTTATCAGTGTCCACAGACATGTAAATGGAACAATTTGAGCTATCCCCGCTTGATATAAATGGAACATTTTTTATCAGTTTTTCTTTTCAATTTGTATCAGTTGTTGGCTTCTTCTGAAACAGGCATGTAAATGGAAATCTAGTAATGAAATCAAAATATTGCCCTGCATCAAAATATCGCCTTCATGTGGACGCCATTTAGGTATCGTTCTTCAGTCTTAATTTCTGTGCAATTTTGCAAGCATAGATCCAATATACAATAAACATAATGTTACTAAAATTGACTATACAAATTTCATTGAAAAGTAAGGAAACTAGTATGGAGCTAAGCTGTTTTCATTACACAACTTTTCATTGAAAGGTCATTAAGGTCACAACTTGAGAAGTACCCAACCACTTGGTGCATTCAAAAATTTCCATCTACTCCATACTACGTGCTATTTGCATACTATTTATCTAAACCAAGCCAAAACTATTACAAATTTGACAACCCAGTACAAATATAATAATTTTCACTTTTCCTTCTAAAGAGTTCTCTCTCTCTCTCTCGTACTTTATCTTCCCTTTTTTGAACTTCATACTCACGCAGCAATACGACATCCCATATCTTCCAAAAGAAAAATTTGCATTTCGCTTCTCCCTGCACGCAGTAGGAACATTTAATTAAAATGATAAAAAATCAAACTCCTCCCTTGCTAATTAACAACATTGGTTATTTGCCAAGTTAAAGTATCCATGATTATGAAATCTTGCTCAACCAACGTGTCATGTTTTCAATTGAATCAGAGACATTAAAAATCCAAACCAAGGTTCAGGTCTTAAAACACAAATCCTTAAAAAAAAATTTGGGTAATAAAAAATGAACTTTTCCTACACTTAGCATAATAAAATAAGTCTTGTATCATCTAGTGTATGGGATCCTATTTTGTCATTCTTTGAACCACCTAGGTAACATATGAAAGAGAAAAAATGTTTGATTTTGGTACGCTATCTCTTATTACATTAATATTCCTGTGCAAAACATGATGAGATACATATATTCAGACACATTAAACAACTCATTTATATATAAGAATGGTTGCTCTATTATTTCCCTTTTATTTAAAAATTCTCAGTAATTGTTGTCTGGTCTCCTCCTAATTGATCATCTCCTTCAAACAAACTTTTTAAATTAACCTTCTAAACTTGCCCTGCTTTTCTATTTTGCTTGCTTTAATCATTAGTCTTCATTTTAGTATAATAAAGCAGAGATCAATCCAACATTGATCAATATTGTTGGCTAAGCATGCACTTATAATTAAGTATTGTGCTTGCAAGTTCTTCATGCTACCTTGCTGTTGCTCAAACTCATAAACTATTTCCCTGCAGGCTCTCTCTCTCTCTCTCTATAATTAAGTAGGCTACAACCACTAACAATATATATTATTGAGAGTACTTCATTTTGGCTCAACAATTTCCTGGTCTGGTCTCCTCTGAATTGATCATCTCCTCCAAACAAACTTTTTAAGCTAACAAACTCCACAAACCAATTGAGTACTTCTATATATGAATAATAGACCCCACAAACCAATTGAGATAAATGGACAATGAGAGACTACAAGCACCTATAACCCATAAAAATTTCAGCCAAACTACAATCACCAGGTATTTTTCCAAAGAAACAGAAAAAAATTTCATCCAGACTACAAAAAGTAATACCCAGAGATCTGGGTAAGTATTCCTTAGATCCATTAGGGAACCCGAGTAAGAAAACACAAAGAAAAATACCTTACCATGGCAAGAAACAAGCACGCAGATCTCTACGACGAGAGAAAAACCCACTTTATCGTGGTGCAAATGAAGCATGCAGATCCCTTCTGCAGATCTTTGTGACGAGAGCAAAACCCAGTTAGGGGAAGTTGAAGGAATCGATCACAAACAATTTTTTTTTGGGATTGAGAAAAATCCAATGATGAGAATCGATCACAGACAATGCTGCACAGAAGGGAGGGGGAGCTGGGATGACGCATGGGAATTGGGTAAATCACAGAGGTCGTCGTGATTGGATTGGGTCGTGGAGGGGAGGACGAGGGCGAGGGCTTTGTTGGTGGAGAGAGATGGGACCGAGGTCGTGGTTGGGCTGAGGTGGGGTTGAGGTCGGTGGCTGTGTGGGTCGTGGTGGGGAGGGCTTCGTTGGTGGAGAGAGACGGGACCGAGGTCGTGGTGGGTAGGGCTGGGTCGTGGTGGGGCTGAGGGCTCTGTGTTTCGCTTGGGGTCGAGGGGGTTTTGGGCGAATGGTTGAATGAGTGAATGAGTTTCGCTTGGGGTTGAGGTTGCAACCGGTTTAGTGTATTCCAGTTTACACGTCATGTATATATTGGATGTAGCCAAACAGTGGCTGCTGTGTAGATTTAATTAAAAGAAATTAAAAAAAATCCCAACGAAGCCCCGAGGAGTAGCATTTTCCTTCAATAGCAATACGAGTCATGACGAAACTACGTCTAAGGATATGTTTGGGGGTAAAGATGAGAAATCTCATCTCATCTTATCATTACATCTTTTTCAAATCTCCATATAAAATATAATAAATAATTCAACTTTTTCAAATTCTAATTTAACTTTTTCAAATTTCAAAACAATAATAATATTAAAAAATAATATTTTAAACTTTTATCTTAACACTATTTATAAAATTTTTAAAAATTCTCATCTTATCTCATCTACTAAACATGACCTAATTGAGGGCACCCTCTGTTGTCTGTGTCACTCCTCCCAACTTTTTGTTTTTGTTTTTTTTTACAATTTTCTGAGTCGTCTCCTTTATTTTGATCTTCTTCTTTCACTCCCGTCGATGTTCCGTTTTGTCAACGCAACTCCAATTTCCCTGCCAAACGTGCCACCTGCTTCGAAGCCTCCCCTAAGAAAAGTCCCCTTCTCTCTCTCTCTCTCTCTCTCCGGAATTTCCAAGCTTGAACCGGCTCCACAACATTTTCGAAATTCGAGTCGAAGCACCTTCTCTTCTTCTCATTCTTATCGAAATTAATCGTCTTTTAATCTCAAAACAAGGGAAAGTTTGAAAACTGTTATCTTCTCTTGATCCCACATGGAGAAAAACCAAGAAATTGCACTGAAACAGATGAGGAAATCAGTCGAGAAGCTCGGGTCATCCACAGAGGTTGACTGATCTCTATCTTTGCCACACAATGCACCATGTATTCGTTTCGCTTTAAGTGTTTCTTTCTGCAGGGATATGGGGAACCAACGCTCACGAGGTTCTTGATTGCAAGGTCGATGGATCCAGGCAAAGCGGCGAAGATGTTTGTTCAGTGGCTGAAGTGGAGGGCTGCAATGGTGCCCAACGGCTTCATTTCCGAATCCGAAGTTCAAGATGAACTGGAATCCAGAAAGATATATTTACAGAGTTTATCAAAGGATGGATTCCCGGTGATGGTTGTCAAAGGAAGCAAGCATTTCCCTTCTAAGGATCAAGTCCAACTTAAGAGTAATTAGCTAAAGCGTACTTTTTTCTTCATTATAATTCTTGAAATTTAGTTCATATTTTATTTTAATTACTCTGATTTCTGTTTAGCTATTGCATTGATGCCTTTTGGTCGAAATTTTCCAATCCATGGGCCATCATATAGATGCTTTGTTAGAGAAAGGTTCCAGCAGAATAGCTTGATGTGAGTTGGACAGATTGGACTGTAGCACTTGGTTTGGCGTCCTAGACTCGTGGAACCACATTGGCCTTTAATTTTTATTGTGGTGTGCGTTGGTCTTTCAATATCTAAATAATTCTGCCTGCGGTTCTTAGGCTCTGGTGGGCTCTAGGTAAATAAAGGGAAATGCTAGTTGTCCCGAGGATGGGTTCCGATATAATTTTTTTTACTTAGTGATTAAGGAAGTGTTTTTTAATGATGTAATTTTTTTAAAATGTTTAAGGTTATAAAAAAATGAATGAAAAAAAAAAAAAAGGCCAAATAGCCTTATCAGGAGAATTTGTGGGTGTAGCACGACTCATAAATAAAAGGAAAAGAATCCTTCCAAAAGGTATGAGGAATAATCTAAACAGATATTCAATGATATTAAGATGATGAAAAGATTGGTCTAATAATTTTAGTGTGTTGTGGGTCTAATATTATCTCCCACTCCATAGACATATACGACTTATTGTCAGTATGCATGTGTTACTTTCTCTTTCGTATTCTTATATTGTCTTTGTTTATTTATATATTTATTTAAGATCTTCATGTGGACTACTCACATTTATTTGTTAATTACACAAGCCTTCCACGAGGTTCCAGAAATTCTCAAAAGACATAAATTTATCCCCACGTGGTCAACTATCTCACCATATTTTATTAAGGTAAATTTATAAAATAAAAAATAATATAGCTACTTAGATGACTAAAATTAGTATTATAAAATAAAAATAATATATCAAGTTTCTATTCTCAATTTAAAATTAGTAGTCTTTAGGTTTTTGTAATGAGGCGTTTTTCTTTCTTTTCTCAATTTATTCCCTTTTACTTTTATATGCTATATAAACAGCTTTTAGTGACTCTTTTAGATCTCATTTGGTTACACAAATGAGATGAGAAATCTGTGAATAGTAGTGAGATAGTTTGTGAATAGTAGTGAAATGGTATAAGTTAAGATATTTTATAGGGTTTTGGAAAAGGAGAGAGAAAAAGTCGAATAAAAATATTATAAAGTTAAAATATTGTTAAAATATAATTTTTTATTTTTTTTTTTGGAATTTGAAAAGGTTGAATGTTTTTTTTTTTTTTTTTATTTTATTTGGAAGTTTGAGAAAGTTATAATGATTAGATAATGATTATATGAAAAAATTGAAAATTTGAAATTGAAAAGCGTTTGAATGATATATATATTTTTTTGATAAGTAAGAGATAAGTGTTTGAATGATATTTGGATGTTGAGATGAGAAAAGATGAGTTGAGACCATCTGTGAAACCAAACGGGGGTCTTAGTCAAGCAAAGTTTGTTGGGTTTCTCATCATCAACATAGAATCAAAGGGGAATGAGGTGATATAATATCAAGTTGCTCAACCAAAATTCTAAAAATGCAAATACTATCATTGAGGCTCTTTCAAAGTAGCTGTTTATTGTATTTTGTTTCAAGGTATGCTAACTTAGTTACATAGAATATTTTCATTTAATAAAATAATTGATCTTGTGTATTGATTTCTCTACACTCTTTAAATAGAGGCTTGATAAGCCTCCGTGCTCTAAAAAAGATCAAAGAATTTTTTTTTAGCACGGTTGATGGGTTGACGACTAATTTCGATACATTTCCAAACACCTTTTTTCAAAACTATCTCGTTCTTGTGTTTGGTCTTCCACATCATGCTTCAAGGAATCATGCTCTCTCTCTCCCTCTCTCTCTCACACACACACACACACAATGGCTATCGAGCTTTTTACATTGAAATGAGTTATTTTCTATTTTTTTCTCGTCCTCTAATCAATCCGGTTAGTAATCATTATCTGAGATTACTTTGGATGGAAATTTAATATTGAAAAAAAGAGTATTCTGGATAGTTTTTATGATAAGGGTGCCTCAGGGTATTATACTATTACATAGATCATATACCATAATTTTTCATTTGTTTAAGGACTAATGTATTGCTACTTATATACAAAAAAAAATCCATATATTTTTTGAAGATGACAATGACATAATCTAGAATATTCATCTCAATACCTTGTTTTGAATCTTGAGTTTGATAACCTGTGTTGGTAGAACAGTCTCCTGAGGCTCTAGCTCAAGAGCTGGAGTCTTGGATCCTGCAACTACTGCTGCATATGGTTATGGGTGATTATGTGCATAATGTGTAGTTATATAAAAGGGAAATAACCTGAATTTGCATAACGTACAAGGCTACGTTATTCCCATTTCCAATTTACGTGCATGAGAAATTATTTTCTACTTTGTTCCTGAGAATGATGCTTCTATTTCATTTATCAACCACTTATCATTGTTCAAGGAAGTAATCATAGCCAGTAAAATTCTTTTAATAAGCATTCTTTCATTACCTGTATCACATACAACAATTTTTTTTTCATTGACTTGCTATGAAGTGGGTCAAATTCAACCCTCACATGATGTGAGGCTAGGTAAAAAGGGATAACCATGTCTTTCAGTTGTCGTAGTTTTGGAAACTTCCTCTCTATGTCTATTATAGGACTCTCTGCCCTCTCTCCAATATCAAATGAGTAATAGCCAATTCTTAGTTTACCAGCTTGGACATATTGATCAAGAAGTTATTAAATCAGCTATGCAAATCACGAATTAGGATAACTTTAGTAGTTGATAAAATCAGCTCTGCTAGTGATGTGTCCAGTTATTTAATAGTTGATAAAATAAAATTTAAAAATTAATTCACATGGAATAAAGTCATGAACATCACAAACAATGTATTCTCCTGTGTTTACATTATTTTGAAGATTTCTCTGCTTCCCCACCCGTATTCTCTGTATACATGTAAAGTTTACAACATGTTCGAGTGATAGGAAGAAAAATACATCGTTGGAAAACTGCTTACAGTTCAGATATTGATGGGATGAACTTGTACTTCAGTAAATGATAATACTTGATTCACTCTTTTTTACCCCTTGGTACAGAATTCGTGGTTCATGTGCTGGACAAAACGATTGCAAGGTACCACTCTGCTTCTTTCACAATGATACATTTTTATATTTCAGCAGAAAGGGTAGCATCTGAAAGTGGACCCATTTGGAAATATGATTTTAGGTAGCTTGGTTTTTTCAATTTATAAGTTATACACATTCTATGGGCTTGGAACTCTAAACTTCATCTTGGACCCATTGAGTTAGGATGTGTACCATCTGAGCTAGAGTTTGTTGGCAATAGCATGGCTAATGCTTATGAGCATGATTGCAATTTAAGGCCACTTGTTTAAAGTATTCATATATTTTTTTGCAATTAAATTGAAAGTAATGGTAACAAGAAAGTAGAGAGTTACACATGGTGTAAATGCTCGTTTGATGAGGAGGACATGCCATTAACTTTTGAGGATTGTGAATGGACGACAAAAGATCTTTAAAGTTTCTATTCAACACATGGTTTACTTGGGCAACCATTGTAGATTTTAATTGGAAGTTTCATGATTTTCTCATTTTTTTTTCTATCTCGAATTAGTGTTCCTCTTATATACATCCTATGTACTTGGATTATGCCTTTGTTGTTCTCTAATGTTAAAATTTTCTGTTACTTATATAAAAAAAAGTGCCTCTTAAGTGTCATTGTCAATTGACCTAGGCATGTCTTAGATGCTTCTGGATACGCTCTAAGACAAAAACTTTAGGTTTGCTCAAGGGGCAACACAAGACAGGTTGTGCTTTTTCTTAGCAGAAAATTTATGAGCTTGTATTAACCTTGTTTGGATTCAAAAACCATATCAACTCATCTCATTTAATCATTACAACTTTTCGAAATTTTAAAACAAAATATAATAAACAATTCAACTTTTTTAAATCCCAAAACAAAAATAATATTAAAAAGTTATATTCTAACAATATCTTATTCAACTTTTAACTTTCATCTTATCTCAACTCAACTTACTATACAAACCGCCCTAGAACAAGGATCTTTTTTTTTTTTTTTTTTTTTTTAAATCTAGAATTAGGGGTGATACCCGCATGGTGCGGGGCGGGGTGGACCCTTTCCCACACCCCACCCAGGTGCTGGGGGGTGGGATCGAAACCACACCCCACCCAAGCCATGATCCATTAGGTCTAAAATTATTTTTTGGTCTAAAAAAAATTTTTGGACCCAAATTATAATATAATTTAAATTATAAATTAAAATTTATAAATATAAAAAGAATTTAAACTCATTAGAGTTGTATTTTGTATTGCCTTGGCCTCCTAGGCCAACGAGACCAAAGCAATACAATAGTCATACTTAAGCAATGTGGGACTTACTGGCCCCCGCTGCCCACCCCTATCTAGAACGAGGATCTAATTATCAGAGTTAAAACATTCTCTTAAAGTTTTGGCTCTCCCCTAGCACCAATTCTTGCTGTCCAAATGTGTAGTATTGGCAACTCCCAAAAAGTCAGGTTCATGTTAGCTTTTTTTGGATAAGTAAGATAAATTTTGTTGATAATCAAGAAAAAGAATCATAATAAGCATTATCAAGGTACACAGTGAATTTACTTTGAATACATAGAATGAGAGGGAAAAGAGTTCAAAAACTCCTGAATAGTAAAATTAGGAAGACAAAGTTGGGGTTGCAATCCAAAGAGAGAGGGAAAAGGTTCCTATTAGTATTTATGTCCTTCAAACTTTAGAGTTGTATAGGAAAGAAATTTTGGATGGGAGACTTAGGATGGTAGTGAAATTTGTGAATGAGTTGACGGGGTATCAAATTGTTCTAGATGTCAAAATCAGGGGTAGGATTGAATTAAAATGAATCTGCATGCGTGTGCGTTGGCGTGTGCAACTGTGTGTGTGGGTTTATTCGAAGTATTCCAATGGTGTAACGTGGTGTGTGTGTGTGTGTGAGAGAGAGAGAGAGAGAGAGAGAGAGAGAGAGAGAGACTTATATGATCAGTTTTTATCTAAAAGGCCATTTACATGCTGTTACTCAATATTTTTAAAATCTTGTTCTTGGAATGTAAGATAGGTTAGTCTTAAGGGAGCTAGTGAGAAATTTTTTATGTAAGGTTGCTGATGTGTGTTCCTTTTCAAATACATCAGCTATATATCTTCCTGGTTCTGAACTTCCAATCTTTCTTTCTCTCCCTGAGTTGTCTTTCTTGAGATCTCTTTCCCTCGGCTGATGAAAAACTGAAATTTCAATGAGAGTAGCTTGTAGATAACTATTGTATTTTAGCCTACACTGGATCTATCTAAAACGATTCTTATGTCCTTGCTTCCAAAAATATCTAGGTAGTTTGTTAAGCTTTGTTGTGTTTAGATGGGCATAAATTTTCACTTAGTGCAGTTGTTTTTTATATGGCCTTATTATTTTGTATACTTTTACCGTTTCCACAGATAGGACGGAAGCACTTCATGTGGTATCTGTTTTTGCTTGTTTCAGTTCCTTCAGAGATAGAGAAATTGGGAATGAAAAGTTGATTGGCATTCTTGACCTACAGCATATAACTTATAGAAACATTGATGCTAGAGCATTAATCACCGCATTTCAATTTTTACAGGTGATTGGAATTTCTTTTGAGTTTAAACTTTTATATGCGGCAAGAGAAAAAATGCAAAGAATTGTTCAAGCTTTTGTTGATTTTTTTTTCTCTCATTTAAACCTTCACCTTTCTATCACAGATGTAGATATGTCTTTATTCTTGTACTTGGGCCATTGCCGTTAATTTTAATGGCCAAGATTTCCATGATTTCCTTGTATCTATTGCTCCTACGTAGTTAGGGCATTCTTTGTACTGAACATGGCTTTGCCTATTCTTTAATCAATACACTTTTACTTACAAAAAAAAAAAATGTCTTTATTCTTGCATTCTGCATATATCCTGTTACTTTTCTCCAGAAGTTGATCTTCTTGCACTTTTTTCTTTTTACATTATCATGACTTGTTTGACACCTCCAAAAAGTAGACTATCTTGGCCATAATGTTTTACGACCTCCTTGTGCTAAGCCATGTACTGCCTCAAGTTTTTAATCCAAAGACGGAGTGAACAAAGTCTTGCAGCTTTTAAAATGGATCACTGTCCATTGAGGGCATTACCTAAAGAGATTAGTTTTGTGCCATCTAAGGGTCAATGGTTGCATCCATAATGGGAAGTATGGGTTAAATGCACCTGGTCCCTTGAGGGCATCACTTTTCTTTTTCTAAATAAGCAAGGGGATTACCTTTCAAAAGATTAAACCATATTTAGATAATATGTGATACAACTTCAATGCATTTTTTGTTGATATTTGTGCTACCCTAAATTTCTCATTTTGTAGGCTTACTACCCTGAACGTTTAGCGAAGTGCTTCATTCTACACATGCCACGATTCTTTGTTAGTGTTTGGAGATTGGTTTCTAGATTCCTTGAGAAGGCTACACTGGAAAAGGTACGCCCAAAATATAAGAATCCTCCTTATGTCTGATTAGCCCAATCATTTACATGCTTATGTGTACTGTAAGCTGATGTCTTTTAAAATTATGCAAGTAAATGACATGTGGCAATATGTCCAGAAAAAATAATGCCAATTTCCTGATTGAATATTATGCGAATTTTCTTAATCCATGCATTTAATCGTACATAAAATTTATGGAAAGATAACATTATCTCAACTTTGACTCGATCCTTTTAATTGAAATCTTTGTTTAAAATTGCTGGAATCTCTCTTATGGTCCAAAATTTTCTAAAAGGCAGGGGATATATTGTTGACCAAATGCTAGATCTAATCGATTCATAGTTTTATGGATCATTTGTGAGCCTAATTATCTTAATTTTTATAAACTATTCAGCCAATTTTTTCATGTCTAGAGTTCTTGTTTGATACACTTTATTGGTTCTCACAATTATATGTTGATTTATTAATATGAAGACAGTCGTTGCCCACGAAGATAGATGTTCCAGCTCTGTTACTGTACAATGAGGCTCAAGTGCAAGTCTAAATGAAATGTTCATGCAAATAGTTTTTCTCATATAAATTGAAAAAAGGACAATACTTTCATTTTACAAAAAGAAATTCTGATTCATTCTAGGAACTTGCGTAAACTCATATGGGGCTAAAATTCGAATGAAGTTGGATATTATGACCTGTGTTTTTCAGTTTATGAAAGCAAGAAAATTACTAAGGTTTAGTTAGTTTTCAGCTTTACAAATTGGCTGAGTTCTGGAATAATCCTGCAGATTGTGATTGTGACCAATGAAGACGAAAGGCAATATTTGATGAACGAAGTGGGTGAGGAAGTCTTGCCAGAAGAATATGGCGGGAAAGCAAAACCAGTAGCACTTCAGGATGTTGAACTTGCCCCTTTGGACCGTTGATTCCACTAATAACAGATGCAGATGCTGCTATAACATCCTACCATGCTAAATAATACTACTGTTGACACTTACTGGGGGCCAGATTATGCCCTGTTGAAATCCTGTAAAATTCCTTGCAACCAAGATAGCAAGACCAAGCTTCAGAGTACAAACAATTAAACATGAAGTCCCAAAATAATTATTTGAACAATATGGTCTAAAAATATAATTTCAGATATCAATTAAAAATCTTATTCCTTGAAATACAAACACCTAAACCCGAGTTGACTCTATATTATTATTATTATTATTATTTTTTTTTTGGGTTATTAGAAAGAAAAACTCTATATATATTTGTTTTCGGAACCATTTTTTGGATTTTGGCGGAGGTTATGATATTTGTTTTTTCAAGTGTTTGGAGGCTAAGGAACTCTTTTTCTATCGCTCAAAATGGCGTCAGTTCGATGTTGTGATTCCTCATGTTCCTTCTGCATGTAAATAATAGTCGCTGGCCGGAAAGCCGGTCAGAGGGGTGGTGGAGCTGAGCCTGAGTGTTAGGAGACTCTCAATGAGGGGTGGGAGTGGCGAAGAGTTGCATGGCAAGATTGGTAAACTTGTCGATACCAACCTAGAAGGCTGAGCTTCATGAAGAGGGTGGAAACCAAAGAGGGGTTGAAAGTGGGTTGGCTTTAATTTGAAAATACTACAAAGGCGCTCTTTATGAATCCAAATAAGGCACAAAATAAAATAATATCTCAAATGGGTAATATTTCTAACATATTTCAATTAGCTTCAATCAAGCAATTAGTTCTCTTCATTCATTTTTATATTGATTAGTGTTGTATCTACTTATAATTGAGGGAGCTAAGTAGCATTTTCCATGATGTATTGGCCATACACTAACAATTTTACAGTTCAAATATGTGACCAAAAGGGGTAAAACCTAACATTCTCAACTAACTCTAGTTCCTATTCCCTACTCATGCAGAACATGTCATGCTTTTGGCAATCTCCAAAGGCAAACCTACAAGTATACTGTCTTTTTTTGACCATGGAAAGCCACGTCTGCGAGCATTCACAGCAACCCATTATCCAAAATTTCTTATCCAGACAAACACTTACCCCATAGGACAATAATTTAAGTGGGAAAAAAACGAAGAAATAAGGTTTGTAGAATGAAGAACTCAAATTGGGCAGTTATACAAATAACTTAATGTAAGTACTTAGTGGAGAAAATTACAGATTTAATAAAAAAAACTCTTGTGATTCTTTAAGTGTTGAAGGTAGCCTATGATCAATCAGAATATTCAAAGGAGCGCAAAATTCAAATGAATACAAAACAAACAACATGCAACTAGAACATCTAGAGTTTTGAACATCCAGAATGCCTTTTCCATAAAAAATTACAAATACTACAACACTCAAGTGACTAAAATTTCATCACAATTATTGAAGCCCATCACCCTATCTATAGTAGGAATCATGAGGCCAACTTGAGAGAAAACATGAAACAAGATTATAATTATGAATCCAACCATAATAAACACTGAAAAACATGACATCTCAAATATTTATTTTAAAAAAAATTAGCACTCACGATTGTTAATATCTACATCTTGACTGATTCTATTCACATCATCATATATGGTTGAATGGAACGCAATATTTCTACTGGATTGACTCCACAGCACAGTTGGATGACCATAACAATAAATAACAATGTTAACTCTTATAAATCACAAAATATAGCACATTTAGATGACCATTGAGAGTTAGTTTAGTGTTATTACCCTGGTAACACCAATCGTTTCATGTTGCGATGACAGAGACTATTGGGTTAGATTATCTCCTATGTTTGTAGCATCAGATGACTTTGACAGAGACTGTTGCAATATACATATTTATAAATATATATGTGTTAAGTGTAAAAAACTATATAAATATAAACATCAATGAGAGTAATACTCACAATTGATAATTTCTTGCTTTACAATTATTAACCACTTTTTCCGCTATAGACACTTTACGCTTTGATGGTGGCCTTCCTTTGCTTCTTACCACCAAGGGGCTGTGCACTTTACTACTTCCATCTTTAGTGGTTCCACATTGACATCACGGCACACGCATCCACAGAATTATGAGTTGGGTCATCGCCATTACATGGTGTGTTACCTGTAGGAATATGGTTGAGTCTTAACTTTGCTAATTGACCCATTAGCCTCTTGCAACTCTCCTCAGTCTTTGAAGCATCTTCTACTATGTCACAAAATACCCTTGTCAGCATATCATACCTACTAGCTTTTGGGTTTAACTCTCGATCGTCATAACTACTCTTGAAAAGAGTATAGTTCCATTTCAAATCTTTTCTCCATTGATTAACAATGTATTTTGAGGGTGATGTGCTCTTATCAAACATGGTCAGCACATACAACACATGTCTGCATAATATGCTCCTAAATTCAAACAGTTTACAATTACAAGTAATAGCAAAGTCATCATCATCAGTGTATGTACCAAGAAATTAACTCGCTCAATGAATCCATCACAAAACTTGACATCGTTGGATGCTTTGTAAGTTTGCACAACACCTTCACAACTAACCAAATTTGGATGCAATATATAATCCCTTCAACTCGTCTTGAACCTCTTTGAATTTCGCATTCGTGTAAAGTGATTGAAATTGTTTCTCAATTTCCTAATGAGTTATGCATGTGAACTGTGTATGAAAGGAATTGAAATCAGCTGCAGTCTCATTCTCAATTTTCCTTCTAAGTGCATTATAATACTGCTCAACAAATTGTTTCAAAGAAGTTTTCGAGTTAACCTAATCGTTGAAAAAAATATTCATACTCTCGCTTTTTTGTGTAGTTGACATCCTAGCCTAAAATGTATTTTTAACATATGCTGCTTATCGTACAACCAATTTAACGAAACATTATCATGCAAATTGTAAATGTCTAGTAGTGTTTCCCCAACTATCTTTGAAGTCCTTTGTAGTCAAATAGTCATAAACACAATTCTGTATCCTACTATTGATTGATTCATAATCTGAATGTGATCCAGATTTTTTTGGCAAATTTTTAAGAATGTTCCACAGACAAAATCTGTGTTGTGATGTTGGAAAGACCGTAACGATGACAATTTGCATTGCCATAGAAAGGTGTCCATATCTTCACTTGATATTAAACCACAACTAAAAAGAATTGATTGACTATGGTGATTCACCCCTACAAAAGGAGCAAATGACATCTTATAACTGTTGGTCAAGTAGGTTGTGTCGAATGTTATCACATCTCTAAAATATTCTAGGTCCCGACTTCTGGTATCTGCCCAAAAGATAGTCCTTAAATGGCCCTCACCATCCAAATCCGTGATATAATAATAAAAAAAATCAATTTTTTGCTACATTCGAACAAGATACTTTTGTATAGCTTCGACACCACCTTCACGAAGTCGTAGTTATCTCACCTTATCAAGATAATTTTGACAATTGTTTTATCCAAATATTAAGTTCTCATAACCACTAGCTTTAATTATGAAACTTTTACTTACCTTTATACCAGCACTATTTCCTACATCCAATTGCTTCTTAATGGCTGAATTTATTTTCCTTTTGTATCTAAAAAATTTTGTTTTTCCTGAATTTAATGCAAGTGTGTGTTCAAGTATAACTATAGAAAGTGTATACCTTCCATTGAGAGAAAGAGTTGCATTGATTTTTGCCTTACATCCGAATCTCTCGATTGGTCTTAGCTGTGCCTTGACGTACACATACGAGAGTAATGTACCTTAATTTTTCCTCATCTAATTCTCCAAGTCTAGAACTTCTTTTTGACACACCAAACCCCCAATTTTTAGCATAATTTGTATACGATGTTCAAACCTCATCTTCTGAGGCAAAGGTCATTCCAACCTTTGGTTCTTCGACCACTTCTTGTGTCCCAATACTAACGCCACGACTCTCATCATCGGTGCAGGGATCATCTGAATTAAACAAATATTATAAATACCATATATCTTACCATGCATAATAATCAAATATGCATAAATAAAAAATGAGACAACAAATTTCAACTTCTACAATTAACCTCTACTGCTCGAAACCTCCATGCAAACGGATTTAGAAATTGAACCGACAATTGACCCAATTGTTAACACACCTAGATCGGCAATGGCAAGAGTAGTGCTCAGAATATGTGTGTGTGTGTGTGTGTGTATATATATATGTTATAGATGATTTCAGCTTTTACTATTTTAATAGATGTAAAATATTCACACCATCAACACAGAGATTGGGCTTCTTTCATTATGTTTGCTTAGCAAGTCAATCCCGAGCACATATCATAATAACAGTAAAAGGTCTCAATGACTTCTTTATAATACTATAAAGACTTCTTAACTCATTATAACACAATTTCTTCCATGTTGGTATAATACTATTTTTCTCTGTTCTACAACATGTTCTTAGTTGAAAAAAGTTAGATTATTTTTCTTTGAAAGCGTAGAAAAAGGAAATACATTAGGAAGGAAATACATAGAGCACCAAAACAAAGGGATTGCCTGACATAAAGAGCATCGAAACACACACTACAAAAAAACTAATTTTTACCGGTGTTCCATAAGCGCTGGCACCTGTCTAAAAAAATGCCGCTATATGTTTTGCAACTGTTTTTTGCCGACATAACCGTCTGCCGCTACTGAGTGGTCGATATTTTTCCGTACCGGCATTTTTTCAAACGCTGGTACTTGAAAATCTCATTTGCGGCGTTTATCTACAAATTAGCAGTATTTCTTAAAACGCCGCAAGTTTTCCTAATTTAACGGCGTTTATCTAAACGCCGCCATTAATTCGTTAGCATCTCATTGCATATAAGAGCGGCGTTATAATAAACGTCGCTGTTAGTACGTTGCTAGTATTTTTCTAAACGCCGCTAATAGTACATTGGTGACACATTAAATATATAAACAACCTTTATCTAAAAGCCTCGACTAATACGGTGCCTGCGTATAATATAAATTGTTGGCATTTATTTAAACGCCACCATTAATTAAAAGAATGACATCTTTTGTTGTTTATTTCTTTATCCCTATTAATCATTTTTTAAGTTATTTTATTATTTATTTCTTTAGCCTTTTAATCATTTATTTTTTAAAGTTCTTTGACGAGCTTCATCCCTTTTAATCATTTTTGTTAAAATTATTTTATGATTCATTTCTTTATCTATTTTTAAAGTTATTTTACTATTCATTTCTTTATCCTTTTAATCATTTGTTTTTTAAAATTCTTTGACCAGTTTCATCCTTTTTAATCATTTTTTTAAAGATATTTTTATTGTTTATCTCTGTATCCCTTTTAATCATTTGCTTTTTAGGATTCTTTTGGAGATGACCCAGCGACTTCCTGCCCGCTTATTTTTCCTCTTTGGGTTAATCATATTCAGCTCCCACATGCACAGTAATTTTCCACATGCAGCTCCCACAGTGATTTTTACTCTTCGGGTTAATCATCATTCAGCTCCCACATGCACGTGCAGTTCCCACAGTGATTTTTCCTCTTCAAGTTAATCATTATTCAGCTCCCACATGCACGATTTTCTGCCTAGATATTTTTCCTCTTTGGATTAATCATCATTCACGATTTCCCTCTATCGTAATTTATCAACCCATTGCCTTGCCAAGCCCTACCATGCACCACCGATTCCTCGAACTAAGCCACGTAAAACACAAATCCACAGCCTCGGATGCACTGCTACGAACCTGTCCAGCATGCAAACCGAGCTTTTCCTCCTCCATAGCACAACCCTTTCCACCGTGAAACCCAACTAGAGAACCACGCTGTCCCATCTCCTCTGCAAGGCTCCTGCACCACCATCCCCCAAGACTCACGTTGCTGCATAAGGGGAAGCCCACCTGGCCGTGCGCCATTACTCCACCTCACGAGAACCACCGATCCAAGCTGCTGAAAATCGTAAGCCTCCTGAGTTCTGCTCGATAGTTACTCGCTGAAACCACCGCCCAACGCCTCCTTTGTAAGCTTCGAATATCTCTATTTTGAGCCCCAAAAACAGAGCACAACCCTTCCATTTGGTACAACTCTTCCACAAGCCATCAGCTCCTCCACACCATTAACACCTGCATTGAGATCATCGCCGGACAACCCAAGGCATCCCAGACCATCGCACGCCTCATCTTTGTCTCTCGGTCTGTTTTCGTTCTCTCTCATGCCGAGCTCTCTCTCACTCATCACTCTCTCTATCTCTCTCATTCTCAGCCGTTCAGCTTGACATCATCTCCGCCGCAATCCCAAGCCTCCTCTTCAGCTGCTTCAAGCGTACCTCGAAGGCTCGATCGGTTTTTACTCTGTAAGTAAGCCTCTACCGTTCACTTAGGTCAGCTTTTTTTTTTGTTCTCTATTTATATCTAGGTTAACCTAATAGATGAGGTTTACGATTACCATTTTGCCCTTAGTATGATGTTTCCAGTTTATTTTTTTCGGGTGATTAGTTAATGGGTTTATGTTTAATGGGTTTTTGTTTTAATCTGATTGGTTTAAATGCGTTATGTTTTTAATACATCTTGGTTTATTTATAAAACAAGACAGTTAATTAAAGGGTTATGTTTTAATAAATCTTGGTTTATTTATAAGTCAAAAGTAAAACAAGACAGTTAGACTGGCACCAAGTGTTTGTGGTTTAAATAATCGTAGTTTGGACTAGTAGTATCCCATTAATATGTGTATATATATATATATATATATATATATTATCACTACTCTATATGACTGGAATATCTATAGCACTAAAGTTTATGAGTTTGCATTTTCCAACACTCATAATGGTCGTTGGCACTTGCTACTCAGAATGTTTGAACCCTCATTTGAATTTATATTCAGGCTTCAGGACAAAATCAAATAGAGAATGAAGAGGAAGATGAAGAAGAGGGGAATGATGAATCAGAAGATGAAGAAGAGAAAGAGAACGACGATGACGAGGATTGATGAGATTATAAGTGAAGAATCTCAAATTATATTAATAGTTGCAACTTTCCTTAATTGAAGAATCCCAGTTGTTTTTCCTATTTTGGTGAATCATTATGTTTAATCGACCATTGTGAATTTTTCTGCTTTAATCTAAATCATTTCACTTGAATGCTTTGTACATTAATAGATCATACGACATCTTTTATTACTATTCAAGACAAAACCCTCGAGCGGACAACATTTTTCTGGAGCCATGGGCTGATAGAGTCTGGATACATTCGTAAAGTTTGGAGCCATACTTTCATGTCTCGAGGGACCCTGGATCCCGCCTAGATCGAGTATCGCAGACGCCTCTAAGTCTCTATTTAAGAGACGCTTATCACCCTTCAACGACCACAATCTCACAAGTCAACCTTCTCACTCTTGTGCTTTTGCATTTCTCACAAACTCACATTTCTCACAAATGGTCGGCTAACAGTCTTCCAATATTGTTCCTGATTTGAATCAGGAACCATATATGCCACAATCATTAATCTTCAATTCGGATGCCATCAATGCCATGATAGTGGCAGATAACTATTTTTCAACCAAGAGCGCTGCAGATGTGGTGGCAAGAGCAAGAATAATGGGTGCTCAATATGCAACTGTTGTTACTACCATGACCCGAAGGTTACAGTTAAGGGTGAGTGAGTGGATATGCTTAAAAAACAAGTAACTGAATTGAAACATTAGCTTGCAAATAAACGAAGAAAGAATAAAATATTAAAAAGAGAAAATAAGGAGTTGAAGATATCTGTGACTGGTACGCTCAAAATTTGCAACCACAAATGGCGGAGCTGGAGCTAAAGAAAGAACAAATAGAAAGCCAACATCAACAGTTAATGGCAGAGGTTCAACGTTTACAAGAAACATAGGGACAAACTGCATATCTTGTAATCAAATAGCTTGTTTTTGTTCTCATGTCCAACTCTATAAAAGCAGTTTTGAGTTTCAAATCGATATAACTCTACACAAATTCAAATATCTTGACTCCAAACATTAGTGATAGCAATTTTTAAAACCAAGGATACACATCAAATGTAAAAGAGTATCAAATTTATATAAATCATGCAGAGGCAAATACAGAGTATTACACATAAAATGAACATACGTTTGGCTATATCATTATAATATAAATATATATACTAAATGTAGTATGAAAACTATTAGAGTATAATATATAGTATTATCATTAATTATGTTTTCAATGAGTTAAAAGAATAATCCGCTCGGGTCCAGACAAAAACTTCGAGCCGACAAAACTTGTCTGGATTCCCGGAGATGCTAGGGTCCAGACAGACGACAAAAATAAGATAAAAGTTGTCTGGATTTACGGAGATGAAGCGGCACCAAAACCCTCTAAAATGGTGATAATGCAGCTAATTTGCACAAAGCCAAGAAATTAAGCCAACCAGCACCAAAACCCTCTAAAAGATCAAGATGACTGGTTTTGGTTCTCCTTGTGGAGCTTGCAAAATCCTGAGAAGGAAATGTGTTAGGAGATATATTTTTGCTCCTTATTTCTGGCATGAACAATGAGTTACCCATTTCTCCGCTATTCATAAGGTTTTCGGTGCAAGTAATTTATTGAAAATACTTACTCATCTCCTGATGAGTGATCGTTGTGAAGCGGTTGCCACAATCTTATATGAAGCACAGGCTAAGTTTCAAGATCCTATTTATGGCATTGTTTCATATATTTTTTCTCTTCAGCAGCAGGTTTTCACTCTTTAACTTTCTCATTTTATATATAATTATTGAAACCCTAATGAAAGTGCCGCAGATTGTAAATATACAAACTCAACTAGCATCTCTGAAAGAATTACAAGCAGCTCAAAACTTTCTCGATGGTTCTGTCAATGCAAATCCTAATGAAAAGTGCTACGGAAGACCTTCTCACCCACAAGATGTCCAAAGTTGGTTTCAATCAAAAATTACTAATTACATGATGTCATAATTTAGTACAAACAATATCTTCAGTAATGCCTCAACAATTCCATATGACGAAAATGTGTTCATGGAGAACTCTCTTGGGAACTATGGAAGTGCTTCAAATGTGTTCAACATTGAGGAAAGTGCCTTAAATGTGTTCAACCATGAGGAAAATGCCTCAAATGCATTCAACCCTGAGGAAAATGTCTCAAATGTGTTCAGCCCTAAGGAAAATGCCTCAAATGCGTTTCACTATATGTAGTAATATTCCTAAATAGAGTACGGGCTATATGTTAATTGGCTATATGTATGGACTATATGTTTGGCTATATGTATGGGAATGTGTTTTTGCAAATTTGTTGGTTTGATATATACTACTTTCCCTTCAAAAACCTAATTCTCTCATTTTGTGGTAATAATTAATTTATTAGTATGTTTTTCTGCATATCATTTAAATAAGTTTTTTAATTCTTTTTAATTACTGGCGTAAAATTAATCAATTCTTGGCATTTTTTTAAATGCTGCCAAAGCTATATATTATTACCGGCGTAGCAATATAAACGCCGAAAAATTACTAATTTACCGGCATAATATTTATTAATTGTAGGCATTTTTTTAAACAAAATAAATACTGAAAAACTCAATAATTTACCAGCATAAAATTGAACAAGTGCCAGCATTTAACAAAATGCCACAAAAGCTATATATTATTACCAGCGTAATAACATAAATGTCGGGAAACGACTCATTTACCGGCGTACAATAGATATATTTCTGACATTTTTTAAAATGCCGCCAAAGTTATATATTATTATCGGCGTAACAATATAAACGCCGGTAAATTCAATTATTTAGTGGCGTAAAAATGAAGCACCGGCAATAATATAATTTTACTGACGTATAAACAACCGCTGATAATATAAGTGCTGGCAATTCCTAGTTTTTTTGTAGTGACGGGGAGTAATGAAACAGAGACCATCTGCAATAAATAGCACCAAAACAAAGGGATTAACTAAAATAGACAACAACACAAAGGAAGTAGGTGAAAACTGGAACAACCAAATCCATACTAGACGAAATCTGAAACTATAAGATTTGCACTTACTAGAAGAAATATGTATGCATAGTAGACGAAATCCACACTAGATGAATTAATTAGTTTGCATATTGATGAAATCCACATCCACACCGAAATCTGTTTACACATTAGGGTTTTGGTCCCTAGAGGAAATAATCAGTTAGAGGAAAGGACTTCTGTTTCTTTCTTTTGTCATTTTCTTTAAGAGTAATGACACGTCAGTATCTGCTAGGAATCGTGTATTTGGTTTGTACAGGTAACAACTCTCCTTATAATTTTACTTTCAAGACTCATTTTGTCAGTTTTCTTTTGAAATTCAAATTTTGAATTGCAAATTTCAGGATTTTTAGCATATCAATAACTGACATGTAGAGAAGTAAGTTTTTTGTAAGTTTTATTTAAGTATATTTAGTATTTTCCATTATTCTAGCTGACTAGGAAAATAATTATTACCATGTCAAACGAAGTCTACAATAAATGATTTTTTCCTATATAAGAGCGCAACTTAAGTTGAATGGATTGATAAGCAAAATTATCATTATTCTTTAAGAATTATTCTCTATGGGATCCCAAGAAGTAGCCATCTTATTTATTTATGTTAACCATAGGTCCTAATTATTTTATTTCTGATACTTAAAGTTTGTACTCCATTTCAATCTTGTTATGCAATCCTCCTCTATGGAAAAGAAAGGTATAAAAATATAGTGGACAATAAATTTTGATCCCCAAATATTGATTTCTCACCCGATCCATTGCGGGGCAATAATCGTGGTAAGTTACCAAATTGAAAGAAGAGGAGTACCGAATGCAAGGGTTCACAGACAATTTAATCTCCTTTATTAAACAAACCAAACTCTTATAATAACTTGGTTTCATCTAGTGAATAATGTAAATAGCTTGTATGAGCACGATGACTCATATAACTTTTTATTTATCAGTTTTAGTATCCTTGTTTACTATAAAATGAAAACATCTTAAATATTTAAAAATATAATAAAGAATTATGTTCCCAGAGAGATGAGAATGTTGTTTAAATCCATACAAACACAAGTTTTCAAGCATGTTTGGGTAATGAGATGAGATAAAAATTCTATGGATAACAGTGAAATTATTTATAAATAGTAGTGAAATATTTTGAGTAAAGATATCTTATTAGGTTTTGAAAAATGAGAGAGAAAAAATTGAATAAAAATATTATGAAGTTAAAATATTGTTAGAACATAATTTTTGTTTTGAAATTTGAAAAAATTGTAATATTTTTTTTATATTTTGTTTGGTTTGGAAAAGTTGTAATGATTAAGTAATAAATAGATGAAAAATCTAAAGATTTTAAATTGAAAAGTATTTGTGTGTGAGTGATACTTGAGAAAGAAATTATGAGAAGTTTTGAGAAAAGATGAGACGAACTTCCCAAATAAGCCTTGATATAGAATGAATAGTCACAAACCCACGCAATGTATGTATAAAAATACATTTATATGTGGTAGCCCATACTACCTCTACAAAACTTTTTCATATTTGTTTATACATACATTGCGTGGGTTCGTGACTATTCATTCTATATTAGTATGGGTTAGTATAAGGTAGTATGTGTGTGAGTGAGGTAGTATGCCAAATGTATGGGGTAGTATGTGTAAGAATTAGTATGGGGTAATATTGCGTGGGTAGTATGAGGTAGTATGTGTAAGAATGAGGACCTCATGGTGTGACTAGTTCTCGGCTACCCAGTTTAGGTAGTATGGGCCACCCCGGCCACCATGGGGTGGCAAGAACATGGCCACTCTAGTGGTGATTGCAGTGGCAACTCACCATGGGTGGCCATTCAAGGTTTTTTAAAAAAAAAATAAATAAATAAAAGATAGCTTTTTATTATAGAAAAGGAAAATGCTAGTTTGCCTCCTAAGTTTGACCCCTGGTGCATTTTAATTTTTTAAATGTTTAAAAAAGTTACTACTAGTGAATTGGTATATTTTATTTTAAAATGTTTTAATATATATAAAAAATCTTTTTTAAAAAAGTCAGATTGCACTAGTAGGCAAGCCCAACGGTAAGACCTAGGTGGCACAGTAGAAGGGTCCTAAAAAATATATTTTTTAATGAAACTTTAATTAATTTTTAAGAAAATTTAAAGCTCACAGGCTACTAAGAAAATTTAAGGTACCCTGTGAACTTTAAATTTTCTTAGGTGATTTACAACACTTACTTTCAACCATGTGGAAAGAAGTTGGATGTGAGTTAATTTCTCAGGTGATTTAGCTATTGGTAATTTAATAACAAATAAGTATTTATCCCTTAGTTTTATGAACTATGCTTCTATGTCCTTCTAAAGACGTCATTGCATTGATAAAAAAAAAAGGGTAATCCCAAAGCAATTGTAAATGAAACGCTAACGTTTACAGTTTAGTAATTGAATGGCTATTGGTAATTCACCCACCCAACTGCTGTGATGCAGCATTCTAAACGGTTGTTGCTGTCTTTTAAAGAAGTGACAATGAGAAGGACAAGCATGAAGTTGGTTTGGGCAGCTCTATCTGCAAATGGGAAACCTCCCCCTACAGATTTTTGTAAGATCAATTGGGATGCAGCTGTCAACAACACTATTTGCAATATTGGGGTTGGTATTATTGCTGAGATGAACTCGGAAGAATTTTGGGTACAAAGAGAATGCAAAGGGATATGTTTCTTGACCCTCTGTTGACCAAATCCTTTGGTGCCTTGCAAGCAACACTCTTTGGGATTGGAATTGGTCTCAAGAAATGGACTCTTGTCCTTCTTGTATTCTTTCCCTCCTCTAAAATAGGTTCTCAATCAAAACTACTTCGTTTCTAAAAAAAAAAAAAAAAAATAGGCTAGATTTTCTCCAATTATTCTATCAAGAGATCGAGTCTAGGATTTCTTAAAACATGCTATCGATATTTAATTATTCTTACTAAGATTTTCTATCTATTTACAAATTGCTCGCATGCTCCATACATTGGTGTGGGTGAAGGGGAATCTTTGAATCTTTTGGAACCTAACAAATTAAGAGGAACGGAAATATGATTTCATCCTCTTTGCTGCGAGGAACAAAAAATAGAGTACTGAATAAAGAACAATACTACTCTTCTTGATTTATCTTCTTTATTCACTTCGGTTGATATGACACATTTCAAGAGGTTTTATAAATTAGTCACTTAAATGAATAACCACTTAAAACATGATATATCAACTATTGCAACTGAAATGATAATACTTAGAATGAAATATATATATATATATATATATATATATTGTCAGGCAAGTTATCATTAGATGGATTTTCGGAGAGCATAGGAATGCATGGACAAAAGTAAGCCGTGAATTTTTCCCTACAAGTACGACTCAATATGAACCAGATTTATCTGTCATTCATGCGCCACCTCCCCCCCCCCCCTCCCAAAAAAAAAAAACACAATTAGTAGTGCATGATGAAAATTACCCTGGACTATTGTCCACTCTCCATTGTGACAAGTGACAGGGAATGAATAAATGAGTCCGGCTGGTACATTGTATGAACCATCAGAGTATACTCCCATGGAAACCCACGTGCCCTGAAATTGCAGGAAAAATGGTCATTGTGTAGGAAACAGACTTTTTCACATTATAAAATCAAAGAATAGAAAGCATGATACCAACCTCGGGGGTTCCAAGCACCCAATCACGTATGTGGTCACAAGCAGAACTAGCAGCAGACAATCCACTTGATAGTTTCCTAGCTTTGATAATTGCAGCACCACGTTGTTGAACGATAGCTATGAATTCTCCCTTCAACCTTAGGTAAAGAAACTCATATCAGCACTTCAATGAACTCAAAACAAACATACTAAATTAACTATTAATCCATCTTCATACCATGCATCATCAGCAACAAGCTCGGGGACTGGCTTCTCTACAAAAAGTGTTTTCACTGTTGCATGGCTGACATCAGGATACTGGGTTGATGAGTGATTGCCCCAGATAATAACATTTTTAACATCAGAAACTTGAACATTTAGCCTTTCAGAAATCTGGCCCAAGGCTCTGTTATGATCAAGTCTAGTCAAACAATTAATATTTTTCTCAGGGATCGACGGTCGAATTCCTTCAATATCAGTGCATTGGTGTTTGCTGGGTTGGCAACAACCAAAACCTGCATAGGAAGTAGAAGGAATCTAAACATATAAAAAAATCAGTTAATGTGCTTGCTCATTTTCATATACAGTCATTGTGGGAACATGGAATCATGTGGAAAGTTTTAATTAGAACTTCAAACTAATTGGTTTAGTACATAATGAAATGTTCCATGTTCCCTACGGGGGAAACTATAGTCTATGCCAAGCATCATGACTTATAAAAGTAAAAATTTGAAATGGCTCGACTCTAAGTGATGATTCTTACTGTAACTTACACCCAGTGGATCTTCAACTAAAAGTTGACTTCACCTTGTGATTACAAAGGAAGGAGGTGCCATTCAAACTAGAGCTCATTGATCTAAGTGATAGATCAGTAGATGAAATCTAAACAGCAATAAAGCCATCTAGTTCTCATGGTGCATACATTCACACCTGAAGTTTTTCAGAGCATTGTAGATTTAATATGTTACATGTATGGAATTAATTTCAGTATGCCATTCGAGAAAAAGGGAAACAAAATTAAGGCATGATTTGATTTTAACTTTTATTAATCGTCATCCATGCAGCTAGGGATTTGGGATTTAAAACGGCACAAACTATATGATAAGGCAAAGCAAATCCTATTGAAAAACAAAAAAACCAAATTTTATTTCCTGCTCTTACAAATTTCACTCATCTTGCAGTTTGCAGCTGCATGCTTTTCAAGGGCAGAAGCCTGAGACTTGTAAATTGACACATTTTTTGACATCACGTCTTCCCTTTCCATGCCTTCTTTCCTTGGAAACCCACTAACCATGATTGCAATGTTAATTCCAGTGCATGCCTCAACAACATCTGTTGTAGCAACAACACCTGCAATATATTCCACATCATACCTCGTACTCTAAAAAATCCTTAGCAAATTAAAAAGCAGAGTGTATGGCTCCATGCTTAAGTGATGTCATCCACATTTGACAGATTTAAGAGGCCATAAACATACCTTTAAGTAGAGGAAATGCAGCATCCACCAACTCCATTCTCACCCCATTCAATGCCTCTGCAGCAAGTGGGTATCAAGCATGTGCAGGATCACAGGCTGGTTGGGACCCAACATCACTCCCCTAGCAATCATAGGGACGAGAGCATATCCGATTAGTCCTGAAATCCAGCAACAAATCATCAAAATATAAATTGTAAAGAAATGTTGTATAGTGGATAACAACAAAATTAACCACATAAGAAGGAGAATGTGCCAAGGCTACATTTTCTATGAAGAGGATGACATAAGTCACAAAAAAATCCCAATATTATGACTCATGAGCATAGTATTAACAACATGATATGCATCTTCAATGAATCATTATGAAGATGTAGCTGCAGCAAAAAAACGTGTTTTAAAATCACAGCTACAATGTGGACTAAACATTCATATGCCAATTCTGACATTTTATTGACTTAACAATAAATATCTAGCTCGCTCAGTATGTTATTGTGGAATGAACACTCTTATGTGTGAGAATCACTATGAGAGTAACACTTTTATTCAACTCTGGATAATTAATGGATTTGATTATGGGACAACCAATACCATAACTACAACATTTTGGAAATTCAAAACATGCACTGTAAAAACTGCCATCGTCACATAAACCAAACACGGTACCAAAAGCTTAGGTCCATATCATCATTTTAATCATCATTTTAATCATCTCTCTCTCAATTTTGTTTTCACAAAATAAACCAAAACTTAATTCTTAGAATTTGGATCGCAAAGAATGCAACTAAACCAACAATATTTACACCAAAATTCAGACCCCTACTAACTCTGTCCAGCATAAACAACAAATAACAAAGCAGTGTTATAGAAATTCAATCACGGGAACCGGATTTACTTAATTTTTTTTTTTTGTATCATAACCAAAATAATCAGCACCTATCTTCGCACACACTAGACCTATCTTAGATCATCATGTACCAGATCAAAACCGCTTTCCCAACAGGCTAAATTGGATAAAGAACAATAAAACAATAAAAATTTGGATAATTTCCCATCGAATCGACGAAGAAGATGAGAGTTATGGATGTGATACAATAGAATAGTGATTATAAATTTGATGTAAATAATTGACGAGTGCCTTCCCTTTCTCTGGGAGAAAGCGTGAGGTTCCAGTACCTTTGAGTTTCATCAAAGGCTATAGTCTCACCTCCTATGAGCTAGTTTTTTTCAGTATCATAATTGGTGTGCGTAGACTGCCATGGAGGAAGAAGATTTGGCCACACGGTGGGAGAGACTACACCTATCTAAAGAGGAAAGTTCATGTTTTCATGTAAAACAGGAAAGTACCAATGGAGTGGAAGAACGAGGCAACTACTGCATAGTGGGGAAAGCTTTTACTGAGAAAGGAGTTAACAATGAAGGATTTAGGATCACAATGTCACAGATATGGAAGCTGGAAGGATGGGTTACCTTTAAGGAACTTGGAGATCAATGTTTCCTGATCAAGTTCCAGAAGTTAGTTGATAAAGAAAAGGTTTTAAGTGGTCGACCATGGTGCTTCGATCGACACCTTCTCACCATGATGGAGGTGGATGCAAAGGCCTCTATAGATGCTCTGCAGTTTCGTTATGAGCCTTTCTGGGTTCAACTCCATAACCTACCCTTAGCTACCATGACAGAAGAGTTTGGAGAAAAATTTGCGAGCTCTATTGGTCCTGTTATCAGGGTTGAGGCTGAGGTGGATGAGAGTGCATGGGGAAGATGCCTTAGAGTGAGGGTTGCAGTGGACCTTCATAAACCTTTACTGCGAGGAAAATGGTTGATGCTCGGTGACAAACAGCACTGGATTTCTTTTAAGTATGAAAGACTACAAAGTTTTTGTTTCCAGTGTGGTGTTTTTTACCACAAAGGGAGAAACTGCATGAGGGAAAGACCGGATCAACAGGGAGAGGCACAAAAATTTCAGTTTGGTCCATGGCTGCGAGGCCACCCTAGGAATACCAACATATTTGACAGCCATAAATATGGTGGATCCAAGGGTGGAAACAACCATCAGAGGCAATGGCAAGGTGGAGGGAGTAGTTGTGGCCGAGGAAAGGAACAGCAAGACACCACAATTGTCAACCCGAAAATCGTGGCAGTAAAAATGGCAATGCCAGATACAGAAGGTAAGGGAGGAGGATCTCGAGCAAAACCAGTTCAACCACCAACAGGTGGCAGTGCAGGAGCAGAATGTCCTCAAGATCTTTTTCTTGGAAACCATCTCAAGTCTTAGGTGGTAAGTCAAACTCCTGACAATGTACAGGTACCCTCTTTACCTAAGGACAATAGCAGTAAGGAGCCATCTGCAGCTAAAGCTCATCAGGAGGCCCACGTGGGAATGGAAATTGAGTCTAGCATTGCATCAAAGGCTCATGAAACACATTTAGCTAGGCCTGGTGAAATGAATGCGTGGGAACTCTAAAAAAGGAATGAACTTACGCCTGTGGGTTGTCATAGTGGAGGAAAGAAACCAGTACTTACCACTGAGGTGAAAAGAGACAGTGCAGATGGCACAATCCCTATCATAATACCAGATGTAGAGAAAGGGACGAACATTATAAGGAAATGGAAAAGGAAAGCTCGTGACAATACAAAATTTCCAGAAGGCAAAGGTGACTTGGTACTGGCAGACATCTCCAATAGTCTTGCTAGGAATGAGTATAAAAGGGGCTGCAAACAAAGGTTACCTCTGTAGGAACTTGCCCTTAAGAAAACAAAGAGAAAGGATGATATTAGAGGAAATTCCCATTTTAAGGCAGAGGCTGGATCCTAGCCCTGCATAATCAATGAGCATCTTAGTGTGGAACTGCCGAGGGCTTGGGAACCATTGGACATTTAATGTCCTTAGAAATTTAACTAAGGAAAAGAACCCCTCATTGGTTTTCCTAGTGGAAACCAAATGCAGAAGTAACAGAATGGAAGTGGTAAGATGACATCTAAAGATGGATGGATGTTTTGTAGTAGATTGTGTGGGATTCAGTGGGGGGATTGCACTCTTATGGAGAGAAGGCTGGAATGTTACTGTGATTAACTATACTAGATGGCACATTAATGCCCTGATACAGGAAAATGGCAGTGGACCAACATGGCAGTTTACTGGATTTTATGGACATCCAGACACTGGGAAGAGAAGAAGCAGCTGGGATCTTTTGAAGATGCTAAAACCTCCTAGTCACATGGCTTGGCTGTGCACTGGGGACTTTAATGAAATCCTTTACCAGGGGGAAAAAGTGGGTGGTGCTAGCAGACCATATAAGCAGATTGAGGATTTTAGGCAAGCAGTTGAATATTGTGGACTCAATGATATACAATTACATGGGCTGAATTTTACTTGGTCGAGTAATAGGAGTGGCAGTGAGTTCACAAAGGAGAGAATTGATAGAGCAATGGGAAACAAGGAATGGAATGACATCTATGCCTAGGGAGCCTGCAGTGTTCTTCTTGCAGTTAAATCTGATCACTCCCCTTTGTCTATTAAATTACACAGCAAGAATGAAGGAAAAAGGAAAAGGAGATGGTGTTTCAAATATGAAATGGCATGGGAAATGAAGGAGGAATGCCAACAAGTTATACATGAGGCATGGCAGAAAGCTAACATGACAGCATGTGAGGCTAGGCTACTGAGAACAAAATTGAGAATTTGTCAAAAAGATCTGCTGGCTTGGAGGCAGGCAATCAGGCAACATGAATACACAAACATCACTCAGAGTAAGGAAAAAATTGCCCATCTTCAGAACACGGGCACAGGTGATCATGTAACTCTTATGAAACATATCCAAGAAGATGTGGTATCCTCCATTACAGCAAATGACCTCAAGTGGCACCAAAGAGCTAAACAACACAGGCTTAAACATGGGGACAGGAACACTCAATATTTCCACATGCAGGCTAACCAGAGAAGGAAAATCAATGAGCTCAAATGTATAGAGGACCCTCAGGGCAGATGTGTCACTGACCAGGCAGGAATGGGAGAAGTATTCACAGGTTATTTCTCATATCTTTTTACAACATCTCACCCCTTTAATTTTGAGGATTGCATGCAAGTCGTGGGTAGTAAATTAGATATGAATATGAAGGCATGGTTATTAAATCCTTTCACTAGAGAGGAGATTACAACAACTGTTTTTCAGATGAATGCCCTTGGATCCCCTGGACCTGATGGCTTTCCTGCCCAATTTTATTAGAAACATTGGGGGGTGGTGGGAGATCAAGTCTGTGATTATGCTCTTAATGTCCTAAATCATGGTGGCCCCCTTAATGATGTTAATGATACTTTCATTTATTTAATCCCCAAAGTGAAGAGCCCCAAGAAAGTGGCTGACTACAGACCCATTAGCCTGTGTAATGTACTTTATAAGATTGTCTCTAAAACACTTGCCAATAGATTGAAAACCATACTGTCCAGACTCATTGCCCCTAACCAGAGTGCATTTGTACCTGGAAGACTCATTCTTGATAACACTCTTATAGCTTATGAATTGCTACACTCCATGAATTCCATGAAAGGAAAAAAATGTTTCATGGCTCTTAAACTCGACATGAGTAAGGCCTATGATAGGGTAGAGTGGAAGTTTATTGAAACTATTATGACCCAAATGGAATTCCCAGCAAGCTGGATCAAGCTTATCCATGTTTGTCTAAACTCAGTATCATACTCGATACTTGTGAATGGTGAACCTCAAAAGTGCTTCTTGCCCTCAAGAGGGATTCGACAAGGAGATCCCCTCTCCCTATACTTGTTTATCATGTGTGCAGAGGCCCTCACAGCCCTATTGAACCAAGCTGAGACATGTGGCAGACTCACCCCAGCTCCCATAGGAAGTGGCCCAATCACTGTGAACCACTTGTTCTTTACTGATGACAGCCTTCTGTTCTGCCAAGCCAAGCCTAAGGAACTCAGCTGTGTGTTTCATATCCTGGACCTCTATGAGAGAGCATCTGGACAGGTTTTAAACAAAGACAAGTCCTCTATATTTTTTTAGTAAAAACACTGCACAGGGTACTTGAAGAGAAATTGTACAGCTTGCTGATATCAAGTCCTCTTGTAACTTCGAAAAGTACTTGGGGTTACCTGCCTTGGTGGGCAGGAAAAAGATTGCCTCTTTTCACTCTCTAATTGATAGAACCTGGACCCGAGTTACCAATTGGAAAACTAAGTTCCTCTCTTCTGCAGGTAAGGAAATCTTACTAAAGGTTGTTCTTCAAGCCATTCCCACCTATACTATGGGTATGTTTATGCTACCAGTATCTATTACAAGCAAACTAAACCAGCTGCTCAGGAAGTTCTGGTGGGGGTTTAATGAAGACTCCACAAAAATTCAATGGGTCAATTGAAAGCAACTTAGCAGCTGCAAGGACATAGGGGGCCTGGGCTTTAGAGACCTAAGGTGTTTCAACCTTGCTTTGCTATCGAGGTAGGGGTGGAGGATACTACAAAATCCAACATCTCTAGTGGCCAAAATTCTAAAGCAAAAATACTTCTATAAGGTGGGGTTACTAGAGGCTAAGCTGGGGGCAGGACCTTCCTATGCGTGGAGAGGCATTCATGCAGGCTTACAATTGTTGAAGAAAGGCTTAATATGGAGGGTTGGGAATGGCAATAAAGTGAATATTTGGCAGGACCGTTGGCTACCATCTTTCCCCTCTCATAAAATTCTGACTAATCGAGAACCAGACTGCTGGTGTGAGAAGGTTTGTGATCTAATTGACCCTCATTTGAAGCAATGGAAAGAACACATCCTCTATGAAATATTTTCTCAACAGGAAATAGAGAGCATCAAAGCTATTCCCATAAGCCTCAGAGGAAGGGAAGACATGCTAGTATGGCAGTTTACAAACAATGGCATTTACATAGTAAGGAGTGGCTATCATTTCAGCAAAGAGATGGAAAGAGACCATGAAGGGGAAACCTCTGGCAAAGGCAAGAACAGTCAGGTGTGGAAGTCTATTTAGAAGTTGAATGTACCTCCTGCTACTAAGATGTTTCTATGGAGAGCCTGTAGTGAGGCCCTTCCCACTCTAGCTAACCTAAAGTGGAGGAAAATAGTAGAGGATGATCTATGCTTGATCTGTTGACAGGAACCTGAGACCTTAGGTCATGCACTTTGGGGATGTAGTGCTGCTATGGATGTCTCGAGCATGGGAATAAAGAAAGTGCAAAAATCATCAATTCAGAGTGACATGATTTTCAATGTTTGGTCAGTACTAATTGACACTCTTGATCTAGGAGAACTCGATGAAATAGATGTTACTATGAGGGGGATTTGGTCTAGAAGGAATGACTGTATACATGGCAAGCAATTTAAGCAGCCAAATGCAGTAAGTGATCAAGCCAAGGCAGATACTCTTTCCCACAAGGAGGCAAACCACAAGGAAGTAGATACTGATCAAAGGGCACGGGCAGAGGGTCATAAGTGGCAAAAACCTGAGGTAGGAATTTTCAAGGTTAACTGGGATGCAGCTCTTCAATCGAAAGAAGGAAGGATTGGTATAGGAGTCCTCATTAGAGATCATCAAGGCTATGTTATTGGTGCTCTACGAGCTAACAGACCACTAAAAGGTAGTGCTTTCAATGCTGAAGCCTATGGATTAACCCTGGCAACAGTTTTCTGTAAGGAGATTGGTCTGAAGAGAATAATCCTAAAGGGGGACTCTAAGCAAGTGGTGGATACACTAAACCAACATTCACCCAACTGGAGCATGGGGGGTTGTCTCATTACAGATGCGAGATCCATACTCGAATTCTTTGCCACCTGGTCAGCTTCACACACATTTCATGAGGCTAACATGGTAGCCCACAACCTAGCCAAAGATGCTCTCGAATGTGTAGAAGATGTGTATGACATTGAGCTATGCCCAACATGTATCTCACGTCTGGTTATTAAAGAGATGCTGTAATGTTTTCACTTGTTTGTCTTTTCGAGTTCATGTAAGTGTTTGGACTATGTTTAATGAGATCAGTTCTGTTATCATCAAAAATAAATAAATTTGATGCAGTACTTGCGGCTCCAGTAACGAGAATGCGAACTGGTTCTTTCGCCATTTGATCGAGATTGAGAGTCTGGACTAGGTTAGGAATCGGTTTCAACGGACGAAACGAATTGGGAAGAGTAAAAGCAGCGAGGTGGTGAGAGTGCAATAAATCTTGGCATCCGCCACTGTGCGGCATCAGCCGTTTGCACACCTTGACGTGGCACCATTCTCTCGCTCCTCTCTCATTCGAAATTCCCTCTAAAAATTTTTCCTTCCTTTGCGCCTTCATCCGTCCCCCACCTCAGAGGCTTCGGCTTCAACCTCACTACCCACAAAACCCAGGCGCCTTTGTCTGTTCCCCACCTCAGAGGCTTTGTCTTCAACCTCCTTTCTTGTGCAAAACCCAGGCACCCTCGTCTTCAAACCCCACCTCAAGGCTTTGTCTCCAACCTCCTTTCCTGTGCAAAACCCAGGCGCCCTCGTCTTCAACCTCCTTTCCCGTGCAAAACCCAGGTGCCCTCGTCTTCAAACCCCACCTCAAGGCTTTGTCTTCAACCTCACCTCGACCTGAAGCACGTAGGCTACTCTAGTCCAAGCCCCCCACCCCAAGCACTTTCGACCTCAGCCCAACGGAAGACGAAGTTCCCAAGCAAAGAAGCTTCCAGTCCAAACCCCCGACCCCAAGCACGTCGTCTCTGTGATTTCTTAGTTTGCTGTGATTTTTTCTCTGTGATTTATTGGTTTTATATGAATTCCTGTCCTTTACGAGTGTGATTTCTTTCCCACTGATTTATTAGTTTTACATGTTGACTGTCTCAGTGACTAAGATGAATTGTTTGTACATTTTGAAGGTCTTTGTAATTAGGACCAAATTTTGAAACCCTAACTTCAGCTTGGCCAGTCCTCACTATGCAGATTTCGAATTTTCCCAAGGTATGCTACCTCTTTTATTCAATTTGATTCTGGAAACATTTTGATGAAGGCTGTCAAAGTCTCTGCTTCCCTCTCCCCCACACTCTGATACTCTCTTCCCTTTGTAAAAGAGGTTCGTGTAGATGGTTAGCAACTTTGTGATTTTTGTTGTTGTGTGATGTAGAGATATCTATTACCTTTGTATATTTGAAATCAGATTCCATGGAAATTGCTTCTCTGTGATTTATTGATTTTACATTTTGAATGTCATTGTGATTTTAGCCTACGAATTTATTGGTTGTACATTTTGAATGTCTATATAATTCTTCCCAAATTGATAATAATCTAGAGTTTTTGTCCACAATTTTTTTTCCAGTTTATTGGCATATGATAACTCATATGCCAATATAGTATAACTCAACAAAGTTATGATAACTCATATGCAAATTACAGAGAATCAAAAAAAAAAATTACAAGTAAAGATGTGGCTCTAAACTAGTAGGGTTGATTCCATATTTCTTGGTATGAGATTAGGAAAGCTCACCACTGGCAAATTGCTTTGTGAAGCGCTCTTTAATAATTAGGCATGCCGAATTAAATAGTTTAATTTTGTAGTATTGATGCTTTCATTTCAAAATGTGCAGACAGGCGAATATACTTCAATTGCTAGAGGATAATTTTTTCAAAAGAGAGAATAAGACTTCAAAGATGTGGAATGGTGTATTATAGCGTGAGAATGACGTTCAGAAAAGGGAAGATAAAGTGTGAGAGATAGCGAAAAATCTGAAAATTTAAAAGTAAAAATTATTGTGTTTATACTGGGTGGTGACTTTTGTAATATTGTTTGCTTGGTTTAGATAAATTTCATGTAAAAAGGAGGTGAAAATTGATTAGATGAGTTTTGAATGAAAACAGGTTGTGCACATGATTTGATGACAACCATAAATGTAAATCATATTTTGGGAATTTGCAACCTGTGTAATTATAACAGCTTTTGCACTTCAATTGACTTTGTAAACTCAGCTCTCTTATTTAGTTATGTAGTTTGGATCTGTTATGTGGTTATGTAGTTTGGAAAACATGTCCAAGTTGAGTTAATCATCAAGCATTCATAACCTGTTTCGATGTCAAAGGCCTCTGACAGTTATATAGACAGCAAACTAACACTGTAATTATCAAATTACACACAACTCTCTTTATTTTCAGTTCTATTTCTTATACTTTTCATTTTAAACTATGAAAAATGAAAGAGAACATAAAGATAACTAAACTTTCAAAGACAAATTGAAAAGCAAATAATTTCATTGAAGTGAAATTTACATTGTAATAACAGTTTAATAACACTGTAATAACTCTTCATATTCTTAATCAAGTACTAACATTACATAATAATTCAGCCATAACAATATACAAGAAAACCCCACAAATATTTCTTGCAGAGTAGAACTTTTGCTTCAACGTCATAAGGGAGCATGTCAACCTTCAGATATCCCACTTGTGCCACAAAATCGATATCAGATGAGGTCGCGGACTCCAAGAAGCAGGATGGAGTCTTGGATAGCACGAAGAGGTGCACCTTGGTCAACTAGCTTAAATTGACTAACTGTCATACCTCCCAAACAATTTGAATTGGATGCAATATAATCTACGGGAAAACACAATCAGGAGTCACAATCAGGACCAACCCTTCTAAGAAACTAAGAATCGGCAACATAATTGTAATATGGATTTGCTTCAAGAGTATTATGATAAAAATTTAACATCATGATAATCAAACAGGAAAGCATGCTTACATTCAGTAACTCATCCCTCCCACAATCTTGTAGAACCTGGATTTTCCTCATTGTCCTTTGTTGCAAAAGAGGCTTCACAAACTGCCAACAGATAAAGCACTAAGAATTTTGTTGCAGAATAAGAAAATACACTTTTTTGAACACGATGACAGGCACAAACCTTCCAACATGCTGCAAATACATAGGGGACATTTACAATGTATTATGTTTCTGTCTTCTCTGGATAATTCAAGTCATCAATTGTAGATATAGTAGACAAAAGCTGCATCAATATTGTTACCAGAAGTGCAAAGCGTTAAATACATGGTCCATAGCATGAGGACAGCAAAATTAGTGTAATTGATGTTGAAATTGAATGCACTTGCCTACTTAATCTCTTTTTCTTAAAAATATATAAATAAAATAATACACACTCATCTGAGAAAGACAGAATAAGAAATATCATGTGTTAGCCACAAATGCACACATGAAAAGACTCTGCTCAGGACCTTATTGTAACGCCCGGGTCCGGCACGAAACTCACGTACAAATTTATTTATTTATTATTTATTTTTTTTAAAACTTGTAATTAGGTTAAAGCCCAACACAACTACGCAACAATTCTATGCGCGATTCTTCCTCCTCTTTCCTCCTCTGTTTCCAGCTTTCTATAATTATGCGCACCCTTATTACACTAACCCACTCTCTACACACCCCATACATGGACGGCCACACCTTGCCAGCATATGTTTGTCAACTGCCCAAGCCCCTCCCACGTACATCATATTTTGTTCAACTTCCCATCACCCCACACCCACCGACGGTTGCTTCTCCCCATTACTTTCTCTCCCACATTTTATTTTATTTTATTTTTTCTCTCACCTATGGCAAGCGTCTCTCTCTCTCTTTTTTCTGTGATTTTTCGCCGCACAAGCCCTAACCCAGCCCGACGCCTTTATCCTTCACCTCTGCATCCCACCTCTGTCATGCGCCTTCTGCCAGCAAGCCGCCGTCCAGCCCTTCTTGTTGCCAACTAGAAGCCCAACCGAGGCGGTATAGCACCACTTTTCGCACAGCCAATAACCACCACGATCCCGTGAGCTACCTTGTTCCTTCACAGAAGCCAACACTGGAAACCACCTCCCACAGCCACGGCAAACAACAACCTCGACTCACCCTTGCACAACGTAAACACCTCCCCACCGTGAGCCTCCTTCTCGCCTCCTCCCTCTCTCGGTTTCTTCCCCACAACCCAACGGCCAGCAAGACCACCACAGAAGTTTTTCGCTCGGCCTCAGTGCAACAAAGAACTCCTTCACCGCGCTGCCCCTACACCATCAAGCCACCGTTCAAGCCACTGCATCTCCCCTGTTTTTGACTCCCGAAACAGAGCAATAAAACCACTCTCCCTCACCTCAGTTTTGCTGCCTCGTGACACGTCGGTGAAGCTTAATGACGTCGACCAGCAACCCTTCCGCCACCCATATGCCACTTCGTGATCTGCCGCCACTCCAAGCCACCGCACTCTCGGTAACATCTCATTTCTCCCTCAAGTTGTGGTCTCTCTCTCTCTCTCTCTCTGTGTTCCCTCTCTCTCATCTCGCTTTCTTTCTCTCAGTGCGCCGCTGTCGGGACAGCCACCATCCACCGCAACCCAACTCCGCCGCGACCTCCTTCCCCCACAGTGCCGCTGCCTATTAGTTTTCCTTGGGTAAGTGCTGCTGCCGCCGCTCACGTCTTGGTCCTTTGTTTTTGTGGTAGTTTACTTAAAAAGGAAATATTTTTGTGTCTCGGTTAACCTAATAGATGAGATGTACTATTTAGCACCTTAGTATGGTGAACCATGCTTCCCTTGTGTCCTGTGCAGCAATATACATCATGAAGGCTGGTTTTGTTTTTACACTAAATCAAATTTCTAAATGGAAAGTCTTGAACATACTGATATGACACTCATAGGTAATCAGCATGCTTTTATCTCAACAGGAAGTATCACATAAGAATTCCCACATATTGAACGTATTGATATCTGATAGCTGACAAACTATCTACTGAGAAAATGAAATATCCAGTGCATTACCAATATTGGGTTCTAAAATCTTAAAGTACCTAATAAACCTTTCTGAATTGAAATTATAGAATACAGATAGATACCTTAATTTGGTTCAGATCAGAAAGCTTTAAACCATTCATGTCTAAAACAATCAGACAGGTACCAATATGCCGTCCATGCTTCTTTGTTGCAGAATGCTAGAATAAAATTAAAATCAGGCCATGGGAATGGTTTCACAAGTCATATATACGATTAAGCAATCTTCCTTACAAAAATTTTAATAATGAAAAGTGAAAAGAAAACAAAATTTTGAATGCAAGGATGAAATAATCCTTGCTTAACAATGATAGTTTTATCTTTCTGTCCGACAACACACCAATACATGGTCACAAATCACCAGGAATAATAACAGCAGGGATAACTTCTCTAAGACCACAATATTCAATTAAAAGGGAACAAAACGCTAGAGTAGGAATTAAGGAAATTGGCAAATAAAGCATAGTACTGGTGTTGCACTGCCTGCTTAAATTTATATTAAAAAACTAATGATAATATTGGTAGGATGTAGAAATGAACACCTAAAAAGCTAGCATAAAACTAATCGTATTTGATGATTAACATGTAAAAATGCAACCAAATAAAACTTTTAGAAGCTTGACGAATAGGTACCATGCTTGTAATGTCATAAACCACAACAAAACTGCCGTTGCACCACGATAGTACATAGGAGCTAAACTATGGTAACGCTCTTGCCCTGCTGTGTCCCATATATCAAATTTTATAATGGACAAGACCTGAGTGAAGAAGGCTGCTCCAATAGTTGACTCATGCATCTCATGCTCATGTTAGAAGTGTACACTATCATGATTTTGAGGAAGGAAAAAGAGAGTGAAGATATAGTGAAGCAAATGTTTAATACACCTGGTACTCAAAGAATTGGCCTTCGAGAAATCTCAATACCAAAGTTGTTTTTCCGGTTCCCATGTCCCCAAGAAGTACCTAGGGAAAGCTTGATAGTGTCAAAAATTAATAAAATTTTCCCTTTTACTAATTATCCGGTGAAACCATTCCATCACAATGCAGAACTATATCTAGCAAAGATTTCTTTTCATACGAATTTATCTTTATAAAAAATTCAACTTTCATAATTCATGTAAGTAACAGCAAATACGTAACTAGTCAGAAACTTCCTTGCACTTTTGGTGGATAAGCATGGCTCATACCCACCATGCTACAACAAGATCAAAGCAAACCAACTTCGCTTATTAATTAACAATGTATAAATGATTGTTTACTTTGGCAAATAGGGAGTACTTAAAATTGGAAGTACTCCAAAATACTAAAAAGTCTAGGGCAAGAAACCACTCACCTGGCTGTCGAGAACAGGCCTGTTGCTGTCGATTCTAAAGCAAGGACTCTAGGGATCGTTGATGAGAATTCTGAAGCAGGGAAGATGGTAAGCAACTGTGCGGAGGTGCAAAGAAAAAAAAGATTGAAAGACATGCACGCACACACGCACTTGGGACGATGAGGGTGACGGGGAGGGAGGAAAGCTGGGCGACGCAGGGAGTGGCGAAGCTTTGCAGATGGGCTCGGTGTTGCTTGAAAGAGAGACGGCGTCACTAGTGGCGGTGGGTAGAGGAGGTTCGACGCGGAGCGAGGAGGTTAGGAGAGCGGGCGGGAGGAATTTTGACGTGCGGGGGCTGGGTTTCGAAATTGAAATAAGAAATGAGAAATGAAAATGCATACCATTCAAAACGGTGTGTTTTGAATTAAAAACAAAATGCCACGTAGGGTGTGCAAAAACGTACACCGCTACAGTGGCATATGCGTATCAAATCTCGCAAGAGTGAGGGTTGGAAATGAGGCTCAAATGTTATTTTTGTGTGTGGCAATGTTGTTGTCACTTGTCAAGAGAGTGTTGATAAGCGCAAGTGCATGGGGTTAAACGACGGCGTTTTATTTCTGGTAGGAAAACCAATGACGACATTGTCGTTTATTATTATTATTTTTTTAAAAAGTAATGGGTAAGAAGGGCGTGGAGCTTGCAGCGTTGGATGAATATTCCATTTAGATGTGTCTTATGATTGGTTTATCTAACCGTTCCGGGCTTTCTCATGCGATTCCCGATGGGTCTTTTATCTGTATATTATAAATAAGAAAAATTCTATTTATTATCTCTTTTCTTTATGCACCATATATCATATTTTTTTTATTTTTTTTCTGTTACAAAATTAAAAATGTGTAGTTTATAAATGATGAGTAGAAGAATTCAATAATTTTAAAAAGAATAAAATAAAATAAAAATATTTAAGAAAAGTGTGGTATGCGAGAATGATGAATAGCAAAACTCTATAAATAAAATGATATTTACATTATTAAGACATTCAAATTTAAAGCATTAATCCCACACCGTATTTACCAAGATGTGCTTAAAAAAAAACTAATACACTAACAGTCACTTCCAGCTTAATCAATAAGTAAATTAAAAAAATATAAAAAAAAAATTAAACACATGAGCGGTCAAAATGAGAGGACAAAATGGAAGACATAATAGCATTATTCATAATTATAATATAGTAACGAGTGAGTTGTTTTTCTTTGAAGGTATGGTGCTCACATTTTTTCAATTTTAAAAAAAGAAGTCAAATGGCAAGTACGTGAGGCGACCTGTGCAATAGTTTTCTCCTTAAAAAGGTTTATGTAGATGAAGTTATTTTTCTCTAATTAATTTTCACGGGAGGTGGAATCTTTTGTTCCATTTGCATTCAATAAGAAAAATGTAAAGAGTTGTTAAAATTATAAACAAGTTGTGAAAAGAATTATACGTCTATTATGACTACGGCTCTTTAATATTATCAAAGGCACAAAAAGTTGTGAGAAAATCTAACAAATTCTAATCAAATATGCCACAATGCATTCAGGAAAAAAAAAAAAAAAAGATTAGGAAATAAAAGAAAATGATTGGTTCGATCTTTTGTATTTCTGTCCAAATATCTGTGAATGCAGGAGGTGGTTCAGACAAGGACCAGCAGAGTACAGCAGTAGTAGCTCAAGATGAAGATGAATATAAAGTTCAATTCTCCAGATTAACAGACCACTACTCTTTAATTTATCTTGGGTACATTTGTGCACATTACCTCTCTCTACTCATCATATACAGAACTCAAGTGTATCGATTACTAGAAATTGGAACAGAAATAAACCAGAGCAAGGCATGATCTCTGCTTTCACTGCCATAAATCTCTGTGGTTAATTTTCTTTCACAATACTTGTTTTATTGAGAGCTTGGGTGCAAATACAACAGATTCATCTCAGTACAAACATCCTGCCCTTTCTTATAACATCTAAAAGAGGGAAAAACAAACAGAAAAAGAAAAGTAAAGCCACAATAATAGTACGTACTACAGACATTGTGCATGTAATTATTTATTTATTATGGAAACATGCATGTAGGATTATATTTAATTTTTGCGGCCCCTCCAATTCACCCTTCTTTGTGGCTGCCCAATTGAAAACGTTTTCATAAACCACCCATACTTCTTTGTGATCATGATTTGCCCAGACACAGCTCCAAACACGAATCCACATCCGTATCCCAACGCGACTACTTTCCAACCAAATTCAAATGAGAACTCTGAGTTGTGGCTTGAAGATGGAGGCAGTGAGTCCTCAGGATTCCCACATTTTTTTGACAAAGGACTTCCGCATAATTCAGGATTCTCACTAAACGAACTATTGTCAAATGTATCGAATTGTTTCCCATGTGGTATAGGTCCTATCAAGTGATTATGGGAGACATTAAAGTGTGAAACGAAAGTGAGTTCTGTTAATTGCGGAGGGATCACACCAGACAACTTGTTTTGAGATAGATCCAATGACTCTAGCCTTGTCAAGTTTGCCAATGTAAATGGAATAGGACCTGTGAGAAAGTTGTGGGAAAGGTTGAGCGAATTAAGTCCTTTTAGATGCCCCACCACTTCTGGAATTTCTCCTTCAAATTTGTTCCTCGAGAGATCAATAGCTTTGAACAAATTCGAGACTTTTCCATACACCATCTCCGTGCCTTTGTTGATCATTGTCATTGAGAAAGAGTAGATAGGTAGAACATGACTAGCAGAACCTCGAGACGTCTGTACAGTTTTTTGTTCCTCCATGTAATTTAATTGCTCGTCATCGACAATTTGCATGGCTTTCCAATTTTGGAAGTGTTCAAAGAGCAACTTGCCAGTAAGATCATTATCTGAGAGGTCAATGATGTGCAATTTCGGGAAATTGAAATTGCTATCAGAACTTCCTATTGTACCATAGAGTTCATTAGATCTCAAAATGAGAATCCTCAACTCTGGAAGAATGCCCAACCAGGAAGGAAAAATATCATGTATCTGATTGTTACCAAGATTAAGAGCTTCAAGCATGGAACAATTGGCCAATGATCTCGGTAGATGTCCCTGTAATTGATTTTGGCTAAAATCAATCATTCTCAATTGTTTTCCCTCACCGAAGGTCTGAGGAATGGTTCCATGAAAGCTATTGTTGTGTAGATCCACAAATGTGAGAGAATCACTCAAGTTGCCTAAACATTGCGGAAGAATGCCACCCAAGTTGTTGCTTGACAAATCGAGCTCAATTATTAAACTTCGATTGCAAATCAAAGTGGAATTTCTCCCGTCAGTCTGTTGTTTGAGACCGAATAGAAAGCAATGGAAGGTGGTGGGATTCGCAGTGACCCTTGAAGCATGTTAGAACTAAGCACCAGATCCTTCAAATTAACGTGGAGTATAACCGGAAGTTGGTTGAAACCGGTGAGAAAGTTGTCTTCCAGATTTAAACCCCAGAGAGTTTCTATACTTACGTTCCGCATCCATTTTGGAACTTGGCCGTGAATTTTGTTTCCACTAAGATCTAACAGCTCCAACTGATCTTGGTTCCTTAGAAACTCTGGGAACTCACCCAAGTCACAATTAGCTAGATATAATATACTAAATTTTGGAAAAGTCGAGTTGGTACTCGGATTTGTAAGCAATGAAATATCGTTTCTCGATAACAGCAATTCAACTAGCTTTCCGAGTCTCAGAAAAAACTCAAACTCCACCCTGCCACTCAAATAGTTATCATTGAGATACAGAACTTCAAGATTTACAAGTCTCGATATTGACTGTGGAATTGAACCATGCAACCTATTTGATGGAAGCTTTAAAACAATTAGATTGGTAAGGTTACCTAGTGAAGATGGTATTTCTCCTGAGAAATTGCAAAAACCCGCAATCAATTCAACCAAGGACTTGAGGTGACCAATCGAATCCGGTAGCTCACCATAGAAGTTTGTGGATCCAAGTCTCAATGATACAAGGGGGCTAGTTCTGTTAAGTTCTGGGACATATCCCGTTAGGTATTCGTTAAACTCTATATCAAGAAGCTGAAGCTTAGGTAGATGGAAAATTCCCACGGGAAACTCACCATGCAGGTCACACTCGCTTAGAGATAGAGATGTTAAAGAAGTTGAGTTTGCCAAGATATTGGGTACGTTGGATGATATAACAACATAGGCAAGATGTAGTACTTCCAAGTTTGTGAAGTTTTGAGCTATAACTGTTAGGCCAGATTCTTGGAGCTTCAACAACAGATGATTATATGAGAGATCCAGGGAAACTAACTTGGAGAGCTCTAAGATTTCTTTAGGGATTTGGCCAGAAAATACAGAGTAAGAGAGGTTGAGATTTGTTAGCCTTGAAAGCTGCCTAAAACTAGTTGGGAGTGGAGAACGCTTAAAGTGATTGTCGGCTAGATTGAGGTTTTGGAGGTGAGCAAGGCGGAAGAGGCTGCTATTGGAGTTGAGAAAACCTTTAAGACAACTGCTACTGAGATTGAGGCCGATGACATGACCAGTGTCCTTATTGCACTCTACACCGTCCCACTTGCAGCAATCACTGATTTGATCAGGCTTCCACGATGAAACCTTCGGATAAGCAGAAGGATCATCGGACGCGGGCCGATTGATGATGAAGCTTTCCTTGAACTGCAACAAGGCAAATCTCTCATCATCATGGCACAGGGGTTGCACACCAGAAGAAGAGGCAGAAAGTATAAGATAAAACATCATCAAGGAAACAAGAAAGCGCCTGATCAAGATGAAGAGAGGAAAGGATAAACCCATTGTCTAAAATATTGGAGCTGGAGAGGGGTTTTGCTACACAACAACTTATTATTCATTTATACTCCACATTCTACATTTTTTAATAATTTTTAATATATTTTTAAAATATTTTTTTGATTTAGTGTTGGATGAGTTGGCAAGGGACCATATGTTTAAATTAGTCAAGTCATCGTCCCATGTCCATGCTAAGCTAGCTTACAATATATATTAATGGATGATAGGTACGTAACACCTTCTGGAATATGTTATCCCATCTTGTTCAAGTCAAGTCATTTTCGTGAATTGAAGGCTTGTGAAAGTAATGGTCGGCATTGCATGAACCACGTAATCATTTGGCCAATCATCATTTGCCTCTAAATAAGAACTTAAGATAGATTTAAATAAAAATATTTTTTAAAAATCAGTTCAACTTAAAAAAAAATCATTTTAATTAAAAAATTCAAAAAAAAATGTTTAGCTGATTTTTTAAAAAGAAAAACTGGTTTAACTAAAAAAAATTATAAAAATATCGCTATCTAAAAAAGATGTGAAAAGTCATTTTAATTAAAATTCCTTATAAAAATAGGTTGTTTAAAAAAGCGTTTAGAAAATCAGTTTAATTAATTTAACCAAAAAAATCTGTGTAAATAAGAAAATTCTGAAAAAACAGTTCCACTAAAAATTTAAAATACAAAAACTACTTAAGTAAAGCCTAGAAATACTTTATAAATATTAAATAAATCCTAAAATAAAGAAAAAGAAAACTCTGCACAGTAGAGAAGTTTTGAGTTAAAATAAGTTTTTTATATAATTTTTTAGTTAATGTATTTTCAAAAAATTCTATTTTATAAGTTAAAATATTGAAAAATATAAAATAAATCCAAAATTTTAAAAACTAGAATAAAACAAACCTGTGCGAGGGAGAATTGTTTTTAACTTTAGAATTTATTTAATATTTTGGAAGTGTTTTCTTAGGCTTTAGTTAAAAAAAAAAATTGTCTTTTTAATTTTTATTTAAATTGATTTATAGGATTTTCTTATTTAAACAATTTTTTTAGTTAAATGAATTCGACACATTTTCTTTAATTCTTAATTTAAATTCTGTTAAAGTTCGACCTAGATCTTTTTTAAATGAGTTTTTGTGAGAATAAATTTTTAAGCCTTGTTTAGGTATAGAGGTTTTTATAATATTTTAGTTAAACCGGTTTTTAAACAAAATTAAAGATAATTTTTTTAAAAATTCTTCTTGTTAAAATGATTTTTTTTCTCAAATTTTTAAGTTGAACATATATATATATATATATATATTTAAAATTATATTTAGTTAAATTTATTTTTTAATTAAACATATTTTCACAATATTTTTCTAATGTTGAAATTAAAAAAAAAAAAAGCATTTATCCTATTGTGGTCTCACTTCGCTTGGATATGTGTTGGTAAGGAGTTAAAAAACCTCACTTTCCCATGTCAAGTCGTCTCCGTTGCATTGAGGGCTTGTGAAAGTAATGGTCGGCGTCGCATGTACCACGTAATGTTTTGGCCAATTATCATTTGTCTCTAAATAACAACATTAGTCTTGGATGAATTGGCAGAAAACTATATATCTGTTTAACTTTAAGTTAGTTAAGTCGTCGTCTCATGCTACGCTAGCGTACAGGATATATTAATGGATGATATGTATGTAACATTTATCCTATTGTGATCACTCTTCGCTTGGATATATGTTGATAAAGAGTTAAAAATCTCACTTTCCCATGTCAAGTCGTCTCCATTGCATTGAAGGCTTGTGAAAGTAATGGTTGGCGTCGCATGAACCACGTAATGTTTTGGTCAATCATCATTTGTCTCTAAATAACAACATTAGTCTTGGATGAGTTGGCTAGAGTCCATATATTAGTCAAGTTGTCGTCTCGTGCTAAGCTAGCGTACAATATATATTAATGGGTGATATGTATGTAATATTTATCTTATTGTGATCACACTTTGCTCAAATATATGTTGATAAAGAGTTAAAAAACCTCAATTTCCAATGTCAAGTCATTTTCGTGGCATGAACCACGTAATGTTTTGGCCAATCATTATTTGTCTATAAATAACAACTTAAGATATTTCTCGCCTAGAAAATATGACCAAGTAAAGAAGCTCTGGATCACGTATGAATTTACACTTAATATTATAAACTCAAAATTTTCTCCTTGTATACAAAGTTTTAGACATCATCCAAACTTGATCGTTCACTAAACTCTCGTAAATGTATGATATTATTCCAATTTATTTTCTCCCAAAATAAGAAATAAGCTATTTTTGGTACCAAACATTTAGCAATAACTTTTTAAAACCTTGAAAAATAGCTGACCAGGAGGGATGCTATATCTTAATGTCATCATCTTCTAATGAACAATAATATATATCCTAATTCATTTTCGAGTAATAATACTCATCATCTGTTTTTTTATTATCCTTTTATTATCTTATGATGTGGCATTAGATGATTGAAGACTATTTATTATGTTTTTCTTATGAACCTATCATTTAATAACACATCATGAGATGATGAGAAAAATAATAATAATAAATTAAATCTTTATTTTTAGGGTTAATGGCAAATTCAGTGCTTCAAATTTCACTGGTTTGCAAAAACTCCCTTGGTTTTTCCAACTTGCAACATTTATACCTAAGATTGTAAAATTTCGCAGTTCGCAACTTCCATAAAAAGATTTTGTTAGCTAACGAAGCCTTTTACTAGTGATCCGAGTCAGCAAATCAAAACATGACATGAGCCGTTCCTATTAATTTTTTTCATATCAACTCAAAAAATTATAAAGAAATTAATTAAAAACTTATTTGAATGAAAAAAATATTAGAAAAATATGTTTAAGTTAAAATAATCGATTTAAATGAAAATCATTTTTAAAAACTCTGTTCAACTTGAAACAACAACGAAAAAATCACTTTAATTAAAAAATTCAAAAAACAAATATGTATAGCTGATTTTTTAAAAAGAAAATTGGTTTAACTAAAAAATTTATAAAAATATCGTTATATGAAAAAGATGTGAAAAGTCGTTTTAACTGAAGATGCTTATAAAAATAGGTTGTTTAAAAAACGAGTAGAAAATCAGTTTAGCTCCTATAAAAAAAAATCAGTTTAATTAATTTAACCAAAACAATCTGTGTAAATGAGAAAATTCTGAAAAACCAGTTTCACTAAAAAATAAAATTTCAAAAAACTACTTAAGTAAAGCCTAAAAATAATTTATAAATATTAAATAAAGAAAAAATAAAGAAAAAAGAAAAGTCTGCACGGTGGAGAAGTTTTGAGTTAAAATGATTTTTTATATAGTTTTCTAGTTAATGTATTTTACAAAAATCGATTTTTAAGTTAAAATATTGAAACATATTAAATACATTCAAAATTTTAAAAACTAAAATAAAAAAATATTCTGAGCAAGGAAGAATTGTTTTTAATAGGAGTTTAACCCAACATGACATGAAATTCATAAGTTTGGATTTGATGTTAATAGGTTTGGATCAAAACGATTGATTCGTTAAGATATACTTTAAAATGAGTCAACCAACTTAACCTGAAATCAAGTTGTTTTGAATCTTTTAAACTTTATTTTGAGATTCTAATTTTATTATATAATTTAAGTTGTAATATTAGTATTTCTCAATATGCATATGTTTTTATTATTGAGATTACAATTTTAGACTTATGTTCATATTTGTTACTGTAGGGTTTGTAATATTATGTTATTATATGTTAAAATTTAAAAAATATTGATATTTTTTGTTAATAGGAAGTTTCTTTTAAGATATTATGGCTACTAATAAATACAACTTTAACTTTTATGTAAAATTATGTTAATAAGGTCAAACAATATATGTGTGTTAGTTCAACTAATTTGTATTAAACGGATTTAAATGAGTTGTGCTGTAGACTTATTTTTAATTAATTATTAAACAAATCAAAACGGGTGACACAACACGTTATCTAAATAGGTTGGGCTAGAGTTTGATACGTTTAGCTTAACGGGTCAGGTTTGGGTTGGTCTATATAGTCAAATTTTCATAACTTAACACGACAAGAATACGAACTAAAAATATGATTTGCCACCCGTAGTTTTTAACTTTAGAAGTTATTTAATATTTTAGAAGTGTTTGTTAGGCTTTAGTCGAAATTTTTTTGTCTTTTTAATTTTTACTCAAATTGATTTATAGGATTTTCTTATTTACACAAAAATTTTTAATTAGTTAAATGAGTTAAACATATATTTTTAAAAATCTTTATTTAAATTCTGTTAAAGTTCGACCGAGTTTTTTTAAATAAATATTATTTGTGATAATAAATTTTTAAATCTTGTATGGGTAAAGAGGTTTTATAATTTTTTAGTTAAACCGATTGGAAGGGATATTTGGGCCCTCTGATTTCAGAGCCCATGACTGGAAGGTAGGCCCAACCTATTGCCTTGACCTATAAGATTTATAGTGCAAGACCACATGGTAGATAACACTACTTGTAGGGGGATAACGCCCACGGATTGGGGTAGTTATCCTGGGTAGGATAACATCTATAAACCAGGATAGTTATCCCCTTCTCTTATTAAGGAATCGTTAAGGATAAACACAAGGAACTGGTGATTATTGACTTCCCCAACACTTCAGTTTGCCTTTACAAATAAGCCTATGGAGGTAACAAATGATCACTTGACTTCTTGATATGCTTACACTCAGACTATTTCTCTAACTTAGGCATCGAAATTTCTCCCGGGTGCCCAGTGCCGACCCTTCATTTGTTATAGGTCATCTGAGTGGTTGGTGATATGAAACACGTCCTTTACAATAGTTCTATTTATGGGATCTCTACAGACTTCAGCATGATTTTCGCATGCAACCTACTACAAGATCTTATGCAACACGCTATCAAGAGCATGGAAGAGGTAGAAATGAGACTTGCAGAGGCCGATGAGAAGTTGAAAAAAGTGATGGCAGTTGTCGAGAAATTACAAAAAGAGAACGAAGAGCAAAAGCAGTAGAACACCGATGCACCACCCCTCCAGAACGGGCAGGTAGAAGGAGATGCACACAGTGCGAGGGGAATGAATAATGAAGAGTTGGAAAAGAAGAGACTACATGACAAACTACGCAACCTCATTGACAAATATGAGGAGATGGCAAGAAGAATGGGAGGATCCTCTTCGATGGAAAACCTACTCAACCACATTGACCTTCCTTATAGTGAGAGTGATGGTGGAGCCCCTCACACCTAAGTTTAAGGTTCCTCAGATTGATTTGTACGGTGAGTCATAGGACCCTATAGATCACCTTGAAAACTTCAAGGCATACATGACTTTCCATGGCTTTCCCTGAGAGGTAGGTTGCCGAGCTTTCCCACTGACACTGAAAGGGATAGCACGTGGCTGGTTTAGGACTTTGCGCCCTAGGTCCATTGGTAGTTTCGAGGAACTGGCCAAGCAGTTCCTTATACAATTTATGGCGAGTACGAGGAGCCGCAGACTAGCCGCATATCTACTAACCATTAAGCAAAAAGAAGGGGAGAGCCTAAAAGCCTACTTGACATGCTTCAACATGGAGAGACTGACCACAAATGACAAGGATTATAAGATCATGCTAGTCGCCCTTTTGGGGGGCATTTGGCCTCGTAGCCCGTTTATGGCTAAGTTGGTCAGAAAAACTCCCTCCACCATAAGGGAGTTCATGGACAGAATAGACGACTTTGGAAATGTCGAGGACACATTGCAGGCTCTCTTAGAGCCAAGGAAGTAGGAGGTAAAGTTGGAGACCAAGAACCAAAATGGTTTTAAAGACAAGAAGACTGGGCAGGGTCATCAGGATGAAAGGCGGAAAAGGTACTCCAGTCTATGAGACCAGTGGCGCTGCCTTGTTCACAATAATCTGAGTGTGCAGGAAAACAACCAGGCAATAAGAAAGGAAGAGTGCCCGCCAGTAAGGGGGGCAGCACTACTGCATGTACCACCAATCTGACACCCATTGGATAGAAGATTGCTCTACGTTGAAGAAGAGGGTCGCCAGTTTGGCAGGGAGCAGGGAGCTTCAACAAATGTTGGATGACTATATCAAGCCAAAGAGAGAAGAAGGTCGTCAATGTGAAAATCGGCAGAGTAGAAGCCCCAAACACCAAAGGTCGGAGAGGGAAAGAAGACACAACACCCCCCAACAACCAGGGGATCAAGACCAAACACCTCTTGGTGAGATATGTACCATAGCATGAGGGTTAGCCAACGGGGGTGTAATAGCATCCAACAAGAAGGCTCTCGCCCGCAAAACAAGGTACCACAAAGTGTATATGGTGGATAAGCCCCCCAAGCACCCGATGTTGAATGCAACCACTACTATTTCATTTGGAGACGAAGACTGCCAAAGGGTTCTATACCCTTACGAGGAAGCCCTAGTTGTCACCTTGTTGATAGTCAACTACACAACCAGGCAGATCTTAATCGACAACGGGAGCTAATCTAACATTTTCTTCTGAGATGCTTTCACCATGATGGGCATTAGCCTTGACAAGTTGTGCCCATTGCCATCTCCCCTCAAAGGGTTCTCAAGAGAAGCTGTTCAACCCATGGGTGCCATTGCCTTGCTAGTCACAGTTCGCCAAGGCACCCACATGGTCACCACATTGACGGACTTCCTAGTGGTCAAAGCTCCATCATCCTATAACGCCATATTGGGGAGGCCAACTCTCAACCACTTGAAGGTAGTCACCTCCACTTACCATTTGAAGATGAAGTTTCCAAATGAAGCAGGAATCGGTGAGGTTTGTGGTGAGAAAATCCTAGCGCAAGAGTGCTATGTTCAAGAGTTAAAGGCGGGGGCACCTACAATGTGTATGGTGGATAGAAGTAATGGATGAAGAAAACCTGATGCAAGTTGAAATAAATGAACCTTTAGAAATAGTGGCCCTTTACCCAAAATGCCCAAACGCCATTATATGGTAAGTGGAGGTGCCCCCGCTTACCTAAAACACCCAAAACAAGGTACCACAAAGTGTATATGGTGGATAAGCCCCCCAAGCACCCGATGTTGAATGCAACCACTACTATTTCATTTGGAGACGAAGACTGCCAAAGGGTTCTATACCCTCACGAGGAAGCCCTAGTTGTCACCTTGTTGATAGTCAACTACACAACCAGGCAGATCTTAATCGACAACGGGAGCTAATCTAACATTTTCTTCTGAGATGCTTTCACCATGATGGGCATTAGCCCTGACAAGTTGTGCCCATTGCCATCTCCCCTCAAAGGGTTCTCAAGAGAAGCTGTTCAACCCATGGGTGCCATTGCCTTGCTAGTCACAGCTCGCCAAGGCACCCACATGGTCACCACATTGACGGACTTCCTAGTGGTCAAAGCTCCGTCATCCTATAACGCCATATTGGGAAGGCCAACTCTCAACCACTTGAAGGTAGTCACCTCCACTTACCATTTGAAGATGAAGTTTCCAACTGAAGCAGGAATCGGTGAGGTTTGTGGTGAGAAAATCCTAGTGCAGGAGTGCTATGTTCAAGAGTTAAAGGCGGGGGCACCTACAATGTGTATGGTGGATAGAAGTAATGGATGAAGAAAACCTGATGCAAGTTGAAGCAAATGAACCTTTAGAAATAGTGGCCCTTTACCCAAAACGCCCAAACGCCATTACGACGGTCGGGACTAGGCTCTTGCCATAATACTGGGAGGTGTTAAAGCAGTTGCTGATCAAGCAAAACTTGTGCGTCAACCCAGAGGCAAAGAAGGTACGTCATAAGAGAAGGTCGTTTCATACAAAGAAGTGCACGACCATAGCTGAGGAAGTAGAGAGACTTTTAGCAGTGGGGTTCATAAGAGAGATGTACTACCTAGAGTGGCTCTCCAATGTAGTGCTAGTCAAGAAAGCAAATGGGAAGTGGAGAATGTGTGTAGACTTCATTAACCTTAACAAAGCCTGCCCCAAGGACAGTTTCTCACTTCTACGAATTGACATCATCATTGACGCCACTACAAGGCACAAGGTTCTGAGCTTCTTGGAAGCTTACTCAGGGGACAATCAGATCTGAATGAGTAAGGCAGATGAGGAGAAGACGACATTCATCACTGACAGAGGCCTTTACTACTACCGAGTGATGCCTTTTGGTTTGAAGAATGCTTGAGCGACATACTAAAGGCCGCTAAATTGGATGTTCAAGTGTCAAATTGGCAAAACTATGGAGGTATATGTTGACAACTTGTTACTGAGGAGCAAAGAGCCTGCTAGGCACCTAGCAGACCTCAGAGAATCCTCTGCAGTGCTACACAAGTACAAAATGAAGTTAAACCTAGCTAAGTGCGCTTTCGGGCTCAACTTAGGCAAAATTTTGGGCTTTATAGTCTTGGAGAGAGGCATTAAGGCAAACACTAAGAAGATTGACGCTATCTTAAATATGGCGCCACAATGGAGAATTAATGATGCCCAAAGACTGGCAAGAATGGTGGCCGCCTTAAATAGGTTCTTGTCAAGATCCACGGATAAGTGTCTCTTTTTCTTTAGGGTCCGACGGAAGGCACATCTATGGAATGAAGAATGTGACCAAGCCTTCTAGGAGCTAAAGCATTACTTGGTCAAACCACCCTTACTAAAGCAGCCCAACCAAGGGGACACCTTGTATGTGTACATGGCAGTGTCATCTCTTGTCGTTTAAGCAGTCCTAGTCAAAGAAGAATGAACAATATAGGTGCCAGTTTACTACACAAGTTGTGCACTGAAAGACGCTGAGGCAAGGTACTCGCGGATGGAGATGTTAGTGTTTGCACTAGTGACAGTTGGCAGGAGGCTGCGACTGTATTTCCAAGCCCACCCTATCAGGGTATTGAAAAAGCACCCCTTGGGATGATACAACAGAAGTTGGATAGCTTAGGAAGACTGGTCGCGTGGTCAATAGAGCTCAGTAAGTTTGATATTAACTACATACCCAAGAGTGCAATAAAAGGGCAAGCCCTCAGCGGGGTAGGGAAGGATTAAAATTGGCCACACACTAACTAGCAAAGACCCTCATTGGGGTAGGGAAGGATGGAAACTGGCTAGCTGCCCACATACCGTGAGCCAGCGGGGTAAGAAACCACGTGGGTGTAGATGGTGCAAAACTAGTTAATTTCCTATGTGCAGGCACAAATAAAACTAGCGGGGTAACTGGAAGGGATATTTACCCCCCCCCGAGGCGGTTGCGAAGCCAATTACTGGTAGGAAGGCCCAACTTGTTGCCTTGACCTATAAGATTTATGGCCTAGATAGTTGACCGATAAGTGCAAATGCACTTTTTGTTTTTCCTTTTATTTTAATCATTTTTTTAATATATCTTTAAACATTTTTAAAAAGTAAAAAAATACTAATTCACTAGTAGTCACTTTCTTAATTATTAAATAAAAAAATAAAAAATTCAGTCGGTCACTTTTTCTATTCAAATAGCATTTTCCTTTTTTTAATGTTGAAATTTAAAAAAAAATATTGATAAAGATCATATGGGTCATCTCTATTAATTGATTTGCTGACACGTGTCACTCACAAAAGGTATCAAGTTATTAGTTGACTTATGGTATTTTTATGAAAATTACGAATTGCAAAATTTTGAAATGTTGAGATAAAACATCATCAATAAAACAAGAAAGTGATCAATAAAACCATTATCTAAAATACTAATGTTAGATATAGTTTGGAGTACGTAAGTATCATGTAATCTTTTTGAAAAAGAGTGAGTCTAATATTAATTTTTTTTCATATGTATTCTATTTTACACATTTTTTTTAAAGGGATTACACAACATTTGCATACTTTATGACTGTAAATATCATTTCGGAGTTAGAAAGAGAACAAAGATCAGGAAAAGAAATGGAGGAAAGGAATTTTACATGATTTCATTCACTCAACGAGTATGAGATGTATTTAAATTAGTCTTGGATGAGTTGGCAGGGGACCATATATATGTTTAACTTTAAACTAGTCAAGTCGTCGTCTCGTGTTAAGCTAGCATATAATATATATTAATGGATGATATGTACGTAACATTTATCCTATTGTGTTCACACTTCACTCGGATATATGTTTATACGGAGCTAAAAAAACCTCACTTTCTCATGTCAAGTTGTTTCTGTGGCATTGAAGGCTTGTGAAAGTAATGGTCAGCATCGCATGAACCATGTAATGTTTTGGCCAATCATCTAAGCTAGCTTACAATATTATGACCATATGTTATTTCTGAATAAGTCAAGTTGTCATCTCATGCTAAGCTAGTGTACAATATTAATGATGGTTTATATGTAGGTAACACCTTGGGAAATCTGTTCTCCTATCCTGTTCACGTATTCTCACTTTGCTCAGACATATAAATTATGCTAATAAAGAGTTAGACAGTTTTAGATATAAAAAGTATTTCATTTAATATTATTTTATTATTATGATATTTTCAAATTCTCGCATAAAATATAATAAAAAATATAATTTTTTTAAAATTTTAAATAATAATAATATAAAAAAATAATATTTTAACTATATTTTATTTAATTTTCAACTTTTATCTCAATTCATCTTATCTCAACTCACTATCCAAACTGATGCACCTTAAAAAACCTCACTTTCCAAAGTCAATTCGTTTCCGTGGCATTGACTACTCGTGAAAGTTATGGTCGTCGTCACATGAACCACATAATATTTTGGCCAATCATAATTTGCTTCTAAATAAATTTTTAAGATATTCATGTATTTCTTAAAGAAATGATTTATACAATCTCTTGGAAAAGAAAAAGAGATAGATATGTAAGGAAATCATGTATCGCTTTAAGATTTAGGTGTCTTTTGGATGTTGAGGTGAGAAATTTATAAATAATAGTGAAATAATTTGTAAATAGTAATGAAATAGTTTGAGATAAGATATTTTATAGGATTTCGAGAAAATAGAAAAAAAATTGAATAAAAAAATTATAAAGTTAAAATATCGTTAGAATATAGTTTTTAATCTAATTTTTGTTTTGAAATTTAAAAAAAAAAGAATTGTTTTTTATGTTTTGTTCGAAAATTTGAGAAAGTTGTTGGAAGGACAAATTTGTCCCAAGGCAGGTTGAACCTAGTCCGATTATCAGAGTTAAGGGCCCAGTGTTGGCTCCCCATACAGTTAGGAGAAGGCTTGGGCTAGCATGGGAAAAGATTAAATGACCTCTGTCAAGGCACGCCTTCGGCCACACCATATCGAATGATTAAATATAAGTCGAGATCTCTAACAAGGAGCACCACATTAAATGCGATGTGACATCGCCCCTAGACACAAAGGCTCAAATGAGTCGAGAGCAAAGTTTTAAAATCCATTCTGATTGAAGTATTTGAATAGAATATTTTGGTACTGATATGTTTCACTGTACTGTTTCGGAATAGTCGTTATATAGATAATTATATATATAAATTGCATTCCAAAACACTGAAAATAAATTAACAATTTAAAATTTTTAATAGCAGTTAAGATTAGGGGATCTGATTTCATGATTAACTATGTAATGAGTTATTAATTAGCATCTTATCAATACCTCCCAAGCTGAAGTTGGAAGACCTGAATGCTTAACAGTCTTCTCTGCCTCTCCCTCACACCAAAAAAAGCCTCCAGATATGATTTTTGCTAGCTGAGATCTCAGCTTCCTTCTCCTTCTTCCTCTCTTTTCCTTTTTTCTTAGTTTATTTTTCTTCATTCAAAGTTGAAAAAGTCAGATATACAGTTTTTCGACAACTCTTGAGACAACGTAGCACAAGAAGACCCTTAGATTGCAAATTGTTTGGAGGATAGTGGCGCGGTTTTGCAAAATATCACATGTGGTCCTCATGGGCCACTCAAAACTGTCATTCAGGTAGCTTTTCTCACCACATACACCAGATTACAGGAATCACCACTACTAGATCTTTCAAATCTGTCTTTTGTGGCTAAAAAGAGAAAAGCTTCATAGCCATCACAAATTTTGAAGTCTACCGAAGTTTGTCCAAACTATAATCCATTCTTTTTCATTCTTATTCTCTTTATTATATAGTTAAAATTAAAAAAAAAAAAAGTTCTTTCTTGGACGGTTTATCCATAGAGGTTAAGTCCTCCATTTCTATGAAGTGTGAGGTTGAGTCTCTGTTTAGGTAGAGTACTGTCTCTTGAATGTTTGTCTCTAGAGAGTATCAACAGTAGTGAAATCCAGACCAGTCTAACAGTGTATTGGTAGAGCTCCAAATGTTTGATATGAGGATTGCACGTATCCGATCATAGATGTAAGTTTCTCTTGATAAATGAATGATGATATTTTTCTTAAAATAAAAAAGTCGTAGGAAACCTCTAGGTCCTTTTTATTTCTCACTTTTCTAACTTTTTTGATATGACTATGGCGTTTCAATATTTTGAAAAACCAAAAACCAAAATTTGAGAGAGAGAGAGAGAGATTAGGGATTAGAAATTTAAACTCAAATAGGATAAATTCAGAAAGAAAAAAAAAATAAAGAGAGAAATAAGGCCTTGTCGAGTAGAGAAATTACGGATTACAAATTTACGCTCAAATCTGATGAGTTATGAAAGAAGAAATATGTTTGCACCTCACAACATCTTTTGAATGGAAGGAATATTCCAAATGCAGCTCCATTCATTTTCAAGATTCGAAATCTTCAGCTCAACTCCCCGTCAAAGAAAAAACTCAAAACTTCAGTTTCGGTTTTAGAGGGAGGGGCTTCGGCTCCTCCCTCCCCTCCTCTCTTTATTTTCCTTCTCCTCCTCGTTCTCGTCTTCCGGTTATTAGATTTGTAGTGTTTTCGGCTTTGTTTTTGTGTGTTTCTCAGGCCAAAAACGGGTGGAGCACCGTTCGCGTCTTTCCCGCAGTAGCACGTCCACACGCGCACCTCCGGGATGAAGCCTAGCTGCCGATCTTCAAGACTTCCAAATTCGGCGTCCATCGGAGTGGCGCCGTAGCCCGCACGCGCGGGTCGTAGTTTCTGGACCCCGTCGGCGCGTGGTCACCACGCACCACTGAGGAGCCCTCTGCCGGCGCCACGTTCGGATTTTTTGGACTCCTTATCTCCGGGACTTCCAAGATCGCCCGTCAGCTTGTCCGCGAGTTCCTGTTTTGTTCACTGTTCTTCCTTTTGTGTTTTTTGGCCTGTTTTTTCTGTTTCTTTTTCAGTTTTTGTTTGTTTTTCTGCTCCTTGTGTACTGTTGACTGGTGTGAGGTGTTTTATTTTTGGGTCGATCGCTTCTGGGGCCTAAGCATTTTGAGACTGGTTTTTGATGTTACGGCCGGTAGCAGTACGGCCATTGTCCGTGCGAAAACTGGGTGCTCGTGCCAATTCTTGAGGTGCCGTTGTCTGCAGTGGACGAGAGACTCAGGGTGACACCGAACCTGTGGATCAGCAGATTTGGTAGTTGTTTTCGCTTGTTTTTTAGGGTGTTTTTCAGTCTCTTTTTTGTTTTGGCTGTTTGACCTCAGTGTCTATGGCCGTGGCCCTTACTCTTTCTCCTGGCGAGATTAGAGGGGATGGAAATTTCTGGGTAACAGATATTTCCCCGATTGGTGTGAACTCTGTGTGAAGTTAAGACAATGACTACCATAAAGAAATTTATGTGAGGATGAGCCTTTTAGCTGCTGTTTAGTTGGCCTATTATTTGAAATTTATAAGTCTTTCTACAAATTGTAATATGTCACATTTGTAACTTCGGTTCTTTAATGAGAAGAGTTCGATTGTTTCAAAAAAAAAAAAGAATGGAAGGAATATTTGAGGTGACTTGTCATCGCAGGGTAGGAAAAAAAGAAATATCAAGAGTAAAAGTTTGTCCCTTTTTTCAAAATATTTACCAAACTGCTAATATCTTTAAATCTGGAACGAAATATGTATTTCAGCCGAAACATCGGAATCCAGCTAGAATGGACCGGAACAGGCTGGAACGGCTGGAATTTGAGCCAAAACGGAACAACCAATTAACTCGTGCCAGTTACTAATCTGGCAAGAAAAATTCCAGTCATTCATGCTGGAACAGAACAGAAATAAAAACAATGGTCGAGAGCCCCCGACAGGGAGTACTACATTAAATGCGATTGTATTTTGTTTTTTCACCAAAACTAGTGTTTCATGTTGGAGCCCAATTGTGATGTGGCCTTAGCCAATTGCGTTTTACCAAACGCAAAGACTACTTAAAGTATAACTAGAACTTTTTGTAACTAAAAAAAAATTAGTAAGAGTATGCTCCAACTTCGTTTCTTTTTAATGGTACCAATAATTTAAATAATGATTTTTTAAAAGGAAAATATAAGCTTATAGTTATTTTACGACTTTATATTAGATGAAGATTAGTTTTGTAAAATTGAAATTTACTTATAATAAAGTGACATGTTTGTATTGATTAGCTGTAAAATAATTGTAAAAGATCTGTAAATAAGGTCTAGTTTGTTTTCGAAAAATATCTCATCTCATCTCATTTCAATTTCATCATTACACTTTTCTAAATTTCAATACAAAATAAAATAAACAATTCAATTTTTTTAAATACATCTCATCTTCTCTCACATAATCATTACAACTTTTTCAAATTCTAATACAAAATAAAATAAACAATTCAACTTTTTTAAATCTTAAAATAAAAATAATATTAAAAAATATATTCTAATAATACTTTATTTTATTTTTTAATTTTAATCTCAACTCATCTCATTTTATATCTGAAAATAAACGAAACCTAAATCATTTCTTTTTCTAGAAAAAAATAGTTCTCCAAGAATGATATATTTTTTTATATATTTTTTTAAAAATATAAGCAACTTCCTATTTGCTGAGAAAAAAGAAAAAACTAAACTTCCTATTCTTGAGACCAAGTATCCCCCTCCTCAACATCATCTCCACCTAGCTTCTTCATCTTCTTGATATCGAATGATCATTGGGTTTTTTACAAACTAAACAAGTATAAAATAAAAAATAATAACTAATTACAAATTACAAATTACAAATGAGTTCATGGACATATTAAAGAATTAACTAATATTACTTTTAATCTATTATTAATATAATATTATCTGGACCTACAATTTTATACACATAATCATATATATGCTCGCGTGTCAACTATTACAATGATGAAAATTTTGAATTTCGAATTGAAAAGAAAAACCCTAATAAAATAAAGTAAATTATAAATACTCAATACATATAATATTATCCATATTTTGGACAAGTTTGGAGAGTGAAATGAGTAGAAAATTTTGTGAATAACAAAAAAATAATTTGTATTTAGTAGTGAGATAGTTTGAGTTAATGTTTTATGAAATTTTGAGAATGAAGAGAAAAAGTTGAATAAAATTATTATAAAATTAAAATATTATTTATTTAAAAATTGAATAAAATTATAATAATTAATTTAAAAATATTTATATTTAAATGATGCTTAAAAAAATAATAAAATAAAATAAAAACTTTTTTTCCCTTAATACATACACATTTAACATGATTTCTTTTAAGAAGAGAGGAAATTTGATGAGTTGGTGACGTGACAGTAGATAAAGAAGCCCACCAATGTTTCGACCCAGTTTCTTTTGAGCTGCAAACCGCCATGGCTTCATCAATTTGACCGCTTACTTCCTTCTCATTTTGCCTTTTCTTTCTCTCTCTCCCTCCCTCTCTCCCCTGATTGCATTGGGTTCATGTTCCTTTTGCACGATCCAAACCACTCAATCTCTCGAAGATCATACACCTATCTCTTGATAAAATCATGCATTGGTCATCCATTTTTTGACGGAGACAAGATACTCCGTTTGAACCAGCCAGTGATCATTGAGATTTGAATCTCTACTGGTGGTTTCTTTTTTCCATTTGTTCCTCATTTGGAAATCTGATTTTGAGGGTGTGGGTAATTTTGATGAGAGGCCAAAGCAGGAGAAGAAAGCATAGGCATCTATGAAGACTGGGGCATGCAAGTCGCCTCCGCATTATCGCCTGATGCAGTTATCGCTTGCGCTTCGTCCTCTTCGCCTTCCTAACGGTCTTTTCAGATGGAATGGCAGATCCTGCTAGCCATGGGAAACATGAGCGAGACATTGAGCAAGTCAGTTTTCCTTCACTCACCCCTTATTATTTGTATCTTTTTCTCAAGTCTTCTGTTTGGTTTAGAGAAATTTGAGGGAGTGGTTCTTTTCCTCAATTTATTGTATCAAGTAACAAATGTGTTGTGAAACATTAATGATTTTCATAACTTGTTTTAGTTTTTTAGGTGTTTTTGTTGCAGGGATGTTAATTAGTGATTGGGAAAACAGTACTCTGGATTGATTGTCTTTCATGTCGTAGTTTTTATTAGCATCAAATTATGCTCATAATGGAAGATTTTGACGGTGTATGTTGGGCTTGTATAAATATGTGGTCAAAGGGATTTTAAATGAATAGCATGACACACCCATGATCAAATTTCTAGATGATACTTTTTTAATACGCTCAAGTCAAAACAAAAGGATATTGAAAACAAAAATGCAGAAGGTAAGAGGATATGAAAATATTGGACAGTTTCTTTCCTCAGGCAATCAAGGCAAGGCAGGTTGAATGAAACCCTGGCTGCAAAGTAAATTTTTCCAGCAAGGATTGAGTTTTGGAATATATTTTCAAAAATACCTCTTAGATCTTCATGCTTAAGATGTGAAGATTACTCAAATTTAAGTCTGCATAGAGTATGCAGATGCATTTTTTCTTAAAAGTCATTAGAACGTATAGAATTTCTCTGAATTTAACACATCTACGGTGAATATTTTATGGTTAAAGGAAGTACAGGAACCAAGATACAAGGATTGTATATGTAGGCCAAAGTTATGTACAGTGGAATTTTACTTTCCTAATTGTAATGCAGCATTGACTATGATGCAGCTAAGAATTACAATTAATGGGGATAAAGTAATTATAGCTGTGACTAGGGAACCAGAGACGAAAAATGGAAGTACGAAAACCTTCTTGGATTTATAATTAGACCAAAAAGGTTAACAGCCCACACATAAATGCAGTGGAAAAATAATTTGGGAGAACTACCATTTGGAAATGACAAAATCTCCTACTTCTATAATGGATTAGCAAAGGTCAACAATAAAAATAATTCTGAAATAATTATTGTACTGATGTTTTTATTTCTTTTACTTACCAAGACAAAATAAATTATTAATAAAGGCCTACGTATGTGATCAATGACTGTATCCCTTAGGAATATTTTGTGTGTATTTGATGTCCCACTACTAATTTGGCTTACAGTTTACTGTTTCACTGATCTAGAGCTGTTAAAACAAGTGATTTCTAGAAGTCACACTTGTTTAACACAAGAACTTATGCATAGTTTAAACAAACAGGTGAGAGGAGGTAACAGATCTAATTCAAATAGAGAGGGTGGTGCGATAGCTTGAGAGGTGCATGAGGCGATTTTGAGTTCTCTTTTTGGGCAGTTCTGCTTTCTACATGATTCCCTTTTGGGTATCGATTTTTTTGAATTGTGCTCCTAGGGTTGGCCATGTCAGCGCCCGTTACCCCTTTGACGGCGATGCCGTTGGCGAGGCCAGTAGCATTTGGTGTCTCAAATACTTCCTCTTATGCCCAGGCATTGATCAAACAAAGTGAATCTTCTGGTTTTAAAATCCCTATGCGATTTCCTATGGATATCAATGGTGAATTGGGACTTATTTTCACAGAACCTGAGATGGTGAAGGCGGTAGAGGATTTTCGGTTTGCACTAGTCATGAAGTTTATGCATGCTTGACCTTCAATAGACAATATTTGTTTGGCAGTTGTGAAGATGTGGGGTTTGGTGGAGATTCCCACAATCAGTTTTATGGATGATTATCATGTACTTATCCAAATGAAAAATGAACGTGATTTTGTGCATGGATGGGCACGTGAAGGACGAATGATGGAGGGGTATTTTTTTCGGTTGTTCAAGTGGACAAAAGATTTTGACTTGTCTAAGGAATCTCCATTGGCTCTTCAATGGATTTATTTACCAAGGCTGCTGATGCATCTATATAGAACGGACTGCTTGCAAATTCTTGCCACTTGGTTTGGCCGTTTTCTTGGAATGGATAATGCCACTCTTAATCGGACTAGGGCCTTGGGAGCGAGAATATGTGTTGAAGTAGATTTATCCATAGAGCTGGTGCAGGATTTCCCGATAATTTTTTCCTCCACAAAGCGCATTTGGCAAAAGGCTCAGTATGAACGAGTAGGATTCTATTGCACCAAATGTTTTTGTCAAGGACATACTTCAGTCATCTACAGGGTTGGTGAGGGGCGGAAGGAAGATTTCAAGCAAAAAGGAAAAAAGATGTGGCAGGCGAAAATGCAACAGGGGGGACGACCTACATGCCATTCCAATGATTTTGGTTCAGACCAATGATGAGGGACCTAGTCAAAAGACTGTGGGAGAGGCTGTTTTGAAGCCTACTGATGATGGCCAGAATACAAAGGTGCTTGTGGAAAACAACAAGGGAGGATCAACGCAGGAAAATAATAAGGGAGGATTAACGCAGGAAAATAATAAGGGAGGATCAATGCAGGAAAACAATAAGGGAGTATTAATGCAAGAAAATAATAAGGGAGGATCAACGCAGGGAAAAAATAAGGAAGGATCAATACAGGAAATTGTGAAAGGCTATGCTTTGCTTGATGACGGGGAGAAGGATTATCAGAGTAGTGAGGAGGATTGTGAGAAAGTCTAGTGTGATGTCGACCCTAGCACGTCCAAAAAAATTTTGGCATCTCAGAGTGTGGCCATGCCATCGCCAACATTGCATATAGAGACTAGCGTTCCTATTTTAGATGCATCAGTTCACGTTGAGGAGGGTAAGGACATTGAGGTCATGCAGGGCTCTGTTTCTGATAGAGAGGAAGGGGAATGTATGTCATTGTTGGGGAAGGAAAAAGACTACGTTTCGGATGTGGAACACCACCAACCTTCTGATAAATCGAAAGAAAATTTATCTAAGGCAGTTCGTAAGTCTCTACGGGTTCATACCCGCCCTCAAAAAATCAATCTATGATTGAAAACATTTTTTTCTGGAATGTGCGTGGGTTAGGTAGGTCTCATGCAAGATTGAAAAGTTTAATTTCTAAGAATCCTTTTGTTAAGGTAGATCAAATGTCTTTTCTTGGCATTTTTCTTAACTTTCCTCATCACCATTCCAATGAGGTAGGCGGGGGAAAGCTATGGATTTTCTGGAAGGTTCATAATGCTTTTGAGATTTTATGCCGCTCAAATCAAATGATTACCCGTTGGTTTGAGATCAATAACAAAATAATTTTAGTGTCATTTGTCCATGCAAAGTGTACATATATTGAAAGAAGAGCTCTCTAGTAGGATTTAGAAGAGGTGCAAGTGGTGGATCATCCATGGGTTGTGATGGGGGATTTTAATTCTATTCATTATGACTCGGAACGTGTTGATGGCAATCCTAGGCCGTTGGTTTCTATGGTGGATTTTAACGATTGTCTTGATCAGTGTGGTCTATTTGATCTTTCTAGCAGAGGGAATGACATGTTGTGGTGTAATGGGCATGAAGGGAGTTCTAGAAGTTGGGCAAAACTGGATAGAGTGGTTATAAACAATGTTTTTTCCTCCATTTTTGCGTCTGCGCAGCTTGTGTATTTAAGAAGGAAAACCTCGGATCATTGTCTGGTGGTTGCTCAGTTCAACAGGTTGCACATGGCTTATGGTCCATCCTCTTTCCAGTTTCAGAATATGTGGTGTTCACATGAAGGTTTTTTGGCTTGTGTTGAAGAGGTCTGGAATAGGCCTGACTCAGCTACTGGGTTGATGAAGCTGGCTTCCCGTCTTAAACGAATAAAAGTGGCCTTATGTGCCTGGAACAAAAATGTCTTTGGCCAGGTAGAGGTTATCGTGAAGGAGTTAGAGACACACCTGGATAATCTTGAGCATAAACTTCAGCTAGGGTATTCTCAGGAAGTTGAAGCAGATTTATTGGTGATCAAAATAGAGTTGCAGATGTGGGAGCATAGAGAGGCAACATGGCTTAGTCAGATTGCCAAGAAAACTTGGATGCTTGAAGGAGACCAACATACGAGGTTCTATCACGCAGTGATCAATCAACGCCGCAAGTTAGGTTTTATCTCTCATATGCTGCTGTCAGATGGGCGTGTGCTGGAAAATGCAGAGGTTGTTCATCACAGAGCTACCAACTATTTTCAGGAATTTCTTACAGAGGCTAAGAGAGTGGAATTTGCAAATCTTTCGTCGATCATTGATCCAGTCATTTTAGCCCTTGATAATGAGATGTTGTGTAAAGCACCGACTAAGGAGGAGGTCAAAGAGGTAGTGTTTTCCATACCTAAGCAAAGTAGTCCAAGTCCGAATGGGTTTGGTTCGGCTTTCTTTATTGCTTGCTAGGATATTGTTAAACGGGATGTGAATGAGGCAGCACAAGAATTTTTCCATGGGGTGCCACTTCCCAGGTTTTTTTCCTCCTTTTTTATTGTCCTTATCCCAAAGGTGCAAGATCCTGCGAGTTTTGATAAATTTCTTCCTATTAGTTTATGCTCGGTGGCTTACAAGATTTTTTCGAAAATTATTGTCAAAAGAATGAATCGGTTTTTACATATGTTGGTTTCCCAAGAACAAGATGCTTTTGTGCCAGGTAGAAGTATTTTTGAAAATATTATGCTTGCACAGGAAATGATTCACTCATTGAATAAGAAAATTTTGGGTGGAAATGTGATGCTGAAAATTGATATGAACAAAGCATATGATTGTGTAAACTGGGGTTTTTTTATTGGCAGTTCTTAAAGCTTTCAGATTCTCTTCTAATTTTTGTCAATTAGTAGGGGAGTGTATGAAGTCTCCCTGGTTCTCAGTGATGATGAATGAGACTTTTAAAAGTTTTTTTCAACTGACTCGTGGTTTGAGGCAAGGTGATCCACTATCTCCTTATTTATTCATTGTGATGGAAGAAGTTTTGACGTGGCTCTTAAATAAGAGTGTTGAAGAAGGTTGGATTGGTAGGTTCTATCATCCGGCGAGGACTCCTTTGGTTTCACATTTATTATATGCCGATGACCTCCTAATTTTTGTGAATGGTGGGAAGCGTTCTATTAGAAGACTCGTTGAGATTCTTGGGATTTATGAAAAGTGGTCGAGGTAGGATCAACAAAGAAAAATTGGCTCTTTACCTGTCTAAAAATATCTCCTCAGCTGGGGTATGTGCAATATTGAGGCTAACTGGATTTCGGGAAGGGAATTTTTCTACTACTTATTTGGGTGCTCCACTTGTGTCGGGGAGATTGGCGTCTAGAGTTTTTGAGCTGTTTGTTGATAAAGTTAGACATAAGGTTGCATTTTGGAAGTTTAAACTCCTTTCTCAAAGGGGTAGGTTGATTTTGCTCCGACATGTATTATCGAACATGCCGATTCATTTCCTTTCTGTGATAACTGTGGTGTTGGCTACTATAAATCACATTAATTCCATTTTATATCCAGTTTTTTGTGGGGGAGTGTTAATGGCTTGAAGAAAATGAAATGGAGAGCCTGACCGAAATTGTGTATGCCTAAGGAGGAGGGTGGTCTGGGTCTGCGATATTTTACGGAGGTTCAGCGTGCCCTTAATATGAAATTTGCATTTCATCTGATGTCCACTAGTTCTTTATAGGATGACTTTTTCAGGGCAAAATATATGAAGGATAGACATGCTTCTTTTGCTGCTACAAACAACAAGGGGTCCCGCCTATGGAAATCTATTATCTTAGTGTTGCCCGAGGTGTCTAAAATTTTCAAATTGTTAGTGAAAGGAGGGAATGCCTCTTTCTAGTATGACAAATGACTTGCTTTGGGGCCACTTTCGGTGAGGGTAGAGGACATCGCTAATCCTAAGCTATGGATTAATGAATGTTGGTAAGGAAATGGTTGAGATGTGGGCCTTTTAACAGAGCTAGTGGGGGAGGAGGCCACCATGGAAATTATACAACATACTTAGGTGGGAAACACAGGGCCTGACATCTTTGTGTGGAAACCATCTAAGGATGGCAATTTCTCGACAGCTACCGCTTGGGAAGTGGTTCGAAGGAAGGGTGATCGAATGCAATGGAAAGATTGGATTTGGCATCGGCTTTTACCTAAGAAAACTTCCGTGTGTGTTTGAAAAGCTTATTTCCATTGCCTTGCAGTAGACAAGAGGGTGAAATCTAGAGGTGGTGCGATGGCGTCGGCCTGTGATTGCTGTGTTCGGAAATCAAGTGAGATGCTAGATCACATTTTATGCTTAGGAGAACTGGCAATGAAGATTTGGGAAACTGCTAGTGACATCATGGGTGTTCCTTGTATGAGGCAGAGGACTTGGAGGGCTAGATTCATGGTGTGGTTCCATTGTGCCAGAAAAGCATCAATTAAAGGTATCCTTACTGGTTTATTGCCATGTTTGATCACCTAGAAGCTTTGGTTGAGAAGGTGCAAAGCTAGGATGGAGGGGGTGAAGGATAGTGAGACACAGGTTTGGTGGTCTATTAAATACTGGCTTTGGTTTCTTGCTGGTGAGATTAATTTTTCTGGGTAGATTTCTACACAGGACAACCGGCTTTTGGAGGAGCTTCAGGTTGATATTCCACTTCAGAGGTAGCGTAGACAATTTTTGGTCGCTTGGAAGAAACCTCCTACAGGTTGGGTAAAATTAAATTGCGATGGGAGTTGCTGTGGAAACCCGAGGAGTTCTAGGGGGGCAGTGATACGAGATGATTTCGAAAATGCAAGGGGAGTTTTTTCTGTTCATTTTGGTCTTGGCACCAATAATTGAGCTGAGTTAAGGGTTATTACTGAGGGGATTGTGTTGTAAAAGAGGCTTAATTTTTTTAATGTGATTATTGAAAGTGATTCTAAGGTTGTAGTTGATTGGCTCTGTGCAGGGAGGTGTCTTGTGTGGTACTTATGGGATTATTGGGAAGAACTGAGGTTTGCTCTTGAAGGGATCCAGTATTTTATAGTGCATCAATTTCGGGAAGGTAATCAAGCGGCAGATTTTTTAGCGCGGCAAGGTCAATTGGGCTCTAATTCTATTTATTATAACTATGGCCAGCTACCAAGGATTTTAAAGGGCATTGTCAAGATTGATAAAATGAGCCTCCCGGCCATTCGTATGTCATGGGTTGTGTGGTTCATTTTTCTTTTAGGCCTGTTTAGTAGTTGTGTTGGTTTGGTTGTTTTATTTTGGTTGGATACAAGGGATGGTTTTAGTGCTTTTTCTGTAAATCCCTAGTGTCGGTCTTGTTACCACGGTATTGCCATAAGTGAGGGTTTTTAATAAAATTGGGATGGGGTCACTTTTAGACATGTGGCCTCCGGCTCTTTTTCAAAAATATGTGAGAGGAGGTAACGTTTTGATTAAGGTGGGTTTTGCCAAAGCATATGATAGCCTGAACTGGGACTTCCTGGTTAATATTTTGGCGGCTTTTGATTTTTCTCCTGATGTTTGCAGTTTGGCAGAACAGTGTGTCACTTCAGTTTGGTACTCGGTAGTGATGAATGACAAGATGATCCATTATCGCCATATCTCTTTATTTTAGCAAAAGAGTTTCTTTCTAGATTATTGAAGGAAAAATAGGATAGCCTGAATTTTGGCGAATGGTGATGAACTGCGTGCAAGTGGTTTTAAAGCACTCAAGATGGAAGGTAAAAGATGGGAAGGTTTCCTTTTGGTGGGACAAATGGTCTGAATTGGAGCCATTGGGGTTGAATAGAGACAATATCACCTCTCCAAAGTTAACCTTACAGGAGGTTAAATCAGAAACTGGTTGGAATGAAGAGTGCTAATTTCTCTTATTGGCCGTGAGGCAACTTTGGAAGTCTTAGCCAAACTTGGCAACTAAGGGTTTTGACAAAATTTTCTGGGAAGGGACAAAAAAAGGTTCCTTCTCAGTGAGTAATGCTTGGGAGTGTATCAGGGAAAAGGCCCAAGAGGTACCTTGGATGAAGTGGGTTTGGCATCCAGCTCTTCCTAAGAAAATCTCTGCTATTATGTGGCAAGCCATGCATAAAGGATTATCAGTTGATGACAAGCTTTGCAGTATTGGTGTGCCTATTGTTTCCAAATGTGTGTTGTTCAAGAGGGGCATATGAAGACCAGAACCATGTGTTGGCGGAAGGTGAAATGGCCTCTGCAATCTGTAAAAGAACTTTTGGACGGTTGGGAATGCGGTCTGATCAAAACGGAAGTTGGAGGCAAAAAATTGAGCTTTGGTTTAGAAGGGCTAGGAGATCCAAGATAAGAGGTATGTTGTTTGGCTTAATTCCTTCCATTATTACTTGACAATTATGGCTTGGCCCTGAACAGTTTGCATGAAGGGAAATGTTGAAAATCTAAAGTCGGTTTGGAGGAAAATCCTTTATTGGATTTCGTGGGTGGGTCTTAAAATAAAGGTTGTGAAGGAATGGCATGCTGATGATGAAAGTATTGTGGAAGATTTAGGCTTGACCATAAAATATAATATTAAGAGGAAGTCAAGATTGGTTGTTTGGCAGAAACCAAATCTTGGGCGGTGTAAGCTTAACTTAGATGGATGTAGCAAAGGTAATCCTGGTCTTTCAGGTGCAGGTGGTATTATGAGGAACGATAGGGGGGAACTCATTCTTGCTTTTGCTGACAGACTAGAGCCTACTACGAATAACAATGTTGAATTAATGGCACTGTTATATGGATTACGACATTCTGCTCAGTTGGGATTGAGGTGTGTAGAAATTGAATTGGATTCTGCTATTCTGATTAAATGGCTACGTAATGGCAGCTGTGGCATTTGGAAATTACAAGAGTTTTGGGAGGAGGTTGTCGTGTTGCTTGCTGGTTTTTCTTATAGGATAAAACATATTTTTAGAGAGGGGAATGTTGTGGCGGATGGTTTGGCAAAGTTAGGGGTTGATGGTTTTTCATGCTTGTTGATGGACTCATCTGCTATTCCATCACAGATTAGGGGCATCTTGCGGATTGATAAAGCAGGTTTACCTGCTATATGGGTGTAGTTCTTTTGGTTGGGTGTTTTCGAGTCCCAGATTTTCAGGTGGGGTTTTTTTTTTCACACGTGATGGCTTTTCTATCTAGGCTCCAGAAATAGGAATGTTGATGAGGGTCGTTCGAGTCCCAGTTTTTTCTTTAGGATGACAGAAGAGATTACACAACGTTGGGAATCACTAAAGCTTACGGAGGAGGAGCAAGAGGAGCTCACCCTCCCAGATGAGGCACTGTTATCTTCCAATAACAAAGGAAAACATTGTGTGCTAGCACTGATTTTTAATGACAAAACCGCAAATAGAGAGGCTTTCAAGTCTACCATGGCCAAGGCTTGGAACACAGAGGGATGGATCACTTTCAAGGAGTTTGGTACAAACAAATTTCTTCTAGATTTTCAGCTATATACAGATAAGGAAAAAGTTATGAGCGGAAGACCATGGTCTTTTGATTGTCACTTGGTTTGCATGAAGGAGTTTGATGGAGTGTTATCCCCCACAGAGGTGCAATTCATCCATGAGCCTTTTTGGATTTAGATTCATAACCTACCTTTTGCTAGGATGACCAAGAGTGTTGGTGTCTTAGTGGGGTCAGGCCTAGGAAAAGTACTTGAAGTCGAGGTTGACTCAGATGGGTATGGCTGGGGCAATTGTCTACGAACCAGAGTTGAAGTGAACATTACTAAGGCCCTACCAAGAGGTCATTTTCTTAAGGTTGGTGACAAGCAACATTGGCTTTCATTCATATACGAGAGGCTACCACTGGTTTGTTTCAACTGTGGTTTGTTGATGCATGGGAAGGGGAGGTGTGCCAAACTACCCCAAGATTCCCATGCCACAGAGTAGTATGGGCAATGGTTACGTGCAAATTCTTCCTTTGCACAAGGTAAACCTCTGAAAAAGTATGGGGGGTTCTGTGGGACATGACCATGACCATGACCCCTCATGGAGGTGGAACACCAACGAGGAAGAAGGTGGAACTTCCAGTTTCGGGGCTACACCTACATAGGCAAAAAAAGTGGCTTCTGATTTGGTCAAAGCAGGTGGAACAAAAGCTGCTACATGTCTCCAAGACAATGATATCTCAGCCTTGGCAGAACAATGGCCACCTGACAATAGCAGAACTGCTACCATAAAAGATCTGGAGACTTTCCCTTCGGATGCTGTTCCTACTGATAGTCAGCACAGTACTCCAAAGGATCTCATAGATTGTCAAACTCAGGCACACAACTTGACCCCCTTTGCCTCTTTTGATATGGGTGGCAAAATGAGGCCTGCTAAGGACAGCCATACCTCAGTAGAACATCACCCTGGATGTAACCCCATCCTGGATCATGACATAAGGATCCCTTCACCCAATAAACTTGCCATTGCTAGTTCCTGAAAGGGGAAGGCTAGAGGGCACCAAAGTGTCCTCACATATGTTACAAACAAATCCATTGCCCATACTTGTGTAACAAACACTAAGAGAAAAGCTAAGGAAATGGCTAATGCTTCTAGTAAGCAAGACAACAAGAAACCCAATCTAAGACTCATGCCTGCAAGGAGTAAAACTCAACACAATTTGGTGGAGGTTGCGGTGCAGCCCCACCAATCCCAATGATTTGCCTAAGTTGGAACTGTCAAGGACTTAGGAACTCTCGAATAGTTCAGGAACTTCACCTTTTGGTGAAAACAAAATTTCCCAATTTGGTTTTTCTTCTGGAAACCAAGTGCAGCTGTGACAAAATGGATAAACTAAGAATAAAACTAGGATTTGATAGCTGTTTTAGTGTGGACAGTAGAGGAAGGAGTGGTGGCTTGGCTTTACTTTGGAACTCATCCATTGAAGTGGATTTCCTCACCTACACTAACTGGCATATTTCTGCCATGATTAAACCCATCTTAGATACCTCTAAGTGGCTAATTACAGGCTTCTATGGCCACCCAATGACCACAAAAAGACACGTGAGCTGGAGCCTGTTAAAGGCTTTAAGACCTGAAGCTAGCACTCCTTGGCTTTGCTTTGGAGATTTCAATGAGATCACCCATCAAGAAGAAAAAGTTGGGGCCTCCCTTAGACCTCACAGAAAGATGGCAAGTTTTAGAGAAGCTCTGTCTTCATGTGGCCTGTATGACTTGGGATTCTTTGGGGATAAATTTACCTGGGCAAACAACAGGGAGGGGGACCAATTCACCAAAAAAAGACTTGATAGGGCTTGTGGCAACAAATTTTGGATAGAAAAGTTTGGCAATCATGCAGTAACACACCTAGAAAGTACCCAATCAGACCACAAACCAATTCTCATTCATTCTAAGGGGTAAGCTTTTGCACAGAATAAAGGTAGGATCTTTAGGTATGAAGCAGCACGGAGTAGGCAGGAGGAATGTGAGAATATTATAAAAAATGCCTGGAATTCTTCAACTCATGAACCAGGTGCCATACAAAGAACTCTACAAGGCCTCAGATTCTGTCAGGAGGATTTGAAAATTTGGAGCAGAAACAATCACAAGAATCAAGGGAGGTACCTTAAAACTAAAACTGAGCAACTAAACCAATTGCAACACATAAATCAAGGCCATTTTAGTGCTGAGATAAAGCTTATGCAGAAGGAGTTAAATGATTTTATGGATGCAGAAAACCCCAAGTGGCAGCAAAGAGCCAAACAGGCCTGGCTCAAGAATGGGGATCGAAACACTAATTTTTTTCACAAATGTGCAAGAGAAAAAAGATCAATACCATCAGTAAGATCCAATCCAACTCAGGTCAGGAAACAAGTGATCCTCAGGAAATATGCCATGCTTTCCAACAATTTTTCACTGAATTGTATACAACATCCCAACCAGTGGGTATTGGGGAATGCCTTGCAGCAATGACACAGGTAGTCACAGAGGATATAAACTTGACTTTGTCCAAACCCTTCACAGCTGAAGAGATCAAAACAGCCATATTTAGCATGAATCCATTAGGCTCCCCAGGGCCTGGTGGTTTTCCAGCAAAGTTTTTTCAAGAGCACTAGGATACAGTAGGTCCTAGAATCTGTGAGGCAGCACTAGAGGCTCTGAATAGAGGTAAATGGGATGGAAAGCTAAATGAAACATTCATAGCTCTTATCCCAAAGAAGACCAATCCAACTCTGGTCACAGATTTCAGTCCAATAAGTCTTTGCAATGTTTTCTACAAAATCATTGCTAAGACTTTAGCAAACAGACTCAAAATTGTTTTGCCTGAGATCATTTTCCCTACACAGATAGCTTTTGTACCAGGGAGGCTTATAATCGACAATGTCATTGGGGCTTTTGAAGCCTTGCATACCATGAAAGCTAGATTGAAGGGCAGAGATGGCTTCATGGCCTTAAAATTGGACATGAGCAAAACTTATGACACGATTGAGTGGGGTTTTTTGGCTTCTGTTATGGAAAAAATGGGCTTCTCAAACTATTGGATTGGCTTAATCATGACTTGTGTCACCGTGGTTACTTACTCTCTCATAGTAAATGGGATGCTCCAACCTTATTTCTGCCCCTCTCGAGGTCTGAGGCAAGGGGACCCTTTATCCCTTTACCTCTTCATCTTGTGTGATGAAGCTCTCAGTTGTTTACTTAATAGAGCAGAAGGCAATGGTTTCATCACTAGATTACCCATTAGACAGAACCATCTGCACATTAACCACCTCTTTTTTGCAGATGACTCCTTACTTTTATGCAAGGCCAACTCAATTGAATGGACTCATCTATTCCACCTGCTAGACACCTATGAGAAGGCATCAGGGCAGAGGTTAAACAAGAAAAAAACCTCAATCTATTTCATCAGGAATACTAGAGAGGAAACTAAAGGGATAGTAACAAGCATTGCTGGGATTAGAAGGACCAATTCATATGAGAAATACTTGGGACTACCAGCCCTTATTGGCAGATCCAGAACCTCCTCCCTCAAAGGTATTCTAGAAAAAGTTTAGGCCAAATTACACAGCTGGAAAACCAAATTGCTCTCACAAGCAGGGAAGGAGATTCTACTCAAAGCTGTGATCCAGTTAATACCCACCTATTGCATAGGGATTTTCAAGCTGTCAAAACAATTACTTCAAGACCTTAACAGACAAATCAGGTCCTTCTGGTGGAGGCAACAATCTCAAGACCACAAGATTCACTAGGTAGCATGGAAGCAGATAAGTAAGTCCAAGAAGTCAGGTGGCTTGGGCCTTAGACACTTTGAGAATTTCAATGCTGCCTTACTAGCCAAGCAATGCTGACGGATTCTCTCCTTTCCAGACTCCCTAGTTGCAAAGGTGCTAAAAGAAAAATACTTTAAAGGAAGACACTTCCTCATAGTTAAAGTGGGCTACAACTCATCTTTCCTATGGCAGAGTTTTATATCTGCTAAACCACTGCTTGAGGAAGGCTTAATTTGGCGTATTAGGGATGGACAATCAGTGACAATCTGGAATGACAAGTGGATTCCTCAACAATCCACTTTCAGACTCCAAAGTTCAACCGGCCAGATTCCTGCCAACAGACACTAAAGTTTCTATGCTTATTGACCACTCCACTCACCAATGGGATTTTCCCATGATAGCAGCTCTTTTTAACAGTACAGAGGCTGCAATCATCAAGAGGATACCCCTCAGTCCCTACCAAAAGGCAGATAAGATGATATGGAGATGCACTCCCACTGGTATTTTCTCAGTCAAGACTGCTTACTTCTTAAAGGCTTATATGGATAAAAGAGAGGAAGGCCAAGCCTCTGAGCTCGTGAGGGTGGTTGAACCTTAGACAAAAATTTGGGGCCTGCAGATCCCAAATGCTACAAAATCTTTCCTATGGAGGGCCTGCCTAAATGCTCTTCCCTCAAGAACAAACCTTTTCCATAGAAAGGTGACAAAAAATGCCTCCTGCCCCATTTGCCTTTTACACCCAAAAACAATTGAGCATGCTTTGTGGGAGTGTTTAGCTTCCCAAGATGTCTGGGGTCAATGTAGTAGGAAGTTTCAAAAAACTAGCCTGCAATATCAGTCTTTCAAACATCTGGTAGAGAGTTTTCTTAAGTCCCTAGAAGATGAAGAGATGACTAAGTTTGCATCACAACTTGGAAGATATGGAAAAGAAGGAATGATCTAATTTTTAACAAAACTTTCATGCATCCTAACTCCCTCATTCATCGAACCAAAGTCTTCATTGAAGAGCTCAACCAACTTCATCATGGTCCCAAGATTTCAACAACTGCTCAGAGTGTCATCTCAATGGGAACCCCCTCCCCATGGCATGCTTAAGCTTAATTGGGATGCTGCTCTCAATAAGATCAATTGCAAGATGGGTGTTGGAGCTGTTATTCGAGATTGGGAAAGAACAGTTAAGGCCACCATGAGAATGAACCATGATCTCTATCCTAACCCCTTGCTGGCAAAAGCCTTTGCTCTCTTGCAAGCAGCCATCTTTTGCAAGACTCTAGGCTGGAAGGAATTAATTTTGGAAGGGGACTCCTTACAAGTTGTCAACTACCTAAATGACTGATTCTTATGTTGGAACAATGATTAGTGACACTAAAAATGTCCTAAATTGATTCACCTCATGGTCTGTAAGACATACTCGTAGAGCTGGTAATGTTGTAGCTCATGTTTTAAGTCGTGATGCACTTAGTGTTGGTGATAGTATCAGGTCTGTTGGTACTATACCAGTTTGTATCCAAACTCTAATTTAAGATTAATATATAGGACTTTACCAAAAAAAAAAAACTCTCATATGAGCATTTTATAGAATTCATTTGAACTTTGTTCTCTTCTCAAGTCAAGGGTCATCATGATCTTTTTGCTCTATATCATAATTTAAGATAAATGATTTTTTAACAGATATAACAATCTAAAAAGGTCCGCCTCACATATGAATTTAAACTACTAAAGGCAAAGGCTATTTAAAGTAAACTAAAACTTTTTGTTACTGTTATAAAATTACATATTAATAACAGTATACTCCAACTTCGTCTCTTTTAAAATAATAAAAACACATTAATTAAACCAAACATCTAATAGTGATTTTTTTTAAAATAAAAGTATCATCTTACAATTATTTTGTAATAAATAGATAAAATTAATTTTGTAAAATTAAAATTCATTTTTAATAAAATGACGTGTTTGTATTGATTAATTATAAAATATTTTTAAAAAATTGTTTGTATATCATTACATTTTTAAAAAATCTCAAAAAAAAGAAAAAGTTTTCCAGGAATGATATATTATTTATCATCTCATCTACTTATAAGCAACTTCCTATTATTGAGACTAGCTAGCTAGTATTTGTCCTCCTCCTCGACATCATCCCTTCCTGGCTTCTTCATCTTCTTATTATCGAATCATTTGATTTTTTTTGCAAACATAAATAAATAGAAAATAATAATTGATTACAAATGAGTTCATGGACAAAGTAAAAGAATTAACTACTATTACTTTTCATTTATTATTAATATAATATGAAAAATATTATCTATACTTACAATTTTATTCATATAATTATATATACTAACGTGTTAACTATTAAAATGGTGAAGATTTTAAAATTTGAATTAAAAAAAAAAAAAAAAGCTGAAAAAATTGAGTGGATACTCAATTCGTATAGGAAAATGCTATATGTTCTTATAATTTTACTAACAGTATTGACGTGTATGTTATTAATATATTGAAAAGAAATAATCTTCCCAACCTCCTACTATTCACCACACTCCACACTCCACCTTTTTTTTTAATTTTTTTTTATCAAATATTTTTTATATGAATAGTGAATAAAAAATCTGAAATATTTAAAAAAAATTAATTCAAAAAAAAAATTTTAAAAATATTAAAAAATACTAAAAAAAATGGAGTGTGGAGTGTAGGTGAATAGTAGGAGGTTGTGTAGCAAATCCCAATTATAAGTACATCTAAAGCTACTAGTTGCATCTAAATCAGCACTACTGATCCGTTAATATATAACACATATTTAACATGATTTCCTTTAGAAGAAATTTGTTGAGTTGGTGACGTGGCAACAGATAAAGTAGTGGCCCAGTTTCTTTTGAGCTGCAAATTACCACCATCATGGCTTCATCAAATCTTCCATCTCATTCCTCCTTTTCTTCCTCTCTCTCTCTCCCCAACTCTCTCTTCCGATTGCATTGGGCTCGTGTTCCTTTTTCACGACCCAAAAACCGCTCAATCTCTCGGAGACCATACATCTATCTCCTGATAAAATCATGTATGGGAAATCCATTTTTTTACGGATCGACAGGATACTCCATTTGAATCTATCGGTGATATTTGATATTTGTTACTCATTTGGCAATCTTGATTTTGAGGGTAGTTGGTAATTTAGGCCAAACGGAGGAGAAGAAAGCATAGCATAAGACTAGGGCACGAGTCGCCGCCACGTTATGGCCTGATGCAAATATTGCTTGAGCTTCGTCCTCATCGCCTTCCTTACCATATTTTTAGATGGAATGGTAGATCCTTCTAGCCATGGGAGACATGAGCAAGACATTGAGCAAGTCAATTCCCCTTCACTCACCCCTAATTATTTTTATCTTTTCCTCAAGTCTTCTGTTTGGTTTAGAGAAAATTAGTTCTCTTCCCCAATTTAATTAATCAAGTAGCAAAGATATTGTGAAACATTAATGAATTTCATAACTTCTTGTTATAGCTTTTTTAGGTGTTTTTAGATGTTTGGTAAAATTAATGTGTTATGAATTTCATAACACATTAAATTGTACCAAACATCTAATAGTGATATTTTTTTAATAAAAAATGAAAATATCATCTTACAATTATTTTGTAACTCTATAAATAGATAAAAAGTAATTTTGTAAAATTAAAATTCATTTTTGATAAAGTTACCTACGTGTTTGTATTGATTAATTGTAAAATAGTTTTAAAAAATTGTCTATATATCATTACATTTTTCAAAATCTCGAAAAAAATAGTTTTCTAGGAATGATATATTATTTATCATTTCATCTACTCATAAGCAATTTCCAAAGTGAAAATTGTCACTTTGGACATTTCCAACTTGGATTTTTCTTTTGCCCAGCGAATATAGAAGGCAGTGTATACTTGATAACCTTGTTCCGGACAGCTGGATCTTTGCCACTCAATCACCAGGTTATTGCAAATCAGCGAGGTGCGAAGTTGCGGATGAAATTCACCCACCAATGTTTCATGGCAATTTTAATTGCTCCCATTTGTATTGTGGATGTTCCTACTTTATGCATTGTAAGAGACATTAGCTGCTCCCATTTGTAGTACTTAATTGTCTTCCATTAATGTATCATATGTTAGTGTATAATAACCTTAAAGGGGCTGATATGCTTTGTAATGTATTGGATGGATGATTGAATTTATATATATGCTATTATGGTCACAAGTATTGGATTTATCGTAATATTTGGTTTATCATACGACGTATAGTAGTACTATTTGGTAATATTATAAGTGAGTTGGAGCAAGAAATTATGTACCCTAAAAAAGGGCGCATTTTCATACTAGATTGGTTGAAGGAATAATTGGCTATTTACGGCGATTTGTGGCTCTAGGAATAAGCTTAGGTAATTGAAATTTTTTTGGTGGCGAATATTCTTGGACATGAAAAAAAAAAATACAAACGAAGAGCTGTTTTTTGCGGCAAATATTCCTGGATGCGAAAAGATAAAACAAACGAAGAGCTGTTTTTGCGATGAACACAAATCGATGCCAATATTCTATTGCAGCGAATATATTTCGCTACAAAAGAATACACAGTGGATATCAGAATTATTCTCGGTGACCTAAAATCGCTGCATTAATTTGTTGCGAACCGTCAGGAAAAATATCATATACAACGATTTTGCAACACGTTGGAAATAAAAAGAAAATATTTGTGGCAATATTTTGTGTATTAGTGACGATATTAAACACTGCAAAAAAAATTTCTCAGTGATTTAAAGCTGAAATCTAGATTTTTTTGCAGTGTATTTTCACAATATTAGCAGTGAAAAAAATTGCTGCAAATAATTACTTTTCCCGATATTTTTAGGTTTCGCTGACTTAACTTTTAAGTGAGTAGAAAATTGCGACAAACATGTGGCGTAGTATAAATCGCTGGGAATAAACATTTGCAGCAAAATTAGGGGTTATTTGTGGTGATTTGTGGCACCGGGAAATGCTCTGTTTCTTGTAGTGATTCAGACTAGCTAGTATTTGTCCTCCTCCTCGACATCATCCCTTCCTAGCTTCTTCATCTTCTTGTTATTGATTCATTTGATTTTTTTACAAATAGAAATAAATAGAAAATAATAATTGATTACAAATGAGTTCATGGACACAGTAAACGAGTAAACTAATATTACTTTTCATCTATTATTAATATAGTATGAAAAATGTTATCAATACTTACAATTTTATTCATATAACTATATGTGCCACATGTTAACTATTAAAATGGTGAACATTTTGAAATTCGAATTAAAAGCAAAAAGCTGATAAAATTGAGTGGATACTCAATTCGTATAGGAAAATACTATTTGTACTTTTAGTTTTTACTAACATAATAATATGTATTGACGTGTCAGTTATTATTATATTAAAAATTAAAAATTTTAAAATTTAAGATTTAAATCTAAACAAAAATTAAAAATAAATTTTATAAGTATACGTAACACTACTATAATATTATAATGTTATTGTGAAAAGTTGCATCTAAATCAGTGCTACTCTGTTAATATATAACACATTTGTTGGTGATGTGGCAGTAGATAAAGAAGTGACCCAGTTTCTTTTGAGCTGCAAATTACCACCATCATGGCTTCATCAATCTGATCACCGCGTACTTCCTCTCATTCCTACTTTTCTTCCTCTCTCTCCCTAACTCTCTCTCCCGATTGCATTGGGCTCATGTTCCTTTTGCACAACCCAAAAACCGCTCAATCTCTGATAGATCATACATCTACCTCCTGATAAAATCATGCATGGGTAATCTGTTTTTTTACAGATCAACAAGATACTCCGTTTGAATCTGTCAGTGATATTTGAAGCTCTACTGGTGGTTTCTTTTTTCCATTTGTTCCTCATTTGGCAATCTTGATTTTGAGGGTAGTGGGTAATTTTGATGAGAGGCCAAAGTAGGAGAATAAAGCATAGCATATGCATCTATGAAGACTAGGGCACAAGTCGCCGCCACGTTATGGCCTGATGCAGTTATTGCTTGAGCTTCATCCTCGTCGCCTTCCTTACGATATTTTTAGATGGAATGGCAGATCCTGGTAGCCATGGGAAACATGAGCAAGACATTGAGCAGTCAATTCCCCTTCACTCACCCCTAATTATTTTTATCTTTTTCTCAAGTCTTCTGTTTGTTTTAGAGAAAATTGAGGGCCCCAATTTAATGAATCAAGTAACAAAGGTGTTGTGAAACATTATTGAATTTCATAACTTGTTGTTATAGCTTTTTTAGGTGTTTTTGTTGTAGTGGTATGAACGCATATGAGTTTTAGTCCAAATATCTGTGAATGGTGGTCCAGACAAGGACAAGCAGAGTACAGTAGTAGCAGCTCAAGATGAAGTTGAATATGAAGTTCAATTCTCCAGATTAACAGACTACTACTCTTTATCTTATCTAAGGTATATGTGTTTGAAATTCTCTCCTTGTATATTGTGCTACATTGTGCTACGTACGTGCACATTACCTCTCTCTAATCATCATATACAGAACTCAAGTATAACGATTACTATAAATTGGAACGAAAATACACCAGAGCAGGGCATCTGTGCTTTCACTGCCATAAACCTCGGTGGTTTATTTTCTTTCACAACACTTATTTTATTGAGATTGGGTGGAAATACAACAGATTCTTTTCAGTGCAAACATCCTATCCATGGCCCTTACCTTTAGCATCTAAAAGAGGGAAAAAACAGAAAAAGAAAAGTAAAGCCACAATAATAGTTAGTACGTACTACAGACATTGTGCATGTAATTATTTATTTATTATGCAAACATGCATGTAGGATTATATTTAATTTCTGCGGCCCCTCCAATTCACCCTCCTTCGTGGCTGCCCAATTACAATAGTCTTCATAAACCAACCATACTTCTTTGTGATCACAATTTGCCCAGACACAGCTCCAAACGCGAATCCACGTCTGTATCCCATCGCGACTACTTTCCAACCAAATTCAAATGAGAACTTTGAGTTATGGCTTGAAGATGGAGGCAGTGAGAACTCAGGATTCCCACATTTCTTTGACAAAGGACTTCCGCATAATTCAGGGTTGTCACTAAATGAATTGATATTGAATGTGTTGAATTGTTTCCCATGTGGTATAGGTCATGTCAAACGATTATGGGAGACATTAAAGTATGAAAAGAAAGTGAGTTCTGTTAGTTGCAGAGGGATCGACCAGACAACTTGTTTTGAGACAAATCGAATGCTTCTAGACCTTTCAAGTTTGCCAATGTAAATGGGATAGGTCCAGTGAGAAAGGTTGAGGAAAGGTTGAGTAAATTAAGTCCTTTCAGATTCCCCACCACATCTGGGATTTCTCCTTCAAATCTGTTGTTCGAGAGATCAATAACTATTAACAAATCATTGACTCTTTCATATAGTGTTTCCGTGCCTTTGTTGATCATTGTCATTAAGAAAGAGTAGGTATAGCTCATTTGATCAGAGGGCATAGCTAGAGTTTGGAATTCCTCCGCCTACTTTAAGCTCTCGGCATCGACAATTTGCATGGCTTTCCAATTTTGGAAGTATTTAGAGGGCAACTTTCCAATAAAATCATTATTTGAGCGGTCAATGATGTGCAATTTCGGGAAGTTGAAATTGCTATAAGAACTTCCTATTGTACCATAGAGTTCATTAGATCTCAAAATGAGAATCCTCAACTCTGGAAGAATGCCCAACCAGGAAGGAAAAATATCATGTATCTGATTGTTATCAAGATTAACAGCTTCGAGCTTGGTACAATTGGCCAATGATCTCGGTAGATGTCCCTGTAATTGATTTTGGTTAAAATCAATTATTCTCATGTAGATCCCTCACCGAAGGTCTGAGGAATGGTTCCATGAAAGCCAATGTCATGTAGATCCATAATTGTGAGAGAATCACTCAAGTTGCCTAAACATTGAGGAAGAAGGCCACCTAAGTTGTTGCTTGACAAATCTAGCCTTGTTATTGAACTTAGATTGCAAATCAAATTAGGGATTTCTCCTGTCAGTCTGTTGTTTGAGACCCTATAGAAATCAATGGAAGGAGGTGGGATTGGCACTGACCCTTGAAGCATGTTAGAATCAGGCTCCAGATCCTTCATATTAATGTAGGGGAGTACAACCGGAAGTTGGTCGAAACCGGTGAGAAAGTTGTGTCCCAGATTTAAACCCTAGAGAGTTTCTATACTTACGCTCCCCATCTATTTTGGAACTTGGCCGTGAATTTTGTTTCCACCAAGATCTAACAGCTCCAACTAATCTTGGTTCCTCAGAAACTCTGGGAAGTCACCCAAGTCACAATGAGCTAGTAATAATATACTAAATTTTGGAAAAGTTGAGTTGGTACTCGAATTTGTAAGCAATGAAATATTGTTTCCAGATAACTGCAATACATCTAGTTTTCTAAGTCTCAGAAACAACTCAAACTCCACCCTGCCACTCAAATAGTTATAATGGAGAGACAGAATTTCAAGATTTACAAGGCTTGATATTGACTGTGGAATTGAACCGTGCAAACTATTATGTTGTAGTTGTAATTGAATTAGATTGGTAAGGTTACCTAGTGAAGATGGTATTTCCCCAGGGAAATTGCAATGATACGCAGAAAAGTCAACCAAGAACTTGAGGTGACCAATCGAATCCAGTATCTCACCATTGAAGCTCGTGTTTCCAAGTCTCAATAATTTAAGGGGCCTGGTTCTGTGAAATTCTGGGATACAGCCCTTGAGGTTTTCATTATCCTGTATATTAAGACGCTGAAGATTAGGTAGATGGAAAATTCTCACGGGAAACTCACCTTGCAGGTCACACTCGCTTACCGATAGAACTGTTAAAGAAAATAAGTTTGCCAAGATATTGGGAACATTGGATGATATGTTAACCTGGTCAAGAGATAGTACTTTCAAGTTGGTGAAGTTTTGAGCTATAACTCTTAAGCCAGATTTTTGGAGCTTCAACAATGGATTATATGAGAGATCAAGAAGCTGAAGATTAGGTAGATAAAAAATTCCCACGGGAAACTCACTATGCAGGTCACACTCGCTTAGAGATAGAACTGTTAAAGAAGATAAGTTTCCCAAGATATTGGGAAGGTTGGATGATATGTCAACCTGGTCAAGATATAGTACTTTCAAGTTGGTTAGGTTTTGAGCTATAACTGTTAAGCCAGATTCTTGGAGCTTCAGCAATGGATTATATGAGAGATCTAGGGAAACTAACTTGGAGAGCTCGAAATTTTTGGAAGGGATTTGGCCAAAAAATATAGAGTTAGAGAGGCTGAGATTTGTTAGCCTTGAAAGCTGCCTAAAACTAGTTGGGAGTGGAGAACGCTTAAAGTGATTGTCGTCCAGATTGAGGTTTTGGAGGTAAGCAAGGTGGAAGAGGCTGCTATTGGAGTTGAGAAAATCTTGAAGACAGTTGCTACTGAGATCGAGGCCGATGACATGACCTGCGTCCTTATTACACTCTACACCATCCCACTTGCAGTAATCATTAATTTGATTAGGCTTCCACGATGAAACCTTCGGATAAGTAGAGGGATCTCTGGACGCGGATTGATTGATGATGAAGCTTTCCTTGAATTGTAACAAGGCAAATCTCTCATCATCATGGCACAGGGGTTGCACACCAGAAGAAGTAGCAGAAAGTATAAGATAAAACATCATCAATGAAACAAAAAAGCGCACGATCAAGATGAAGGGAGGAAAGGATAAACCCATTGTCTAAAATATTGGAGCTGGGGAGAGATCAAGAGATCAGAAAAGAAATGGAGGAAAGGAATTTTAGATTATTTCATTCACTCAATGAGTAGGTGATGTATTTAAATTAGTCTTGGATGGGCAGGGGACCATATGTTTAAATTAGTCAAGTCATCGTCTCATGTGCATGCTAAGCTAGCTTACAATATATGCTGGTAAAGAGTTAAAAAAACCTCACTTTCCAAGTCAAGTCATTTCTGTGGCATTGAAGGCTTGTGAAAGTAATGGTCGTCGTCGCATCAAACACGTAATGTTTTGGCCAATCATCATTTTAACAAGTTAAGATTTTTTTTTAAAAAAGAAAAAGACGGTATCCCAATTTTATTGAGTTTCTTAATTTTGACGGAAGAATACCTTATACAAATAGAGCTAATGGGTTACAAAAAAAATTCCAAAACCAGACTCTTATAAAAAATATTATTGGAAAACTCCAACTAAAAAATATGACATAGTATTGCTTAAAGCTAAAAACATTATAAATTAATGATGAAAGTTAGAAATACTTGAACGATCCAAAACAAAAAGGCCAACCATATCTTTGGGGAACTAAAAACTGGAGGAAAAACTTACTGTGCGGCCTTGAGCTCCATAGGCAGCAAGATTGTCTGCTAAAGCACTTCTTTGTATATATGATTAAAACTAGAAGGGAAGACATTTTAAAATAAAGGATATCATCCCAAATATCAGTATAAATCCAAGAGATTGAGAGTTATTATTAAACCAATTCACAATAAGAAGAGAATATATCTCCACAATAAGATCCTCAATACCAAGCTGGTAGCAAGAGATCATGAATATTTATCTCTTAGGAAATATGACCATCAAAAGGATTCACACTTACAAGAAAAAGAAAAGTAAATACTTAATATTATAATTATAGTTTTTTTTAATCCATAAAAAACTCAAAAATTTCTCCTTATATTCGACATCATGCAATCTCGATCGTTCACTAAATTGTCGTAAATGTATAATATTTGTTGTGGACGTGTTTCGCACTACTGCGAACATCTTAAGTAAACCTGCACTAGTGAACTCAGAAAAGACTTGAAGGGTATGAAACACCTCTGATACTTAAATTAGATGACTTGTATAACGCCTTTACGAATCCAATACTCGAATAAACTTATCTCGATTGAACTTCCTCTAATATATATATATATATAGAGAGAGAGAGAGAGAGAGAGAGAGAGAGCGGAAGATGACTCGTTTTGGTTCACACAACAACCTAATTCTTTTATTCAAATTGGGTTTGGGTTTGTTATTATTTAAATTCTCTTTTATCTGGCCCCAAGTTGTTGTCGGGAGGGCATTTGAATTCTCATACTATTCGCAGAGCGGCATGATGGTCTCCTTATATACTAGTAGTGCTAAAAGATCTAGGGCTTACAGGCAACGACCGGGTTGGCTACCAGAGGCCGAGTGTCATGGGCTTGCTGCATTGGGCCCATAGGCCTTTGTGGCCTGTAGGTAGGCTTGTAGGCAAGGAATGAGTTTGGTCCCTTCAATATTATTCCAATTTCTTTTTTCGCAAAATAAGAAATAATCCATTATTGGTACCAGACATGTAGAAATGCTTGAGAAATAAGATGATATGAGAATTTTTTGAATAATAGTAAGATAGTTTGAGATAAATATTTATTAGATTTTGGAAAATTAGAGAGAAAAAGTTAGAGAAAAAATATTATAAAATTAAAATATTGTTATAATATAATTTTTATTTTGAGATTAAAAAAAATTGAATTGTTTGTTTGTTTTTGTTTGAAAAAGTTAAAAAATTTGTATTAATTAGTTTGAAAGTGTTTGTGTTTGAATAATATTTGAGAAGAAAATTAGATAAAAAAAAAAAAAATGTTTCCAAACATCCCCATGATAATATTTTAAAATCTTGAAAAAAATAACTGACCAAGGATGTTGTATCCTTATGTTATCATTCTCTAATGAACAAAAATATCCTAATTTATTTTTAGTGTTAATTACAAATTCACTACTTCGATTTTTGCCAGTTTGCAAAAAACTCCCTCATTTTTTTCAACTTGCAACATTTATACATAAGATTTTAAAATTTTGCAATTCGCAACTTCCACAAGTCGTTTGTCAGTTAACAAATCCTTTTACTTGTGACACATGTCAGCAAATCAAAAGTTGACATGTGCCGTTTCTATTAATTTTTTTAATATTAAGTTAAAATATTATAAAAAAATTAAATAAAAAAACTGGTTTAAATTGAAAAAGAAAATAGTATAAAAATATGGTTGTTAAAAAATTGCTTTAAATAAAAATAATTTTTAAAAAATCTGCTCAACTTAAAAAACAACGAAAAAAAATCACTTTAACTAGAGAAATTCAAAAAAATTACCTTTAGATTCTTGAAATGGCTTAACTAAAAAACTTATAAAAACATCTTTATGTAAAAACGATGTGAAAAGTCGTTTTAACTAAAAATTCTTTTAAAAAATAGTTTGTTTAAAAAACGTTTAGAAAATCAGTTTAATTAATTTAACCCAAAAGAAACAGTGAAAATAAGAAAATTCTGAAAAAGAAATTCACTAAAAATTAAAAATACAAAAACTATTTAACTAAAACGTAAAAGTACATTATAAATATTAAATAAATTCTAAAATAAATAAAAGGAAAACTCGATTTTTTAGATAATTTCCTAGTTAATCTGATTTTTTGATATAATTTTCTAGTTATTTTATTTTTGAAAAAATCAATCTTTTGTTTAAGTTAAAGTATAACTAGAACTTTTAGTAACTAAGTTAAAAAAAAAAAAAAAAAAAAACTTTTTTACTGTTATAATATTATAAATTAATCAGAGTATACTCCAACTTGTTTCTCTCAAAATAATAAATAACACATTAAAAGGAAAATATCAGCTTATAGTTATTTTATGACTTTGTATTAGATGAAGCTTAGTTTTTTAAAATTGAGATTTATTTATAATAAAGTGACATATTTGCATTGAAAATAATTGTAAAAATACTATAAGTATATCATATATCATTGCCTTTTTAAAAAAAAAAAAATCTTTAAAAAAATAGTTTTCCAATAATGATATAAATAACTTCCTATTCTGTGGAGACAAAGTATTCCCTCCTCGACATCATCTCCTGCTAGCTTCTTTAAAAAAATAATAACTAATTACAAATGAGTTCATGGACACATTAAAGAATTAACTAATACTACTTTTAATCTATTATTAATATAATGTTATCTTGACTTACAATTTTATCCACGTAATCATATGCTAATGTGTCTACTATTACAATGATGAAAATTTTGAAATTGGAATTGGAAAAAAAAAACTAATAAAATAAAGCAAATTATAGATACTCAATACATATAATATTATTCATATTTAGGACAAGTTTTGATACAAACTCCACCAACGATTATGATGAAACTCGATAACAATGATGGTTTGGAATCCCAAGATCGTGAAGACAAGATTTGTTGAGCCTTGACCCGTCATCTAACAAAATGAAAACCAAGACTACGAAGGATAGAAATGCCACACCAAAAAAACCTAAAAATCTCTCAAGAATTAAGATGATAAGTTTGGTTGTTTGAACGCCACAAGATTAACTTGATAAGTTCAAGAGTTCTTTCAAGAATGAAGAGGAACACAAGGCCTCACAAAGGTGATTTTCTTAAAAAAAACATAATCTGTCCTCAAATTCGAAATCCCTCCTATATATACTTGGAACAACCTTCCAAGCATGGGTAATTTCAAAAGATATGAGAATTTCAAAAGACTATTGCCTAGAGAATTCCAAAAGACATGTAAATCTGAAAATTCGCGAAATCCCGCTAGCCTTGCACACATTTCAGTAAAATCCCTTTAACTTCTTCTAGGAGACTCCAAATTGCACACCATTTGATGCGTTGGAAACTAGAGACATGAGGCTTTCCAATGAGATATAACTTGTAAGCTAATTCGTCCAGAATATTCCTAAAATGACGTTTCAAATAACGTACTAGATAATGGGCTAGGTAATGAGTTGGTCTTTGGAATCATTGGGCTTTGATGACATGGACTGAGCCTTGATTATTATTTGAGCCCATCTTAATCTTTTTAGAATCAGTCCAATTCTCTTGGATTAGTCCATTTAGTGCTTCCTTGAAACATTTGGCTCTAAGTCTTGTAATTGGGCCACTAGGAAGTGACAAAGGGTCTTGTGCAAATTTAGTTTCATTCCCACGTGTATGTTAAACTTGTCCAGCTCCTTGGTTTGCATCATTCTCCCCCTCTTGAGAAGGATTTGTCCTCAAATCATCACCTACATCAAAACGAGACAAATTAGCAACATTAAAACTTGCACTAACTCCATACTCACCTTGTAAGTCAAGCTTGTAGGCATTATCATTGATGCGTTCCACTACTTGAAATGGGCCATCACCCCGAGGTAGGAGTTTTGAACGTCGTTTCTCCGGGAAACGTTCCTTCCTTAAGTGCAACCAAACCCAATGTCTTGGTTCAAACACTACCTTTTTGGCGTCCCTTGTTGGCTTGTTGGACATATTGTTTAGTCCTCCTTTCAATGTTCAACCGTGCTTTTTCATGAATCATCTTTACAAATTCTGCCTTCTTTTGCCCATCTAAGTTCACACGTTCACTCAAAGAAAAAAAGTTAAATCCAAAGGTGACAGTGGGTTAAAGCCATAAACAATTTCAAATGGTGAAAACTTAGTTGCAGAATGTATGCTTCTATTGTAAGCAAATTCAACATGTGGCAAACAATCTTCCCATGTTTTCAAGTTCTTTTTAATGATAGCACGCAACAAAGAAGACAAAGTTCTATTCACTACCTCCGTTTGACCATCCGTTTGTGGATGACAAGTAGTAGAAAATAACAACTTAGTTCCAAACTTTCCCCACAAAGTCTTCCAAAAGTAACTCAAAAACTTTGCATCCCTATCAGAAACAATGGTCTTGGGCATGCCATGTAACCTAACAATTTCTTTGAAGAACAAATCAGCTATATGTGATGCATCATCAGTTTTGTGACATGCAATGAAGTGTGCCATCTTGAAAAATCTATCTACCACCACAAAAACTGAATCTCTCCCCCTCTTAGTCCTAGGTAAACCCAAAACAAAATCCATAGAAATATCAGTCAAAGGTTCATTAGGTATTGGCAAAGGGGTGTATAAACCATGAGGTTTCAACTTAGACTTGGCCTGTTTACACGTGATACACTTCTCACAGATTCTTTCCACATCACGTTTCATATGAGACTAAAAAAAATGATCATGCAAAATTTCAAAAGTCTTAGCTACACCAAAATGACTCATCAAACCACCACCATGAGCTTCTCTCACAAGCAATTCACACAAAGAACACATAGGCACACAGTTTATTTTCTTGAAACAAAAATCCATCATGCCTATAAAACTTACCAAACGCCACTTTTTCACATGCATTGAACACATCACCAAAATCAGAACCTTGTGCATACAAATCCTTAATGTATTCAAAACCAAGCAATTTTGTATCTAAAATGGAAAGTAAAGCATACCTTCGGGACAATGCATCAGCCACCACATTTTCCTTACCTTGCTTGTATCTAATCACATAAGGAAATGTTTCAATGAATTCCACCCACTTAGCATGGCGTTTGTTCAACTTTTGCTGTCCTTTCAAATGCTTCAAAGATTTGTGGTCTGTGTGAATCACAAATTCTTTTGGCCATAGATAGTGCTGCCAATTTTCCAAAGACCTTACCAAGGCATACATCTCCTTATCATAAGTAGGGTAATTTAAAGTTGCCCCACTCAACTTTTTACTGAAATAAGCAACTAGATGGCCTTCTTGCATCAAAACAGCTCCAATACCTATTCTTGAAGCATCACACTCAATTTCAAAGTTTTAGCAAAGTTAGGTAAAACAAGCAAAGGTGCATTAGTTAACTTTTCCTTGATCAGATTAAATATCTTTTCTTGTTCTTTTCCCAACTTAAATGGCACATTTTTCTTGATGACTTCAGTAAGAGGTGCGGCTAAGCTACTAAAATCACGCACAAACCGTCTATAGAAGCTAGCTAAGCTGTGGAAACTCCTCACTTGGCTGATTGTTGTAGGCGTTGGCCACTCTTGGATTGCTTTCACCTTTTCCTCGTCCACCTCAATTCCTCTCTTACTAACAACAAAACCAAAAAACACAAGCTTATCTGTGCAAAAGGTGCACTTCTTAAGGTTAGCAAACAAATTTTCTTTCCTTAGAATTTCCAAAACAGATTTCAAATGCATTACATGTTCTTCCAAGCTTTTGCTATAGATTAAGATATCATCAAAATACACAACTACAAATCTGCCAATAAATGCATGCAAAACATGGTTCATCAAACGCATAAATGTGCTCGGAGCATTAGTTAAACCAAAAGGCATCACTAACCACTCATACAAACCATGTTTAGTTTTAAAAACAGTTTTCCATTCATCACCTTCCTTCATCCTAATCTAATGATATCCACTCTTGAGGTCAATTTTTGTAAAGACACAAGAACCATGCAATTCATCCAGCATATCGTCTAGTCTAGGAATGGGATGACGATACTTTACCGTTTTGTTGTTAATGGCACGACAGTCAACACACATCCTCTATGTTCTATCCTTCTTAGGAACTAATAGCACCAGAACCGCACAAGGACTCATGCTTTCACGCACATACCCCTTCTCCAATAATTCACCTACTTGCCTCTGAAGTTCCTTGGTCTTCTCAGGATTTCTCCTATAAGCAGGTCGGTTTGGAATTGATACACCAGGTATGAAATCAATTTGATGTTCAATCACTCGGATTGGAGGTAAACCATAAGGTACCTCTTCAGGAAGGACATCTTCAAACTCCTACAAAAGAGAAACAATTTTGCTCAACAAAGCACCGACGAGATCATTAGTACATAAAAGATCCTCCTTGTACATGAGTACAATAAGGGACTGATATGAAAATAATGCTCTCTTGATCTCACTTTTTTTTGCAATGTAACTGAATTTTTCTTCTCTTGCTCTCACTATGGCCGAAATCCTCTCTCTTTCTTTTTCACTCTGATCAATGTTTTTCTCTCTTTCTTTTTCTTTCAACTCTTTTTTTTCAATTTCGTTCTTCCTCTCTTTTTCTTTCTTTTGTTCATTTGATATTTGTAACTTCAATTGGTCCTCCATGACCTATTTTGGAGTTAATGGCACAAGTGTAATAGGTTTCCCTTTAAGAGTGAAAGAATACCTATTTGTGAATCCATCATGCGTAACCCTTAGATCATACTGCCATGGTCTTCCTAACAATAAGTGACATGCATGCATAGGAACCACATCACAAAGCACCTCATCCTCATATTTGCCAATGGATAATGCCACAAACACTTGCCTTGTCACCTTGATTTCGCCACATTCATTCAGCCATTGAAGCTGGTAGGGTTGAGGATGTTTCAAGGTAGTTAAGGCCAATTTCTCCACCAAATAAGTGCTGGCTACATTTGTGCAACTCCCTCCATCGATAATGACACTACAAACTTTGTTATTTACAAAGCACCGAGTATGAAACAAGTTCTCCCTTTCTTCCTCCTTAACCTGCACATTGAGAACTCACCTTGCTACTAATAAATCTCCAACCATAGCATTTTGCTCATCATCGGCATCCTCCAAGATGGCATGTCATCATCATCTACTTCTTCCTCATTCTCAAACTCAAGCTCTCCTTGGGCGTTTATCACCATCACCCTTTTGTTTATACACTGGCTAGCTATGTGTCCCCGCCCCTAACATTTAAAACACTTAATATCATGTGTTTTAGAACTTGAAGCCTCGGTGTTACCTAAAGTAGTGGTGGTCGTTGGTTTGGCATTCTTAGACGGTTCAAATTTTGGCTTATTTTGTAGCTGCTCGTCCCTTTTTGAAGCTATCCTCCACGGATTAGTGGTAACCATAGGTTGTCCCCTCCTAGCCAATCCTTTCCGTTTGAATTGTTCCTCCACCTTTATGGCTTGATGCACCATATCCGTCTACTCAACATAGTGCTGCATCTCGACTATATCCGCAATCTCACGATTTAAACCATGCAAAAACCTAGCCATGGTGGCTTCCCAGTCCTCTTCTACATTAGCCCGGATCATAGCTACCGTCAACTCAACATAGTGCTCCTCCTATTAATCAATAATTGATCCCACCAAACTATGGCATAATCGGTAAATTCAATGCAGCCAACTTAACCTTCTTTATCTCCGAGTAGTTGTGACAATCAAACACCATCTCCATTTTAGTTTCCCACTCCAAATAAGCTTCAGGATCATTTTTACCTTGAAAGGATGGGATTTTAATCTTTATGTTTCCTAAATCATTATCCCTCCTAGGCCTATCCATCCTAACTTCTCTATTCCCATACCCACGCTCAAACCTGCATCGGTTCAAATATAGCTCATCAAACTCCTCCGACTCTACCTCTTCCTCAACATTTCGCCACGGAACACGCCCACCTTGATGCCTATTGGGGATGTCCTGTTGCTTTCCCCTAGGAGTTCCCACTTCAACCCTCTCCAACCTCTCATGAATAGGTTCTAATTCAGTCCTCAACATACACTTCATCTCCCCTAACAACGCTTGCATTTGGAGGTTTGGAACTGCATGTTGTCTAAATTCTTCAGTTGTGTCTTCATCTTGATTATTAGACATGTTTAAAATCTGCAAAACAAGGTTAGAATCCTCACAAGCACTCCCTCACGTGTTTCACTCAAGAAATGATATACTTGTACTCGTGTTTTCACTCTAAACGGCTTTTACCCTCTTATGGTCTCACACACTCTTGCCTTTTTCCACTCTTTTGTGTCTTCTTTAGTTCTTAATCAAATTTCAAGAAACTAATTCAAAATAATCCAGCAGCAATTCAAAAATGAGAAACAACCAAAACTCATTAAAAGCTCAAGAATTTGAATAATGTGAGAAATGAGATTGAATGGAAGAAATTTTCTTAATAGAATTGTATCCTTTCTCTTTTTTTTTTTCGAATTTGTTTCGATTTTTTTTTTTTTTTTGCTTCTTCTTCTTCTTCTCTTTTTTTTTTTTTTTTTTTAACAACAGAGAATAGGAAAACGAATTTTTTTTTTTAACAACAGGGAATAAGAAAACAAAAATAAAAAATAGTCAAACTTATCCTAAAACCAAAGCTCTGGTACCAAAATGATACGAACTCCACCAACGATTGTGATGAAACCCGATAACAATGATGGTTTGGAACCCCAAGATTGTAAAGACAAGATTTGTTGAGCCTTGACCCGTCACCTAACAGGATGAAAACCAAGACTACGAAGGATAGAAACACCACACCAAGAAAACCTAAGAATCTCTCAGGACTCAAGGTGATAAGTTTGGTTGTTTGAACGCCACAAGATTAACTTGATAAGTTCAAGAGTTCTTTCAAGAACGAAGAGGAACACAAGGTCTCACAAAGGTGATTTTCTGAAAAAAAACATAATCTGTCCTCAAATTCGAAATCCCCCCTATATATACTTGGAACAACCCTCCAAGCATGGGTAATTTCAAAAGACATGAGAATTTCAAAAGACTATTGCCTAGAGAATTCCAAAAGACATGTGAATCTGAAAATTCGTGAAATCCCGCCAGCTTTGCACACCTTTCAGTAAAATCTCTCTAACTTCCTCTATGAGACTCCAAATTGTACATCGTTTGATGCGTTGGAAATTAGAGACATGAGGCTTTCCAATGAGAATAACTTGCAAGCTAATTCATCCAGAATATTTCCAAAATGACGTTTCAAATAACGTGCTAGACAATGGGCTGGGTAATGAGTTGGTCTTTGGAATCATTGGGCTTTGATGACATGGACTAAGCCTTGATTATTATTTGAGCCCATCTTAGTCTTTTTAGAATCAGCCCAATTCTCTTGGATTAGCCCATTTAGTGCTTCCTTGAAACATTTGGCTATAAGTCTTGTAATTGGGCCACTAGGAAGTGACAAAGGGTCTTGTGCAAATTTAGCTTCATTCCCACGTGTATGATCAACGTGTCTAGCTCTTTGGTTTGCATCAAGTTTAGAAAATAAGATGATAAGAGAATTTTGTAAATAGCAGTAAGATTGTAATGATTAGTTTGAAAGTATTTATATTTGAGTGATATTTGAGAAAGAGATAAGATGAAAAAAGTTGAAAACTTTGGGATGAAAACTTTTTTCCCTTAATATATACACATATTTAACATGATTTCTTTTAAAAAGAGAGGAAATTTGATGAGTTGGTGATGTGGCAGCATATAAAGAAGCACGCCAATGTCTTGACGCAGTTTCTTTTGAGTTGCAAACCACCATCATGGCTTCATCAATATGACCGCTTACTCCCCTCTCATTTCGCCTTTTCCTTCTCTCTTTCTTCCTCCCTCTCTCCCCCAATTGCATTGGGTTCATGTTCCTTTTGAACGACCCAAACCGTTCAATCTCTTGGAGATCATACACCTATATGTCATAAAAATCATGCATGGGTCATCCATTTTTTGACAGATAGACAAGATACTCCCTTTGAATCAGTCAGTGATCTTCCATTATCAAATAGGATCCACCTGGTCATGTAGTTGGCAACCAGCAAAGTGACGACCAAGGCGTCGTTGTGGGGGTACAAAACCCCTTGGCAATCTTCTTCTCCAAATGAGATGGTAGGGGTGGTATTTAGTTTGGGGTGTTTAGGGGGCTTATCTGCCATATACACCTCGTGGTATCTTGTTTTGGGGGCATGAGCCTTTCTGCTAGACGTTGTTACGCCCTTGTTGGCGAGCCCTTCTGCTATGGTACGAATCTCCCTAAAAGGAGCTTGGTCTTGATCCCTTGGTTGTTTGGGGTATTGTGTCTCCGTTCCCTTTCCCATTTTTGTCGTTTAGGACTTGTGCTTTGTCTATGTTCACGTTCACGACCTTCGTCTCTTCTCGGTTTGAGATACTTGACCAACATTCACTTGAGCTCCCCCTTTCTTGCCAGACTAGTGATGCTTTTTTTCAACCTTGAATAGTTTTCTATCCAATGGGTGTCCAACTAGTGGTAGTTGCAATGGCGCTGCCTTCTTCCTTCCGGGTCGCCTGGTCATTTTCTTGCACGCTCAGATTATTGTGAATTAGGCAGTGCCCTTGTTCTCATTGATTGGAGTACCTTTCACGCTTTCCATCTTGATGACCCTGCCCAATCTTCTTGTCTTTTGCACTGTTTTGGTTTTTTGTCTCCGAATTTACTTCTTGCTTCATTGGCTCCAAGAGAGCTTATAATGTGTCATTGGCATTAACGAAGTCATCTGCTCTATCCATTAATTCCCTCAAGGTGAAGGAGGTCTTCCTGTCCAGCTCAGCCATGAATGGGCTTCGAGGCCATATGCCCCCAAGAGGGCGGCTGGCATGATATTTTCATCTTGATCATACATGGTCAACCTCTCTTTGTTGAAGTGGGTCAGATATGCTTTCAGGCTCTCCCCTTCTCTTTGTTAATGGTTATTAGATAGGCGATTGGTTTGCGGCGCCTTCTACTTTCCTTGAACTGCGTCAGGAACTGCTTGGCCAGTTCTTTGAAACTACTATTGGATCCTAGACACAAAGTCTCAAACCAGCCCTGTGCTATCCCCTTTAACATTAATGGGAAAGTACGACAAGCCACCTCTCCAGGAAAACCGTGTAGAGTCATGTGTGCTTTGAAGTTCTCCAGATGATCTACAGGGTCTCGTGACCCATCATACAAGTCGATCTAAGGAACCTTAAACTTGGGTGGGAGAGGCACCGCCATCACTTCCTCACCATAAGAAAGGTCGATTCAGATAAGCAGTTGTTCAACGGAAGAGGATCCTCCCATCCTTCTTGCCATCTCTTCATACTTGTCGACGAGGCTACGTAGCTCGTTGTGTAACTTCTTCTTTTCCAGTTCTTCACCATTCATGCCTCATACACTATGTGCATCTCCTTCCACTTGCCCATTTTGGATAGGTGGTGTAGCAACGTTCTTTTGTTTCAACTCTTCGTTCTCCTTCTGTAACTGGTCAACCACTCTCATCGCTTTTTTCAACTTCTCCTCAGCTTCTACCAGCCTTGCTTCTACCTCTGTCGCATTCATCTCTTGATCACAAGTTGCTTGAGATCACGTAGCAGCTAGCATGTGAAAATCACGTTGAAGTCTGTAACAGGTCCCACAGACGATACCACTGTAAAGGATGTGTTTTACACCACCTACCACTCAGATAACCTGCAACAAATGAGAGAGCGGCATTAGGCACCAGGGGGTATTCCGATGACTAAGTTAGAGAAATGCAGTCTCAATATAAATACGTAGATAGATGATGAATAATATGTTACCTTCATACGTTATTTATAGAGGTGCTAAGAAATACTGAGGACATGGATGATTATTAGACCCTTGGGTTTATCTTGAGTGATCCCTTAATAGAAGAATCAGATAACTACCCTGATTTATGGGCATTTTCTTATCATAGACATCACGTCGTGGGCCCTTGGGCTGTGAGTCTTCAAGTTCTGGGTCAATAGACTGAGTCTATCCTCCAACCGTGGGCTTAATGTCAGGGGCCCAAATATCCCTTCCACTAACAATCCTTTACCCATATATAAAAAGTTTTCATACCAGAGGTTGGGGAAAAATTCTTTACTCACTCGCATGCCCAGTCATGCCTAACGCATGATATAGTAAATAAAGGCTTAACCGTTGAAGCACTGGTTCTTGTTTGAAATGAAACAGTGCCACCATGTTGTTTATAAATTGTTGTGTTTAATTGTAAGAAAATTGAAAAGTTGCTTTGTGAGGATTTTAACATGCTCACTAGAGGATTGATACATCTACAATTTTTTAAAGCTCTTAATTTTGACCAATTTCACAATCAGGCAATGCAAACATGCTATTTCATTAAAAAAAATTTTTTTATTTTTTGAGGTATCATTAAAAAAAAATCACTTTACAAAATTATCCTTGATTTAATATAAGTTTTTAAAATAATTATAAGACACTCGCAGATTAATCATTTGCCTAAATAAAATGTAAGCGTTGTGATGATCATTGGAACAATGAAATGACTTTGTAGTTTGTACGTGTCACAACACTTTCAATTAGAGTTGTGTATAGAGACTAATGATATGTGAATATTTTGTGTTATTTTGATCTTTGGTTATTTGTATATGTATCATCATAGATGATCAGTTGATATCATGGCCACAGTTAATACATTACATTTTCATACTGTAATTAAATGTAATTATTTCACCAAACAAGATGGGAGGTAATTACTAAAAAGATGATTTGATTGGAATATAAGACTGTGAAAAGCAACCTAGTTAGCAAAGGACCATATGTTTCAAGCCAAGTCGTCTCATAAGCATACAAAATTAACGGGACCAATAACTGTCTTGTTCTCGACGTACACCTCACTTTGCTCAGACGAAAATAATGGTTAAAAATCTCATTTTCAAGTCACTTGGAAGTAATGGCCACCGTCGCATCAACCACGTAATGTCTTAGCATTGATTCGATTAAGAGATAGTTGAGTTTAGATAATTTTAGATGTGTTGAATAAAATATTATTAGAATATTATTTTTAATATTATTATTATTTTAAGATTTGAAAAGGTTAGAATTATTTATTATATTTTGTGTAAAAATTTTAAAAAGTAATAATGATGAGATGAGGTAAAATAATTTATGTATCTAAACGGAGCCTTAAGACATTCTAGAGTTGTAGCTCAAGACATTCTCTTGATAAGGTCATTAGGCCTTTTTTTTTAATTTGTTTTCATATATTATTTTATATACTTAAATATTTTTAAAAAAATTACAACATCATTCAAAAATACTTTCTTAATCATTAAATAATAAAAAAAAATTGTCCAGACAAGTAGCATTATTCATAATTCTAACCCTAAAAACCAAAACCAAAAAGACAAATAAATTACGAATAAAGTTGTAGTGGGTAATGCAACAAGTGTGACTGTCAAATGGTTATAATTGGAAGAACAAATAACAAAATTGCTATGTACAGTTGTTGGCTACAGTCATCGCTGAGTCAGCTGACTTGGCATAATGCCACGTCAACTGATATTTAAAAAAAAAACAGAATAAAACAAAGGCTGCATTTTCAGATTCCTGCTTCTTGCATTGGTGCTTTCGTCAGTGGTCTTCGATCTCGTCTTCAGCTTCATGGTGCTATGGTCTTCTTCTTAGATCTTCAAGTGGTCTGTGTGGGTATTTGATAGTAGTCTTCAAATCACTTTCGTGGTCTTCAAATCTTCAAGTGGATCTATGCGGTTATTTGCGTAGGTCATCTTCCTCGTGTGGGTCATCGGCTTCGTAGTGTTGTGGTCTTCCTCTCAAATCTTCAAGTGGTCTGTGCGGGTATTTGATAGTAGTTTCAAATCACTTTCGTGGTTTTCAAATCTTCAAGGATTTGTGTGGGTTTTGCATGGGTCATCTTCCTCATGTGGGTCATCAGTCTTCGTGAAGGTCATCATCTAAGTTCACTGAACTGGTCTTCTCCTCTGTGTGGGGCTATAGTCGTGGGTATTTTCTAGTTCCTCGTAGATTCAAATGAAAACTCGGGTGAAGTTCTAGCACGGTGGATACCAGTTGGCCAAGAAGTAAAGCCTCAAGTTTATTCAACTTCAGCTGCGAAATACCTAGTAATAATTTGGAGAAACTGTACAATGGTAAAGCACCTTTTTTTAGTTACTCTTGTTTCATGATTTCTTTGGAGTTGTTGTTTTAGGAATAATGTTGACAAAATCTATTGGTAGGAACAATATTGCACATTGGTTGAGTTTATTGCTCAGAAATGCATATGTTTTGTATGTATTTGGAAATAGCTCTATGTCATGTGTTTATGCCGTAGAAATGCATATTCAAGATGCAATTTTTACATTTGCATATTGTGTTTGTAGGCATATGGATGCTGCAAAGTTGAATCTCCAGTATTTATTTTTAGTCTCATATATAGTGAAGGGTAGGGGTGTAAGTTTGGATCGAAAAATCGAAAAACCGGTCCGAACGGGACCGGTTGGGCCGGTTTTCTAGTTTTTCGGTCCGGAATCGGTTCTTAACTTGTATAAACCGGTTGGATCCGGTCCGGTTCCGGTTTCATGATTTCCAAGACCGGACCGGACCGGTTGAAGAAAAAAATAAAAAATATTATATATATATAAGTTTTATACAAAAATAATATTATACAAAATATTTTTTATATATAATATATAAAAAGAAAGAAAATCACACAAATATTATTAATAAATTTCAATAAGTACATAGGACATTAATAGTTATACTAATATAGACTATAATTATACTTATACTAATATAGTTATACTAAATCACTATAACTAATACCAACATATAACTAATACTAATAATCTAATATAGACTATAGTTATAGTTATACTAATATAGTAATACTAAATCACTATAACTAATACTAATATAGTAGTTGGCTTTAGTAAAGTAGATTTTTTTTAGTAAAGTAAATTTTTTTAATAAAAGTATAAAATAGATTTTTTTTAAAGCAGTTTTTTTTTTAAACAGATATTAATGAAAATTGTCAAACTTATATTTTAAAACAACCGGAAAATCGGACCGGACTGGACCGAAAACCGAAAGTATCGGTTTAGGAGGGTAACCGGGATGTAATCGGTTTTGAAAAATGCAAAATCGGTACACACCAGTTCGGTTTTAAATTTTGTTCAAAACTGGACCGGACCGGACCGGTTACACCCCTAGTGAATGGGTTAAAATAAACAAAACTTTTTACTATAGTAGTATCTCAAATTCGACAACAATACATAACAATCTCTTGTAGAATTTTTGCTCAAAACACCCCATTTCCCCACTTTAAAGCATTTTGGTTCCTTAAGCAAGCACATATCATTTTTTTCTTCCTAGTATGTTTTGGCATCAAAGCTCATGACAAAAAAAAAAAAAAAAAAAACTTATGGAGTACTAGGATAAGTGCTCGGTTGTGTGCTTTAGGATGTTTAATTTATGCTAGTTATCGCCCAGTTTAATTTATGAAGCTAATTGTCTCATTCAATATTGGTGTTTTGAGGCACTAGATGTTTTCATTTCTATATGCAAGAAACATTTGCTTGGACCATAACATGTCTGAAGTTGTAGTTTTGATACTTCAATGCAAAGGGTGACAGTCTGGTATGCAAATGTATTTTCTTGTCTAAGACTTTTCTTGTTGAATGTACTCTTCTACATTTGACCATTAAGGAAAACAGATCACCCAAACTTTTCATGATTTGGATGCCCATGTATGAGTTTCTTTTCTATCTACTTAATTAAAAATGCATGCTGAAGACCATTCCACTTGTTTGTTCACTGCATGCACACTTCAGTCCATCACTGACTCAGAGACCATTCCATTGTGGAGTGATACTCGCCAAATAGTGCTTCCAAGTATAAAAGCAGATTTAGAATGAAGTGGGAGTGTCCAAGGTCATTTCCACAGGGACAACTATATTAACATAATCCAGCAAGGAGCAAATGAATGAAATGAAATCAATCAAGAGAGAGTGGAATATAGTGGAACAAATCTCCTTTGAAGAGTTGGTTTATTCCCAATAACTAAGAGATCAATATAGGAGCTATGTGCTCTGGAGTTATAAAGAATGTGGGATGATTTAATGGTTTGATAAATGAAGCACGGATTTGTGATTAGTCTAAGGGAATTTTTCTTATAAAAGCCAAATCTACAATATTTGAAGTGAAAGAACAAAGACTACACAACAACTTTTTCAAGCTTAGAAACTGAAACTATATTTGTCAAAAAGTGTAAATACTAGGGGTACAAGGTTAGGGATTCCTCTACCATCGTGATTATAACTGCTGGGCATAACTACTTATGTTAATTCAATCAAGAAATTAACACTTCAGAGCTAAATGAGCAATAACTCAGATTAAAACACCAAAGAAAATAAAACCCTCATTGTATTATCATCCCCTTTTATCTCAAGACTTAAGGGTTGAAGGATCCTTGATTATTTCAAGGTCCTGTTGTGCCGTGAGTCTACAACAGTTCAAGAACAAGAGATCCTTCCAAACCAATACTAGATGAAGCATAAAAATACAGCAACAAGTATAGTCTAAATAAAACAGCAACATTCAATCGACAATGATGAAAGAAACCTTTTCCTCTGTAACCCTAGCTATAGAAGTTAGCCCCAAATCATCATGTGATAGATGATTTGGAAACCCTAACAGAAAGTAGGAAAAATACCAAAATAGTTCTCAAAGAAAAAACCAGACAAAAGATTCTAAAAATGGCTCTGAATCGATCCCCCTCTCTCGTGTGCCTCCCCTCCTTTTATCCTCTTCCCCCCATCATCTCCTTCCTTCTCTCTTTTCTAATCGTTTCTCTCCACTTTGCGATTCTGCCCTTTAGGGAATAAGACCCTTCTCGAAGCATTGTGGTGTTGATGAGAAGCCGCAGTAGATTCTGGGTTAAGACTCGAACTCGCGGTTGGGCCAAGATGCTTAGTGAACTCTTGGGCTTACTTATGGGACTGGGCCTTACCACCTGCAAATAAAATATTTGACCCATTAGTTAAATAAATCATCACTTTATTCCTTTAAATTTGTAGTTCCAAAGGACAAGGCTTTTGTCTTAAAATTTCACTTTCGATCTCATTTTTTGGAACTGTTCAATCTTGATTTACTCTATTTTAGGTGGATATTTTAGTCAAAATATCTTAACAATCATGGAGTAATGCAATTTTCATTGTTTGTAATATTATATATATTTCTCAATAAATTGGAAAACCCCTTGATTTTCTTCTATTAAAAAATCCAGTAAGTTGATGCAATTATGCAGCTTGCACAAAGGATAGCTTGGTCATTGATATTCTTCCCAAAGATTGACCTTAGATATTGAACAACGTGTACAGGACATTGGGAAATGGGAAGAACATTCATCTCCGCTAACACCATCTAACTCAAATCCCTCAACCTTGGTATGTTATTTTAGATTTCAAAAACTTATTAGAATGGGTCTGCTCAATGTTTCTCATCCTAATTATCATTATTATTTTTATGTTAGGGTATCCCTCAAATTGGTCTATTAAACTTTCCAAATTACATGCACAGTTACTATGGGCCAGTACTTGCATGGTCACCAACTTTTCTATCATATCCAGATGGCAGCCAATATCCCAACAACATTCAAGCGGTTTTCAACTTCATTCTTGTCTTTTATTTATAAGTTCAGGTTTTTTTAGAATTTAATTGCTCTCATTTTTTATAAGCAGAATACTAGTTATCCATTTCAATATGGGATGGGACCTCCAACTCCTCACATCGCTACAAGCTCCAGAACGAGCTTAAGAGTTGGTAAAGAGGATAGACTTGATTGTAAGAAAACTGAAGCACCATGTACGTCTTCTAGAGTTGATGAAGAAAGTAAAGAACATAGACCAGATTCACGAAAAATCGATGATGGCACTACCGGGTCACCACACTTAGTGCAAACGGATGAGGATGATATAATTGAGGAGCCAAAGTCGCGGATGGAGTTCAATTCTTTTAAAGATTTACAGAGCTATTATAAGGATTATGTTAAGAAATGCGAGTTTGGAGTGATGACACAAAGGAGTGAGAGGGGAGATGATCAAAGAATCAGATATGTCACCCTTAGTTGTGCCCTTGGAGGGAAGGCCCGGAATAGGAGTTTCAATGTCACCAACTCACGTCTGATAGGAAAGACGATTGTAAGGCAATAATTAATGCCTTAAAAGTCGAGAAAAATATGCAATTGACAACAGTCCATAATATACATAATCACGACCTTAATCTAAAGAAATCCCGCTTTTTTCGATGTAATAAAGAAGTGAATGAGACCGTAAAAAAAGTCTTAGATACAAATGACTTGGCTGACATCCGGATGAATAAGAGTTTCGGATCTCTTGTCGTTGATGCAGGTGGTTTCAAGAACCTCCCATTTTTTAAAAATAATTGTTGCAATTATATTGACAAGGCACGACATTTACGACTTGGTGTAGGTGGAACTAGAGCACTTCGAGATCATTTTTTGAGGATGTAGTACAAGAATAATGGTTTTTTTTGCATTAATGGACTTAGATGATAATGAGAGGTTAAATAATATTTTTTGGGCAGATCCACGCAATAGGGTAGCCTACCAGTATTTTGGTGATGTAGTAACATTTGACACCACATATCTCACGAATAGATATGAGATGCCCTCTGCACCATTTGTTGGTGTAAACCACCATGGGCAGTCCATTCTTTTGGAAGCAAGGTTGATTTCAAGTGAGGATATATAGACCTTTACATGGTTATTACAAACCTGATTGTAGTGTATGGATGGTAAGGTTCCAAAAACTATTATTACTGATCAAGATAGAGGAATGAAAAATGCAATTGCTATTGTCTTTCCAGAAAGTCGACATAGATTATGCCTGTGGCATATACTGAAGGAAGTGCTTGAGAAACTTGGGTCATATGCTGCCTATAAAAGTGGACTAAAAAATCATCTGATGAAATGTGTGTACGACATTCAAACTATTGAGGAGTTTGAGAAATGTTGGGATGGGTTACTTAATACATACGATTTATATGAGAATGTCTGGTTGAAATGTTTAGATGCTGAGCATGAGCATTGGGTGCTGGTATTCTTAAAAGAGCACTTCTAGGGTGGAATGAGTGCAACTCAGTGCATCGAGAGTATGAGTGCTTTTTTTTATGGTTATGTTCATGCGAGGACAAACTTGAAGGAGTTTGTTGACTAGTTTGACAGTGTGTTGAGGAAGAAAATTAGAATAAAAATAGTACAGACTTCCACACATTTAGTGTCACCATTTCCTATATATCTAGATTTTCAATTGAAAAGAGATTTTAAGAGTTGTATACGAATGCTAAATTTAGGTAGGTCTAGCAGCAAGTAATGGGTGTGCTCGATATAGATCCATCTCTACTTAGATCGGATGGTGTAATGGAAACATATTTGGTAGAAGATGAAGTTTGTATTGAAAAGTTCACTAAGCTTGTTACACATTTAGTGGACTTTAATGTGGAAGCCTATGATGCAAAGTGTTCTTGTGAGTTATTTAAGACGAAGGGGATATTATGTAGGCATATTTTTGCCATTTTCAAAGCTAATGGTATATAATCATTGTCAAATTGATACATTTCAGATTGATGGAGGAAGGACATCAATAGGAGATACACATTAATTCACAGTAGCTATGATGCAGGGAATCAGAGGCTAAATGGTAATAGATATTCAAGTTTGTTGAATATATGTTATCAGATGATAACTTATGCAGCGGGTTCCAATAAGCAGTTTGAAGATGCAAAAAAGAAATCTTTGACCCAAACAGGTTCGAATGTTGGTTTTACGACACTTGACACAACTGCAGTTAGTAGTTCACAACAAGTACTTAGTCCAAATGTTGAGAGAGAAAAATGAATACCCCCCATCTCTGAGGAGAGCATCCAGGACAGAGAAAGACATGCAGAAGGTTAAAGCCAAGCAGAAGAAAGCACAGTTAGATGAAAACGTAAACAGATGCATGTTTTAACATTAATGGTATTAAAAATATACATGTTTATGTGTCTTAGATTTATAATGTAATTATATCAACTGAGTTTTGTTACTTGTTGCTTTATTATTAATAAGATGAAGGAGATACAATAGTCCCAGACACTTGAGATATCACCGATCCTGAACAAGTGTAGGTATATTAATCGTTATATATATATATATATTTGAATTGCTACTTGCCTATGGAAGAAGTAACCATTAGACTACTAATATTTTGAATTTTGTTAATTATCAACAGTTTGTTTGAGATAGCTCAGTTTTTTATAATAGTGGAACTCAGCACCAGGAAACCATGATTGGAAGCCAAGAAAGTGTAATAATTGTAAACTTTTTACATTTTAATTGTAATAGTTACATTACATTAATATATGCGTATTAATTCTTATAGATGTAATTTGGGTTGGATAGATCACAACCAGTGCAACATGGGTTGGATGGATCACAATCGAATTAATTAATATGAGTGAATGCATTTATGTTTAATTGTAAAATTAGTGACTGTTATTATAGTTTGTGCCACTTTGCACTAAGATAAGATGTTAAGAGTCTTGTGGTTTTGTATGGTCAAAACAGATATGTACAACATTTATTTATGTTTTGTGTATGGTTTAGTTTTATTAGCTTCATTGGGTGGTAAAGATCCTAATATCTGTACCATTAAGCTTCCACCTGCCATAGTTAGTTTGATAAAGATCTCAATATCTGCATACTGAGAATGAAGAATAATATGCAACTTTTTATGGTAAAAAAGAAAAATGAAAATCACTTATCTCGAATAAAGGATTACTAAGGATGTAGTTGCAAGAATTGCCACTCTGATGCTTCCTGAAGGTGCAAAATGAGGATTCATTGGAGTGTTTAGATGCTATATTTTTTAAGACAATTATATAGAACAGGAATGTGCAACAAGTTGCTGTACAGTTTTGATAATTTTGGAAATCTACACCAGTATTGTAGCTACTAAACACCATAAGTGGCAGAATGCCCAAAACCACTGCCTTTTTTGATTATACAAAACTGCTATTTTACAACCAATTTAGTGTCTGTCATACCACAAGCATAAGAGGCAAAATGCCACAAAAAAGTCCCAAACTATTACATTGCACTCACTTAACAGCCTAAATAACTTCTAACACTTAAATTACATATTCAAACCAAGCTATAACATAAAACCCCTACCAAGTCACCAAGTAACAACAAACAACAACTACAAAAGTCCAATACACCTAGAGAAGCGTGCGTGAATATCTTATTCCAACTTCTTGCTCAAGAAGCATCAACTCCTTCTTCAGAAACTCCTCATCTCTACCTTCTTGCACCATCTCTTTCTTCTCAATCTCATCCGCCCTCTTATGGATCTCAATCTCTCTCTTCTCGATATCACATAGTCTCTTCTCGACCTCTTTCTTCTTCCTTAATAGTTTGTTTTTTCTTTCACATAGATTCAACTCTATGTATTGATCACTATCTGCTAACTTAAAATACTTGCAATATGTAAATCCTTGATATTTGCAAACATATATAAAAAATGTTAGATGTGCATAATATTAATCAATTTATTAAACATGTTACATTACAAGTGATGTAGTTACTTTTGTATTGTACTTTGAACACCCTAAAAATGTTCGTCTTGGATTTATTGTAGTATTTGATTATCTCAATGTAGCTTGAAGGTCACAGAAGCACAATGGTTGACCCAAAGTACGGATATCGGAGGATGAAGAAGACAGAGTTGATGACGACATTCTAACATGAACTAGAAGCACAATGAAAAGGCACACATATCAAAATACACATTCAAGAAAACATCATAACCTCAATTGTACAATCTTCATAATTCCTAAGCAGGTTGTTGACTATCATGTGAACTCTGCAAATCAGAAGACTGATGAAGATTGGTGGATTTTCTTTCTCCATGATGGTTGTAAGAAATTTGAGCTTCTGAAAGGTGCTCGAGTTAGACAAGTGAATCACTTAATTAGCTTCTAAAAGGTTCTTATATGTGAAGAACTGGAATCGGATAAAACGAACTTAGACTGTGAGAAGCTGCCAGCACTCTCTCAACTCAAATTCAAGCCATAACTTAGACTCTAGAGTCACTAGGAAATTCAATGAATTCTTATACAGCTATTACTAGTAGCTTATGCCTAGTACATGCTAAACCACTTGAGAGTAACCTAAGGACTATTGAGCCACCACCCTTATGGTCATTGAACTACATGGGAAAGTAGGTCAGCAAAAGGGATGAGTAAATAAATTACATGGGAACGTAGGTATAAAGGCTAAATTTAGTGGGACAACGATTAGTATACCCTACAAATTTGAAACCCGACTAACATAGTAGCAAATTATGGAGGATACAAAGCTGACAAATGCTTTCCGAAGCTCATCCAAACAAAATCCCAACTTCACACACTATACATCAATGATCAGATGAGAAAACATGCTTATTATCATTCAGAAAGACCATTTTTTTGGACTTAGTGAAATGATTCTTACATATTTTATGAAACATTGACACCTGACAAATGACAATTACCAAACAATTTCCTAACCATAATGTCCATACATATTCAATAACGAAAGCACCTTGCGTATTCAATAATGTACGTAACAATTACCAAATGTCTTGCTCATGCAATAAAAAACAAAATAAGACAAAACTACACTGAAAGCAGAATTGATTCGATAACGTCCTGCTCATGCAATAAAAAGCAAAACAAATGATAAATGCTATTAACTAACAACTACCAAACAATATTACCTAATAATTACTGATTGAGTTGAATTATTACATATTTTATATATTTAGAATCAATATATTTTATTTATTTTATTACATTATTATTGATTTTAGATGAAAAAATAATTAAAATGAATAAATCTGAATTGTGATTAAATTGATTTATAACATAGTTAATACTTAATTTTTATAACTTGTGATTTAATTAAATAATATTCCTTCACATACACAACATATTTTTTATATTCTATTCTTGCTTTTAATTTAATTTAATTTAATTTAATTTAATTTTTTTAAATTTTTATATAGGTTAAGAAATGCAAAGAAAAAAAAAAAAAAAAAGGCACAAATGGAAGAAGTTTGGGTATTGAACGGAAGCAACAGCAACAAAAAGGCACAAATTCTTTTGGTTATTTCAAAAAGACTCAGAACGCATGTTGGTAACTCACACGACAAAAGAGAGAGAGAGAGAGAGAGAGAGAGAGAGAGAAGGAAACCACGCACGCACGCAACGGACGCGATGGGGCATTTTGAAATAAAGCAAGATTTTTCTTTGTACGAAAAAAATAGGGGAGGCAGCAGATTTTTATTTTTTTTTCTTTCACATTCGGACGCAACACCCAAGCACATAGTAGCACCGTTGGAGAACCATAAAGGGTACAACTTCTGCAGTCCCGCTTCTCTTTCACTATTTGTCACCTTTATTTCTATTTATTTGATTTATTTTTTTATTTTTATTTAATTTTAATTTAAAATTTATAGAGTATTTTTAAGATTTTTGATTTAAAAGTTTGAGAAATTTATTTATTATTTATTTTACTTGATGTCATTATTTTTTTTGCTCTTTTAAACTTTTATTTAACAGTGATTACAACTGTTATGGATTAATTTTGAGAATTTATGATTTGAATATAAGGATGAACCTTCGAATTTTGATTTTGAGGCTTTTCAATTTTCAGTTCGTATTTTGTCAATTACTTTCTAATCTAGTTTAATTCTTAGTTTAGTTTTAGTAATCTCTTAGTTCCATTTCATATTAGATTAATTAAAACTTAATTAGGACTTAAATAATTTCTATTTTATTAATTAAATTTTCTGATTAATTGAGATTTTTTAGCTTAGTTGGTCCTTAATTGTTAATTTCAATTTATTAGTTTTTTACATTTCATTTCGACACTTAAAAATCCACAAATATGAATTTAGTCCATGATTAGTGCTTTTTTTTTTTTTTAATTCTCGTTGCACTCTTCCATTCATTGCACACACCACCACTTTCATTTTTTCTTCGTGAATATTTTCACCATTTTAAACAAGTTTGATTTTAAGTAACTTTTCCTAAAGAGACGTTTTAGTATTTTATTCCTAATTATTATGCGACATCCTCCTGCACTTGAGATAACTTTTGTGCTGCTCATTTTTGAGTGAGTTAATTAACAAACAAACAAATGCAAGATATATGGAAAATAATATTGTGATAGTTTGAAGAAATGCTTACCTTCAGGATAAAGGGAAAGCGGCTAGAGTTAGGGTTATGGTTTTGGGATGAACAAGAAGGGGCGGGTTAGGGTTAGGGTTTTGGGATGAATGGGATTAGGTTGGGCTAGGGTTAGGGTTGGAGATAGAGAAACTGAGGAAGGGTTAATGGTGACCAAGAAGGAGGCTTTGTGGGAAGAAGAAGAAGCTAAAGACTAAGGGAGGAAGACGACGTAATGATGGCTTATGTGGAAGACAAAATTGAGGGAAGGACGAATCCAGGGCGGCTCAGGGTGGGTCTCAGACTTCCATCATGGCACTAAGGGAGGGAGGGCGGCGGCTTCGAGAGGAGGGACGTGCCGTCAAGGGAATCGAGGCGCTTCGAGGGGAGGGATGTCTCATTGAGGAAATGAGGCGCTTCATGGAAGGATTGAGAGAGGAAAGGCAGAGAGGGAGGGAAATTAGGGAGGGAAGACTTGTGTAGTCGAAGCGATGCGTTTTGATTTTTTTTTTCCACATTAGTAGCTGTTTACGCAGTGTTTATATGAGATGACCGAACATATCATTTTTTAACAATGTTAAATTGTGATTATAAGGTTAACGTTCGAGGTAACCGTACCCGAAACTCCTTGCAATGGATCCGTTTGAATTTGAGACTGAGGTTGTGATGTCTAGAAGCGTTCGAGACACCCTTGGTGGTGAGGCAGTGATAATTGGCTTGAGGTGCGAGGACGGAATCACTCACGGTGGATAGAGATAGAGAAAAAGAGAACTTCTTGGTGGCACCCGATGGCCTGCTGCTCTGGTTCTGTGCACAACTAGAGAGAGTGAGAAAGATACTTACACAAAGAGAGAGAGAGAGAGAGATGGATGGAGGGTTTACCGATGATTTCATGTGATGTCGTGAATGGCAAGAGAGCTGAGCGGCGTGGAGGGGCACGATGGCTCCAATGTCCTTCGTTGGTCACTGCAATCAGCCTAACACCGAGACCTTGCTAGTGTCGAAAATAGAAAGGGAGGCAGCAGCTTTGGACAATGCACAATGAGCAGTGTAGAAGGAGAATGAGAGTCGTGAGGGGGGGGGGGCATAGAGGGTCTGGGAAGTAGGGAAAAACGAAAGAAAACTCATCTAATCATTGCAACTCTCTTAAACTCCCATACAATTTTTTTTAGCTCTCACACAAAATACAATAAATAATTCAATTTTTTTAAATTTTAAAATAAAAATAATATTATAATAATATTTTATTCAATATTTAATTTTTATGTTATCTTAACTCAACTCACTATCTAAACCTCTTATGTAATGTGTAGATGGCAATTGGGATGCCCGGTAGAGAAGTTATTTGTAGGTAACAAAGGATGGAAACCCCAACTTTACATAAAATTGAAACATTAAGCATGGAAGATACTCATTGTTTTACCAAAGTTAGTTTTTAATTTAACCACATTTACAATTAAAATGTCCGAATCCAACTTGTTGATTCTTTTGCCCATCTTTTTATGTTTCATGCATCTATAATAATGGAATTCTTTTATGGTCTCCTACCTCATTCTCTTGTATTCTTACTTTTAAATTTGACGAAAATCCTTGGTTAAAAAAATAAAACAATTATCTTTATTTCTATTATGTTCCATTTTTATCATTCAGTTCAAAATTTAAGTTACAATTCATCCCTAGTTAAATAGATAATAAAAAAAGGAAGTATATAACGTGATAGGTTGGATATAAAAATTCTTGAAAAGAGTAAAATACAAAAATGGTACCTATTATTTTTATTATATTTTTTCTCAAATTTTCTAAGGCGCGCACTTGACTTTTCAATTAAAAAAAATTTAATTTACAAAAGAAGTTAAAAAAATGAGTGGTTTAATATAGTATATCATATTATTAACTATTTTTTTTATTATAAAATAGATTTAACATATCATGTAAAACTATCTCAATTTATAATTTTTCTTATATTTAAGATCTCTTTTAGTTAAGACTTGTCTTAATAAATAAAATACAAACAATAATATGATTTTGATTCAATTAAAAGTCAGCAATAAATAATTTTAGAGTCGTGTTACACACATTAAGAGTGTAGTATGAGACATTCTCCCGATAAAGCTATTAGGCTTTTTTTTTTCAAAAAAAAAAAATCATATATTTTTATACCTTTAAATATTTTAAAAAATATTTATAATATTATTTAAGAATATTTTTTAATCACTAACTGAAAAAGAAAAATTGTCCGGTCAAGTGGCATTATTCATAATTCTAATCCTATGAACCAAAACTAAAAAGACAAATAGATTAGGAATGAAGTTGTAGTGGGTAATTGGAAGAACAAGTTTAGTGTTGAATGGTTATAATTGGAAGAACAAATAATGACAGTCCAATCAACGCAGCCGCAGACTTTTAATCAACGGCAGACGTTTAATCAACGCAACCGCACACGTTTAATCAACGCAAACAGCAGCCAGCAGGCGCTTCTCAGAACTAAGTGTATGTTTATAGTTTCAGAGTTTATAATTTATAATTTAAATAATAAATTCTAAACTTTAAAATTTATTATCAATATGTATTTAAAATATTTTTAAAATTAATTACATTAAATTTTTAAAAACATACAGCTATCTGAAAAAAGTTTTAGATAAAAATTTCAATTTAATACTTTAAAAAAAATCTAATATAAATTTAACTTATATCATTTTCTCATTATCTTATAATGTGATATTATATGATAAATTTATAAGTAAAATATAATAAATAATTTTTAATTATTTAATATCATATTATAAAATAATAAAAATTAAAAAAATTAAAATAATAAATAACATTAGAAAATAAATATTTTAATTATTAAATTACTTTTTATAAATTTATCGACCATATCAATTCTTTCTTTAAAGAATTTTTGAACGGTTAAAAGTAAGCTTTACACTCGATTCCAAACGGGCTATAAAACCCTTTCGAAAACAACTGGCTTGTCTGCACCAGCCGCCGCTCCTCCGTTTCTGACAGACATACAAGTCCTCCACACACATCTCAGCTATAATGGCCGCCGTCACCCACCATCCCTTTCTCTCCTCCAAACTCCGGCTAACCACCAAGCCCAATCACAGCCGTTTTGGCGCCACAGTGGTGCGCATGTCCCTCCAGGAGAATGCGCCTTCGCTCGCGGTCGTTGGCGTCACTGGCGCCGTGGGTCAGGAGTTTCTCTCGGTGCTCTCTGACCGCGACTTCCCCTTCCGCTCCATCAAAATGCTTGCTTCCAAGCGCTCCTCTGGGAAGCGACTCACCTTCCAGGGCCGCGACTACACCGTCGAGGAACTCACTGCCGATAGCTTCGACGGCGTTGACATCGCTCTCTTCAGTGCCGGCGGGTCCATCAGCAAGGAGTTCGGGCCGGTCGCGGTGGAGAGGGGAACCATAGTGGTGGACAATAGCTCCGCGTTTCGGATGGAGGAGAAGGTCCCATTGGTGATACCAGAGGTGAATCCCGAGGCCATGGATGGGATCAAGCTCGGAACGGGGAAGGGGGCACTTATTGCCAACCCCAACTGTTCCACCATCATTTGCTTGATGGCCGCCACGCCTCTTCATCGACGAGCCAAGGTGAGACTTTATACATGGGTTTATTTGCTTCGTCTTTTTGATGCACTGTATGCACATGTGAATTGAAACAGGTTTTTCTGTATTGATATTGCTGTAGGGATTCATCTAGTCTCTGTTTTTAGCGTGAGAAGTGCATTTTCAACTATCCTGTTTATTTGACTGGGATTAGTGATTCTGCTTTCTAACCAATTATTCTTTTCATTTCGTAAATTTGTGAGTGTTTGGAAAGTGTTAGTTTTTAGGGAGATAGATCTTTATTTCTACGCTCAAGAGGTACATCTTACAGGCATGCGGTGTTATTCGAATATCGTGATAAAGTAATTTTATGAGAGTCGCAGGAGACTTTCGGTTGGCTTGAGGAGGGTTTAATTTTAGAAAAATGATCTTTTATTGCGGTTGCACTTACTTTTATTCTAATTTTTCATTTTATTATTGTATATTTCCTAACAGGTATCATTACTCTTAATTTTATTCTAATTTTGGAGTCTTGTGGTAATCGAGCTAATTAGAGTGATGATAAAAATGCAACCTTTTTGTACAACTATTTTACAACTGCACTTTAAATGGAGGACATTTTTATAAAATTGAGTTGTTGGAGTATCATTATTTTATAAAAATACCATCCGTTTAAAAGAGTCACAAAAAGCTGCAAAAGAGTTGTCCCTTCCACTAATCTTATAATTATGATTCATTGTTGGGGTTGTGTTTCTTTCACGATTTTAAGAAAATAGTGAATGTATCAAGCAAGTTACCTTTAGTGGTATTTCTGCAGCATACTGTTGCATGTTTCACTACGTCTCAAAACCCGCTTGCTTTGTTGGTCATTGAGTATTTCAGGTACTACGCATGGTTGTTAGTACATACCAGGCTGCCAGTGGTGCTGGGGCTGCTGCAATGAAAGAGCTTGAGCTGCAAACTCGTGAGGTTTTTTTCTCTTACACCATTTCATTGTCGTTTTGCAGTTTGACATTTATTTCCATGGGAAGTGGATCAATTTATCCCCTGGTTATTTATTCTAAAAGGATTGTTTCCCCTTTTTTATAAGGTCCTGGAAGGCAAATCACCAACTTGTCAAATCTTCAAGCAACAGGTCTGTCAATTTCTTGTCGCAGAATACCTGCTTTTATGACGGATCTCATATTCTATTCCATCTTCTCCCTACCTCTGAAAGACTTTCTCCATCTGCAGTATGCTTTTAATTTGTTCTCGCACAATGCACCTGTCCTGTCAAATGGATACAATGAGGAAGAAATGAAATTAGTAAAAGAGACAAGGAAAATATGGGTAAGTATCGAAACAGTATCTTTTACTTCATTCTTAATATCATCTTATCACTTATTAAAAAAAAAAAAAAATGTCGTCTTATCAGCGATAGGTTGAGTTACTGAAATTTCCTTTGGTGGATGGGAGAACAAGTCTCTCTGGTCTTATACCAACTGATTCTTGTACATTTTTCAGAATGACAAGAATGTTAAAGTGACTGCCACATGCATACGAGTTCCTGTTATGCGTGCACATGCCGAGAGTGTAAATCTTCAATTTGAGAACCCCCTTGATGAGGTAATGATGTGGTCCTCTGAATTATAAACCGCATTATTCTTGTTGATTTTTCTTTATGATAATATCTGTTGATAGAACAGATTTGATTTGTTCTCTTTTAAATATCATTAGTAGGGAAAACATAAAAATTGAGGTGGATGATATTTTATGCAATGTAGGTTTTTGTTGTGTTCATTTTCAGGGATGGTTTCATTTGTAATAGCAGTCATTTGTGTTTCTTGCATTTTATTTTATTTTTTTGAGTTATTTGGTTTTATAACAAGGGGATTCTTATTTCTGCCAATGGTACTTCTTACTAGCTTGAAGAAATGAGCTATTAGATGTACTGACCAATTCAATTTATCTCCAATTCAATTTATCTTCTTTGGTCAGAATTGATATCATGAAACATGAGCACCTTTTTAAAGGATTTGTCTGTTTTGCTTGATTTGGTGCCTGCATGTATGCTATTTGTCTCTTTTTCATTTTTCATTTTTTGTTCTTTTTGTAATTAGCATCTTTCCTTTTCCCTCTCTTTGAAAAGGAAAAGAATTGATATGATTACCAAAGGTGTTGTCACTATCCAATTTAGTACGTTGGTAGTGCATTTTGCACCTTTTCTTATATAAAAGAGCCTATCTCATTGAGTAGTTGCCCTCATAAAATTGGCTTTCCCGAATATTGGAATTTTCAGCATGTTATTACGTACAAAGTAGTTGGCTGCAAATTTGAGTTGCCTTCTGCAGTTCCTTTTTTTCACTTTTTAAGTTGCCGATGCTTGGTGGTCAAGAAAGAAGCGGTTTATGACACTCCAAATCCTTTGCATGGGGTCCCTACTCAAAATCCTAAGCATCCTACGCATTTATGGTCCTATGACTGCTGCACAATAGTGGGGGTTTCCTCCCTCCCTCCCTCCCTCCTCCCTCCCATTGTAAAGTCATTTTGGTTATCATCCCATTTGATATTTGGAAAGAGATTTTGGAGAATTATAAAGAATTTCTACTTGAAGGTCCAACTCTTAATTCATTGAGTTTCTCTGTTGTCCAGGACACAGCCAGGAGCATTCTGAAGAATGCTCCTGGTGTAGTGGTTATTGATGATCGGGCATCAAATCTATTCCCTACGCCATTGGAGGTGTCAAACAAAGATGATGTTGCAGTTGGCAGGATCCGCCGCGATGTGTCTCAGGAGGGGAACCATGGGTGAGACTAATTTATAGGCGATATTGTTTCAATCATTATCTCTCTGCTTTTACAAACCTTAAATACTAATGGAATACTTCCAAGCAGGCTGGAAATTTTTGTCTGTGGCGATCAAATACGCAAGGGAGCAGCACTCAATGCAGTTCAGATTGCTGAGATGTTGCTATAGTCCACCAATTGTTTTCATCGATGACATTTCAATTATGGATTTACCAGTATGGTGAGATGAGATGCTTTTTAGTTTTTCGTCGTATGTAGTTTTCAGATGCCGATATCAAGGATATTGGTACTCATGTTGAGTTGAGAAAAATGAGTGCTTTTGTTTAGTGTAACCTCTAAATGTCTAAATCATGGTCATTATGTTCATCGTAGGCTGCATTAAGTTGCTTGATGTTTTCAGTTTAAATTGAAATTATATACCTGATCAATCCTTAATGGGAAGATTTTGTAGTAATAATTTGTGGTTCGGAATTAGAGATATCCGGAATCTTTTACTGTTGCTTTGGATACGTAGGCGATCTCCAACACTATGCAATTGTTGTTAAAATATGTGAATTTTGTCTACAACAATCTGTACATAGCTTGCACTTACAATACCAGAATTTTGCCGGAACCAAGGTTGGTTAGTTAAGTGTGATATTTGATTGAATTTTACATGTGATCTTTGTATTTTCAGTCAGGTTCGTGGAACATTGATATGAAAACTGGCAAGCTAGTCAGTCACACTATATCAATGTAACTAAATATTCTTCCGAGATAGATGCCTGCATCAGCATGTTTATAAGATAATAAATGAATTAAATCAGTCTCAAATCATCCCAAGAATGGTGTCTAGTATCGTCTACCCTTCGCAAGCAAGGAACTTCAATTTTTTAATTTCTCAATTTTAATTTTAATTTTTTTTATATAGATTCTATGTGTCTGAAATTTGAATTATTCTATTTTCTATTTATTCTTATTTAAAGAAAAATCTATGTGAAAGTAATATTTTTTTGAATTCTCTCACTCTCTCACTCTCTCTCTCTCTCTCTCTATATATATATATTTTCTCCTATATAGAGTCTAGTATAATAAGTTAATAATACATAATATTAATTTATTAAATTATAATAACATGTAATTAGACACTAAAAGGTCTAGTGTAGAAATAAGGTATAAATAAGTTAGACATCAGTGTAATATAATAAAATGTAATATTATAATATTATAATATAATAATGTATAATTAGATGCAAAAAATAATATGTATATTATGGTATGATAATGTGTAATTAGACACTATAGTATAAGTGCATGTTTGAGATTGTGGTATGAAATATAGCTTATAATTTTAGGACTTATAACTTATAACTTAATTAATAAGTTCTATTGTTAAAAAGTTATTTACTGTTTGGTAATTATATGTTTAAAGCACTTTCAAATATGTTACATTTGTTTAGAAACAAATTTAAAAAGTAATTTCTGATGTAGAAATTACGATTATTTGAATTTTTAAACTTTACGACCATATCTTTAAAAGTTTGAAAATTATAATTATTTGAAAATTATATGGATATTTTTGTCTATTGATAGTCTTTTTAAAACTCGACTAACGTTCTGCATTATTTGAAAAAATACGATTGAGGAAAAGCACCAAAATAATATTATTTTTTTTTAGATGTACTTTTTAACTTATTTGAGATTAAACATGTTTTAATATGTAATATCTGAACAACCTAATTTTTCAAATAAAGAGTTTTTAAGACTATTTAAGCACTTTTTGAGACTCCTACCGCAACTCCAAACAAGCCCTAAGTCTAGTCTAAAAATAAATTAGATATTAATATAGAAGTAGATTATTAGTGAATGATTTAATTTTAATTTTTTGAAAAAATTCAAATTTGAAACTTCACAAAAAAATCTTTTTTAAAATGGATTAAATATGAAGTTAAAAAAGAAGAAGCTAAAACTGAAAGCCTAAATCCAACTCTGTTTCGACAAGTCAAAGTTGAAATCGGATCAAAGTCTACATAAATCCAAATCAGAGTCGAAATTAAGATTTGAATTTTGACAAAATTGGAGTCAGATTTAGGAAAATCTGAGTCTGACTAAGTCCAGTCATCCCTATCCCTATAGTGGGAAAATTGGCTACCGTGGACCGTTGTCTTTTGCCTTGTAAAAGAAATAATAATGCTACTATGATGTCTTATTTTGTTCCTACATTTTGACCGTTTATATATTTATGTTTTTAATTTTTAATTTTTTTCTTACTGATTAAGTAAGTGACTCTTAGTGTATTGATATATTTTTTTTTATATTTTTTTAAAAATGTTTAAAAATATTTAAAAAAAATGAATAAAACAAATTAAAAAAATTAAAAAATAGAATTTTGTGTAAGGGAGACGTGGTCACTGGGCGGCACCTAGCAGCACTCGAAAAGGTTTTAAAAAATGTTGAATATCGTTAATTCATTGAGAAAATCTTCGAACAGGTCTGGTTAACCTCAAATAACACCTTCCAATGACGTGGTGCCACATCGTCATCCCATTTGACTAAGAATGGACTGCATATACACTGAATCGCAGGCTGCATACACAGAGAATCTGTACCAAGACCTTCGAAGACCTATTCTTCCATTGTTGTGACTAGGCCTGTGCAAAATACCCGCTGACCCGCACAACCCGCACAACCCGATTGGGTTGAACCCGCTAAAGTCGGGTTGAGTAAATGTCAGTTTCGACATCCAACCAATCCGATTAATGTCGGTTTTGACATTTGAACCCGAAACCATTGCAGTGAAAAAAAGTCGAAGTCTTCTCCCCACTGTGATTGCGGAAACCGTCGTTCTCTCTCTCTCAACAACTTCAATGGTAATAAGATAACAATAATAATGGATTTTTTTTTCTCAGTATCTACTTCTACTTCTACTTTGACCCATCTTTTTGTTGCTTCCTCTCGGCGTGCTCCAGCGAGGGTGTCCGCTTCTTCTTCTTCCACGAAGCTTCCTCCTCTCTCTCATCTCGTCTTCTGTAGTTTTACCCAAACAAAAAGTAGTATTTAAAATCCTCTCCAACCGCCGTACCTCTCTCTTCCTTTCTCTCCTCCAAAACTCAAACACATTGACCCAGTCTCGGGAGACTTGGTTTGGAGGAGTTGTTGATGATGGTTTCTGAAGTGAGTCTTGGTTTATGTGCATCCTTATTTTTTCTATGTTGTGAATGGATTCGATCTTGCGTCGATCTTGGCAGATTTTGAACGAGCTACTCGCAAAAACCCTCTGTATAGACTCAGTACTTGCTTCTGCATTCCATAAAGCTCCAGACCACCGGAGGCTCCCATGGCATCTTAACGCCAAGTTCGCAACTGGATGCACTTTTTGCGAGGAGGGAGAGAGAGAGAGAAGTGAATAGTTCGCAAATGTCCTCCCGCTGCCCATTTTACTCCAAATCTTCACATATTTCTGCCATTTCGGGCAATCAGACCCACCAAGAAATCAACAAAGTTTTACAATTTTCTCTAAGAAGAAATCAAGCAACCTACTATTTTCCAGAGCAAAATGACGCCTAGTTACTTACGGAGTGAAGACCTTTTTCTTATTCTGTTGAGAATCTCCTTTAAGGTCTGAAAGACCGGTACGAGGTTCCACCCAAAGCCTCTGCTTCCTCCAGAGGTGAAGGTCGTCGATGCTTCCACCCTCGGCTTTTCGAGGACTATGTGGAGCACCTCAAGGTGTACCTATAGAGGGAGGGTGGGTTTGGGAGGGGAATGGCTGAGTTGCAGAGGAGAGGGAGAGGAAGAGGAAGAGGGGGAACGGACGATGTGGGAGAGGCTGAGTTTGCAGGGGCGTGGGTCTGCAAATGAAGTTATGAAGGTGAACGGGCGAAAGAAGACGAACGGGTTCGACCCAACCCGACATTTACGAGTTGTTCCAAGTCGAGTTGAAACCGTCTTTCCTGTGGGTCGGGTCGGGTCTGTCCCAAATTTGGTCGGACCGGGTCTCTGTGCAGCCCTAGTTGTGACCCTCTCTCCCTACCGTTACCCACTCTTCGAAGCCGAACCTGCAACGGTCCAAACCCACATTTCTTTTTTTTTTCTTGAAATGCAAACCCACATTAATTTGCAATGAAAGCTCAAATTTGTAGCGTTCAAATCCTCAATAAAAATGGAAGAGATTAAATTACAATTTCATTACATTGACAAACCCATTAGCCAAAACACAATCACAAAAAAAATTGTGTTGCAAAGATTTCTAATTCATTGTCTATAACAACATTTGCAAGGAATCTAGTTTCAGGCATGGGATTCGAAATAATAGTGCTACAAACCAAACACAACGTACAAAAATATCTCAAAATCTCAGATCTCCTTCCCTCAAATGCTTGCAGACAAAACCAGAGACATCATACAAAAGTGTATGCCATTTTTATACGTTGTGTCAAAAATGCCTCGAGACGCTGCCTGTCTCCTTTCGTCAAATGCCCAGATCTTAATTTGCAAGGAAATAGATAACAAAAAAACACATTTACTTACATACACACATTTGCATTAGAAAGTCCAGGAAAAATTTAACCATTTTATGTTTTTGAGAGGCCAACATGCTTGAGGAGAAAGAGATAGAGAGTGAAGGAGGGGGAGATACGGAGTAGGTGGGGGTTGGGGCCCGGGGTGACGAAGATGCTGGGTGTGTTGAACAAAGTGAAGATCAACCTCCATTTTTCATTTTCCTAGAGTTTCTATGTGTTTTATTGTTATTAGTGGGTGTAACACCCATCCGGCTGGTAGCCACACCAACCATGATTCGTTTTGGATGTTACTGGAGGAGCAGATATCTCACCCGGCCCCCTCATGTTCGCTCATAGGATGAGGGTGAAGAACTCCCTATGGGGTAGGTGAGAAGGGGTAGGAGGGCTGCTACCTACCTTATAACATCCTAGTATAGGGCAAGAAGCACCGTAGCAGCCCTAGATGTAATAAACTTTTCTAATGATTGCTCGTTACCGTTAACCATCTAATCAAGTAATGGGTTTCACTATCATTTCAATAAGAAGGCAATGATCCAATTTCTTAGGGCAGCTGTAACCCGTGCTTTGGGTAGTAGTATAGTTCCTGTGGTTGTGCTTAGATGGGAACCTCCTATACTTGAGTGGTGTAAAGTTAATTGGGATATTGTTGTTCAAGAGGATTCTGCTAAGATTGGGATTGATGTGGTGATAAGAGATTATAAAGGGGATGTTCTTGCAACAAAAAGGAAAATATTTGAGTTATTGCACTTCTCCAATTGTAGTTGAGGTAAGGAGAATGGTTGGAGCTGTTAGATTCTGTAAGTCACTTTGATTGAATAAGTTTATCTTAGAAGGAGATGCTATCAAAGGAGATGCTATCTTACAGTCTAGTGAAATGGAGTCAAGCTCTTTTCGTAGCCATATTGTGGATGCTAGAAAGCTCTTGGCACAAACGGTAGAGTGGAAAATCAACCATGTTAAGAGAGAGACTAGTATGGTGGCTCAGCATTTTGCCAAAGATTGATGCTATCACAAAATTGTAGGAAATCATTGATATCGGTTGTGCTGATCAATGTATGAATTTTGTTATATTGATAGATTGCCAACTGTTATCTACTTAATGAAGTATGTGATTGCCAACTGTTTTTTGTGTGTGCAAGCGTCGCACACTCCTTTTGAAAAAAAAAAGAGAAAAGAAAAGAGAAAAACATGAAGAAGAAAGAAGAGGACTGCTCCTGTGAGAAACTCGTGTGCAAACTTCAATCCAGATCCAATTGACTTATAGTAGGTGTTTCTTTGTTCTTTAGTTGTTGATAACCTACCCTTTATTTCCACAATATTTTCAGATAATTTGAATGGTTTAGTTGAGGATCAAGATTATGGAGCATGGGCGAGATTATATAAGCATAGTAGATTTAGCACAAAAGGACGCCATGGTTATTGGAGAATTCTTTTTAGTAAATTTGTCGTGCTCTAATGACGTGGTATGTTGAGAGGTTGACGTTTATATTAAGACTTTGTAGTATTCCTAGTTAATTATTTTGGAGTCGTTGATTTGAAACAATGAGTTATATGTGTCATTGAAACTTTACAGTTTATGACTGTATAGTTGAGAGATGATTTTAGGTAATAGAACATAACTCTCTGACCCTCCTAATACGAGGCATTACACTTTCACAGTGGAGTGATTAGATAGAGCTATTGTAAATCAAGATTGGATCATTTACTTTTGGAAAAACTTAAGAAGAGGATTAAAATTTAGTTTCTTATCACAATCAAATCTTGCTTTGTGTTCAATCCATAAGGAATGATTCTCAGTATAGAATGAAGTTATGGAGATATGATTCTCAGTATCAAATGATGTTATGGAGATATGTGGCATGCTGGAATCTAGATGAAAAATGCAAAGAAGTTATTCTAAATTGTTGGGGTCCAAGATGCATAACACTGTGATAGTAAGCGCTCTTTTTATCCTTTTTTTCTTTGATTTGTTTTTATTTTCAGTCTTATGTACAAGCGCACTTCCGGTCGCTTAAAGCTGATCTACAACGAGCCTCATTTCCAGCATTTCCTACAAGCCGTGGTAGGTATCGATTGAGAGAAGCCACTTCGAGGGCCTTTCCAAAAGTCAGGAAGTCAGTAGAGTAGTAGAGCTATTTCAGGCATAAATACATCACTAAAACAATATTCGCACCTTACAGTCTATGTCTGGTGAGCACACTTAACAGGAGATAGACATAGGCGGTAGAGAGGTCCCCCATTTCGATTCCTGCCCCATTAGCATCTTTGATCCGAGATAAGGGATTACTTCGTTAGGTCTTTTCAGTTTGGAGCTAGTGCCTGTCAAGGGCGCTAGTGCATACCCCAGGGTGATCACCACCACTTGCACCTCACATCTCGGTATAGTGGAACGTGTGAAGGTGCCTTACTAAGAGGAGGCTAGTCATGGCCTATGTTCCTTGATCACTTATGAAAAAAGACAATTTGGTAGCCTTAACATGCTCTTTGAGTAATTGTAGATCAGTTTTGAAAGGTTGGAGTCGAGACAAATATGCAGATGAAAGGAGACAATTACAAGTATTGGAGGCAAAGCTGAAGATATTGTAGAATGATAGAACTTAAGATTTAATGGATGAGTTAAAAGAGGTATAACTTGCAATGAATGTGCTACTAGAAAAGGATGACATGAGATGCAAACAAAGGGCAAAAGTTGATTGGCTAAAGTATGGAGCTCGTAATACTAAGTACTACTACACTTGTGCCAAGTACAGAAAGTTAACTACATCTGCAAGATTGAAAGTGGGAATGAAATTTTGTAGTAAGACGAGAGTGGCATAAAAGGAAAATGATAGATACAACCGCCTATTGTAATCGGCTTGCAACCAACGGGTCCATGTCATCTACAATATGTTTTTTTTTGTCATTTTCCACTTCCTCTCCCTCCCCATTTCGTTCCCTCTCTCTCTCCCTACAAATTTCATTTCTCCCTCCCTCTCACTCCCTCCATCTTCGTTAGACCTCTCCCTCTCCCTCTCCCTCTCCATTTTGTTTTCTCCTCCATCTTATTCTCCATATCATAACCCTAAATCCATCCCCCTCCCTCCCTTTGTCTTCAGCTATCCCACGAAATCGAATCCCAATCATCGTCATCCTCGCCTTCATCATCGTGGTCATTCTCATCATTAGAGAAAAAGGAACAAGAACAACATCATTTAAGACAGCAGGAGAGAGTACCCAAAACTTTTATTGATAGGAAGATCTTGAATTTCAAGTCAAATAGTTGTCTCTCTCTCTCTTAAATTTGCAAGAAAATGATGAACACGATGATGTTTAACTTGGTTCTTTTTTAATCAAAAGTTCCCTCTTTCTTTTTTTCTTTAGCTGTGATGTATGGATACCAGTTGCCTACTCAAAAAGGCAAAAAAAAAAAAAATTGTAATATGATGTATTATCCTCTTGTTTGTCAACAACAAAATCGATTAGTTCGGTGCTCGATAGTTTGCTTTTGCTCGGCAACCCAGATTTCTGAAGCGATTATGCTTTTGCTTAACTTGCTTTTGTAGAAGCAAGTGTGAAATCTAAGATCTACAAAAGCAAAATCAAGTGTGAAATTTGTGATTATTTCTTACCCTGCAAAAGCAAAAGCAAGTGTGAAATATGGAGTAAGATTCTGAAATATAGTTTCTAGTTTTTTTTTAATATATAGGCTTATGCCACATCAGCGACTACCTGGCAGTTCCCCACCGCCATTTGTACATAGAAGGACTCGACATAAAAAATGACTTCACATAGTACTTCTCTAACATTTTTACTTCGTCCAAACCCAAGGGTATTGATGCTTACTTATTAGTCCTGAAAAAGATAGCAACTTATGATATGAATGATACTTTGACCAAAACCTTCAAGGCAGAGAAGTCATAATAGCTGTATTTCAGATGTCTCCGTACAAGTTACCTGGTCCATATGGTTATTCTTCATCATTTTTTCAAGCTAATTGGGAAGTTGTTGGAGATAAGATATGCAAGAGTGTTTTATAGTTTCTTCACGATAGAGATTCCTTAGTGTCCATCAATGAAACTTTCATAACTCTTATCCCAAAAACCAAAGAGCCTGTCAACTTAACAGACTACCATCCCATAAGTATGTGTAATATACTCTATAATATTATCCAAAAAGTTTTAGCCAATTGACTCAAGCATATTTTGCCTCATGTTATGTCAAAAAATCAGAGTGATTTTATTCATAGTTGTCTAATTATTGACAATGTGTTAGCTGCATATGAAACAATACTTACCATGAATTCTTGCTTACAAGAGAAGGAAGGTTATATTGGTAGTGAAGGTCAATATGAGTAAGGCTTATAATCGGCTAGAATTGGCCTTTTTAAAACTAGTGATGGAAAAAATGAGATTTAGTGTGAGATGAGTAAACTTGATAATCGAGTGTGTAACATCAGTTTCTTATTCCATTTTAGTCAATGGTGAACCACAAAAACCATTTCTACACTCAAGAGGGATCCGTGAAGGAGATTCTCTTTCTCCCTACTTATTCATCCTCCAAGCTGAAATGGAAGGACCGATCCTTGCCAGTGCTGTTGTGAGACTGGTACTTGGCGGCTCACGAGCAACATATAGACTAAGGTTGCCCATCACTCCCTCGCTCTTTTATGAAGGCCCTTTTTATTCTCTTTCATTTATGGTTCCTCCATAAGAACATTGAATGGTATACTTACACATGCTAGTATGAATGGTACTCTTACTGGTGTACCAATTTCAAGAGGTATGGTCCAGGTTCCTCATCTATTCTTTATTGTTGATTGTTTGCTTTTCATCAAAGCAAATTCTTTGGAGTGGAATACATTGCATGACATCTTAGCATGTTATGAAAGGGCATCTGGTTAGTAATTTAATTGTGATAAGACTTCAATCCATTTCAACAGAAACACAGACAGAGAAGTTAGAGACAATACTCAACATATTTCAAGAATTCGATCTACTAGTAGCTTTGAAAAGTATCTTGGCTTACGATCTATGATGGGAAGAAGTAAAATCAATTCTTTCAAACGTCTTACAGATGGAATTTGGAGGATGATAAGCTATTGGAAATCTAGATTTGTATCTTGGACTGGGAAAGTAATTTTTCTCAAAGCAGTCATCCAAGCAATTCCAACATATTGTATGGGTATATTTTGAATACCTAAAACTCTTTATTCATAAATAAGATGATGTAGAGGTTTATTGGAGACATAAGAAAAATAACACAAAATTCATTGGTTGAGCTGTAAGAAAATTGGCAGAGCAAAGAAAAAAGGAGGCCTGGGTTTTTCCGAGAACTAGAAAATTTTAATACTGTTCTTCTACCAGAACAATTTTGTAGGCTACTACAAACACCATCATCACCGTTTGCCAAGATTATCAAAACCAAATACTTTCCTCATTCTTCACTTTTTGAGGTAGCATTTCCTAAAAATGTGTCTTATGCATGGAAGAGTATTAAAGTTGAGGAATTAATCGATCAAGACTCAAAGAATGGAATAAGAATTTACTGCAAGAGCTTTTTAGTGCAGCTGAAGTTAAAATGATTTTAAATCATTGCCTCAACCTTCTAGTTGGTGTTTGATCTTTGTGATATTTTTTGTAAACTCTAAGGTGACATTGATTTTTTTTTTTTAAAGAAGAGCTGGTAGCCACCCTCATAGCAGTCCCGTCCTAAATTTATTAATGAACCCTCACATATAGCAGAGGAAAACCTTGGTTACAAAAAAATCACCTGACGGGTAATACAGGTGGTCAAGAAAATTCCAAGCTCAAAAAATAAAGCATAAAGCAAAAAAATTACATCCATAAATAATGAAGTCCCCAATTGTCTGTCCGTAATAAGCCTCTAAGAATCCCCCTCCCAATATCAGAAAAGTTACATTTGCCAGCCTCAGCCCATCTCACAATGACTTCAGAATCTGACTCCACCTCTATGTCTCGAATACCCACTTGTTGAGCCAATTTTAACCCAACTAGTAAAGCTCTTCCTTCAGCCACATTATTGGTTACTTGCCCATAGTGAGTTGCAAAACCCACAACTCAATGACCACCATGATCTCTAATCACACCTCTTCCACCCTCAAAGCCAGGATTTCCGAGCGAGCTATCATCGACATTAAGTTTATACTTACCTCTACATAGTTTCATCGAAGCCACAGCTCTTATATTTTTATTAGCGACTTGAGCAATGAGGCAATTTAAATCTTGTAAAATTTTTAGATCATTTTGCCCCCATCTATCAAACTTCTGATGCACAAAAAAAAAGTCTATTAACATCAGCTTAATCCACCGCACCACACCTTTCCAATCAGTTTTTCTTCCTTCCATTCTATCATCACAATGGGCTCTCCATAATGCCCAAGAGATAGTGATAGGCAAAATACCACGGCAACAACCTGCTTGAGAAGATGGCGAGGCACGAAGCCACCAAACATTCATGACTACTTGCCATCTACGGAGTTGAGGCAACCGAACCCCCACAATAGCTGTAAAATAATTCCACACCGTAATTGCCAAGTCACCACTTCAAAGAATATGATCAACAGATTCTTGCTGTGGTAAAACACAACAATGACACTTAGAGACTAGAGAATTTCCAAGCTTAGTAAGTATATCATCAACTGGTAGCACCTGTTTTTGAGCACGCCAACAAAGAAATGACATTTTCTTGGGAACAAATTTATGCCTAAGCCATTTTTTCCACAAAGAAACCGGCCCTTGAGCTCTAATGAGATGCCAAGCAGATTTGGTAGTGAAATTCCCATCCGAACTAGGTTGCCAAATATGCACATAAGTACCCCTAGAAATCTGAATCGACAAGACAGTAATTTTTTCAACCATTTCTTCTGACACCAACGTACGCAATTTAGTGACATCCCACCCTGCATTAGTTAGGATTCCAGCACCAATAAATTTTCATCTCCGCTAGCATCTTCCGAATTCACAATGGCTACATCCCCTAGCTAATTGTCAAACCAAAAATTACACTCACTACTTCTAAGCAAGATTCTTGAATTATTAATCACAGTCGGCATTACTAACATAATAACCTTCCAAAATCTTGAACCTGTAGAGTTAGAAAGGAGCAATGGATGCTTTCACCCACATATTTAGCTAGAAAAAATTTTGCCCAACACGATTTACCATCTAGTAATTTCTAAGCAAATTTCATGAATAATGACATTTGCACATCGACGAGATTCCGAATGCCCAATCCCCCTTCCTCAACCAGTAAGCAAATATTTTTCTACGACACCCATTTCCTTTTCTTTTTATCTTCATTTGAGCTCCAAAGAAAATTAGAGAAAATACTTTTGAGAGCTTTAAACACACCCTTAGGTAAATTCATAACAGATAAAACATGAATTGACATGCTAGATAAAACATGTTTGAGAAGCTTAATTTTACCTCCAAAAGATAAAATGTGACTCTTCCAACCAGACAATTTTTTCTGGATCTTCAACAACAAGGGGTCAAGTAATTTGATAGTAATTCGCCCCACATGCAACAGGACACCAAGATAATTACACAACCATTTACCCTCCATAAACCCCGTTATCCTCAATATCTCTAATTTTCAAGCAAGCGAAAATTTTGAAGAGAAAAAAATAGAGGATTTATCTGAACTAACCAATTGCCCCGACATAGATTGATAAGCATGTAACGTCTTCATAATCTGCACTAAAGATCTTTTCCTGTCATTTGCAAAAATCAAAACATCATCACCATAAAGCAAATGAGAAATCAAGTTACCTCCATTAGCATTAAAAGGCTTGACTCTCTCCTTTTGAAGATCATCATTAATCATCTGAGAAAGAAGCTCTTGTGATAAAATGAAAAGATAAGGCGAAAGAGGATCACATTGTCTAATGCCACGAGAGGGTTTGAAAAAGCCCTTCATCGAACCATTAAGCATAACGGAACACATTGGGAAAGAAATACAATTCAAGATTAGACTCCTCCAATGATCCGAGAAACCCAAACGCTTCATCACTTCCATAAAAAAACTCCAGTTCACCCTATCATACATATTTGCCATATCAATTTTAATCATGGTGTTACTGCCTCTCACTTTCTTGTTCATACTATGAATCAATTCTTGAGCAATAGAGATGCTATCAAAAATGCTCCACCCCTTTAGAAACGCCGATTGCTCCTTAGAAATTAATTTATTCATGATAGGCTCCAAACGATTCACCAAAACCTCGGAAAGGATTTTATAGACAATAGAACATAAACTGATAGGCCTGAAATGCGAGAAATTCCTTGGATCATCCACTTTCGGAATCAATAAGCTCTTGTGATAAAATGAAAAGTTAAGGCGAAAGAAGATCACATTGTCTAATGCCACGAGAGGGTTTGAAAAAGCCCTTCATCGAACCATTAAGCATAACGGAACACATTGGGGAAGAAATACAATTAAAGATTAGACTCCTCCAATGATTTGAGAAACCCAAACGCTTCATCACTTCCATAAAAAAACTCTAGTTCACCCTATCATACGCCTTTGCCATATCAATTTTAATCATGGTGTTACTGCCTCTCACTTTCTTGTTCATACTATGAATCAATTTTTGAGCAATAGAGATGCTATAAAAAATGCTACGCCCCTTTTGAAACGCCGATTGCTCCTTAGAAATTAATTTATTCATGATAGGCTCCAAACGATTCACCAAAACCTTGGAAAGGATTTTATAGACAACATAACATAAACTGATAGGCCTGAAATGCGAGAAATTCCTTGGATCATCCACTTTCGGAATCAAGACAATATTGGTAGCTCCAAAAAACGCAGTTAACGGCTTTCCCTCAAAGAATTCAATAGCCAGCTTCAATAAGTCATCTTTGATAATATCCCAAACATGATGAAAGAAACTTGCAAAAAAACCATCAGGTCCCGAACTACTATCTTGCGGAATTGACCATAAAGCCTCCTTAATTTCAAGCATCTAAGGAACTCTGCACAACAACTGATTATCAACATCATAAATAATTAACGTTAAAAGATCCATACTAGGTTTCGTAAAGGAAACAGCCGACGTCGAAAGCTGTTGTTGGAAGAAATTCACCGCCTTTCAAGAACCGCTTCACTTGATTCTAGAATGCTACCATCTTCAAGAGTCATGTTTTCCACTGCTTTAAATTTCTTTTTGCAACTTAGGGAGGCAAGAAAGAAAGCTGTGTTCTCATCCCCTTCACACATCCATTTAATTCTTGATTTTTGGCACCTCATAATCTCTTCTCTATGTAAATATTAAATATGCTTTTGCTTACATCTCAAGAGCTTAGCCTCTATATCCGAAGAATAATTTTATTGTACCATTGTCTCTAGTTCTAGGAGCTCCACTTCAATTTCTTTAAGATCCACTTCCACTCTTTCGAAGACCTCTCTATTCCACTTCTTCAATACTTGCTTCAACTGCTTTAGTTTGCAACTGAATATCACCATCGCACACCCCTGAATATCTTGATTCCAGTAGTCTCACACCACATCCAGGAAATCAACATGATGGCACCACATTCTTTGAAAGCGAAAAGGCTTCGGACCAACACGCCTTTCTTGCACCAAATACGTAACCATTGGGCAATGGTTAGACGACGTCCGAGGGAGATACTCCATCTGGCCATTTGGAAAATTCACTAAGAACTTTGTATTCACTAGCACTCTATCAAGTCTAGCCCAAATTCTCACACCCCCTAACCTTCCATTACACTAGGAAAACCGATTACTGGAATAGGAAATATCAACCAAACCACAAGCTTGAATACAATTATTAAAATCTGCACAGCCTCTGGAGGAATGACCAATGCCACCAATTTTCTCTCCTGCAGACCGAATAATATTAAAATCATCTTCAAAGAACCACGACAAACCACCAACATCAATATTCATAAGATAATTCCAAAGAAGACGCCTTTGTTCTTGGAAGCAATTGGCATAGATAAAAGAAGCAAGCACTCGCGCACTACCATGAGAAAACCAACTGGATACAGCTTGATCCATCACCGAATGCAGCTGAAAATCAATTCCATATGCTCAGAACAACCAAACCTTACCACTCACTTCCATATTATTACAATAATTAGGTAGATATAACCACCGTGCCCAACATGCACACTTATTCACTAAAAGAAATGGTTCTAACACTGCAACAACTGAAGGACGATATTTATTAAGAACACGCCGCAACCTTGCCTTCGACGAAAAAATCCCTCTAATATTCCAGACCAAAATATTCATCAATTAATAACGTTTATTGGAACGTGTTGTCCTTTCAAGAACAACAATTGGCTTCTTCATTTTTTGTCCACGAAATTTCGTTTTTAGGACTTCAATCTCACTATTCGAATCATAACATTTAGCTGCCAATTCATCAATCTCGTCTTCATTATCATTATTAGTCAATGAATGAGCCAGCATCAGGTGATCCGAACATCCATTACCCAAAGTAACCTTCCTGTTATCACTTCGACATAATTCACATTCAAGAGTTTCATCAATTAGTTTTAATGAACTTCTGGGTGACCCACACTCTTCTAACAGCTCCTCAGCAACGACATTATCATCCATAATCTCCGTTTCCTCAAACCAAGACAAATTAGAACCCAGTGCTACTGCACCAGTCCGAACGCCTTTAGCATATTTTTCCTTCTCACTATCCATATTCAACTGGCCCACTAGAACATCCACATGATTATCATCTAGAATAAATTGATTCCTTGAAAGTGACACACCATTAGGATCAACATACAATACCTCCATCTAATCTTCATATTCAACATTTTTTTTTTTTGAATACGCTCCAAAATAGCCTCCCTTCTCGCGTTCGATTTTTCTTTCTCTGCCTCTACGGTAGTCTGAACTTTCTCTCCTGGTTTTTTCTCACCCACCATTTTCCACACCTTTTTCTCAACCCCCGGTCTTTCCTGTTCCTTTGCCACCTTCTATTTCCCCTTCATAGTACTCTTATCCTTAGCTTTACACTAGTTCTCCACATGGCCCTGTTTTCGACACCAATTGCAATATGCCGGAACATGCTCAAAAATAACTTCCTAATAATGACTGCTTTGGATCCCAGTCAAACCAATCTAGAAATGGGATTTCTGTGCCACCAAAACATCCATCTCCACACATAGTCTCGCTGCCTCCGGTCTCGTAATGCACAACGTTGCATTATCACATTTCAAGAACCGTCTGAATCCATCCCCAAAACTTTTTAACATAGAATATTGAAAATAGTTCGGTGGAAGCCCTGGTAATGTGATCCATACAGGGACCATAGGAGATTCTTCATCTTCATTAAATCCTGGGGTCTAGTGGAAAAATTTATAAGGGACTCCATCAACATTCGAATTTCCTCTGGCCATAACAGTCACAAAATCATCATCATTGATCAGTCTAACTAGAATATTTTGAGGATTCCGTAATTGCCCAACCACTGGCATGGACTTTATACCCCATCTATTTTTTATAAAGCCTCTAATATGATCAAGAGATGGCCGACGACGTCGAAACTTTAGAACAATAGCAAAATGAAATGGTTCTGCCGAAATTATAGAGTATTCATTTATAGAGATGGCCGATGATGTTGAAACTTTAAAACAATTCCATGGTATTCCTCCGCCATAAGTGAGAGCTTTTAATAAATTCGGAAGGGAGTCACTTTTGAACATGTGACGTTCGACTCTTTCTTTTTTTCTTTTTTTTTTTTTAAAAAAAAACACGCTCGAGCCGGTGAAGATAAGTTACTAATGAGAGGTTTTCTGTGAGAAATGCATACCATCTTTAGGTAGATTTGGGTAGTAGAACCCCGGGTTCTCCTTACATACAAACAACCCACTTCCTTTAATAACCTTTTCAATTCATTTAGACATGTGTAAGGCTATATGATCCAATGGTTAGGCGTTGCTTCTACTCTTTAGACTTGTAAACCAGCTATTGATTGGTGCTAAAGGGGCTGAGTTTGTAGAAAAATAAGAGAAGAAATGCTAGCTTGATGTGCTCAGAATCTTCATGTCCCTCCTTGAGTGAAGTCTCTTGTCATAGTCACAATTATGTGTCATCATCATGGTGGGAATATGAGCCAAGCTTGGGCCTCAAGCTTCATTTAGTTGTAGCTAACTTGTGCCTCGAGTTCCATTAATAGCTCGTTTGGAGAGAGAAATGATAATTTTGTGAATAGTAGTAAAATAATTTGTGAATAGTAGTGATATAATTTGAGTTAAGTATTTTTTGAGTTTTAGAAAATGAGAGAGAAAAAATTGAATAAAAAATATTATAAAATTAAAATATTGTTAGAATGTAGTTTTATAATATTATTTTTGTTTTGGATTTGAAAATATTGAATTATTTTTATTTTTTGTTTGAAAGTTTGGGAAATTTGTAATGATTAATTTGAAAAAATTATAATGATTAATTTGTAAATGTTTACATTTGAATTATGTTTGAGAATGAGATGAGGTGAAATAAAATTAAAATTTTGAAATGAGATCTATTTCCAAACAAGGCCTAAGTTGTAGCCAAACTTGTGCCTCATGCTCCATTAAGTTGTAACCAATCTTGTCCTCAAAGAGTTTCTCTAAGCTTTGGCCTCAAGTTTACTTCAAGTTGTGCCTTGGGTTGGGCCTCACTTTGGGTTTCAAGTTTCATTTAGTTGGGCCTTATCTTGGGCCTCAAATGTTTACTAAGTTAGACCTAACCTTGGGCCTTTTCTTGGCAAATTTGGACCTCAAAGTTGTACTAAATTTGGGCCCATTTCTTACCAATCTAACCACCAAGAGTAAATGAGAACCGGTTACAATTTTCATTGAGGTGGCAAGTCCTCCTATGCCACGTGTTTTTCTCCTGTTTGGCCACTTGGCATCACATTTTCTCAAATCATCTTGCCAGATTATGATCAAATGACTCAATAAAATCCAAAAAGTTTGGTTCCCTCAAGGATTATAAGCCTTCATCACTTGCTTCATCCACATGACCTTTGTCATCTTAATCCCGACAGCAGCACCTCCGTTTTCGGAGGGTTCATTTTTTTTTTTTAAACGCTGCTTACTCAAGAGTCCGAGACAACGAGCTCAATTGATTTGACTCAACCCTTGCGCAGCAAGAAGGAACAACCCCCCAGATCTCCTCGTTGCCCAAGTTTTCACTTTTTCCCTATAGATTTCTTCTCAGTTTCATCATTATTCTTTTTTGGTCCTACCCTTCGGGAGGAAGAAGGAATCATGGGTAACAAAGTCATACAGACAATACCCACAAAATAGATCATTTCCATAGGTCCCACCAACGCGTTAACTACCAAAGAAGGCTTAGAAAACTTCGGCTGGGGGTAGTTTGTTAACAGTCATCTTTTGGCGCCACAGACTGCTCCCTCTTTGCTCTCATCCATAATATATAGTTTGCTCACAAGCCTTGGTTATTTTCCACACCAGCAATTTCTACACTCAGTGCTTTCCTCTCAGGTCAGGCTCTCTCTCTCTCTCTCTTTCTCTCTCTCTCTCTCTCTCTCTCTCTCTACATTTCACCCCCTTCAATTTCTCTCAGCAACACTTGTTCTTCCCCTCTCGTAGATAATGTATCATTGAAACCTTTTGTCAGCCTGATGGTTTTGAGTATATATATTACTATGAAATCTGAATGTTGGGTGGTTTCAGATTGGCTTGAATTGTCCTTTTGCTTTTCGATTATGGTGTTTTTGATAGTTAGTTTCTTTCAAATGCAGTAATATGTATCTAATTGTCAAATGCATGTGTTCTAGTTTTCTTAAGTTGACTCTGTTCGCTCTGTGTAATGAGTTATTTTCAGAAAACAAAGTGTAAAATTTGTAAGAATGGTTTTTAGGAGTTCCATGGATAAAGAAGCAGCGAAAATGCTAATCGCTAGCTTGATCTACTTATCTTTAAACTAAGTTGTCCTTGGTAAATGTATCTCAAAGAAGAGATCCACTTTCACCAATGACCATCATACAGAGATGTCTCTTATGGTAAATTTTTGTCTGCATTTCCAAATTAAATATAAATATTTAGGTAATAATATCAAGTCAGTGCATTGAATTTTTTATTCTCTGTAATGAAGCATTCAAGTTCTAAAGTCTGTTATTTTTTTCCCAACTATTGTCCATACTGAAACTGCAGTTGAAGCTTGGGACTCAAACTTTGATATTGTACCAGAGCCAAGGATCTTTCTATACAGCATGGATAGTATAGTGCTGCGCTTTGGAAATCAGGTTTCGAGAAATAATTTTTCTGTGCTCTGGAAGCTGGAAGGTGTCTTTGGGAAATTTGATTTCAAGATGAGAAGATTGTATTTCTTTTTTTCTCATCTTTCCGTAGACTACAAGTTTGAAATCTCCTATGAGAACATTGGGAAGAATGAGCTATATCTTCCACGTGGTCAAGCAACAAAGTTTCTTCTCATTCAGGTTAGCTGGTGAAAAATTTAATTCAAAATAACATTTCATCAAGAGTAATATTAGATGTAATCGCGAATCCCGCGCACTCTCCCTAAAAGAAGTTGAGTCCATTTCAAAGTAAATTTTTTCATGCGAGTAACAGATTTGTCTACTTTTTTCAATGGGCGTGCATGAAAATTGCACACCCAAAGACAATACAAATAATTTTCCTTTCATCAATTACGTACTACGTAGTACATATAGGCATAAAAAGCTAATCATCTTGTCTCTCTTATATGCATAGGTTGCTATACTCTTTCTTATCAACACACTTCGAGCTAATGACATCATCTATCTAATGAAAAATAAGTATTTCTCAACCATATAACGCCAGTATCAGTAGGTCTTTAGTTGGAAGAAGAAACTTGTAGCCCTTTCCAATTTCTTGTTATGGGTTGATATCATGTGTATAGTCTTTAGATACTTGAATAAAATATTTGCTTCCACATTAAATATGTTCATACTTTGGAATTAATAATTTTTGTGTTGAAATTGCTACTTTTACTTTTTTTCACTAAATGAGTTCTTGTTTATATTGCTAGTTATTTGGAGCTCCAAGGGTTTATGAGAAAGATGTATCTGATGGTCAACGTTTTGAGTGGGTGCGAGGAGTTGATTTCACTCCATCCAGCTGCATTGGCCAATCTTATGCTCTATGTTTGGAGCTTCCAAATAAGCTCCGGCTTCCAAAATTGCACCTTGATTTTTTCCATTATAAAGAAAATGAAGACCAACTTGAATTGATGGAAGGTTCTCCTTTCTCATGCAGTTCAGGTCTTGTGCCCATTGTGAATCCACCCACAGGCTTTGACCTGCCATATGATATCTTATTTAAGATCAATTCCTTAATTCAGCATGGGTGTGTTCCTGGGCCAGCAATTGATGATGATTTTTATCGGTTGGTTGATCCTAAGAGAATCAAAGTTGAGCACATAGAATTTGCCCTGGACAAACTTTTTCATCTGAAAGATTGCTGCTATGAACCTGTGAAATGGCTCAAGGAGCAGTACAAAGGATATGCCACATCCACGCGACTTCCTAGAACTGTTGCTATTTCTTTGGATGATGGGCTCGTATATGTACACAGGGTTCAAATTACTCCATCTAAAGTCTACTTCTGTGGTCCAGAGGTGAATCTCTCCAATAGGGTCTTGCGCAATTATCCTAAAGATATTGATAATTTTCTGCGTGTTTCTTTCGTTGATGAGGATTTGGATAAACTTCGATCAATAGCTTTATTTTTACGAGCATCTTCTACAAATGAGGGAAAGGGAACACGAGTTTATGAGAGGATAATATCCACTTTAAGAAATGGCATAATTATTGGTGATAAGAAGTTTGAATTTCTTGCCCTTTCATCCAGTCATGCACGGGATAATTCTGTTTGGATGTTTGCTTCAAGACCTGGCTTGACTGCAGCAGATATTAGAGAGTGGATGGGTGATTTTCAAGATATCAGGAATGTGGCAAAGTATGTGTCCAGACTCGGCCTATCTTTTTGCTCTTCTAGAGAAACTTCCAGTGTTGGTAGAGATGAAATTGAAGTTATTCCCGATATAGAAGTTAAAAGGGGGGAAGCCACATATTGTTTCTCAGATGGCATTGGGAAGGTATCTGAAGAATTGGCTTGCAAAGTGGCAACAAAGTTAGGCTGCAACTTTGTGCCATCAGCATTTCAGATTCGATATGGTGGGTACAGAGGTGTGGTGGCTGTTGATCCGACATCATCAGTGAAGTTGTCATTGAGAAAGAGCATGTTCAAATACAAATCACTTGACACAAAACTTGGTGTTGTGGGATGGAGCAAGTTTCAGCCTTGTTTTTTGAATCGCCAGATGATCACTCTTTTATCTAACCTTGGAGTGAAGGATCAAGGTTTTCAAAAAAGGCAAAGGGAGGCTATAGATCTACTGAATGCCATGTTAACAAATCCGTTGGGAGCACAAGAGGCACTGGAGATGATGTTCTCAGAAGACATCACAAAAGTTTTGAAGGAAATGCTTTTATGTGATTACAAGCCAGATGCAGAACCATTTCTTTCAATGATGCTTCAAGCATTCCATGCATCTAAGTTGATGGACTTGAGGTTTAGAACTTCGATTTTTATTCCAAATGGAAGATATATGATGGGATGCCTAGATGAAACCAGAACATTGGAATATGGTCAAGTATTTTTACAAGTTTCTCGCTTTAGTAGACAGCTTTGTAACCACTCATCCCATATGTTTACTACCAGCAGCTCAAACCCAAATAACTACGTCCTTGAAAGTGATGTGGTTGTTGCTAGAAACCCTTCTCTACACCCAGGAGATGTGCAAGTCCTGAAAGCTGTTAATGTGCCAGCTCTACACCACTTGGTGGATTGTGTTGTTTTTCCACAAAAGGGAAAGAGGTAAGTTTTTAAAATGCAATAGCAGGTAATTCTAAAGCATGGAATCCTATTAATATGGGCACTCACTTGCACCAGAGTTTACACATAATCCTATAGCAACATAAAATTCATCACATCCTATCAATATTCATGACTGCCTTTATAATGTCTGTAGAGAGATCTAATGTAAATCAATAGGTAAAACAACGAGAACTATTATCCTTGAGTAGAATCTGCAATATATACAGTAGAATACCATAACGTTAAATTGTCTTTTTGAATTCTAATGTAAAATATGCAATTTCTGAACATTCTAGATTCAGACTAAACTCTGTTTTTACGTTGCTTTGCCATTTCTTCCTCTGCTTATGACTTGAAAAGGTTCCAAATTTGTTGGCATACTCGCACCGTTGCTTCTTTTTGTTGTTGTTTGGTCAATTGCCTTGGCCATAAATTACTCAAAAGTCATATTGAGCATTATTTCTGTATACACTCTTTACTAACATGATTTGAAAATAATTGTGTTCAGACCTCATCCAAATGAATCTTCGGGAAGTAATTTGGACGGAGATATGTACTTTGTCTCTTGGGACCGTGATCTTATTCCTCCTCTTCAAGTTGAGCCAATGGAATATGCTGCAGCACGGACCACGCAAGTTGATCATGATGTTACAATAAAGGTATCTAACCTCGCATTTCCATGTCCTTCTACACAAACTTTCTTCCATACCTAACATATAAAAGCCTCTAATTGTTGTCATGCAGGAAGTAGAGGAGTATTTCACTAACTATATGGTCAAAGACAACTTAGGAATCATCAGAATGGTCCACAGCGTTTTCGCAGACAGGGAACCCAATGGGGTAATGAGCCATGAATGTATGGAGCTTGCGAAGCTACACTCAATCGCCATTGACTTCCCGAAAACTGGTGTTGCAGCCGAAATACCTCCTCATCTATACATCAACGAGTATCCCGATTTCATGAAAAAGCCTAATAAACGTACCTACAGATCGAGATCTGTTATCGGAAAGCTTTTACGAGAACTGGAAGCCATTGCACCCCGCACAAGTCCTGTGAAAGCCTTCACTATGGAATCAGCAAAACTGCATTATGACCGTGACATGGAAGTAGATGGCTTTGAGGACTTCCTTAGTGATGCTTTCAGAAACAAATGTGAGTATGATTACAAGTTGGGGAATTTGATGGATTATTACGGGATCAGAACTGAAGCTGAAATTCTTAGTGGCAATATTTTGAAAATGTCAAAACATTTTTTTGGGAAGAGGGATCTGGATGCAATTAAATATGCTGTAAAGTCGTTAAGAATGGAAGCCAGGACTTGGTTCAACGAGGGAAGTGATGCAGACAGTACTGATAATGCAAAATCAAAAGCAAAAGCATCGGCATGGTATCATGTCACATATCATTATACTTACTGGGGTCGCTACAACGAGGGAATGAATAGGGCTCATTTCCTTAGTTTTGCATGGTGCGTTTATGACCAACTTATGAAAATCAAGAGGGAAAAATTGTGCGTGAAGGCTTTAAATCTGTCATCGCCGGAGCATCAATTCAGTCAATGATTTCATTTCTCTCAACAACTTGTATTAATGTGACAGCTGTTTGATATGACTACTATATTACCTTTACTTTGTACTGTTATTGGTATTTACTTGTAAATGCTCCAGGCAGATGTTTGGGGCTAGAGAATATGTTTTAGTTTCTGTTGTGTTTGAATAGATTTGCAGTTTTGCATTTTTTTATGATTCTGCAATATATAACGATTGGATTGGAATGTTGATATGCTGTCGACGACCATTGTGAGAATATAATGATGGTTTTTTTTTAATATAACAATGGTTTTAATATATATTTTCAGGATATCATGACGCTCCTAACGTCTAAAGAAATTTATCCACTAAATTTTGGGTGGATTGTTACATCACCCCCATTCTACAACTATGAATAAATATTTCAATTATTATGTTTATATCTGTATTTACTAATTGATTTTCAATGTTTTCAATGTGTTCAATGTTTTAACTGTTTTTTATACCCATGTAACACCCTCTTCCCGTAGGTTAGGAGTGTTACATGTTTTTTTATAAGAAATAATTTGGTAAGGGATATCATATTAATAACATGAAATTAGTATTTATTTCATAAAAAAGATTTGTCTAATAAAATGTCTTCCAAAAATATTAAATGGATAAACTGAATAAAATTTGTCATAAAAATAAATTTTATTCTAGGAAGTTTGAAATTAAAACAACTGCCCTTTCTAATCCTGGCCTACCTGCTCGTGTTAATCATCCTCACCTAGGTGGTTAAAAACATGAAATAAATTAAAATAAGTCGAAAACTCAACAAGAAATCTATCACAGCGTAAACATAATAAATGTAAAGTTTTCATAATGAGAGTTTAACTTATGACTGTTCATGCTAATGCTTATACTATGCATGACTGATTTATCTGAATTAATAGATTGGTCTGATTTAAGTGACTTCTCTGATTGTCTAACACATTTAACCCTGTGTGCGAGATTGTGCACCGACCCTACGTCCCGCTGCAGTAAGGGAAGTGCTGATAGTATTATGGCATACTATGATGGACCACGCTTAAGTCTATATGTAACGCCCCAATAGAAGGCCCAAACCAAGTGGCCTATACTCCAAAAGGGCTAGCCAATGATACAATTGGAGCCCTATTGGAACCTTATAAAGAGCAAAAACTTCTCATTCTCAAGCAATGTGGGATCTCATACACCACCTACCCTTATTCTTATCATATGGGGTATCACAATCTACCCTCATTAAATTCCCGACGTCCTCGTCGGGCCTATCCATTGTAGGTGACATGGCTCAAGTCCCACATTTCTGGTTGGGATAGGCTTTGATACTGTTTGTAACGCCTCAATAGAAAGCACAAACCACGTGGCGTATACTCCAAAAGGACTAGTCAATGATACAATTGGAGCCCTATTGGAAACTTATAAAGAGCAAAAACTTCTTATTCTCAAGCAATGTGGGATCTCATACACTACCTACCCTTATCCTTATCATATGAGGTGTCACACCATAACTTACACATCCACCTGAAACTACATTGGTAGTATCTGAATGACCATCTGATTAAACTGATCTGATCTTATCTTGCATTTGAACTTAAGATAGCTTATATGTTTTATACGACGTAAGATGCATGATTTACATACTGATATAAACACAATAAATTCCTGAATCTAAACATTATGTTGAATAACATGATCTTGTGCTTTGCTAGATGACATGCTTGCATATGACATGAGTGGTACATAGAAATGACTGTCAAAGAATTGACGCTAAGAATAATTTTATATAAGTTGAACTGTGATGATCCTAATTTGTAATCAAATTACTTACCTCGTTGCATTGCTTTCTGAATTTTACTTCGTAGTTTATCACTTATACGAAGTATTAAACGTTACTAAATCTATTTAGGAAAACATGTCCTGAAATCATACTTAATTAAATTCATATTGTATACACCGAAATCAATGAATACTTATATCTTCGATTACTTAAATACTAATAACATATTTTTACCTTCAAACTATAATTTTTTAGAATACTCAGGCTATAATCAATTCTATTAAAATAAGTGGTGAAAATCTCAATCCTTAAAATAGGTTTAATTTCTTATAATTAACATAAGTATTCAATCTTACAAGAAATCTAATAAATGCTAACATCCTTAAATATTCTTAACATATTTCTTTATTTTAAATTTACAACTTAATAGCACAGATATATCAAAATCTATTATAATAAACATTAAAGATTCATTTCATGCAATATATTTAAAGTGTTTAAAATAAAAAGTGAAATAAAAAGGTTTGAGGTCATTTTTGAAATGAGTAATGCTACATATAATTTTAGAGTGTACAAGAGTCGTAGAGTCGTTTTGAAAAAGAGTAAGGTCTACTATTAAAAAAATTATTATTATTTTTTTCATGTGAATTTTATATTTATTTATTTATTTATTTCAAAATGATTACGCGAAACTTGCATACTCAAGACTACAACTATCATTTTTTTTTTTTAAATAACAAGAAAACATGCACGGTTCCCCCCGGGGGGCGAAAAGCTGAGACCAACCAAAGGATTACACGGTTAAGGGTTTCTTATGCACATTTCGTATGAATGGAATTTCTGTGATATAAGTGAATAGCATGTACGAAAAGAGAAAAACAAGAGAGAGTTAAATCTCATAGCAGCTTTACAGAAGGCAAGCAACTTTGGCTTGAAAAAGAAAAGCTACACGGCAAGGTGCAAATTTATGGCATGTACTAAAAAGGAGAGGAAAAGCAAATAAACTCATGGCAGCAACACATTTCTTTTAACACAACAGAGGCTGCAACAGAGAGTGTTCGGAATGACTGGGTTTCCACGTATAACACGGCTAGACGAGAGGGGATGGCAGTCGTCGGACATTTGTAAAAGATGGTTATGTGGCAACGAGACGACCGTGCAACGTTGATCGCTTACAACGTGATTTATTCAAGAAGAAAGAGTGATCGAGGGAGGTAGAGACTAGAGAGTAGCTTAAAACACATTTATTCTATATAATTAAAATTAACAATAATAACAATAATGATAACTTGAATTAAATTTTATACATCGTATTAATGTAATTTAATAAAATTCATAATATTAATTAATATATGTTAAAATAAAATATTTTTGATAATATTTTAAAATTTAAATAAATAAAAAATATATTTTCTAATTTAGGTTCAACATACACCAACCTATATACATAATAGCCCATCAACATTCGATAACATTGGCCCATTAAACCTAATTTAGGTATAATAAAATTATCTATATTCCAACCTTAAAAATATTGAGCCAGGTTGTTACAACCTAACTCTAAGGCCATGCACGGGAACCTTTTTATCTTGATGTGAGAGTGCATGTTTTTGTGTGAGGAGTCGTTATCTTGAGTGTAACACCTGGTTCAGCACTAAGTTGTTTTCTAAAATTTTTTGTTTAGGATTTTTATGTATGAAAAGCTTATTTGAGTTTTAACGAGTAATTTTAAAGTAGTTACGAGCCCAAAATTTATTTTGACAGAGTAAGGATTTCTTTGGACCCAATATTTAGATAAAAGCTCAAATAATAATTCACGGACCAAGGGGCCGAATTATTAGAATTTGGCCCAATAAATTCTCCTAAAAGCCCAAAGATATTATTTGATAATGAATTTATTTTAGAGAGGATTAAGGCCGGGATTATTTGTGAAATCCAAGCCATGATTGTATCCAATTTTTTTAAACACACTAGGGTTTCAATTTGAGAACAACTTCAGACCGGTTGATCTAATAATCTTCAATAACAGCCCTCTAATAGGCTGTTGGCAACTAGACTTCCCATTTTAATTCTCATGCGCATGCACCCTACGTGAAATCCCACGGAGCCCGCCCCACACCCCCTCCCCCTCTCTCCCATCTCCCATCCTCTTGCATGAAACCCACCCCATCTCCACCCTCTCCTCTCCGAGACGGAAACCGTGACCTTCTTCACTCGATGGAAGCCGTCGCCACAGACCCTACTTGAAACCCCATGGAACCCACCCCTCTCCCCCATCTCCCATCCTCTCGCATGAAACCAACGCCAAACCCACTTTCATTTTATGGGGTTTGTTCAATATTAATATTCAAATTCAGATTGATCTCCCACACTTTCTCTCAAATTCCCTCCAAACCTGTGTCCCATTTCTAAAATCCTTACAATCCCATCATTTAAAATTGCCACAAGTCCCCACAGTTTCCCTCAAATTTCCTTCAGGAATATTAAGTAAATTACCTGAACTGCTTCTCACAAGAAGATTGATGGAAAAGGGCCAGAAAAAGAGATGGGCCTCTTCCGGATGGGGCGTAATGATGGAACTCCCAAGTAGCGCCAATTTAAACATGTGTTCACTGAAGTAATTTCCTAGTCTAGGATGGAATGGGTTTGGGTGGGGAAGGAAAATGGGAGCAAACTGAGAAGACTCTGAATAGGACTGATTCGCTAAAGCATCAGGATAAACATAAACTTTAACATTCCGCATCATTTCCTGAAAATCTAGAGCAAAGTGTTGCCAGTCGTGGTAAGGACCCGATTCTACGTCTACCTAGCTTCTCGACAATTGTCTTTTTCATCGTCGTAGTTCGTGGGGGTGGTGCTGCATCCTCACTGCTAAAAAAAAAAATGAATTTTTCAAGTCCAAAACCTCCACGTCTGTTATTTGGTGGCCGGCGGAATAGGTGGAGACGAAAAAACAGGTGCCTACTGTGATGGTGGCGAGGAAACATGTTGGTGCGAGCGACTGAACTTGCAGCGGCGGTCTAAAGTTTGCGAGGGTCGAGGGTCACCATCTAGATTTTTTTAGAGAATTTCATAACTATCTAGAGTCTCTTAGGTTATGTTTGGAAACAAAGATGAGAAATCTCATCTCATCTCTATCTCATCTCTCATTACATCTTCATTCCTTTATTAAATATAATAAACAATTCAACTTTTTCAAATTCTAATTTAACTTTTTCACCCAAAACAATAATAATATTAAATATATTTTAAACTTTCATCTTAACACTATTCACAAAATTTTTAAAAATTCTCATCTTATCTCATCTTCCAAGCATAACCTTAATCTTTTATAGATTATTTTTGAGTCTTGTAGAATATTATAAAGTTGTAAGGAGTACTCTAAAAGAGTGTAAAATCTCTTGTAAGAGAGTCTTGTAGATATTTCTAGAATAGTGGTCTAGAACATTCTTTACCCTTAGATTAGTGACAAGTATCACAATCTTAACTATTTTTTGTACCAAGAGGTCCCTATAAATAGAGGGAGTCCTCATTTGTGCAAGGCACCAAGCAATAAGAGCAACAAAGTTCTCTAGAGCCTCTCTCTCTACTTTCTTTAGATTTGTTCTCTTGTCTTGAATCACTTAGAAAGCTTACTTAAGATTTTTATAGGGACAAATCCTCCTAAGGCCACACGAGACGTCAGAAGAAATTTAAATCCGTGATTTTGTATTTTTTGCTGAAATCTTGATTTGATCTAGTGTATTGATCCAGTATGGCTTTTGTGTGGACTTGCTTACATGGAGAAATTGTATTGGATGCTGTTGTTGCCTTAACATCGGTCTGACCGTTGCAAAGCGGACCTCTTTCAGTTTTAGAATGCCCTTTAGATTAAAATTCTTTAAACCACTGCTTCTATATATTTAGACCTACGTACGAAATTTCTTTCCTCATAAAATTTAGGGTTTTTAGTTGAATAATGATAGGGTTACTTTTTAGTTTCACAGCAGCCCCACGTCGCACGTCTTCCCCACGTCCACGTCCAGCAAGCAATTGTAGCCCCGTCTTCACCGTGGAACCACCCAAACCGCAAGCTACCATCGACCACACTGCCGCCCAAAGCCACCTTCAGCCCCTCCACTGTGATGCACTACGGTTACACCACACTAAAACATGTTTAAACCACTGTGAAGCACTCTATCAACCATTACAGATACCCCATGCAATGTCACGTCGCAGCACATGTAGCACTCGCCACCAGCGGCTGTTCAGCAACCTAGACGAGAACCACCAGCTTATGGATGACCACCCAGCTACACCGAGAGCCAAGCACGCTAGAAACCATTGTGAGCCACCTGCAAATAACAAAAAAAAAATACCTCTGTTTTTACACCACCGAAACAGAGCACCATATCCCTTCCTCCTTCCATGGTTTCACCCTTTACCAACACCCCACTCAGCCAACGTGACCTCCCTCCCACGCTCAACCTCTCCGAGTGTCGCCCCACGTTGCCGGCTAGAAAACCAAACCGGGTGGAAACCACATGCGATCACGCGGACAAACTCAGCATCGCACGCAGATTGCTCCAACATGTTCCGAAATCCAATGGAGTTCCACCACTGCTTCGCACAGGACAACCACCGTGCCCATCCCTCCACTCCTCGTTTTTACCTCACGGAAGTTTTCATTTTCCCATCTCAGATGAGTGGTCCTCACTCTATTCAGTCTCACGGTTTGTCTCTGTATTCCCTTCACAAACTGAAAATGCATGTTACCCTCTTTGGGAAAACCAAAACTCGTACAGTTGAGAGCTTAATCATTTGACGTATAGTTATTAACAGTTAGTCTCGGTCAGTGTAATACCCAGGCCGCGGAGGAGCCAAACGGCGTTGTTAAGCAGGTAAGATTTTTTTTCTCTGGTTCTTTTTTCCTTCACCCGACGGTTTTTCCCCCTTCCTCTTAGATTTTCAATTTGTTCCCCTCATTCGAAAACACTCACTTGTTCTCTCGCCCTCTCATTTTTTTTAACAACCCTTTTCTCAGATTTTCTCTTCCACACGCATCTTCAGTTTCCGCCCCTCTTAAGTTTTTATTTTCTTCTCTTAGCAGACCAAACCTCTTCCTCCACCGTCGGACCACCCAATCGTTGCACCAAAAGAGTACATGCACGGAGGTTCACGTTGGAGAGCCGTAAGGCTGTAACTAGTTCCACCACCACGGACAGCAGGGCCAGCACCTTTCCATCCCAACCCAGCACCACCGTAACACCAAATCTCCTCTGTTTTCCATACCCAAAAATAGAGTGGCAAGCACCCTAAAAAAAACCACACAAACCGTAGACCTCCACACTCAACCACCGTCAACCCACACGCGAACACTGTTTCCTAGCCACCTTGAACTCACCACTATAGCCTAGCCTTGAAACCACAAACGGAGTCATCACAAGCCACTGCACAAACCCCTGTTTAGCAAGCTGAAAACCAGAGCAATTTCAACTCAGCCGCTAACCCACGTCTTCCCCACTCCAAGTGGAAAACCACCGAGAGAAAACCTTCACCGCTACACGTCTTCCTGCACCCTCAACACAGTCGCAAACCGTCGCCGACCCTGCACAACCTAGCTGCTGCCATAAACGGAAACCACGCCCCCCTCGACTAGCAAGCCGAATGTAACGACTGCATTCACGCGTAGCAAACCACCACCGTCTTCAGCCATGCACGTTCCATGCCCAGCCTCCATTGCGCGTGAATCCTTTCAAGCACGACCACTCCACCACCTCGCAAGGCGTTGCCTCGCATCGAAAACACCATGAAAACAGCCAACCACCGTCCTAAAGGACGTGTCCCACTACCTTACTGCAACCGTCAATCTGTACTAGAATCGAAACATGATTGGCCTGTTTCGCCAAGGGAAACTCTGAGAGAATTCGAGAGAATTTAGGAAACTGAAAACTTTTCAAAAAGAAGATCCCCTTTGTTAAGGGTTACCTCGTGTATATATAGGCTCTGACGTGATGTTTATCTGGCACAGAATTTTTCTGTACGTGATGTTGACTTTTTTGGCACGTCTTATAACTGAACCTGATTACGTATCTTTATAGGATCCCTAATTTTACGTAAGAGGCGGTTGGCGGTCAGATGTCTCTTATTGGGCCCTGGGCCTTCTAGCCTCTTTTGTTCAATAAAGAGCCTTTTTACACTGGGCTCCCTCCATCTTTTGGGCTCTCTTATCTAAGGGGTCTTGTTACCAATATAGGCCCTCTAGCTACCCCGCTAATTTTCTTCGTCCCATGACGTAGGGAATTAAATATCTACCAATCTTGTATCTTTTTGAATGTTTGTGAGTCTCGCTTTGTACTTTTAATCATGGGCTCGTGTGGTGCGCCTGGAAGCTAATGGTTGTTGGTACAGGCCCAACCTATTTAATGGGCCTAACCTATTTGCGTATCATTAGGTCCTTGCCAACCTTTGTCATTCTTCTTTCGGCGTTGTTTTGCCATCTCCCTTTTATGGTCCTAAATGACGTGGTGAAAGGAGAGAGAGTTTTCGTGTGACGGTTGCTCTTCACATTTAGTGTTAGACCATGGTGTCTACGGCTGTTGACGTTTCGCTTTTCTTTCCTATAAAACACCCCCTCTTTTCTTTCTTTATTCTCTTATTTGCTTTTTTTCTTCTTGGTACCTGTGTTCCCTTTCTTGTTCTTGTTACTTGCCCCTATCGTTCCTTCATTTTTTTGCATTTTCTTCTCTTTAGTTCCAATGGTTGACCAAGGTGATACCTCTACCCCGCCATTCTTCGTCCCGAAGGGCATTGTCTTCGAAAGCTGCCGGTGGCATTCCATTCTTCGGGAGAAACACCTTCCTGCTCTTCGGGAAGAGCTCGGCATCCCTGAAGGGGTAGTGATAGAGGTTCCCCTGTCGGGGTGCTGCGATAGAGAGGGTTTCGTAGGTAAAACCGCTCTGACCACTACCATGTTTAACCATGGATTGAGGCTTCCCTTTTGCCATTCTCTTCGCGATATCTTGGACTTGCTTGACTTAGCACCCGCCCAACTCCATCCTCACTCTTTGAGGACTTATCTATGTGCCTGCATTGTTTTTCGTATGGTTTTAGAGCCTCTTGGAAATTTTTACCCTGACCTGACCGCTCGGGAGTTTTTGTCTTTTTATTACTTGCGGTCGGGTAAAGGTAATATTGTTAGCTTCCGTAAGAAGGACAGGGGGCCAACTTTGGCCCATTTTAAGACTCGTCATTCCAATGCTAAGGCTTGGAATACTAAATTTTTCTTCATTTTTGGTTTGAACTGGGAGTTTTCTGCTAATGAAGCACGTATTGAAGATTTTTCTGTCAGGGCGATTTGGCGCCCCGTTCCTGACAAGAAAACTGTTTGGTCAACCATGCCGCTCCTATCGCGTCGGGAGTTGTCTCAAATCGAGATCGTTCGTACCTGGGTCGAGGCCCATTTTGATGATGTGAAGACTGACCTCCTGCTGACACCTGAGAACATTGACCACTTTCTGATGTCCCCCAGCTGTGCCCACGTTCAGGGATGCCAATTCATGGTTTCAGACTTGATTCCTGTGGCGCCCCCCACTTCCATGTATGGACATGTACGAAAATCGAGATATCGGGATGATGACAACACGGTCACGCACCTCATCGACACGTGCCGAGTGTGTGTAATGCAACACGTATACAATAAACAATACGCAGCGGAATGGTTAAGTCAAATAACTAAATACTAGGATTTAATACAATACAAAAGTACTGAAAATCCTCATGTCAACATAATACGATTTTTGTTTACAAATCAACATCAAATAAAATACAATAATCATAAGTGAACAATTAACTTCAAATACAAAATAGCCAATGTCCCTACTCCTCAGGCGGAGCCGCATCCTCAGCCTTAGCCTCCTCAAAACCTGCATTAAAATCTACAGTACCAAAAAAGGTATCGCAGGTAAGTAAAACCTAAAATGCTCCAAAACATAAATATATTAAAACAACTAACGCTATGCATGTACATGATGACCAAAGTGCAAAATCCGAGAAAAATACCATTTCTCAAAAAATCACAATTTTTCCACGCACGCCAAAAATCACCATTTGGCACAAAACTAAAATTCAGGAATAAATCCATTAATTTCAATTTTAACCGTATGCACCATGGCCTCCCCTAGGGACCATCCACATACGTTGGCTCCTTTCGTCACTCCACGGGTAACGACCGTGCGAGTGATGCCTAGTTCCGCGCCCACCGCGTACATAACCAAGCATCCTCTGACTCCTGCCAGCACAAGGGGCCACAGAGTCGGATCAAGAGCGCTACCATCCCGTCCAAGTCCCGGGCAACAGCCCCAGGGGACGACACTCAGTATATTCCGCTCCCGAGTACCCAGAGGAGCTCCACTAATATAATACCACATCTCGGCTTGGGGGTGATACACATGCACTCGAAAAGCCTTTTTCACATTAATCACAGTTTCCAAAACACACACCCACGCATGCATGCACAATGCCATGAAATCGACCAATTACCAACAACCAACAATTATCAGTAATTTTTCAACAACCAACACAGTCAAACCAGATAACCAAATCACAGTTTATAAAATAGGTTAGTGCAAAAATATACTTAAGTCTTAAAAGTATTTTAGAGAAATACTTACAGCGCTATAAGGTAATTTTAGGAGGATCACGGAGGAGCTGAAAGCGACAAAATAGCAACTCCACAGTGTAAAAACACTGTGGCCGAAATATATAGAAAACTCAAATTCAAACGGGGTCAAACGAAAGTTAGGGAACGGTAGGGTAGGGCTTATGGAAGGTGGTGAAACTAGTGGAAGTGACGGTTGGCCGTGGGTGGCGGCCGAAATGGTGGTGGAAGGCCAAAAAGGCCGAAACGAAGTTGAGCTCGTGGAGGTGGCTTCGGCGAAGGATCGGAGCCGAAATTGGGTGGTTTAGGACGACAAGGGGCTGGTGATGAAGTGGTGAAAAGGTGGTGGCCAATCGTGGCCAGACGGCGGCGGAACGGGAGGAGGAAGGCCGCGGCTTCGAACGGCTCGTGGAGGCTAACGCCGATGCTAGCCGGCCTGAGATTTGAGAGGGTTGGTTGCCGGCAGCTGGGGAGTCGAATAGTGCCAGCGGTGAGGGCCATGGAAGATGGGCGACGACGGGCTGGGATAGAAGCCGAATGGCGTGGGGGAGAGGAGAGTGAGTCTGTGGGCGGGAAGGAGAAATAAGGAGGAAGAAAGAGAAATAAAAGAAAAAGAAGAGGAAAAGAAAAGATAGGGAAAAGAAATGAGGTCCAATCCTCACAACTTTTGGGTCACAACTGATTATCAAAATAACTATTTTTAAAACAGTAAATTAAATAAATCAATATAAACTCAAAACTAGTTAAAGTAAAATATTAAACTCTAATAATAACATTCTTTAAAATAAAAAATAATTAAATTGTAGAACATTAATTAAAATTATGAAAGCACATTAAAATAATTCTCGATTTAAATATCGAAAAATAATCTCGTGAAAACACATTAAATTAAATTAAAAGGCTCAAAATCAAATATTTAATTAAAAATCCCTTCAATAAAAAGCACGTAAAAATCGGGATGTCGCAATTCCTGCTCTTATGTCGAAACCTTCCGATAAGACAAAGAAGAAATTTGAAATGAAAAGTGGCGAGGAGAGAAGGGAGGTCAGGAGCAAGAAGAAGAATGATGAAATGAGCCAAAAGAAAAGGGCTCGTACTGAGGGTTCCCCTCACTTGTTGCCGCTTCGAAAGAAAAGTATGGCGGCTTCAGAGGGCATTAAGGCCCAGGCGCCTATACCCTCAGAAACTACGGCGCCATCAGAGGGTGCCCAGGGGTGTTCACCTGTTCGGCAGCAGGATGAAACTATTGTCCCTTCAGGGGGTGACCAAGCTCAACAGTCCACCCCGCCAGTTATTGCTGCCCTTTCCCCACCCCGCGACTCTTCTATGAAGTCGCGGTCCTTCAGTCTGTTAGATGCTGAAAGTTTGGCTAGTGGCCCTTTTTGATCTGGCCGCCACTTTCCAAATCGAGCCCTCCTCGCCGGCTCATCAACTGGTAGCCTCCCCCACTTTTGAATTCCCTATTGTGGAAGGTCGAGTCAGGAGGGCGAGTTAGAAGTCGAAGTGGCTGCCGCTTTAAATCTGGATGGCATCATAGGCTTAAGAGCTCGTGAAGATTTAGGTGCCTACGAGGCAGAATAGGTTAGGCTGTTGAGCACATGCCTCCCCGCCATGAGATTTGCCATGTTGAAATGGAAAGCGCACAGACTCCCTCAGAGACTCCACCTGCCACCATCTCTAGGGGAAGTAATCCTGTGCCGGCTGGGAGTGGCGAGGGGCCTTCTATCCATTCCCATTGCACTCTATCCCTTAGGGAAGGGATAGGTTCTCTTCTTGAAGAGGAAGTTGGCAACTTTTCACAGGGAGAGGTTCGCTCGGTCGAGGACGCCCCAACTCACACTGAGTCTCCGCCTCCCTTTATTTGTCTTGAGAGTCTGCCGGAAATGGGGCGGACTCAAACTTGGTGTTCGCTTTAGCCCCCTTGCTTGGGCCTGGGGGTGATACTGGCGGTGACTCCTCCTCTCCTCTACTAATGTTCAAATTGAGGTTGTCATTCAGATGGCCGACCATTTGAAGAATTGATTTTCCAAGGTATGGCATGACGATTTCTCTTCCTATTTTGTCCCTCTCTTTGATTTTGTACTATCTAGTAGTTTTTACTCAGGTGGTCTTATTTTCTTCTATAGAGTATCAATGACTTGGCGGCGTGGATTGTGGCGGATTGCGGAGTCCTTGAACAGTGGAAGATGCATGAAGCCGCTGAGGGATGGCAGGTAGAACGGGCTACCCTGGTCGAGAGATCAAAAGAGCTGGAAATAATGCTAGAGCAATCGGAGGGTTACTTGCATTCACTCCAAGGAGACTTAGAGATTCATGAGGAAGAAGTTCTCCAACTTCGCGAATCTGCCCACTTTGCTCAAGTGGCGAAAGACAAAGATGACCATGCCTTGCGACTCCTTCAATCTGAGAGAGATTCGGCGAGGTCTCAGCTTTCTAAAGCTCTGCAAAGGCTTTAAGGCTGAGATGTCTTCCCTCAAGTCTGAGCTTCTTTCCTGCAGTGAGGTTTGGGACTCAGCTCGTCAGGAGTTGGCCTGCTCACAGGATTGCATCCAGGAGCTAACTCATGAACTGGCGGCTGCTTCAGAGAAAGCTTGCCTTGACGCCCTCGATCTTTCAGAGGCTCGGGGGAACCTACAAGAGCTTGAAGAACACCATCGTAAATATAAGGAGGACCGTAGAGATCTGGAAGAGGATCTTAGGAAAGCGTCGCTGTTGGCTGTAGCCAAGGATGAGCAATTGGTTAAGAAAATAGGCGAGCTCGTTGCTACTCGGGCTGAAATCGATTGCCTGCGAGACCAATTGGCTTGTGCTCTTGACATAAGGAACCGCGCCTTCGGCTACAGTTATAGTGCTGGCATCTTAAGGCTCAGGTCCCGTCTCTTGATTAATCCCGCCACAGACCTTGTAAATTTGGACCGAAAATTGTTTCTTCCTGAGGAAAACAAGCTTCGGGCTGACACCTTTGGGTGGAGAGAGATACCTTACGCCTTTGCTGGAGTTCCGCCACTGCTGCCACCTAATGATGCTTCATAGTATTTGGCCTTTTTTTTTTTTGGTTTGTACTTTGATGTACCTTCCTTTTGACTTTTACTTTTGGCAATGGACTTTTATGTTTGTCTCAAAGCATATGATGGCTTGTGCTTGTTGTGTTGCTTACCCTTTAGCTTTTAGCCTGTTGGGATTTTGCACGTTTGGGTGGCGTGGTCTAAGGACTTCCGCCCTCCTTTTCTTTCTCGGCACCACAAGCTACTAAGGCTTATTTTTTGGTGTTTTAGGGTCGGCGTGGTCTAATGACATCCGGGCCCTTTTTGCATGGCACCAAAAGCTTCTAAGGCTTGTTTTTGGTATTTAGGGTCGGCGGGGTCTGAGGACCTCCGCGCCCCTTTTGCATGGCACCACAAGCTGTTAAGACTTGTTTTTGGTGTTTAGGGTCGGCGTGGTCTGAGGATCTCTGCGCCCTTTTTGCATGGCACCAGAAGCTGCTAAGGCTTGTTTTTGGTATTTAGGGTCGGCGTGGTCTGAGGACCTCCACTCCCTTTTTGCATGGCACCAGAAGCTGCTAAGTCTTGTTTTTGGTGTTTAGGGTCGGCGTGGTCTGAGGACCTCCGCGCCATTTTTGCATGGCACCAGAAGCTACTAAGGCTTATTTTTGGTGTTTAGGGTCGGCGTGGTCTGAGGACCTCCGCGCCCTTTTTGCATGGCACCATAAGCTGCTAAAACTTGTTTTTGGTGTTTAGGGTCGGCGTGGTCTAAAGACTTTCGAACCATTTTTTTTTTTTTTTTGCAAAATGTCACAAATTATGAGAAATAACAAGTCAGCACAAATACTACTGCATTTATGAGCATGAAACATAATAATCTAAATGTGGATAAAATGAGCCTTAACAGAGATAAAAAAATCGGTAATGGTCATAACATAACATCTACTGATAAAATTTCTTCAAGTGTTCTACGTTCTATGGATGGGGTAGTTCCCTGCCCTGGCTGTCCTTCAGTCGATATGACCCGGGCTTGTTGTTAGGTACTACCAGGTAGGGTCCTTCCCATTGGGCCCCCATTTTTTCTTCGCTCTGGGCGGTTACCCCTTTTTTCTTCAGATCAGGTCTCCTATTTTGAAACTCTTAGGCCTCACTCTCTTGTTGAAATATTGCCTGGCTCTGGCCTTTTCTTGCAGTACCCTGGCCTCCCCCATTTCCCTTTCTTCCTCAACCAAGTCGAGGTATTCTTCTATTTTCTTATCATTTTGGGCGGCTGAGAAATTACTTGTTCTGTAAGTCGGGAGCCCCACTTCGACTAGAGCTACTGCCTCGCATCCATACGCCAATGTGAATGGGATTTTCCCTGTTAGAGTTTTTACCAATATTCTGTATGCCCAGAGTACCCGGGCAGCTCCTCCGCCCATTCTCTCTTTTTCTCTGCGACCCTTTTCTTCAAAATTGAGAGTAATGTTTTGTTTGTTGTTTCCACTTGACCGTTTGCTTGGGGTGGCCCGGCAATGAGTACTTTACTTTAATTTTCAGCTATGCGCACCATTCTCTAAAATGGTCGAAGTCAAATTGGCGCCTGTTATCTGTTACAATGCTTTGGGGGATCCTGAATCTGCAAACATCGTTTTTCTATAGGAATTTCATCACGATCTTGGTTGTTATAGAGGCCAGGGGCTCTGCCTCGGCTCACTTTGTAAAATAATCCACAACTACAATCATGAATATTACCTCGCCTCTTCCTGGTGGGAAGGGTCGAACCAGGTTTACCCCCCACTGGGCGAAAGGCCAAGGCGCGGTCATGGACGTGAGCCCCTCTGGAGGGGTGTGCTGTATGGGTGCGTACGCTTGGCATTTAAAACACTTTCTTCTGAACTCTTAAGCATCCGTTAATGCGTTGGGCTAGTAGTATCCTGCTCTCACCGCCTTTCTTGCCAAAGTTTTTCCACCCGAATGGTTTCCACATATCCCTTCATGTATTTCTGCCAAGACCTATTGAGATTCTTGCGCGGAAATATATTGTAGCAGTGGGGTGGAGAAGCCTCTTTTATAAAGGACTCCGTCAATGAGTAGGAACCTTGCCGTTTCTTCTCTTCAATCTTCTTGCCTCCTCCTTTTCCTCTAGTAGCTTTCCCTCATCCAAATACTCAACCACTTTGTTTACCCATTCAGGGATGCTGGCACCCAGAATGCCTACTTCCGACCCAATAGCTAGGACTTTGATAATTTTTCGCTCTACTTCTCATGGGAGTGGTGTTTCTTCCATACCCGACGTTGTTCGAGCCAACCTATCCGCCACCTCGTTGTTCGCCCTCGGGATTTGAGTTATGTTGAAATATGAGAGGAGGTCGCGAGCTTCCCAGACATGCTCTAGATATTTCTTCAATTTTTCTCCTTTCGTTGCGTACAGGACTAGAACTTGGTTTATAATTATCTGTGAATCCGATTTTGCCTCTACCTCGGTCGCCCCCATTTTGGCTGTTATGGAGAGTCCTGCCACGAGTGCTTTATATTCTGTTTTGTTGTTTGTCACTTTAAAAATCAGCGTTGCCATATAATACTGTTTTTTGCCATTGGGATCTATCAAATATATCCCTAGTCCTCTGCCCACTTTACATGATGAGCCATCAACGAAAAGTTGCCAAGGTTTTTCTATTGGGGTCGCCGTGTCTTCTTGAGGGAAACCTAAGAATTCTGCTACAAAATCTGCCAGAGCTTGTCTTTTAACCGCCCTCCTTGGTTGGTATTCTAAGTCAAATTCGCTTAATTCTATCGACCACCCAATCAACCTTCCAGAGTTGTCCGGTTTCTTCAAATTTTTCGCTAAAGGGGCCTCCGTGAGTACTCTTGCTGTGTGGGTTTGGAAATAAGGGTGGAGTTTTCTGGCCACCGTTACTGAGCAAAAGCTAGCATCTCAATTTTTGGGTATCTTACATCAGCTCCTCTAAGAGCTCGACTGGCGTAGTATACAGGATACTTGATTGTCCCCTCCTCTTTTATTAGGATTGTAGACACGACATTTGGGGAAACCACCAAGTAAGCGTAGAGCACATCCCCCTTTTGTGGTTGTTTTAGGAGTGGCGGGCTGGCCAGGTACTGTTTTAGCTTATCGAATGCTTCATCGCATTCTTTGTTCCATGGATGCACCTTGGTAGTACCTGGAAAAAATGGAGACATTTGTCTGTTGAACGGGCAATGAACCTCCCTAGGGCAGCTACTCTACCCGTCAATTGCTGGGTTTCGTTCAAGTTTTTTGGCGGCTTCATGTTGAGTATGATAGTTATCTTCTCCGGAGAGGCCTCAATTCCTCTTTCAGATACAATGTAACCCAAAAAATTCTCGGACTCTACTCCGAAAGCACATTTTGCAGGGTTCAACCTCATTTTATAATGGCGTAAGATTCTGAATGCCACCTTTAGATCGTTGAGGTGCTGGGAAAACTCCTTACTTTTGGTTAAGAGGTCGTCCACATAATCCTCCATGGATTTTCTAATCTGTTCTTTAAACATCTGATTTACCAGCCTTTGATATGTTGCTCCGGCATTCTTCAACCCAAACGGCATGACCTGGTAGCAGTACAGCCCTCGGTCAATGATAAATGAAGTTTTTTCCTCGTCTGCTAGGTGCATCTGTATTTGGTTGTATCCTGAGTAAGCATCCATGAAACTCAACATATGGTGTTCTGCTGTTGCATCCACGATTACGTCGATGCATGGTAAGGGAAAACTGTCCTTTGGGTAAGTTTTATTTAGATAAGTGAAATCTACACACATTCTCCACTTCCCATTCGCCTTCTTTACCATTATTACATTGGACAACCATTTTGGGTAGTGAGCTTCTTTGATGAAACCGGCGGTAAGCAACTTCTCTACCTCTTCCTTAATGGCAGCATATTTCTCTGCACTAAACGACCTTCTTTTCTGACTCACTGCTTTGTGGGCGGGGTCCATGCCCAAGCGGTGTTTAATGACCTTGTTATCTATACCTGGCATCTCCTCATGACTCCATGCGAAGATGTCCACATTCTCGATCAATAATTATTTCAATGCTTCCCTGTCCGCTGGTGGCACATGGGTGATGATACGCATAGTGGATCCAGGGCGGTTTGGGTTTAATGTTACAAGCTCCAACGGCTCGTTAACCTCAGCATGCTGCTGATCCTTCTCGCCCCTCACTTCCACATCCCTTTGTAAGGTTACCGCCGGTGAGGGAGGAAAAAGGGGCGTTAGCACCTCGCCTTGCTCGGTTGTAATACAAACTTCGCCATGGCACTTCTTTAATTCCTGTACATAGCATTCTTGTGCTAAGACTTGTTCATCCTGCAACTCTCCTATCCCATTATCAGTTGAGAATTTCATCTTGAGGTGGTACTTGGAAGTGACCGCCTTAAGCTGGTTAAGCGTCGGCCTTCCCAGTATAGTGTTGTAGGAAGAAGGAGCTTTTACTATCAAGAAGTCAGTCATGGTAGTTTCTGTTCACTCCTTTAATCCAGCAGTCACCAGGAGGGTGATGGCTCATACGGGCAGGATTGTATCTCCAGAGAAGCCCTTCAATGGTGTCGGAGAAGGTCTCAGCCTACTGGCGTCAATACCCATTTTTATGAATGCTTCCCAAAATAGTATATCTGCTGAGCTCCCATTATCGATTAGCACCTACCTGGTTGTGTAGTTGGCTATCACAAGTGTGATTACTAGGGCATCGTCATGTGGGTATAACACTCCTTCACAGTCCGCCTCCCCGAAAGAGATCATCTTTCTGTTGACGCCTAGTTTTTGTTGTTTAGGAGCCCTGTCTGCCATATAAACCTCCTCATACCTTGCCTTTCGTGGGTGCGCCTTCCTGCTAGAAGTGGACATACCGCCTCCTGCAAACCCTCCTGCTATGGTTCGAATTTCTCCTGTGGGCGGCATACCCCTCTCGCCTCTTATGGGCACCCTGTTCCCATCATCCTAGCGTCTACGAGCCCGGCTTCGTTGCTCAAGACTTCTACTCCTTCTGGCTTCTTGCCTAGCTTCCTAGCATCTTCTTGGGTTTGAACGTTTTGCAACCATCCGTTCTAACTCCCCTGTTCCTGCTAATTTTGCCACTCTTTTCTTCATGGTCGTGCAATCTTCCGTCCAGTGAGACACCGTTTGGTGGTATTTGTAGTAACGACCACCTTTTGTTTTGGGCGGATGCCGTTCCTCTTTCTCCTTTTCATCTTCACTAACATTTAAGTTATTATGTATAAGCCTAGGATTGTAATCCGGTCTCTTCTCCTGCCTTTTTTCTTGACGACTACTGTTAGTTTTCTTGTCGATCTGCCTGCCTCTTCGCTTTGACTTACCACCCGCCTTCCATGGGTTCACCAAGACTTGCAGGGTATCTTCAGCATTGACAAAGTCATCCGTTTCGTCCATGAATTCCCTGAGAGTGGACGGGGTCTTCTTAGCTAGTTCTACCATAAAGGGACTCCGGGGACATATCCCGCCTAGGAGGGCAGCAAGGGTGATCTTTTCATCTTGGTCATCAGTTGTCAAACGCTCCTCGTTGAAACGGGTTAGGTAGGTCTTCAAGTCTTCATCCTCTCCTTGCTTAACTGTTAGCAAGTAGGCGGCCGGGCGCCGGCTCCTTCTGTTGGGCATATACTGTGGCAAGAATTGTTTAGCCAGTTTTTCGAAACTATCTATCGACCATGGCCTGAGAGCCCCGAGCCACCCTCTCGCTGTCCCTTTCAAGGTCAAAGGGAAAGCCCAACATGCTATTTCCCCTGAAAAATCGTAGAGCGTATATGAGTTTTAAAGTTCTCTAGATGGTCCACTGGGTCCTTGGATCCATCATACATATCTATTTGGGATACTTTGAATTTTGGCCGGAGGGGCACGGCCATAATTCGCTCGCTATATGGGAGGTCCGTTTGATTGAGCAAGCATTCCGCTGAAGAAGATCCCCCTATATTTTTTGCCATTTCGTCATATTTTTCTGCCAGTTCCTTTAGCTCGTCATGCATCTTTTCTTTTTCCGTTCACCCCATATTCGACTTCATATTAGACAGCTCTTTTCCTTCACCTTGCCCGCTATGGGCAGGTCCAGCGGTATTACTGGATTCGGCATTCCTCCGCCGTAGGTCATCGTTTTCCTTCTTCAGGGCGTCCATTGCTTCAAGTACTTGCTTCAATTTTGCCTCAGTTGTTGCCAGTTGTGTTTCCATAGATGGTTCCATTGCTCAGCTTGCTACAGATCGAGTTATAGTTGGCATGTGAGAACCACGCAAGAAAACTAAACGATCCTATAGACGGCGCTAATGTAAAGGACGTGTCCCATTGGCTTACTGCAATCGTCAACCTGCACTGGAATCGAAATGTGATCGGCTTGTTTCGCTAAGGGAAACTCTGATACTTAAGTCAGTAAGGAACTTGAGAGAATTTAGGAAACTGAAAACTTTTCAAAAAGAAGATCCCTTTTGTTAAGGGTTACCTGGTGTATATATAGGCTTTGACGTGATGTTTATCTAATGCAAAGTTTTTTGGTACGTGATGCCGACCTTTTTGGCATGTCTTATAACTGAACCTAATCATGTATCTTTATAGGATCCCTAATTCTACGTAAGAGGCGGTTGGCGGTCACATGTCTCTTATTGGGCCATGGGCCCTCTAACCTCTTTTGTTCAATAAAGAGCCTTTTTACATTGGACTCCCTCCATCTTTTGGGTTCTCTTATCTAAGGGGTCTTGTTACCAATATCGGCCCTCCACCAACCATTCCATGTTTTGTCTCTAAAAGCAGAGTACAAAATCTTCCTCCATGACCCACTGCACACCTCCCTCACCAAGAGCCCAACACGTCAGGACCCCATAGAAGTCACCACCAAGAGCTTCCCGTTACCTTCGGTCCGTCACACACCTTCTCAGTCTCACGGTGAGCTTACTCTCTCCCTCACACCGTGCTTCCTCTCTCTCATCACTTCTCATCTCTCTCTCTCTCTTTCTCTCTCTCTCTCTATATCATCAGTGCTCAGCCACTAGCTCCACCGTGTCTTCACCACCTCGCAGCTGCTCTCACAGTGAGTTTTCCATTGCTCGCATATCTAACTCCAGCATAGATGCTTCCAGCTTGCAAACTAAGGTGGTTTTGCTCTTTACGTAAAGTTAGGGAAGATTAGATCTAGGATATTACAATTTTGTCCTTGAGTTACAAGCCAAAGTTTGAAGTTTTTTTTTTAAATATATTAGTTGGTATCAAAGATTAAAGAATTTAGAGTTTACGCCTCGAAGATATCAAGATATCAAGTGAAAATCGATGTATTTGAGAGTTTATTATATTTTAGGGTTATAAGAGTCGTAGGCAGTTTTTAAGGAAAAATAGGTTACTTAGTATTTCAGGTTTAAGCATTGATATACGTGTTCGATTGAAATTGATGGGAGTACTTGACTATTTTATAGGTGACGATTGATTTTTGTTCAGTATTGCTTTGAAGAAATTTTGAAAAGTTAAGAAGTTCAGGTAAGCGGGATTCCTATACTAAGTTTTACAATAATTGTTGAGATTAACGTTGACTTTCTAAAATTTTTGCATTTTTTTGTTGTGAAATGAGAACTTGGACAAAACCTTGGTTGTTTATTTGTATTACTCATGACATCTATATGAAAGAGGGAAAATATTTTCTGACATGCATTGTATAGACATGAGCTTTATTTTGTCATGCTGTCTATGAATTGTGAAAAACAACGACATTGAAATTCTGAAAATTTGTGCATTTATTAGAAAGATGCTCTCAATTTTGTTTTCAGTATGTGAGAATGATTTGAATATGTTTCGATATTCTATTTTGTTTTGATATGGCATCTGAAAACCTTTGGTATGGTGTCTTGATTTTTGTATCTGACTCTGTCTCTGCTTTGCTCTGTTTGGGTTGATACCAACTTCTCTGTCTCTGAGTGCACCCACTTTAGAAACAAAGTGGTTTTATGTGGTCTTTCCTGTGTGTACACTCGGGGTTCTGAGAAGAATAAGAGAAAGATTTCACCTCTGTTTCTGTCTAGTTTGGTTATCAGGGATAGCACAACCCTATCACAGGGATTAAACATGGTCTCTGCTATAATATGATGCTCTAATATGATATGATAAGATGAAAATGTTCAGTCATGTTGTGCCAAAGGGGTCTTTGAATATGAAAAGTTTTTTGTTTGATTATGAATAGTTTAAAGTGTCGCTTAGATTATGCTATGCCAAAGTACTGGGTTTTATGTGTCTTAAAATCATCGCTCTATTTTGTTTGAAAACATATTTTGTTCTGCATGATAACTTTGAGAAATATTTCGTTTTGCATACTGTACTCTATAAATGCTCATGTTTGGACGTTAGTATATGTCCTATGCTTATTAAATTGTTGATAACTCACCTCTCATCTCCACAACATTTTAAAGATATTTTGGATATTTTAGTGGAAGTTCAAGAATAGAAAGCATGAGTAAGGCTATGTGAGCATCGTATATTAAATAGAAATAAGGTATTTATTGTTGGAGAATTTTATTTAGTAGTTTTGTTTTGGTATGTCGACTTGGTATTTTGGAAGGTTAACGTTAATTTTGAGATTTTGTGGTGTTTAGATTAATATATTGGAGTAGTTGATTGAAATAGTGAGTTGTATGTATCATTGAAAAGTTTGGAGTTTTTGACTATATGGTTGAGATTTGATTTTGAGTGACAATGAGTAATTCTCTGACCCATTCAGGACTGGGGCGTTACCGTCAGTCTCGTATAGGTCTGGCAGAAAGGTGACTATATTAATTGGATGTGTTTTTACAATGGACTGGGTTTTATCTTAGGCTTGATATAATAGTAACCTTTTGTCCTGTCATGGGATACAATAGTAATTTTGTAATGCCCGTCCTTCTGGTGGGACTTTTTACAAAATATTTTAGAAAAGATGACGGGAATTACCGTTTGATTTAAAACCTTTTAATTACATACCAAGGGTGCAAGACTCTACGTTATAAAATAAAATGTGCTTTGAGAATAAAAAAAGTTTTCAGCGGAAAACATTGATCTTAAAATAAAAAGGCCTCTCATGCGGTTAAAATTTTCGTGCCTAAACTTTCGTACTCTTTCCCTTTGGGCAGTGTTCGTCCTAAGCATACTGCTCATTTAGTTCTTGTGGGAGGAGGGACACATATAAAAACTAAAATGAGTCGAATACTTAGTAAGCATTAGTTCATATGGTTAAAATATAACAACATAAGTTTTCAGTCATGCATTCATCACTCTATACATATTATACGCAAGTGCATACATGCATTCCTTTGTAAACATCACTGAATGGGATTTTTCTTTCAAAGAAAAAGGGTTTTCTTTTCTTAAAACATTTTTCCCGTCAGTGCCTTCATTTCTTGAAGAGTGTCATGCATACATACATTCTTTTCTTTCACTTTCATAGGCCAGTGCAAGTTGTTACGCCCCGCGTGTTGGGGTTAGAAGTCATTTGACCTGGATTCGCCCATGGCCACGGGTTGGAATCCCATTTCATCAGGGTGCATCACTGAGTGCACTACCAGATACTACTTACTCGGCATTGCAATATGCTCATTCATTCATTGGGTACTCCTTTCATTCTTATGGCCGTTACGTATCTTCATACATTCATGCTTTCATGCCTTTCTTTCCTTTCATTCATTTCATGTCAGCTCTAAAGAGCTGAAACTTTCATTCATTTCATTTGTATGAGCATGAACATCATCTTTTCTTATCTTTCATTTAATAGTCCTTTCATGAAAAAAACATCATTTCATTAGAAAACATCATGGGCATGGACCAAAAATCATCTGTCATAACATGGCTTCTCGTGGAAAATACATACAATAGATATTGCGTGTAGTCATCCATTCACATGCGTACAATTAATACTTTGGTTGCATGAAAAGGGTCTGCCAAGAAGGGTCGTACATACTTATACTTTAAAACGTTATGCTTAGCATGCTTTTCCATAAAACATCTTTCGTGTTGTTTTGTAAAGCATCGTAAGGGAAAAATCATTTCCTTTTCTTTTTCAAGGGAAAAACATTTCTTTTTCTTCCAATGAAAAGCGTTTCATTTTCGTATCTTTTAGAAAACTCTAGAAGAGTATGAATATAATACTTGCCTGGATTCCATGCTACTTTCATACCATGCAGTCCATTCATGCGCGTGTCAGATAACAACCTACATGCATATAACCTTAGCGTTACTCTCTATCTAGTACATAAGCAACTAAACTATTAATAGAACTACGTTTCACTTGGAACACTCTCCTTCTATCCCGTGCTCTTACGTGTCCCTTACCATATAAAACCTTCGGGGACCCATTTAAGGTCACTACCTCTTTCAACCTCAACGTTCTACTCAAGTGCTTATCCACAAGAGTGAACCTACTATTCACCTTAGGATTAAGACACTAAGACATTTATCTTGTTCTTCTTATTAACCACATTCCGACGCATGACTTAGACCAACTAAGTCAGGCATCCCAATTTTAGATAGTACATCCATCACTACCTTCATGTATCTTAACTCACTCTAAATTCTCATGCTCATCCATACATGCCACACGAATTTAAGCTAACTCCGAGGCTTAAGCACCGTGTAACCGTGCTTAGGACAGATTACCCATTGCATATTGTAAATCCATCCGACACATGTGTCTAATCAGATTACACACGTACCTTACCCCTCTTATCACCTAAGACCAATATATAATACATTGGACATAGGCTCATAGGGACAAGCACTATACTCCGATACCAACCTTCTCTTAACTCGGCTAGCAGGACTCTTCATGCTACCCATCCATTTTGACAGTTCATCCCAACACTTAACACCACGGACCCCATTTATAACTACACCTTACGTCACACCATATAACTCGAGACTAATCCCAAGTTACACCATGACCTTGTCATGTCCTTTAACATTCTGCTATGTTACCTATACGCCAACTCCTAACTTATCACAGCATGACTTCTTGATTAACCATGTCACTTCGTGACGTTGCCTAATCATGATTCCGTTGCACTACTCTGATATTTTCCAGCCACTTCGCATATACTCCCGGCCATAAGCCGACTACATGGTGACACTCTTCACCTTAGACTACAGGCCACATCTTAGCCACACTTCACAGAACAGTGCACAACACTACACAACACACTCCCCAATTATGCCCAACACTTTACATACAAAGCACATCATATCACCACACTAAACAGCTAACTCCATAATACTAACAGCACAGTCCACAACCTAATTAACCAACTAGCATCATACATAAATAACAAGGGATAGAGAGTTATACCATCGACGGAATAACCCGTGCGTTGTCCGCTAACTGTCACAGTCGATGACATTGGAAGGGTCGTATGGGGCGGCTAAATTGTGTGCGATGGCTGTTGGCATTTAGATAACTAGGTGTGGTGTTGGAAAGGCTCATGGTGGCCTTATGGTGGCGGCGAGGGGTGTAACACAACGGATCTAGTCGTGTACAGTGGTGGTTAGCCACATACAGTGGCTGTTCTGGCCACTGGAGGTGGCTAGAGGTGCGGATCTAGGCGTAGGAAGGTCGATTCATGGTCCTGGGGAGGTGGTCTCGCGGTGGTACCGAGGTTGCACACATTGGAGACACGATGACTCGTGGAAGAGCTTGGTCTATGGGTCTCACATAGGGAAATCTGAGGGATAGCTTGGCTGGTCATGGTTGGCCATGGGGGAGCTCAGGAGGTTGCTGGTGGAGCCGTGGTGGCTCGGTGGAGGTGGCACAGTGGTCCACAGCGGTGGATCTATGCCATGAGGTGGAGAGGAGCCGTGAGAGAGTGAAGGAGAGTGGGCGTGCATGAGTGGTGGATCGGGACTATGGACGGTTGGGATAGGCCGATGGTGGCCGAAGGAGGCTAGAGACGGTGGTTAGATGCCGTGGGTGGTGGCGTACAGTGGTGGAGGTAGAGAAACCCGTGCGTGAGTAAAGGAGAAGCCATGTGTGGAGGAGGGGGCTACCAGCCTTAGGTCCAAGGGAGGAGGAAGGGGAGGCTCCGGGATGCTCGTGCTGGTGTCCGATAGCCTAGGTAGTCGCACACGGTGGCACTAAGGCTGCGCACAGTGAACCCTTGCATGGAGGAACTGCGTACGTGCATGGAAGAAGGTGGCTGAGAGGTGGAGGCTTGCCGGAGTGAGGGGAGGCCGTTGGTGGCAGCGGTGAGACCAGGCGGGGCACGAAGGCACAGGGCTAGACCATGGAGCAGATTGGGCATGGGAGAGGGGGTGTGCGACACAAGCTGAAGGAGAGGGAGGGAGAGAGAGGGAAGGGAAAAGTGAGGGAGAAGGAGAGAGGGCTGGGGTTTTATTCCAAAACCCTTCGTCTTGGGATCTACAAAACGATCTAATGGTGGGCTTTAAATACTGATTTGAAAATGCGTAAACGTTAACTTAAATAAAAGCACTGAGAGGAATTAAGATAGAATATTATTTAAACTAAACTTTAGTTCATAAAATAATATTCCTTCATCATTAATAAAATGATGAAGTCCTACTTAATATATTTAAGAGAATAAAACCATTAAATTAATTTAGAGTTTCAATATAATTTAAATCCCATAATATTTTAAACAATTGAAATCATTTAATAAAAATGATTTTCCAAAATTATAATATTTTTGGAGCTCTTCAAAAATCAAACTTAGTCAAATAACAATGGAAATATCCCATTTAAAATACTCATAACTTTAAAACATAAAACTAGCCTTTGAAATCATGTAATATCTTTAAAAACATGCCATCGGGGTTCAGCACGCATAACGGGTCTCGCAGTTACTAGAGAGAAGAGGACAGTTACGTCATTTCCTCGTAATAAATATCATATTTGAAATTTGCTTACGTCAGGAGGAAGAAAGGAGTGGGGTATTATAGATTTCCTGTCACGGAATAAAATAGTGACCTCTAGCCCTGTCACAAGATATAATAGTGACCTATAGCCCTAGCACAGGATATAATAGCAGTCTTTTTTCTGAGTGCAATTACTTTGGTAACATGGTATTTTTGTTTTGCTTAGCTTTTTGCAAAATGTATAACTCTACCATGAGGGTTAAACATGGTCTCTGTTCCGATATGATGCTCTGATATGATATGATAAAATGAAGATGTTCAGTCATGTTGTGTCAAATGGGTCTTTGAATATGATAAATTGGTTTTTGAATATGAACAATTTGAAGTGTCACTCTGATTTTATGGTAATATGTATTTTTTAGATTTGCATATTAAAATTGAAATGTTTTGTTTCTGCATTCTGAATTTTGTAAATGCTCATGTTAACATACTAGTATATGTTCTTTACTTACTGAGTTGTTGATAATTCACCCCTTATCTCCACAATATTTTTCAAAGAAATTTTGATAGTTTAGCTGGAGAACAAGAGTAGGAAGTCTTAGCAAGGTGTAATGATCGTAGAAGAATAAACGTCCGAGGGTACAAGTATTTATTTGAGAGTCATAGTTAGTAAATTGATTATTTTCAATTATTTTGATGTGTTGAATTAAGGATATTTTTTAGTCTTTGGGGAGTTTTTAATTTATTTTATTAAGTATTTTGTTCAGTGTTTCGGTGGAGGGACATTGATATTTGTTATATAATTGTGCTATTGGAGAGGATATTCAATATTAGGAGCTAACTCTCCAGATATCTGGGATCAAGGCGTTACGGTGAGTCTATATTCATGGGATGGGACAGAGAATTCTCCGAACCACCATTTCGCGAAATGTTGTCACGTACATCACAAGGGAGGGAGAATGCCTCTTGGAGAGTGGGGTGGAATCGTATTTGGTCACATGACTTGTTAGTCTGAATGTCTGATCTCCCATCGTATCAAGTGGCTCTTCGAGTTGGTTGAGGATGGATTATACAGGTTTTCTACTTTATTACTCGTCATAATATTACTAATGTGTGTGTGTGTGTGTGTGTGTGTGTGTTTTTTTTAATGTATTTTACATAAAGAAAAGAAAACTTTTGAGAGGGTGATATCTCACCATGCCTGTGTATATACTTGTTAACTGAGAGGGTGATTCCTCACCATGTTAAAGGCATGCATGTATGCTGTAGCTATAAGAGTGAGGGTGATTCCTCATCATGCATATACGTGTTTATCCAGTATTTTCATGGCATCTTCGGTAGCATTATCTCTATTAACAATTTTGTCATAGCCATCTAACCTACCTATGGTTTCGTTCTCAACACCATAGAGTTTTATGCAGGTCCAGACCCCTGCATGTAACACCCCCTTCCCTATGGTTAGGGATGCCACGTGTTTTGATAAAAATAATCTGGCAAGCGATATTATATTTAATAAAATAAATATTTATTTTATAAAAAGAATTATTTAATAAAAATATGTGTCCAAATAATATTAAATGAAATAAACTGAATAAAATTCATGTAATAAAAACAATTTATTCTAAGAAGTTTGGGAGTTAATTGATTGCTTGATCTAATCTTCGCCCGCCTGCTCGTGTTCCTCATCCTCACTTGGGTGGTTAAAAAAAATGAAATAAAATTAAAATGAGTCAAAGACTAAGTAAGAAACTCATCACAACCTAAACATAATAAACATAAGATTTTTGATAAACTTTTTCATAAAATTTAAAGTTATGATCATTTTGTATATGCTTATGGCATACATGACTTTTCTTAAATTATCTTACTTATCTAACTCATCATACTTATCTTACTGGCTATCACACTTAATCTTGTGTGCGAGGTAGTGTGCTGACCTCACATCCTGTGACCACAAGGGGAACCACTAATAGTATTCTAACATACTATGGTGGACCACGCTTAGTTTCATGATTTGCACATCCACCCATAAAAATTGCATTGGTACCATGCAATTAAATGATCATCTTATTAACTAATTTTATCTTATCTTATACTTGAACATAAAGAAACTTACATGTCTTATGCAACATGAGATGCATAGCATAAATAATAGTCCATAACTATAAAATGCTGAATTAAACTTGGTTTGGAATTTAACATGATCGTGTATTATGATGAATAATATATTTGCATAAATCATGACATACCTGGTACATAAAAAGAGGCTATCAATAACTGGCTTTAGTAATAATAATCTAACTGTGTTAATCTTAATTTATAATCAAGCTACTTATCTCGTATCGCTAATTCTAAAGTCTTGCCTCGAATATTGTTACCTATACAAGTGGATGGTGCTAGCGGGTTGCCCAACATTTATTGCTCAACGTACCGTTAGTTGAAACTTGTTCTGTTTGTTTTTCATTTTCTTTTTAATATTTTTTTAACATCTTTAATCATTAAAAAAATATATATAACTTCATTAATAGTTACTTCTTTAATTATTAAGTAAAAATAAATAAATTAAAATATTTGAACAATAACTTTGAAGAGTCTAAGCAGCATTTTCCATGCAAAGTATTATATGTCACTAATTTTTTAGAAAGACGTGTAATAATATTTTATTTAATTAAATACCTACTAAGGGAGATAACATTAATAATTAATCATTTTTATCAAAACTTAATAAATATTAATATTATTTAAATTCTAATAACATATCTACACTTTCAAATTATAACTTAGTAGGAAATCATATTAAAATTATTAAAGTAAACAGCAGAAAATTTCGTATAATCGGCTTAAACAATTTAAATTTTTCAATAAAATTAATCTCTTATTTTCATCAAAACTTAATAAATATTAATAATAGTACTTAAAAAGTCTATTACTAGTATTATTACAGTGCAGTTAAGAAATAGCATTTTATAATTTTCTGCACATGCTTAACCCAAAAAACATAAAAGCAACTTTCACGTGAAAGGAAATAAGGGCGAATTTGTAATAAAGTTGAATCATCGTGTGCTAGCTGAAGAGTCAAAGGCATTCCAAACTTTAACAAAGCATTACTGGTACGAAAGGAAAAGGGCGAGCGACGGAAAATAATTTAACTCACTGATCTCTACAAAACAAGGACATAAATGTAATAGCATTCCAAAAAAGTTACTCTACTCTAGGGTAACCAGCTTTACATAACTTAAAAAGAAATTCCTTTTAACCTTGAGGTCACGCAAATATTTATGGATAATGATGAGGTTAATACCTCCTATCACTAGTTTATTATTTTTTTTTTAATTTTTAATTTTTACTAAATGGTTAAGAAAATAACAATTATTGAAATTGCATATTTTTTTAAATTCTTTTGTTAATGATTAAGGATGTTAAAAAAATACGTAAAAGAAATAATAAAAATTTCAAATACATTATGGATTAGTAAACGGGTGATATGAAATAGTAAGTCTATCATTATCCAATATTTATTGAAAGATTCAGGCCCCAGTTTGGAAGTTGGACTGAAGTGAGATCAATTCAGTTCAGTCTAATTTTAAACTGAGTCTAACATCTATACACTTAACTCTCAAATCTCAAATCACTAAACTCATCTCAACTCAAAACCTCTTTACACGTAAGACCCATAACCTTTTTCAACTCAATACCTCTTTGCACGTGGGACTCACAACTTTTTTTAACTTTTTATAAATACATTTAAACTTACCTTAACATCCAAACACATCTAAACTTATCTTAGGTTGGCTCTACAAAACTCACTTCATCATCTCAACTCACTACTATTTATAAAAAACTCAACTCAACTCAACATCCAAATGAGGTCTGAGAGTATAAAGGGGCTATGGCAGACTGCAATACGTAACTTTATTGGGAAGGGTTTATCATTGTTTTTCCTCTAACATAAGTTTATGGTATTTAAAGAAATGAAATATCAAATAAAAACCATAACATAGGCATATGTGTTGGGCAGCAAAGATATCAGAGACAAGAGCCCACCAAAAGAGGGACAGTGTAACGACACTTGGAGTCTGAGCTAAGAAGAGGATGCCGGTGACAATGATGATTTTGGAATATAGTGGGAAGATGAACGGTGCTGTTAGCTTTTGGAGTTCAACGGAGCAGAGGAAGAGAATAAAGATGTGTGTGGCTTACAAAAACAAAGGGAGAGGGGGTCAAGAACCACGGTGTTTGGTTGGGCTTAGTTTGTTTGCACGAAACAGAGGTTGGGTTTCTCAATTGTTTGTGGAGGCGTTTGCTGTGTGTTGAGGAGCTTGGCCAATGGATAATATATAGATGGGAAACCATCTTGGACGTGTTTAATTCAAAGTGTTTTAGTGAATTTTGCAGGAGGAAGACTCGGTATGATCATGAAATGGAGGGATAACAAGAGAAGTTGATGTGAACTATGGTTTGCTATAAACTTCATGAGGAGGTTTGGATAATGAGTTGAGATGAGATGAGTTGAAATGAAAATGAAAATTTGAATAAAATATTGTTAGAATATTATTTTTTAATGTTATTATTGTTTTGAGATTTGAAAAAAATTAAGTTATTTATATTTGTGTGAAAATTTAGAAAAATTGTAATAATTAGATAAAATGTGATGAGATGAAATGAAATGCTTTTTTGTATCCAAACCTAGCCTACTTAGAGGACTTGACAATTTATCAGTGAGACTTGGTCAGTAGTGTTACAATAAACACTGCAAGTCTTAACTAATTATTTTATCACGTTTATTTATTAATAGATAAATGATCAAATTAATACTAATTTGAATTAAAATATTTATAATAATATTTAATAATTAAATACCCAATATTATATAATAAATAAAATAATAAACTTATGTATAATAACTTATCAATTATATTTATTTTATATGTCCTAAATAATGATCAGTTTGTTACACGGCATGATGCAAGAGGAAGGAGAGTCAAGCCCGTTCGAGTCTTGATTACGTAGACTAGTACCCACCTTAGTACCAGTATCTACTGTACCTACCTTGTGCCTTTTGTTAGGATGTACAGTATTAAGTTTGGCGACTAAACTTATGTATTCTGGATTATGTCATATTTTGTGGTTTTAATGAAGGGTGAGAAGCCTCTTTTCCATAAAGTTGCCTCTTTTCTGTAAAGTTCAACATTCTGGTACTTAAATATTAATATTGTCACCACAACATGTTCTACTTAAATTTGACTGAAATTACATAAGTTAAATATCTTACACGTGTACTTCTCTTTGGAAAATCACATGTCTACTTCAATTCTCTCTTGGTTGTTGAACGATTGGCCAGGATCCTTGGCACCACGGATTCTCACCTAGATTTTCATAAGGAACGCAATGCCAAAGTTAGGAAACTAATATGAGGGCAGAAGTCAAAGCATGCTTGGATGGTGTGAAGTTGTGCTTGAAATTGCAACTTTCGATGGTGATGATTGAATCCAACTCAAGGATTATTGTAAATTGGTGGGATGGAAGGGTGATGTTTATTGGGTAGTAACAAACGACTGGGAGAGGATATGCCAACTCGATCGAGAATCGATTATTTCTTTCTGCCATGTATTTAGGGTGGTTAATAAAGTTGCAGACCTCTTAGTAAAGGAGGGGGCTAAAGGCCGAAGTGACCAGTTCTCTACTATCTCTAGAAAAGTTTTTGGTATTGTAATTGTTGATAGACTAGGTTTACCAGTATTGCATTGTTGATTTAGTTTGTTATTATGGTATTCCTCTGCCATAAGTGGGGTTTTATCAATAAAATTGAGGCTTTGTCCTCTTTAAAAAAAATGTGCCCTAATTTTGTGTGGCCCCAAATTTGTTTTTCCTTAACACTCAATTTACTCATAGGTGTGATGACCCCAAACTTCTTTTAAGATTTGACAAGCATGAAGAATGGGAATGTGCAACACAAGATTATATACCTCCGTTCGTGATAGTTAAAATGCAATGCACGTAGCATGCTTCTGACAATATACAATAAATGCGGCAAATAAATTTTTTTTTGAACAATAAACATTGTACCAGAATGCTAACCCCAAAACATAAATGATTTCCATCCATATTCACATAAACAAAGGTCACATCATTTGTCCAACTAGTTTGTAAATAAAATAGTATAGTATTGGAGATAGAACTCCAAAGTTACAAACAACAGAAATCTAATCTAAATGCCAAGCTGCTCGCATAGCTCAGCTATTAACTCCAAAATAATATCCAGAAACTAGAGGATTGACTCAATAAGCTCCCCGAGACTCCTCTTTAGTCTATTCAACATTGTCCAGTTAGGGGTGTGTTGTTCCTCCATTCTCTGACACATCGTTTACCATTATAGGGGAATGATAGTTGAGACTATCACAATGAGATTTTTTAAATTCTCTGCAAGTATACTCTTAAGCTACTAACAACAATGTTTTGAATACCGTACTGGATGCTGTACTGGTCAAACCATTGGAACGAAATATTTCGGTACCGGTACCATTTCGTGTACTGTTTCGGGATAACATTTCGGTATATGAATAAATTATATATATAAATTATATTTCAAAATAATAATTTATATATAAATAAAGTATATATAAATACATAGATATATAAATTATAAATAGTCTAGTCTAAATTATGGGTCAAAAAATGAACTTGTAGTTTGAAAATATGAAAAAAAAAAAATATGGCCAAAATATCGGCCGGTATGAACAGGTACACAGACCGGTACAGGCCGAAATATCAGCCGGTACCGGCCGATACGGCCGATATTTCGGCCGGTACGGAACATATGATGTACCTGTACCGGTCCGGTGGCCGGTACGGAAAATACTGACCGTACCGGCCGGTACGGTACGATATTCACAACACTGACTGACAGTACAAATTAAGCATGTATGATAGTAAACATGACATATATCTTGATGCACATAGGCTTGCTTGTAAAAAAACCTAACTTTAATGAGTATGGCATGCTAGCTTGCCTATGATAAACTTATCTATGATGTCGTGTCTCATGGGTTTACCATGATATCTTGCCTCATGGGGCACCATGATGTATTGTTTCATGGGGCTACCTTGATGGAAACTTAACATTTCATGTTTGACCTAAACAATATTTCATGACATGCTTGCATGCTTCATGACATAATGGTTGTGACATGTGATAGATATTCATGATTAATATACATAGCAATTGTAACGTAAACGTAGCGTAGGCTAGAATGAGAGACATTCTGAGGTTAGAATTTCTCACTTAACCATATAAAACATAATTTACTTAGAGCTTAATTTACAAAATTACCACTTAACTTTTGAAAAATTATAAATTAGCCTCTAAATTTATGAAAATCACAAATGGGCCCAAAAACTTACCAAAATCTACATACCTCATGTCAATTTCATTCTAACTCCATTTGTGGGCTTAGAATTTACAAAAACTCTAACATACTACAAGAGCTCCACTAGGCCAAACCTAACATATGCTAGAAATCATGTTTGCTTGCTATTTGGCCCTTAAGCACATCATCATGACTAATCCGATTAGCAACTCATAAATATCAAGTCCATAGTTCTAATAACATTTCAAGACACCAAATCAAGAATTTTTAAAAACCATAATCTTTCCATTTCAAAGAATCATACAACACATCAAGATTAGGTCAAATTGAACCTCATCTTCGTGTCTTTGGCTTTTCTCTTACTTTTTAACACCAAGGACTCCAAAAGTTCACAAATCTTAACCCCTGACATGTTAACCACTCAATCCTAGTTGATAAAATGCATTACCAAGCAACAAAACTCAACTTACTTAAAATGTAAAAATCAGCTTGCACAAAAACATTAAACCCGAAACTTAAACATGCATTGGCTTGAGCAAAAATACAATACCTTTATTTGCATGCATAAAATCTTGAAACAACTCATCCATATACCTCACATTCAGGTTTTAACTTGATCTAAGAACCATATTTAGCATATCTTAGAAAATCACAACATCAAAACAACCATAAACCCGAGATCCTCTAAGCCATGCATAAAAACATACTCTTCGCATGTTTATCAAAATTCCAACAAAAACCTTAGTCATTAACCTTTAAAAATCCAACTTAATCCATAAATAAAATATTTAAGAACAATATTTAAAAAAAAATAAAAGTCATGGATTTGAGTTTCTAAGGCTAAAATGACAAACTAAACCAAACAAATCTTATGTTGAAGGGTTCAGTTCTAGCACTTTGAGGATCATGAAAATATATTTTATTAAAACCACATACACTCTAAATCATACCATGAACTTGCATAAAAATCATAGCAACACTCTAAAGTACCAAAATTTATAAATTTTTTTAACAAAACAACACAAACTTCCAAAGCATATCAACACACTCCGAACCAAGCACCATACCACCAATAACTCATCATCCAACCTTCAAAAGTCCAATAAAAATTAACCAACAATCTCCCAAATATTCAAGATTCATAGGCTTATAAAAATACAAGATATTAGGGATAGGAAGAGAACTTACAAACTTGGAAACAAAGAAGCAAAACTGCACCAAGCTTTTCTCTCCAAACTCTCTCTTGGTTTCTCTCTTGGAAAGAGGATGAAAATTTGCAACGTGTGGCAGAATGAGAGGGGGTGGCATGGGGCTATATGGCCTGACTTGAAGTGGCTGAATTGTATAAAACTTGATGTGAAGATGGCATAGGACTATAGGGGCTAACTTTGAGATGAGTTTGCTTGCTTGTTTGACCTTCCATAAGAGACACTTTTGGGGCTGAAATCAAGGTACAAGTCATCCACGGAGTATGAATTAAAGGGGGGAGAAAATGGTGTAAGAAGCTAAGGGGAGCTAGAGGGTTTCAGCTAGAACAATTAAGTATAACTGAATGGGATCCATTTAGGGTATAAATGGAGTTTCAGTTAGGGTTTAAAGTCCATATGCAACTTTTTTGATCAAATAAATGTGCCATGGTATAAGGGGTTGGATGAGGGTGTAACAACTTGTACTTGAGTGGTTGGTTGCTTGTAGAAGTTGTTTAAACCAAGAGAAAAACACTTAGTCAAAATCGAGTGGCATGATTAGGGTTTGGGAAGTTTAGGGCTTCATTTTCCACAAGGATTTGGGGTTTCGGTTTCCCTTCAACAATTTGGAGTTTCATTAGGGTTGAAATCCTGTTTGTTGGCTGGCCATTGAGGTACTTGATTGGGTGGAATAGTAAAATTTGTAAGAAGGTATATTGACTTGGTTTTCACTTCATTTACCTTACACATTTGTACTTTTCTTGACAAGTCGAATGTGGGCTCTCAATGGAGGATTGTGATGGTGCCACATGTATAAAAGGATTTTCTAGTGATCCTAGGCTGATTTGGACATCCTCATGGCAATTTTTTTGTTGTTTGGACTCGGTGCCACGTGGCGCTCTCCGATTGGCCTACTATTCATTCAATAACTTCGAAATTTTTTCTTGCACAATAAAATCCTAAATATTCATACAAGTCTAATGATGTGATTATTCTCACCAAATTATACTCCTAAGTGCCTCAAATAAATAAAAAAGGTAAAGGCATTTCGTCCCCATAGAAAATCATAATCCGATTATGCTAACGGACTGCAACCTAATCAATCACTCAACTCATGAAATCATTTTAGGATTTCATGGCATTTCTAAGGTCTAAAAAAATTCTTTCTATAGAATTTCTTTTGGGACATTACAATAGGTATGCTAATTTTGCCTCATCACTCTTTAATGTATCTTTTGTAAAATCTTTCTTCCATATTCCACTATCTACATCGATAAACTCTTTGACTTTTGAGTCTTTATTTAGAATATTTATTGGGATTGAATGTAGTAAGTTGAGGGAGTTGGAATTTGTTGAACTAGTTAAAACCCTTAATCATGAGAGTTAGAATTTATTTCACAGTCCTCTCCTCTCCTTTACCTGCTATGAAATAAATGTTAGATAATAATTTAAATTACAAAATATATTAAGGGAATAAGATGAGATGGCTTGATTCATAACAAATAATATGCTTAAGGTTTTATATATAAACTAGAATACATGGAAAATCTTTCAATTCTTAAAAAGTACAGAGGATGGTAGTGCAGGATGGGGCTTGGCCTAAGGAGGCAAGGGGCGAAAATCGTCCATATTGGCGCTGTTTTTGACAAAAGCCATTGCCAACCAACGATGGGGATTTTCATGGAAGAACTAACTGGACTGGTCGATGGGCGGAGAAATACTGGCCGTACCTATTATGGAGGTTCTTGGTCGATTCTCGATCCCCCTAGCAGTGAGATTTGTCTGAGAGAGTAGAGAGAGAAGGTGTTGCAATCTGAGAGAGAATAAGAGAAATCGGAGAAGAAGATGAGAGGGTAAGAAGATGATCTCAAATTGAAAAGAAATCGTTTGATTTAAAATCAAACGATGTCATTTTACATATATTTTTTTGTATATGTTAGGTATAAGACAACACGGTTTCACTTAAACTTAAACTTAAGTGAAACAACGTTGTTTTAATTGAGATATATATATATATATATATATATATATATATATAATATTTATTTAATTAGCTAGTTCGGTGGTTTGAACCAGGTTCAAACAGGACCGAACAGGCCGACGTTTGTTTTAAGGAATTTTTACTGCCGTCCGACCGGTTTTCTGTTGGTTTCAGCTGGTTTAGTGCTTCGGTGGTCGTCTGCGTTGGTGTCGGCCGGTTTCGTTGGTTGTTGTACAACCCTATTATGACATGCTCAGTTTTATGATTTTGAGTTTAATAAGCTATTTTACTAAGCACATAAGACTTGATTGATTGAATAAATGTTTCCGCATACATTCTATTAGATTTCAAGGAGTTTAATGAATAATGATTTTGTTTATTTTATGAAATCTTTTGTACCTTATGCTTTCACAAGAAGAAGAAGAATTTTTCTTTTTCCAAAGTCAAACTTTTAAAATTCTAATATGAAATTATTATTGATTTTTAATTGAAATATAATTCAAATCTAAATTCAAATTCTCGGGTAGAAATTGGACATTAAATCTTTGCTCAAAATTTGATGGTATCATGTGAGAGATTTATTTGAAAACTTGGTAGGTTTTTTTTTTTTTTTTTTTTTTATAGAAAATAGAAAATCAAAGATAGAAAATATAAAAGAAATTCAAATGGAAAAGAGAGGAGTGAGAAAAACTTTAGGCTAAATTTTTAATATTTTTAAGTGTTATTAAATATTTTTATTCTTTTTAATTGTGATTGAATATATTTTTTAGCTACCACCATCTCTAGTGCCGTGATGGTGGTAGCCCACCTAGTTTGGCACCACCAACAGTGGTAGAACCAGATATTTTTATGTGAGGTGACAGCTTTTTTAACATGTAATAATTCTACAGTAAATCATAAAATCATAATTATATACAGAAGTTACATCTGAGTAAAATCATCTTTAAAGAGAACTTTCATCTTGAATAAAAAAATTTATAATTTGCCATATATATATAGAAATAAGATTCTAAAATACATAACTTAGCATCTCCTTTAAATTTTTTATGATAGTCTTTCATGCAATAACATTTATTCATTATCATTTTTGTAAAGACAATTTTAAAATTTTTGTTTCTCAATAGAAACTAACTGGTGATTTTTCATAAACTCATCTTTCATTCCAGTACATAAGTTAGTTTATTCAAGTTTTATTTAAAATCTAGATATTTTAGTGCCACATTTAGTATATAATGTTACAATTGAGACATCAAATAAATTTTTTCTTGTTTAATGAAATCAAAAGGATTAAAGTTATCAACTATTTTTTCATACAAAATATCAACCTTAACTGATTCTTCTAATGTTTATTTCATTTTGAATTCCATATTAAGAAGTTTAGAATAGTATAATCAAGAATATTAGAGATACTTGATTCTCATTCTTTTTGGTTTAGTTTATTTATATTTTAGTTTAGGTTAGTTAGTTAGTTAGTTATTTTAAAACTTTACTTTTCTAGCCTATATGTGTTGATATAAAAGCAACACTTCTGTATGTAAACTTCACTTTTGAGTAATGCAATTTTTACTCTACATCCTCTTGGTATCAGTCTTAACATGGTATCAGTTTGAACAACATGTTCCCATGCAAAACACTATGAATCCTTCTTCATTTGCATCTATTTCATCTGTTTCATCTTCTCCTACGAATCCTTTTGATTCCTCCAATCCATACTATCTTCATCATGATGATAGTCCAGGATCTATGCTTGTCACTCAAGTTCTTACAGGTGACAATTATCACACATGGCATCGATCCATGCTTATGGCCCTAGCTGCCAAGAACAAATTATGTTTCGTTGATGGATTTGTCACTAAACCATTCGACACTTCTCCTATTTTTCCTCCTGGACCAGATGTAATAACATAACCCTATCCTGGCATCTCAATTCTCTTTCTAAAGAGATTGCTACCAGTGTGATCTATGTTGAATCTGCCATGAACATGTGGTCTAACCTTCAAGAAAGGTTTTCTCAAGGTAATGACCCTCGGATCTTCCAATTGCAGAAGTCAATTGCCTCTCTAATGCAGAATGATCTTTTTGTTAGCGCATATTTCACTCCGATGAAGGGTTTATAGGATGAATTGATGAAATATAGGCCCTTACCCATTTGTTCATGTGGAGGTTTACTTACCTTGATGGATATGCACCAGCAAGAGTATGTTATGCAATTCTTGATGGGGCTGAATGATTCCTTTTCTCAAGTGCGTTGTCAGATTCTCCTCTTCCTCCTATCAACAAGGTTTTCTCCCTTGTTCTTCAAAAAAGCGTAAGAGGGATATTGGTTTGGTAATGCTTCCAAATATTCCATCGGCTGCACTTTTATCTTTAGCCAAATATGTCCATCAGAATAAACCTTTATCTCGGAAAGATAGACCTATTTGCTCCCATTGCTCTGTTCCTGGGCATACCATTGAAAAATATTTCAAGTTACATAGATATCCTCCTGGATATTGCTCCAAAGGGAAGTTTTCCAATTCTTTCCCAGCTCATCAAGTTACTGCTATCGATTCTCCATCCTCATTTCCTTTTACTTCACAAAAATGCCAACTACTTCTAGCACTCCTTAATTCTGAGTCTCATGATTCTCAGGCAGCGAATGTAACTTCTCTAGTTAATCACCTTTTGGATAAATATTTCTTTACTTTTGTTTTTTCTATCAGAACAGTATCCCCTTCGTATATTTCTCATGATGATTGGATTATAGATATTGGTACTATGGACCATATGGTCCATTCTTTATCTTTTTTCACTTCTTGTCATCCTGTTACCATTCATTTGTTAAAATGCCTAATGGATTTTTTGCACCAGTAACACATATAGGATTCATTCATCTCTCCTCACAGCTTATCTTACATAATGTTCTGTGTGTACCCTCCTTTAAATTCAATCTTCTTTCTATTAGTCAACTAACAAAATCAGCATCTTGTTGCTTGATTTTTTCTGGTAGTGCTTGTTATATACAGGACCTCATCCATTGGAGAATGATTGAGAAGGGTAAAGCCACAAGAGAATTATACATACTGCACAAACCAGATGATCCTGTTGCTCTTTCTAGAGATTTATCTTTCAAATCTGCTCTTGTTTCACATTCTGATTTTTTTGCAATTGATGTTTGGCATAAAAGGTTGGGCCATCCCTTATTTTCTAGGATAAAACTATTGTCTCATCTTGTACCTAATGTTTCTATTAATAATAATACAATACCTTGTTCGATTTGTCCACTTGCTAAACATAAAAGATTGTCATTTTCTTCACATAGTCAACATAGCTCCTCTAGTTCATTTCAACTTGTACATTGTGATATCTGGGGCCCTTTTCAATCTCAGTTATTAGATGGTTTTAAATATTTTTTGACCATTGTAGATGACTTTTCTCATAGTACTTGGGTCTATTTGATGAAGTTTAAATCTAATACCCAAGTGTTCTTACCGCATTTCATTACCATGGTTGAGAATCGGTTTGATTCTAAAATAAAAACCACAAGAACTAATAATGGTAATGAGTTTACAATGCCTCAGTTTTTTTCTTCTAAAGGCATAATACATTAGTTGTCTTGTGTAGCCACTTGTCAGCAAAACTCAATGATTGAAAGAAAGCACCAGCACATCCTCAATGTTGCTCATGCTCTTCTCTTTCAGTCCAATGTCCCTTTAATATTTTGGTTAGATTGCATCACTATAGCAGTTTATCTGATTAGTAGGATTCCTTCTCCTCTACTAAGCAATGAAACCCCATATGAATTACTCTTCTAAAAGTCACCCTCATATTCTCATTTTAAGGTTTTAGGCTCACTTTGCTATGCCTCTACACTAGCTCATAGTCGTTCAAAATTTGCTCCTCGAGCTAGAAGATGCATTTTTATTGGTTATCCCTTTGCCATTAAAGGCTACAAACTTTATGATCTTGATAGCCACACTATATCTGTTTCTCGAGATGTTGTTTTTCATGAAGACATCTTTCCTTTTCAATTCACAACTCAAAATCATATGGCTTCTCCACATTCTGATCTTGTTTTTTCTAAACCTATTTTTGATCATTCTTTTTCCATCCCCACTCAATCTGTTCCTACTCAGTCATCTCCACATCAATCTGTGTCTATTCCTATTCATACAGATTCTGTTTCTACTCAGTCATCTCCACATCAATTTGTGCCTATTCCTATTCATACAAATTTTGATTCTACTCAGTTAGCTCCACATCAATCTTTACTAGCTCCATCTCTTCTTAGAAGATCTTCACGAGCACATAGAACACCTGGTTACTTGCAGGATTTTCATTGCCATCTGGCATCTTCACAGGCTTGCTCTTCTCCACCTTCAACTGGGAATTCTAGTTCTTTATCAGGTAAGCCATATCCTCTTTCCCATACACTTGATTATTCTCATTTGTCCTCTAAATACAAAGCTTTTACCTTAGCTCTTACCACATTTTTTGAACTCAAATTTTATCACCAAGCTTTTAAACTTCCTCATTGGAGAGTTACTATGGCTGAAGAAATTAAAACCTTAGAAACTAACAACACTTGGACATTAGCTACTCTTCCCCATGGAAATAGTCCAATTGGATGCAAATGGATTTATAAAGTCAAACTTAAATCTGATGGGACACTCGAAAGGTATAAAGCAAGGTTGGTTGCCAAAGGTTTTACATAGCAAGAAGGTGTGGATTATTTTGATACTTTTTGTCCAGTTGCTAAAATGGTAATTGTCAAGTATCTTCTTGCAATAGCAGCTACTAAAGGTTGGCATCTAATTCAATTAGATGTCAACAATGCCTTTCTTCATGGTGACTTGTGGGAAGAAATCTATATCGATTTTGGTGATAAAAATGATAAGAGAGTTTGTAAATTAAACAAGTCTTTGTATGGTTTGAAGTGAGCTTCAAGACAATGGTTTGCTAAGTTCTCTTCTACCATTCTTGACCTTGGTTTTCAACAATCCAAAATAGACTATTCTCTCTTCACACGGCTTCAAGGTACTAGTTTTATTGTTTTACTAGTGTATGTAGATGACATCCTTATTGCTAGTAATGATCTAAAATCTATCAACACTCAAAGCATTTCTTGATCAGGAATTCAAACTTAAAGATTGTAATACCCAAATCCTACTACGTAGGTCCTTACATCATTTTATTAATTCTTAAGTCAAATATTTTGAGATAAAGATTATTTTTATTATTACTTTCAATTATTTTATTTTAAGATGAGTATGTTTTATTTTAAAATGTGGTTTATTAAAATAAATCAAGGTATTATTTTTTTAAGACTTTGAAATATTTTCTCTTAAGCCCTTTAATTTTATTTATTTAAGAAATGACCAAATTAATCTTTACCATTAGATTGATAGGTGAAAAAGCATTCTTGAGGTGGATAGATCTCCACCATCAATTTTTCAAGCTTATGTGATAAGTTTTGACCCATTTGACCCATTCTTTATCTCTTGCACCAAAAGCTTTTATGGGAAGCAATTAATTCTTTTTCCTTCTTCTACTTACACCCATCGATTAACTTAACAAAAGGAGAAAATAAAAAGAAAAAACTAATCCTAAAGCATCCTATTCCTACTCGTCGGTCAATACCCAAATAAGGAATAAAATTCCATCTTCCTTTCTAAGATAAGCCTTTTGACTTATCAATTCACATTTTCTCTCATTTGAAACCATCGGCCTCTTCAAGAAGCAATTTGGACTTTCTCCTCCTCTTCTTCTCTTACATGCCGATGCAAGCTTCCAAGATAAGCCAAGGAAAATTCCTTTAAGCCTCCATCGGTCAAGAGCCATTCTAAGCTTTCAAAAGAAGCCTTTGACCTCACTTTCCACCTACCCATCGTCCAAAGCAAGCCAACAAAAATAAAGAAGAGAAAATAAAAACTATTCTAAGGCATTTCTCCCCCCCATACCGTCGGTTGCACCCAAGGAAAAAATAATAAAAAGTTTTCATATTTCCTCCAAACCAAAGCCGAATGCACACCTCTCTTCATCTCCTCTCTTTTGCTCTTCAAGAAACCAACTCCTCTCATCATCTTCAAGCTTATAACTATATAGCAAGGTAAGAGCATTCTCAACCCTCTCCCTTGTGTATTTCGAAACTTAGCCATAGTTTAATCAAGTGGGCTTTCCTTTGATGATTTTGATGTTTTGGTTTTGGGGTTTAAAACAATATTATCTCTTGTTCTTCATCTACACGGGTTCATCACCTTTTGATCCTCTATCTTGCCTCTTGAAAGAAGCTAAGAGCTTGAGGTAAAAATCCTAATTTGACTTAATTACTTTTAATGTGATTTTGGAAGCCTTTTGAGTTGTTTAAGCTTGTGTTTTGATGTGTGTAATTTCCTATATTGCAAATAAATATGTATGCCCTGTTTTTGGCCCAAACCGAATGTTATTATAGTTTTTTTGCTATATATTTTTCTATATTCGAAAATGCTAAGTTGATATTAAAATTGGTTTAATCATAAGTGATGATTTAAAGTGAATTTAAATCGTATATATTGGTATCATATGCCTTGTGTTGATATTTGGTTGATAATCTATTTTTAAGATGCTAGAGTTTTGGTTTAAGAGGTCTTGCTTGGATCTTGTAATTTATATCTTGCTTTAAATGGTATGAAGTAAGTAAAGCATAAGTTTAAGTGTTTAAAGGTTTTAAAATCTCTTAAATGGGTAACCTTGTTATATTTTATGCTATGTTTAATCTTAGAGGGATGGCAAGCATGTTACTTACTTCCATGAGTTTCTTTAAAATGTTTGGAATGAAAATTTTAATATTTTGGCCTAGTGCCATGCTTGGTGGGTAGACAAACAGGTTAAGGAAACGTTTAATTCCAAGTTGGAATTTGAGTGAGCATGTAAGCGTATCGATTAGTAAGGCTCAAAGTAAGGTGGATGTTAATATGTCTATCTCATTTTATTGAATAGGACTAGGAGTCTACTTTCAAGTTCAAATAGACTCACTAGTAAAGCTCACAGGTAAGTAGCTATGACCATGCTTTTTACACAAAGTTCTCTTTATAAAAGAATATCTCTCTCTATTATTGCAAATGTTCCTCTAATGAAAAGAGTAAATGAATATAGTATGTACAAACCATTTCTTGATAGCTCCTGTTAAGTACCCTATCGATTATAATTTTGTGTACATGTATAAATTAATGCATGCATGTAAATTCTAAGTCATGAGATTTTCATGCATGCTCTCTCAAGAAACTTATGATTATTTCATATATGTAGTATAGCATGAACAATGTATCTTGTTCATGAAAATGCATATGCATTGAACTAAGAAAGATGATGAAAATGTTTAAATGCAAATGAAAGGAAAGGAAAGGAAATGAAATGAAAGGAATGTCTCATGTTTTATGCTTCAAGTGATGCTTTAAATGAATTTTAAAATGTCCCTATGAACTGATGGTTTAAATGTCCCTGAGAACTAACATTTTAAAATATCCCTGAGAACTGACACTTTAAAGGATGTCTTAAAAGATGATGTTTAAGCCATATTTTTAAATGACGTTTAAGCTCATGCTTTTAAATGATATTTATACTTGTGCTTTTAAACGATGTTAAGCTCATGCTTTTCATTGATGTTTAAGCTTATGCTTTTAAGTGATGTTTAAGCCTATACTTTTAATTGATATTCAAGCCTATGCTTTTAATTGATGTTTAAACCTATACTTTTAAACGATGTTTAAGCCATGCGTTTAATGGTATTTAAGCTCATGCCTTTAAATAATGTTTAAGCTCATGCCTTAAGATGATGTGAAAGTTTTAAATGATATTTAAACTCATGCTTCTAGAAAATGTGTAAGCTCACGTTTTTAAATAATGTTAAACTCATATTTTTAAGTGACATTCCTTTCCTATGAATGAACTGTTAAATAAAAATGACTGAAATGAATGAAAATACGAAAGGAATGAAAGGAAATGAAAGTTTCAGTGAATGAAAATACGTAACAGTCACATGAAAGGAAAGGGGTACCCAATGAATAAATGGGCAGATTGCAATGCCGGGTAGTAGTATCTGGTAGTACATCCAGTGCTGGACCTTGACGGAATGAGATTCCAACCTGTGGCCACAGGCGGATCCATTGGTTATAGGGCTGCTAACCCTAGCACGCGGTATAACAGTGTACAATGACCTATGAAAGTGAAAAGATGTAAATCATGAAAAGCATGTTATGCATGAAAAGATGAAAAGCATGTTTATGCATGAAAGATGAAAAGCATGTTTATGCATGAAAGATGAAAAATATGAAGGATGTTATGCATGAAATGTATTGTTTATGTATGCATGTTTTCAAAAGCAAAAGAATAGATACTTAGTATGTTCACTGCATGGTGTACTACTTACTGAATATTAGACTCGTTTTTGTTTTAAATGTTTTAAACGTCTAGGAAATGATGAAAAGGCTGGGGAGCAAGACATTACTACAGAGAGAGAGGCAGACGCTTAGAGTCTTCCCTGTTTGTGAGGAAGATGGAAGGAAAATGAAAAAAAAATATCCTAAGAATAGGTATGTACGTAGCGATTCTACCCTTCGCGGGGTGGGGTCGTTACAAAGACTTTGGTTCTTTGAAGCTTTTTTTGGGTTTGGAGGTTGCAAGAAACAACTCTGTGATTTCACTTTCTTAAAAGAAATATGCCTTAAATATCTTATCAGATACTAGTTTCATGGGTTCTAAACATATTAAAACCCTATGGAACAATACCTTAAACTCTCTAGGGATGATGGTCCTCTTGTGGCAGATCCTCAAGCATATAGAAGATTGGTGGGTAGGCTGCTTTATCTTATCATTATAAGACCAAATATTACTTTTGTAGTCCACACTTTAAGTTAATTCATGGACTCCCCTCGACTGTCTCACCTTCATGCTGGTCAACGAGTTTTACCGTATATTAAGAATTCACCAGGTCAGGGTTTATTCTTCTCTGTTAGTTCTAATCTTCACTTAACTGCATTTACTGACTCAGATTGGGTTGGCTGTCAAGATACTTGAAGATCCATCACAGGTTTTTGTATTTTCCTTGGTTCATCTCTCATCTCATGGAAATCCAAGAAGTGGTCCATAGTTTCTAGATCCTCAACTGAATCAGAATATCGAGCCATGACCAACATAGTTTGTGAGATCGTGTGGTTGCTATCCTTGATTCATGATTTGCAAATTTCTCATTCTCAAGATGCTGCTCTTTATTGTGATAACAAGGCTGCCATCCACATTGCCACTAACCATGTGTTTCATGAATGTACGAAACACATAGAGATTGATTGCCATTTTGTTCGTGATAAGGTTCAAGAAGGAGTTGTAAAATCATTTCATGTGTCTTCTCATCATCAATTAGCTAATTGTTTCACTAAACCATTAGGCTTTCCTTTGTTTTCTTCTTTGATATCCAAGTTGGGCATTATTAATATACATGCGGGATATTAGAGATACTTGATTCTGATTCTTTTTGGTTTAGTTTATTTATATTTTAGTTATGGTTAGTTAATTAGTTATTTTAAAACTTTACTTTTCCCGCATGTAAGTGTTGATATAAAAGCAACACTTCTGTATGTAAACTTTACTTTTGAGAATACAATTTTTACTCTGCATCATCTTGGTATCAAACTTAACAAAGAAGTTTGGAGTCCATATTAATAAATTATTTATTCTCATACATTTAATTTTAGTTTTAAGCATTTTTTAGAATTTAGCCATCAAATTAAAAGAATTGTTAGGGGTAAGAAATTAATTTTGAGGGGACCCCATTATAGGAAATATATGATTGATAGAAATTAAAAAATTTGGGACCATATAAGAAAAGGGTGGCCGCCCACACTAGGACAAATTTGTATTTATTATTATTTTTAAATATTTTTATTTTAAATAAAAATTAAAAAAATATACAATTTTACTAATAGTCACTTCCTTAATCACTAAGTAAAAACATTAAATTAAAAAAATTAAAATACTCAAACAGTAAATTTAAACAGCAATATTGAGAGAACTAAGTTCCATGTTTCATTCAAAAACAGAGAAAAAGGAAAAAAGAAAATAGACATTTCTATGTTTATGATCTCCTCGTTGCCCAAGTTTTCACTTTCTCTCCAGATTTCTTCTCATTTTCATCATTATTCTTTTTTGGTCCAATCGTTTGGGAGCAATAAGCTGGAATCATGGGTAACAAAAGTTACACCGACAGATTTGGGACCCAAGCAAGAATATATATATATATATATATGTATATGTATAAAGGGTATGGAACGTGACATTAAACAACGTTTGTAATTCGTGAACTTGGTAAACAAGTGTTATAATTCGTCAATGTTCCTTCCCTTAGAATGCAATCACATGCTGCCACTTGTCACTTAGAGTGAGTTGAGCTCCTCAGCCCATGCCTACGTTAGGGGGAGTATAGTACTTCGGCTAGAAGTAGTTTGTTAACAGTACTCATCTTTACACTGCTTCCTCTTTACCCTTTTCTATATATAGTTGATCATGAGCCTTGTTTTTTCCCACACCAGCAATTCTACACTCAGTGCTTTCCTTTCAGGTCAGGCTCTCTCTCTCTCTCTAATTCCCATTCCCTTCCCATTGAAGCCTTTTGTCAGCCTGATGGTTATGAGTATGTATATATACATATTGCTGTGAAATCTGAATGTTGGGTGGTTTCAGATTAGCTTGAATTGTCCTTTTGGTTTTGGATTATGGTGTTTTTGAGATTTAGTTTCTTTCAAATGCAGTAATATGTATCTAATTGTCAACTGCATGTGCTCTAGTTTTCTTAGTTGACTCTGTTTGAATGAGTTATTTTCAGAAAATGAAGTGCAGAATTTGTGAGAATGGTTTTTAGGAGTTCCTTGAATTTTTTTTATTTTGTAAATTTAATGAGCATTCTAAGTTCTAAAGTTCTAAATTTAATGAAACTGCAGTTGAAGCTTGGGACTCAAACTTTGCTATTGTACCAGAGCCGAGGATCTTTCTATACAGCATGGATAATATAGTGCTGCGCTTTGGAAATCAGGTTTCGAGAAATAATTTTTCTGTGCTCTGGATGCAGGACGGTGTCTTTGGGAAATTTGATTTCAAGATGAGAAGATTGTATTTCTTTTTTTCCCATCTTTCCGTAGAGTACAAGTTTGAAATCTCCTATGAGAACATTGGGAAGATTGAGCTATATCGTCCACGTGGTCAAGTAACAAAGTTTCTTCTCATTCAGGTTAGCTGGTGAAAAATTTAATTCAAAATAACATTTCATCAAGAGTAATACTAGATATAATCGCAAATCCGGCGCACTCACCCTAAAAGAAGCGGAGTACTCCATCATTTTACAGTAGATTTTTTCATGTGAGTAACAGATTTGTACATTTTTTTCAAAGGGCGTGCATGAATATTGCACAGCCTAAGACAATACAAATAATTTTCCTTTCATCAATTAGGTACTATGTACTTCATATAGGCATACAAAGCTAATCATGATCTTGTCTCTCTTATATGCATAGGTTGCTATACTCTTTCTTATCAACACTGTTTGAGTAATTGATATCATCTATTTAACGAAAAATAAGTATTTTTCAACCATATAACACCAATAAAAAGGCCCTTTTCCCATCTATAAAACTTTTGCGTTCCACATTTAAATATCAGTCAACATTTCAAAAACTCAACAGTAGGTCTAATGACAATCATATGCAAATTGAAAAAAAAAAAACAGTATCAGTAGGTCGTTAGTTGGAAGAAGAAACCTATAGCCCTTTTCAGTTTCTTGTTATGGATTGATATGATGTGTAGTCTTTAGATACTTGAATAAAATACTTGTTTCCACAATTCTATGATCTCATTCTAGTTTCAAATTTCATGTCTAAATATGTTCATACCTTGGAATTAATCATTTTTGTGTTGAAATTGCTACTTTTACCATTTTCACTAAATGAGTTCTTGTTTATATTGCTAGTTATTTGGAGCTCCAAGGGTTTATGAGAAAGATGTATATGATGGTCAACGTTTTGAGTGGGTGCGTGGAGTTGATTTCACTCCATCCAGCTGCATTGGCCAATCTTATGCTCTATGTTTGGAGCTTCCAAATAGGCTCCGGCTTCCAGAATTGCACCTTGATTTTGTCCATTATAAAGAAAATGAAGACCAACTTGAATTGATGGAAGGTTCTCCTTTCTCATGCAGTTCAGGTCTTGTGCCCATTGTGTATCCACCCACAAGCTTTGACCTGCCATATAATATTTTATTTAAGATCAATTCCTTAATTCAGCATGGGTGTGTTCCTGGGCCAGCAATTGATGATGATTTTTATCGGTTGGTCGATCCTAAGAGAATCAAAGTTGAGCACATAGAATTTGCCCTGGACAAACTTTTTCATCTAAGAGATTGCTGCTATGAACCTGTGAAATGGCTCAAGGAGCAGTACAAGGATATGCCACATCCACAGGACTTCCTAGAACTGCTGCTATTTCTTTGGATGATGGGCTCATATATGTACACAGGGTTCAAATTACTCCATCTAAAGTCTACTTCTGTGGTCCAGAGGTGGATCTCTCCAACAGGGTCTTGCACAATTATCCTGAAGATATTGATAATTTTCTGCGTGTTTCATTTGTTGATGAGGATTTGGATAAACATCGATCAACAGCTTTATCTTTACAAGCATCTTCTACAAGTGAGGGAAAGGGAACAAGAGTGTATGAGAGGATAATATCCACCTTAAGAAATGGCATAGTTATTGGTGATAAGAAGTTTGAGTTTCTTGCCCTTTCATCGAGTCATGCACTCGATAGTTCTGTTTGGATGTTTGCTTCAAGACCTGGCTTAACTGCCGCAGATATCAAAGAGTGGATGGGTGATTTTCAACATATCAGGAATGTGGCAAAATATTGTGCCAGACTGGGGCAGTCTTTTGGCTCTTCTAGAGAAACTGCCATTGTTGGCAGAGATGAAATTGAAGTTATTCCCGATGTAGAAGTTAAGAAGGGAGAAGTCCCATATTGTTTCTCAGATGGCATAGGTAAGATATCTGAAGAATTGGCTTACAAAGTGGCAACAAAGTTAGGCTGCAGCTCTGTTCCATCAGCATTTCAGATTCAATATAGTGGGTACAAAGGTGTTGTGGCTGTTGATCCGACATCATCGGTTAAGTTGTCATTGAGAGAGAGCATGTGTAAATACAAATGCCTTGACAAAAAACTCAATGTTTTGGCATGGAGTAAGTTTCAGCCTTGTTTTCTGAATCGTTGGATAATCACTCTTCTGTCTTACCTTGGAGTGAAAGATCAAGTTTTTCAAAAAATGCAATGGGAGGCTATAGATCAATTGAATGCCATGTTAACAGATCCGTTGAGAGCACAAGAGGCACTGGAGATGATGTTCACAGAAGACATCACAAAAGTTTTGAAGGAAATGCTTATATGTAATTACAAGCCAGATGCAGAACCTTTTCTTTCAATGATGCTTCAAACATTCCATGCATCTATGTTGATGGCCTTGAGGTTTAGTACTTGGATTTTTGTTCCAAATGGGAGCTTTATGATGGGATGCCTAGATGAAAGCAGAACATTGGAATATGGTCAAGTATTTCTTCAAGTTTCTTGCTTTAGTAGGCACCTCTGTAACCAGTCAACACATATGTTTAGTGCCAGCAGTTCAAACCCAAATAACTACATTTTTGAAGGTGAGGTGGTTGTTGCTAAAAACCCTTGTCTACACCCAGGAGACGTGAGAGTCCTGAAAGCTGTTAATGTGCCAGCTCTACACCACCTGGTGGATTGTGTTGTTTTTCCACAAAAGGGAAAGAGGTAAGTCTTTAAAATGGAATAGTCGGTAATTCTAAAGCATCGAATCCTATTAACATGTACACTCACTTGCACCAGAGTTTACAATTAATCCTATAGCAACATAAAATTCATCACATCCTATTAATATTCATGACTGCCTATTTGACTTTTATAATGTTTATATAGAGATCTAACGTAATCAATAGAGAAAACAATGAGACCCATTTATCAGTATCCTTAGGTAGAATCTCAACATATAATGTAAGCTACCATAAAGTTAAAATTGTAATGTAAAATAAGCAATTTTTGGACATACAAGATTCAGACTAAACTCTGTTTTCACTTTACTTTGCCATTTTTTCCTTTGGTTATGACTTGAAAAGGTTCCAAATTTGTTGACATACTCGCGCTATTGCTTTTGTTGTTGTTGTTGTTGTTTGGCACTTGCCTTGGCCATATACAATTACTCAAAAGTCATATTCAACATTATTTCTGTACACACTCTTTACTAACATGATATGAAAATAATTGTGTTCAGACCTCATCCAAATGAATCTTCGGGAAGTAATTTGGACGGAGATATGTACTTTGTCTCTTGGGACCGTGATCTTATTCCTCCTCTTCAAGTTGAGCCAATGGAATATGTTGCAGCATTGACCACGCAAGTTGATCATGATGTTACAGTAAAGGTATCTAACCTCGCATTTCCATGTCCTTCTACACAAACTTTCTTCCATACCTAACATATAAAAGCCTCTAATTGTTGTCATGCAGGAACAAGAGGAGTATTTCATTAATCATATGGTCAAAGACAACTTAGGAATCATCAGAATGGTCCATGCCGTTTTTGCAGACAGGGAGCCCCATAGGTTAATGAGCCATGAATGTATGGAGCTTGCGAAGCTACACTCAATCGCCAGTGACTTCCCGAAAACTGGTATTGCAGCTGAAATACCTCCTCATCTATACATTAAAGAGTATCCCGATTTCATGGAAAAGCGTAATAAACGTACCTACCGATCGAGATCTGTTATTGGAAAGCTTTTCCGAGAAGTGAAAGCCATTGCACCCTGCACAAGTCCAGTGAAAGCCTTCACTTTGGAATCAGCAAAACTGCATTATGACCCTGACATGGAAGTAGACGGCTTTGAGGACTTCCTCAGTGATGCTTTCAGAAACAAAAGTGAGTATGATTACAAGTTGGGTAATTTGATGGATTATTACGGGATCAAAACTGAAGCTGAAATTATCAGTGGCAATATTTGGAAAAAGTCAAAACATTTTGTTTGGAAGAGGGATCTGGATGCAATTAAATATGCCGTAAAGTCGTTAAGAATGGAAGCCAGGACTTGGTTCAATGAGGGAAGTGATGCAGACAGTGCTGATAACGCAAAATCAAAAGCAAAAGCATCGGCATGGTATCATGTCACATATCATTATACTTACTGGGGTCGTTACAATGAGGGAATGAATAGGGCTCATTTCCTTAGTTTTGCATGGTGCGTTTATGACCAACTTATGCCAATCAAGAGGGATAAATTAAGCGTAAAGGCTTTAAATCTGTCATCGCCGGAGCATCTATTCAGTCAATGATTTCATTTCTTTCAACAACTTGTATGAATGTGACAGCTGCTTGATATGACTAGTATATTACATTTGCTTTGTATTGTTATTGGTATTTACTTGTAAATGCTCTAGGGAGATGTTTGGGGCTAGAGAATATGTTTTAGTTTTTTGTTGTATTTGAATAGATTTCCAGTTTCGCATCTTTTTATGATTCCGCAATATATAACAATTGCTTTGGAATGTTGATATGCTGTCGACTAGCATTGTGAGAATATAAAATTGGTTTTTTTTTTTATTATTTAAATATAACAATGGTTTTAATATAACTTTCCAGGATTTCACAATACTCTCAGGTCTAAAGAAATTCATCCACTAAATTTCAGGTGGGCTGTTACATCACTCCTATTCTACAACAATGATTAAATATTTCAATCATTATGGTTCTATCTATATTTACTAACTCATTTTCAATGTTTTCAATTTCTTCGATGTTCTAAAAGTTTTCAATACCCAAGACCCCCTTGGTGTGAGAGTGCATGTCTTTGTGTGAGGAGTCGTTATTGTAAGTCTATATTCATGGGACGGGGATAGAGGATTCCCCGAACCCTTCTGTGAAATGTTGTCGCAAACATCACAAGGGAAGGAGAATGCCTCCTGGAGAGTGGGGTGGAGTCGTATTTCACCACATGACTTGATAGTCGGGATGAGGGATCTCCCGTCGTATCAAGTGGTGGTGTCTTCGAGTTGGTTGAGGATGGATTATACAAGTTTTCTACTTGCATTGAGGATGTATTATTACTCGTCATAATATTACTAATGTGTTTTCTTTTTATGTATTTTGCATAAAGAAACAACAACTTTCCAAGTGGGTGATTCCTCACCATGCCTGTGTATACATGTGTTAACTGAGAGGGTGATTCCTCACCATGTTAAATAGATGCATGTAGCTATAAGAGAGAGAGTGATTCCTTGTCATGCATATACGTGTTCGTCCAGTATTTTCATGAAAAGTTTTCATACCATCTTCGGTAGCATTATCTCTATTGGCAATCTTGTCATAGCCGTCTAACCTATCTATAGTTTCGTTCTCGAGACTATAGACTTTGATGCAAGTCCAAACCCCTGCATATAACACCCCTTTCCCTATGGTTAAGGATGTCACGTGTTTTCATAAAAATAATTTGGCAAGAGATATCATATTTAATAAAATATTATTTCATAAAAAGAATTATTTAATAAAAACATGTATCCAAATAATATTAAATGAAATAAAGTGAATAAAATTCATGTCAGAAAAATAATTTATTCTAAGAAGTCTGGAAGATAATTAACTGCTCCATCTAATCTTGTCCCGCTTGCTCGTGTTCCTCATCCTCACCTGAATGGTAAAAAAAAATGAAATAAAACTAAAATGAGTTGAAGACTCAATAAGAAACTCATCACAACGTAAACATAATAAACGTAGGATTTTTCATAAACTTTTTCATATTGAAAATTTAAAGTTATGATCATTCTACATATGCTTATGATATGCATGACTTGTTTTGAATTATCTTACTTATCTAACTTATCATACTTATCTTACTAGCTAACATACTTAACCTTGTATGCGAGGTTGTGTACCAACCCCACTTCCTTTGGCCATAAGGGGAACTACTAACAGTATTCTAGCATACTTGGTGAACCACGCTCAGGTTCGTGGCTTGCACATCCACCCATAAGAATCGCATTGGTACCATGTATCTAAATGGCTATCTTATTAACTGATCTTATGTTATCTTACACTTGAACATAAAGAAGTTTGCGTGTCTTAAGCAACGTGAGATGCATAACATAAATAATACGTACATAACTATAAAATGCTGAATTAAATGTGGTGTGGAATTTAACATGATCGTGGATTATGATGAATGAAATGCTTGCATAAATCATGGCATACGTGGTACATAAAAATAGGCTATCGATAATTGGCTTTAGTAATAATAATCTAGCTGTATTAATTCTAATTCATAATCAAGTTACTTATCTCATATCACTAGTTCCAAAGTCTTGCCTCGAAGATTATTACCTATACAAAGTGGACGATGCTAATGGGCATATGCTAGTTGAAATTTGTTCTATTTTTTATTTTATTTTATTTTCAATATTTTTTTAACATCTTTAATCATTAAGAAAAAATTAAAAATATATAACTTTACTAATAATTACTTTCTTAATTGCTAAATTAAAAAATTAAAATATTCAAGCAGTAATTTTGAGGAATGAGGAGTCTAAGTAGTATTTTCCATACATAGTATCATATGTCACTAACTTTCTAAAAAGGAGTGTAATAATATTTTATTTAATTAAATACCTACTAAGGGAGATAACATTAATAGTTAAACATTTTTATCAAAACTTAATAAATATTAATATTATTAAAATTCTAATGACATATCTACACTTTCAAATTATAACTTAGTAGGAAATCATATTAAAATTATTAACGTAAACAGTAAAAAATTTCGTATAATAGGCTTAAACAATTTAAAGTGTTCAATAAAATTAATCTCTTATTATCTATTAATGTAATTCTTAGTGGAAAACTTTATATAATTTTATTTCCATAATTACTATCTGTATAATTTAAGTTTCTGAGTTAAAATTGTCTACTTAAAACCAGCTTCATAGAACTTAACTCATAAAAGTAAGTCCATAGTAAGATAAAGAATTACAATCTGTCATAGTTACAATTTGTAAGGGCAATAACGTAATAATAGTACTTAAAAAGTCTACTACTAGTTTTAGTATTATTACAGTGTAGTTAGAGCATCTCCATTGGGTTCCCTATATTTTTTTCTAAATTTTAGCAAAAAATGACACTCCCTATAATTTTATCTTAAATTTTACTCATCTTGAAAAAACCTTCTACATCTCATTCCCTATCCTTTCTCTATTCTATTAAAATAGTATTTTTCTATTCTTTCTTTTTTACTTTTTTTCTCTCACTTCCATTTCCATTTTTAACCACTAACTCCTTTGTCTTATTCTCATCTTTTCAAAGATCACATTTTATAAATACTTATACGATTTTTTTTCCGAGATACAGTATTATTTTTCAATTCAACATTGGTATTAAAAATAATACATTTTTTTTTAATATGTGCATTTTCCAATGCGATGGTATTTTTAATATGATTTTGGCCTAATAATTGACTAATATTTGATTTGCATTAGTGTAACGATAACCGTTTTTTTATTTTCATATAACAGTAATATTTTTCCCAATTTCTCTAACGGTAATACCTATCCGTGTATTGATGATAAAATATTTTGTAAAATAGTACAACAGTAACATTTTGAATTCCTGCAAATTAGTACACATGCTTTGTCATATATTCAACAGTAACTTTTTTTGTCTCTTTTCCAATGGTAACCTTTTTTGTCTTTTCCCCAATGGTAACTTTTTTTTATCTTTTCGCCAACGGTAATATTTTGTGTTTTATATGTAACGGTAACTTTTTTTCGCTATAAATACGTCTCCTGCTTGCATTTATTTTCTTAAAAATTCAAATCTTATCTCCAACTCCCTTAATCAAATGGCTCGTTCTTCTTTTCGCAAATTGCTGACATACTTATCATCTGATGATGAGTTGGAAGCTGTTATTAATGCCGAAGTTGATGAAGAGTCATCGAGACATCGTGCCAATCGCCAACGTCGTAAGTTTATTCGACGTGACCATATTCAAGGGCACGAGCGCCTTTTTTGCAACTATTTTGTAGAAAATCCATTATATCCCTCCAATCTATTTCGAAGGAGATTTCGAATGAGTTGTCCCCTATTTCTCCGTATTCTAAATGAGGTAAAGGCTTATGAGCCCTACTTTGTTCAGAGAGGAGATAATGCCGGAAGACTCAGTTTATCTTCTATGCAAAAGATAAGCACAATACTTAGAATGCTGGCCTATAGGGTTACTGGAGATTTTATGGATGAATACATACGTATTGGACAAAGCACTGCAATGGAGAGCCTCAAAACATTTTGCTCAACAATTGTAACTATTTTTTCAGATGAATGTTTGCGATCTCCAAATGCCAATGATATTGCTCGATTGTTTGTTGTTGGTGAACAACGAGGATTTTCAGGAATGCTAGAAAGTATTGATTGCATGCATTGGAAGTGAAACAATTGTCCTGCTGCCTAGAAAGGTATGTATTCCGACCACATCCGTGAACCAACTATTATTTTAGAAGTAGTTGCTTCATATGATCTCTAGATATGACATGTATTTTTTGGTATGCCGGTTCACATAACGATATTAACGTGCTAGAGAGATTTTTTATTTTCATGGAACTTGCCCAAGGGCATGCTCCACCAGTCAATTATACAATCAATGGCAACGACTACAATATGGGGTACTAACTTGCCGATGGTATTTATCCCAAGTGGTCAACGTTTGTGAAGATGATTCCATCACCCCAAGGGAATAAAAAGAAAAACTTTGCCAAAGCACAAGAATCCACAAGAAAAGATGTTGAGCTTGCCTTTGGGGTACTTCAACAACGATTTGCAATCGTTCGTGGACCTTCTCGATTATTCAAAGTCAATGACCTAACAAAGATAATGAAAGCATGTATTTTTCTACATAGCATGATCATTGAGGATGAGCGTGATGGTAGTCAGGGTCTGAACATGGAGTATGATCAACTTGATAATGATATTCCAGAACTGTCATGCAATCCAACAAACGAATTTGTCAACTTCATTCAACGTCATCATGAAATTAGAGACAGCTTGACACATTATCAACTACAAGTAGATTTAATTGAACATAATTTGCAATTCTATTCCCAACAATAGAAGAGAAGGTTGTGTTGGATTCTCTATTTTATCATTAGTAGCGACCGTGTATGAAAGTTTCTAGAATTCCATTCCAAAACACATGTTTGGTTCAAGAGCATGCTCAAAATTATTGTAATATTTTAATTATCTATAATAGTTTAAGGATTTGTAATGTCGAGTTGTAATCAAGTAAAATCTATCCATGTTGGACTCAAATTCAATGACCATGTTTTCAGCTTGAGTATTAAAACTTTGCAAACGTACAAATTATATAATACAACAAACATGCGAAAGTGATACAAAGTGATTGGTACATAAAATACAAATAGATCAATACTGAATAAATGTATTAGTTACAAATCAAATAAATGTCTCAATTTTGGGAAGCATTACGTTGTGCCAATATCTCTCTTTGAAGTTGCTGAAAATATACCCGCTGAATTTCGTTTAACATACTCACATCGAGCAACATTACCTGCTCATCTCTCTCCTACTGGGTGATTTCCAATTTCTCCGCCTCCAACCTCTTTCTCTTGTCCTCCTGTCTACTTTTATTTCCCTTAATTTCTTGATCATATGCCATCTTCTAGGCCTTGTGGCGGAAAAATTCCTTCTCTTGAGTACGTGACTCCTCTAGGAGAGTATACTTATGCTTGCTAAGCTCCACAAGCCCATCTGATGCCCTGCCTTGGGCCTTACGTTTTCCTTTCTCAACTTTTCTCCCTATTGGCCTATCCAATTTGAAAACATCATTTCCAGATTCTCTCCCTCTGTACCACCCACTGAATCATTCGTGAATTAGTTGCCACTGCTGAGGTACGCGAATACGTAGGGGACATCGTCGACCTTTGCTTCATCCCGTCCTTTGTGCAACTCTGATTCCATTTCGGCTGGTCTTTCAATAGCTGCCAACAATGCTCAAATTGAAAGGTCGTTTTCTCAAGCGATTGGTACATGACTTTCGTTTTGTCAAACTTCCAAATTAAAAATAAAATCAAATAATTAACCACCCATTAAAGATAAAGGAAACATAATACATAAAAATGATAAGTAAGTGCTGTCAATAATAATAAGTGGATGCTTATACCTTGTCATGCTCAGTCATGCCACTGTGATTCAACCCTTCAACTTAGGCGAGTTTAGCGCAAAATTTGTTCGCCGCCTTTTGAATGGCAAACCACCATTGTATTAAGGACACAACACTCCTCTCATTTGTTGTTTCTTTATAGTCATTGAAGTATTGACTAACGTTTCCCAAAGTTGGGCGTGTTTTTGGTCCGTTCCTTGGATGGCATCAATGCTACTATTCAACCATTCGGGGACAAGTAACTTGTCTTGTTCGGGGGTGAAGTTTGCACCCCTAGCTATTTTTCTTTGAAAGGGAGGCTCTACTTGGGGCGGGGGTAGAGAGTCATCCAAAGTCACGCGATGTTATTCACCTTGACCAACATAAATGTGGTCAAGTTCAGGCTCCTGAGTGAGAAGGCTGGTGAAGAATATATTTCCATGCTCTTATGAATCCATCTCTAAAATATTGTAAACATATAAATGTGTTACACATTTCAGACATTTAAAAATTACATTTGGTAGCCGGCTCAAGAATCCTATGGCAACCTCACTTGGCACCCTCCCTTGCATGGCTGCAACAACCAGTTGCCACTATTTATTGGCCATCCGGGTTACCATGCCATGGAGGTGTGTGCCAAAATATTTCAAAAAATTTTCAGATTTTCTCATCATCACAGCTGAGGGGTTAAGACAAATCAAATCCAATAACCAAATCAATTTGCAAATGTGAAATATTAGAGCATTCTCATCCACTTCCATAAACACTTGTGTGTTTTAAATGTGGCTCAGAATGGTTTACAGAATTTACATCAAGTGTGAGACAGGAGCCCAACATCAAATAGCTGCAAAAGCTTATCCAAACCCCACATGCCTTTTGTGACAACTATCACAAACTGAAACTGCAATATGGCCATTCGAGTGAGGATTACCCCGCCATCTCAATGGGGCTCACTAACACTTATGAATTACCCCACGAAACACCATCATCATTGCCTAACAGTAGACATGCAGCTCCCCACAAGAAATAATTATTCATCAGTACCAAACACTGCAAAGGTCCCAATAGCACAAACCAATTCACAGTCGAGGGGTTAGAAAAGGAAAATCCAATACTAAGTAGCATGCAAAATGCATAATAACATAAAAACAGAAATTAAGGTTGTCAAACCAACAGCAGCTCAGTCTATGGGAACAATAATTAAAGAGACCACGAAATCAATTGAGCAAGGTAATATCAATTTGCACAAACCAGCAAACACATGCAAAAAACAAGTCCAAACTGTGCAACCCAAACAAAGTGATACAAAGTGAAAACTGAAGCTAAAGAAAACAATGTGGAAACAAAGTGAAAACTGAAGTTAAAGGAAGGCAACCCAAACAAAGCCAATCAAAGTGAGGTGTAAGAAGAAGTACAAGAGAGCCTCAAAGTCAATCAAAGTGTCCAATTAGGCAAATCCAAATTGTCCAATTCTACAAAATCCAAACTATCCAATTATTCAAATGGCAACTTAGTAAAGGGGAAAAAAATGAAGAGCTTCAACTATTTTTTTGATAAGTTAAACAAAATAAATAGACCCACTGAATTTTGACAACTTATAGTTTAAGCAGTTTTTGAACAAGATAACAAACAAACTTGGGTAACTGAAACTAAACCCAAACAAAGTCCAAAATCCAAACTGTCCAATTAGGGAAAAATAAAAACTGTCCAATTCCACAAAATTCAAAAAATCCCAACTATCCAAATCCAAACTCAGTGAAAGGAAAAAATGAAGAGCTTCATGTGAGGTTAAAGGAAGGCAACCCAAGCAAAGCCAATCAAAGTGAGGTTAATTAGGCAATAACAAAATCCTAACTGTCCAATTAGGCAAATCCAAACTGTCCAATTCCACAAAATCCAAAATGTCCAATTATCCAAATCCAAACTCAGTGAAGGGAAAAAATGAATCCCTGTATAAATGGCAACCAACTAGATTATGGTAAATGATTCAGAGGGAAAAGGCATTGGGCCACCAATTTAATTCAATGTTTTCATATGCACTGAGCTTCAAAAATTGATGACCGAATGATGCACAACACAATGACGCAACGCCACAAACCACTAATTTTAGACCAATGTCTCAAATTCACCCATGGCAAACAAATACAAGAGATGTGCCGTTAATGTAAAAGAAAATTGTCCATTCATACCCTAGAGTACCAAATAAAATGCAGGATTCTCAATAGAAGCAATGCGATTGATAAATACAACTTGGAAGTCGAAAAATCCAGCAAATATGGAAACCATGGAAGATACATGCATGAAAGTTGTTGTGAATATGGGTCATAGATCCATGAATTTTCATACCCTAGAGTACTAATTGAAATCTAGGGTTCTCATATTTCAAGTGGCCAAAGTGACCTAGGCCAATAATTTTTGTCAATAAAACTCGAAAATGAAGACGATTCGCCATGGGAAAGAGGTTCATTGGGTTCGGTTTGTGCGAGAGAGGACAGAGTCCATCAATCGAGAGACGAAGATGGAAGGGTTCACAGAGAAGAGATAACTTACATTCTGTGTCGATTCAATGAAGAGAAGCCACCATCAATGGTGGCAAACAGTGCGAGAGAGGGCCTCCTCCACGAACGAGGGCAATCGAGAGGGAAAAGAGGAACGCGTGACCAATAACGACAAATTTGGGGTTAAGACGGATTGAGGATGTATAGTGGTTCCCCAAATGAAATGAACCACTATAGATCCCCTAAATGAAATCCCTATTTTAGGGATCCAGATAGGAGCCTCTTTTACAACTTCCCCTAAATCTCATCTCTAAATTTTAGGGATAACAAGGGTTTACGCATTTGGATGGGGATGCTCTTAATAGGCATTTTATAATGGTCTACACATGCTTAACCCAAAAAGCATAAAAGCAACTTTCACGTGAAAGGAAATAAGGGCGAATTAGTAATAAAGCTGAATCTTCGTGTGCTTTCTGAAGAGTCAAGGGCAATCCAAACTTTAACAAAGCATTACTGGTACGGAAGGAAAAGGGTGAGTGACGGAAAAGAATTTAACTCACTGATCGCTACAAAACAAGGGCATAAACGTAATATCATTCTAAAAAGTTACTTTACTTTCTTTACAGAACTTAAAGCAATTCATTTTAACCTTGAGGACACGCAAATATTTATGGATAATGATGGGCTTAATACCTCCTATCACTCGTTTATTACTCATTTTATTTTTTTTAATTTTTAATTTTTACTTAATGGTTAAGGAAGTGACTATTACTGAAATTGTTTATTTTTTTAATTCTATTTTTAATGATCAAGGATGTTAAAAAAATACTTAAAAGAAAATAATAAAAATTTCAAATACATTATGAAGTAGTAAACGGGTGGTATGAAATAGTAAGCCTATCATTATCCAATATTTATTGAAAGACTGAGGCCCCGTTTGGAACTTGGATTACTTAGTTCAGTCTAATTTTAAGCTGAGTCTAACATCCAAACACTCAACTCTCAAATCACTAAACTCATCTCAACTCAAAACATCTTTACACGTGGGACCCATATTTTTTTCAACTTTCCATAAATACATGTAAACTTATCTTAACATCTAAACACATCTTAGGTGGATCCTACAAAACTCACTTCACCATCTCAACTCACAACTATTTATAAAGAACTCAACTCTGCTTAACAACCAAACGGGGCCTGAGAGTACAGAGGGGCCGCGGCAGACTACAATACGTAACTTTATTGGGAAGGGTTTAGCACTGTTTGTCCTCTAACATAAGTTTATGGTATTTAAAGAAAGAAAATATCAAATAAAAACCATAACAGAGGCATATGTGCGGGGCAGCAAAGAGATCATAGATAAAGAGCTCACCAAAAGAGAGACAGTGCAACGACACTTAGAGTTTGAGCTAAGACGAGGACGCCGGGGACAATGACGATTCTAGAATATAGTGGGAAAATGAATGGTGCTATTAGCTTTTGGAGTTCAACAGAGCAAAGGAAGAGAACAAAGATGTACGTGGCTTACCGAAACAGAGGGAAAGCGATCGAGAACCACGGTGGCTGGTTGGGCTCAGTTTGTTTGCAGGAAACAGAGGTTGGGTTTCTCAGTTGTTGGTGGAGGTGTTTGCTATGTGTTGAGAAGCTTGGCCAAGGGATAATATATAGATGGGAACCCGTCTTAGACATGTTTAATTCAAAGTTTTTTTAGTGAATTTTGTAGGAGAAAGACTCGGTATGATCATGAAAATGGAGGGATAACAAGAAGGTGATGTGAACTACGGTTTGCTAGAAAATAACATGAGCAAGTTTTGATAATGAGTTGAGATAAGATGAAAATTAAAATTTGAATAAAATATTGTTAGAATATTATTTTCTAATATTATTATTGTTTTGAGATTTGAAAAAGTTGAATTGTTTATTTTATTTTATATGAAAATTGAAAACTTTGTAATGATTAGATGAGATGAGATGAGATGAAATGCTTTTTGTATTCAAACCTAGCCTACTTAGAGGATTTGGCAATTTATCAGCGAGACTTGGTCAGTAGTGTTATGATAAACACTGCAAATTTTATCACGTTTATTTATTAATTGTGAAATGATCAAATTAATACTAATTTGATCTAAAATATTTATAATAATATTTAATAATTAAATATCCAATGTTATAAAATAAATAAAATAATAATAACTTAACAATTATATTTATTTTATATGTCCTAAATAATGATCAATATGTTACACTACATGACATAAGAGCAAGAAGAGTCAATCTTGCTCGAGTCCTGATTACGTAGACTAGTACCCACCCTAGTACCAGTATCTGCCGTAGCTACCTTGTGCCTTCCGTTAGGATGTATAGTATTACGTCTGACAACTATTTGTAATCAGTCTGCCACCTTATGACGACTAAACTTATGTGTTCTGGATTATGTCATCTTTTGAGGTTTTAATGAAGGGCGAGAAGCCTCTTTTCTGTAAAGTTCAACATTATGGTACTTAAATATTAATGTTGTCACCACAACGTGTTCTACTTAAATTTGAATGCAATTACATAAGTTAAATATCTTACACGTGTACTTCTCTCTGGAAAATCACACGCCTACTTCAAATCTCTCTTGGTTGTTGACCGATTGGCCAGGATCTTTGGCACCATGGATCCTCACCTAGATTTTCATAAGGAACGCAATGCCAAAGTTATGGAACTAATATGAGGCAGAAGTTGAAGCAAGCTTGGATGTTTTGAAGCTGTGCTTGAAATTGCAACTTTTGATGGTGATGATTGAATCCAACTCAAGGATTATTTTAAATTGGTGGCATGGAAAGGGTGATGTTTATTGGGCAGTAACAGACAATTGGGAGAGGATATGCCAGCTCAATCAAGACTCGATTATTTCTTTCTTCCATGTCTTTAGGGTGGTTAATAAAGTTGGAGACCTCTTAGTAAAGGAAGGGGCTAAAGGCCGAAGTGGCGAGTTCTCTATTATCTCTAGAAAATTTTTTGGTATTGTACTTGTTGACAAACTAGGTTTACCAGTATTGCATTGTTGATTTAGTTTGTTATCGTGGTATTCCTCCGCCATAAGTGGAGGTTTATCAATAAAATTGGGGCTTTGCCCTCTTTAAAAAAAATGTGCCCTAATTTTGTGTGGCTCCATATTTGTTTTTCTTTAACACTCAATTTACTCATAGGTGTGACGACCCCAAACTCCTTTTGAGATTTGACAAGCTTGAAGAACGGGGACATGCATAGGGGAGAGAAAATGGTGTTAGAAGCTAAGGGGAGCTATAGGGTTTCGGCTAGAACAATTAAGTATAACCAAATGACATCCATTTAGGGTATAGATGGAGTTTCAGTTAGGGTTTAAAGTCCATTTGCAATTGTTTTGGTCAAATAAATGTGCCATGGTCTAAAGGGTTGGATGAGGGTGTAACAACTTGTACTTGAGTGGTTTGTTGCTTGTAGAAGTGGTTTAAACCAAGAGAGAAACACTTAGTCGAAATCGAGTGGCATGATTCGGGTTTGGGAAGTTTAGGGTTTTGCCTTCCATAAGGATTTGGGGTTTCAATTTCCCTTCATCAATTTGGAGTTTTATTAGGGTTGAAATTCTGTTTGTTGGCTGGCCATTGAGGTACTTGATTGGGTTGAATAGTAAAATGTGTAAGAAGGTAAGTTGACTTACTTGGTTTTCACTTCATTCACCTTACACATTTGTACTTCTCTTGACAAGTCTAATGTGGGCTCTAAATGGAGGGTTATGATGGTGCCACATGCATAAAAATATTTTCTAGTGATCCTAGGCTGATTTGGACATCCTCAAGGCGATTTGTTGGTTGTTTGGACTAGGTGACACGTGTCTTTCTTCGATTGGCCTACTATTCATTTAAAAACCTCGAAACTTTTTCTTACATGATAAAATCTTAAATAATCGTATGAGTCTAATGATGCAATTATTCTCACCAAATTATACTCCTAAGTACCTCAAATAAATCAAAAAGGCAAAATCATTTTGTCCCCGTAGCAAATCATCATCCGATTGCGCTAACGGACTGCAACCAAATCGATCACTTGACTCATGAAATCATTTCAAGGTCTAAAGAAATTCTTTCTATCAAATTTCTTTTGGGACATTACAATAGGTATGCTACAAACCAATTCTGTCTCATCACTCTTTAATGTATCTTTTATAAAATCTTTCTTCCATTTGCCACTATCTACGTCAATAAACTCCTTGACTTTTGAGTTTTTGTTTAGAATCTTTACTGGAATTGAATGTAGTAAGTTGAGGGAGTTGGAATTTATTGAACTAGTTAAAGCTCTTAATCATGAGAGTCAAAATTTATTTCACAATCTTCTCCTTTCCTTTACCTACTATGAAATAAATGCTAGATAATAATTTAAATTACATACTATATTAAGAGAATAAGATGAGATTTATTTGTAACATAGAATATGCTTAAGCTTTTCTATATAAACTAGAAAACGTGGAAAATATTTCCATTCTTAAAAATTACAGAGGATGGTGGTGTAGGATGGGACTTGGCCTAAGGAGGCAAGACTGAGGCCTAGGGGTGAAAACTAACTACATCGATGCGGTTTTTGATAATTATCGCTGCCGACCAATGGAAGGGATTTTCATGGAAGACCTGACTAGATCGGCCGATGGGGTGGATTTTGAAAACTCTCAATACCAAGTCATAGTATAGTGGTGAGTATTGCTGCCTACAAGATTAGCTAGTATAAGCGACGTGGCTGGTGATTTTGCTTTGCTAGGATTTTTTACGTGTGTCTTTGCATGGCTGCTGCGGCGGGCTCTAGTGGTTCCATTACGGTAGCCAATACTCATTCATTCGCATATCTCCTATCTGCTGTCCCTCATCCAATCCCTGATGTGGTCTTGCCATCTAGGGCTCCTAAAATTATGGATGGAGAAGTGTATTTTTTTTTTTTCGAAGGAGGAAGTTGTGAAGTCGGAAGAACCTTTCTGGTTCTCGTTGGTGCTGAAGTTTCTTAGATAGAGGCCATCTTTGGATGCAATCAGATTATTTATTAAAAACAGATGGGGTTTATCTAGTATTGCGGTGGTTTCAGCCATGAGAAAGCCACGTAATCTTTTTGTCCGATTAACATCGGAGGAGGATTTCAATAAGGCTTTCTCTAGAGAGGTTTGTGACATTAATGGAGTGCCGTATCGGCTGTTTCACTGGACACCAAAATTTTCTGAAGAGGAGGAACTGCCTGTGGTTCCCGTGTGGGTCTTTCTTCCAAGTTTGGCTCCTAATTTTTATCATCCTTCAATTCTGAGAAGCCTTACAGTGCCTATGGGGAAGTATATTAGGAGTGATAATTCTACGAGGTGTGCTACGAGAACATAAGGGGCAAGGGTTTGTTTAGAATTGGATGCTGCTAAACCACCTTTATTATCATTCTGGATTGGTGCGCCATCATGTGCTGCGAGTCGGTTGCAGGAGGTGGTGTATGAAACTATGCCAGCGTTTTGCATCAAGTGTAAAATCCAAGGGCATAACTTGAAAACTTGTAAGAAAAGTAGTTTAAGGAAGGAGAAAGAGAAGCAAACTGTTCGAATGGAGTTTAAGGCAGTGACGAAATAGTTGAATACGTCGGACCCCTCGGGTTCGAATTCAGAGGGCAAAGATGTGGTAGATATGGGTATAGATAAAAAGAGTTCGAAAGTATTGGTGCTGGCTAATGTTGATCAGCATATAGTTGAGGAGGAAAGTGATGAAGTGGCTAAGTTACAGTTGGTGGATTTGACTAGTACTGGTTCGAAGGAAAAGGTAAAGGAAGGGGAGTTACACGTTCATACGGAAGTAATATCCTATGTTCTTGAGGTGATGAGTCCAGTGGTTCCTGAGGTGATGTTAGTGCAGAGTCCAGATGCGGTGGAAGTGGTTCCTAAGGTGGTAGATGTATTTTCGAAAGCTGTGGAATGGAGTAAGGAATTCGAAGAGGTCCAAATGTTGCCTAATGAGCTGGTGTCTGTTAGAGAGATGAAGGAGGTGGGTTCCTCTATTCCTACGAAGGTTCACGTACAAAGTTTAGGTGAAGTGATTGTATTGAATCCTGTGGCTGTGGCTCAGGAGGCTCTTGCTTCCATAGTGGTGAATCACTCAGCAAATAACCAAGAAGGGTTGGTTCTTGGGCAGGCTCCTGAGATTGTTCTGTATGGGGATGGCATTGAGATACCTGTGGCTAGTCTTTTTGATATGGAACTAGTGGCTGAAAAAATGGTATTGCATAAGGATGGTTTTTCTGATTCTGAAGTGCTTGAACATATGAAGGGAAAGGATGAGGATGTAGCAAAGAAAGTTCGAAGCAGCAAACAGGTGATTACTCGGTCATCTAAACTAAATTTATGATAAGTCCAATTATGTATTGGAATGTTAGAGGGGTGCGTACGTCTAGGAGTGGTTGAAAAAACTTGTGCAAGTGCATAAACTGAAAGTTGTTGCGGTAGCGGAGCCTTTTTTTACAGGATGAACAATTGGATGAAGTTAAGAAGATGCTAGGATTTGATTTTGGGTTCTCGAATGGTGCTTGGGAAGGCAAACTGTGGATCTTATGGATGAATGATGTTACTGTTAGTATGGTGAGCTGTGGTAATCAACACATTACTGTTCTTGTGACTGAAGGCTTGATGAAGTGTAAAATCTCATTTGTCTATGCTAAGTGTTCTTTCGATCAACATCATGTCTTGTGGGCAGACCTTGCCAGGGAGAGTAATTCTATTGATCCCTGGTTGATAATAGGGGACTTTAATATTATTGCATCTGATGAGGAGAGGCGGGGTGGTCGGCCATGTTCGGTGGTAGCTATGGAGGAGTTTAACTCCTGCATACACACTTGTGGATTACTGGAACTAAAATTCTTGGGAAAGAATTTTTCTTGGTGCAATGGGCATGCCGGTCGGTCTTGTAGTTGGGCTCGTTTGGATCGTTCTTTGGTTGATCAAAATTTTTTGGATGTCTTTCTAGATTCGGTAATGAGATATTTGCCTCGTACATCGTCTGATCATGCCCCCATGGTCGTTTCTCTGGTAAAGAATGTTGAAGTGTAAGGACTGTCACCCTTCAGTTTTCAGCAAATGTGGGTGGATCATGTGGATTTTTCTAGATGTGTGCGTGAGGCTTGGGAACACCTTAATGAAGGTAGTGGTCTCAGGATTCTTGTAGCAAAATTAAAAAGGGTGAAACAAGCTTTAAAAGGCTGGAATAAGTCTGTTTTTGACTGGATGACTAGGCATGTTCAAGAATTGGAAAATTGTATTGAACAACTGGAAGAGAAGTTGTAGGTTCGGTATGAAGAAGAGGTAGAGATTGACCTATTTGCCTCTAAACTAGAGCTGGATACTTGGGTTCAATGAGAAGAATTAAGGCTTGTGCAATGTGCTAAAATTAAATGGTGGAGACAAGGTGATAAAAACTCTCGGTATTTTCATGCTATCCTCAATAAACGTAAGCAGGCAAGGATCATGGAAAATGAGGCTTACGGATGGTTCTGCGTTAAAGTCTCCTCCAGAAATTCATGAGGGAGCGGTGCAATATTTCATGGACTTCTTGGGACAATCTGCTCGTGTTGTGTTACCGGATTTGGGATCTTTGATTGCTAACATGATTACGGAGGATGATAATGCCAGAATTGGTTCGTTGCCTACAGAAGAAGAGGTTAAAGAAGCTATTTTCAATATTCCCATAGAGAGTAGCCCGGGGCCGGATGACTTTGGGTCTGGCTTCTTTTGTGCATGTTGGGATATTGTTCATTCTGAGGTGGTCGACTTTGTCCAGGAATTTTTTCGTGGAGTTCCGTTGCCCAGATTCTATACAGCGTCTTTTGTCATGCTTATTCCAAAAATGGCTCAATCAACGGGTTTTGATAAGTTTCGGCCAATTAGCTCATGTTTCGTGTTTTACAAAATTTGCACTAAGGTCTTGGTGGCAAGGTTTGCGCTTTTTTTATCCTCTTTGATCTCCTTAGAGCAATGTACGTTTATTCCAGGTAGGAGTATCTTGGATAATATTAGCCTCACGCAAGAAATGACGAATTTTCTTAATAAGAAGGCTACTAGTGGTAATGTTATTTTTGAAACTTGAAATGGCTAAGGCTTATGACAGGGTTGAGTGGGATTTTCTCTTGCATGTATTGGCAACTTTTGATTTTTCTCCTTCTGTTTGTGACCTAATCAGGAATTGTCTTACGTCACCTTGGTACTCTATTATGATGAATGGCACGTCTCGGGATTTTTTTCAAGGAAGTCGTGGTTTGCGTCAGGGTGATCCGTTATAACCATATCTTTTTATAATTATGGAAGAAGTGCTTTCTCGATTACTAAAGAAGAATTTTTTGTGTGGAAATATAAAAAAAATTTCACATCCAAGAGGTGCGCCTTTTGTGTCTCACATTCTTTATGCAGATGATGTAATCATTTTCTCTAATGGTGGGAAGAATTTGATGAGAGAATTGATGAAGGTTATTGAGACTGATGAGGTTTGGTCTGGGCAGCATGTGAGTAAAGAGAAAACAACCATGTATTTTGCAAAGCAAGCTTCACCAGGGCGGAAGACGGAGCTCATGAATATCACTAGATTTATTGAAGGTACTTTTCCTTTTACTTATCTTGGTGCACCAATTGTTAGTGGAAGGCTCTCTAATTTACATTTAGAGCCTATTCTTAATCGGGTGAGGAATAAACTTAGGGATGGAAATTAAAATGCCTTTCGGCGAGTGGCAAGTTGATAATATTGAAGCATGTGTTAGCTAGTATGCCTATACATATTATGTCCATCCTACAATTGCCAAAAGGGATTTTGAAAATTTTAAACATGCTTCTTAGCTCATTTTTTTGGGGTGAAAAAGATGGTAAGAATAAAAATAAATGGGTGGCTTGGAAATCGATGTGTAAGCCGACTGATGAGGGGGGTATTGGTCTTCGTGATTTCGATGAGGTTCAGACTTCTTTGCATATGAAATTTGCTTGGAAGATTATGATTGGGAGAGATCTTTGGTCTCAATTTTTTCATGTTAAATATATTGGTGATAAACATGTTTCTTTATTAGATCCTTACAAGGGATCGAGGTTTTGGAAGATGGTGGTGAAGTGTATTCCAGTGGTGTTAGATAATTTGAAGTGGAGAGTTCGGGATGAGAATATTTCTTTTTGGAGATATCATTGGTTGAATGAAGGTCCTCTTGTTAATTCTTATCCTGTGGTGGATGTGCCAAAGTTGATGGTGGCGGATTTAAAATTGAGAATGGCTGGGACATTGAAGTCCTAGAGAGGCTAGTGGGATTACATAAAATGGAGGAGATTTGTAGATTTCTGGGTGCTCATAAATCAGGACAAGATTTGCTTGTCTGGTTGCATACTCAAGATGGTGGTTTTTCTACCAAAAGTGCATGGCAATGTATTCGGGTTACTGCACCAATTGTGCCTTGGGCTAAGTGGGTTTGGCATGAAGCTTTACTAAAGAAAATTTCTATTTTAATGTGGAAGGCTTATCATAACAGTTTAAATGTGGATGATAGATTGCGGAGAGTTGGTATTCCTATTACTTCCAAGTGTAACTGTTGCAAGCTTGGAAGTTATGAGGATTTAAATTATGTCTTTGCTACAGGGGATTTGGCTTCTGGGATTTGGAAGCGGTTTTCTATTATTTTGAGCATTCCTTATGACCCAAATAAACGTTGGTTTGAGTTGGTGTCTCTTTGGTTTAGACATGCGTCTACCAAGTCCCATATGGGTTGTATTTTGGGTCTTCTCCCTTCTATTATTATTTGGAAATTGTGGAATTTCAGGTGTAAGGCAAGGATGGAAGGTAAAAGTAGCTCAACGGAAGAGGTTTGGAGGGAAATTTGTTGGTGGCTAGGGCGGCTGCAAAGTCACTCTACTAAATTTACTAGGATGGCTTCTTTCGATGTGGAGAGGTTGAGAGAGTTGAATGTTTCGATTGTCATGATGAAGGTTGTGCAAGCTAAATTGGTTCGCTGGGTGAAGCCTAGTCATGGAAGGTTTAAATTAAAAATTGATGGTTGTAGTCTTGGGAATCCGGGGAGGTTAGGCGCTGGGGGTGTGATTCGGGACTGGCATGGTGATTTGGTCCTTTCCTTTGCATGCAATCTAGGGATGGGTTCTAATAATCTTGTTGAATTGAAAGTCTTGTTATTAGGGTTGAAATATTGTTGAGCTCTGGGGCTTAATCATGTGGATATTGAGTCTGATTCCTTAGTGTGTGTATCTTGGATTCAGAAGAAGCATTGTGGAGTATGGTACTTAGAAGATTTTTGGGAGGAGGCTATGAGATTGTTTGAGGGGGGGGGGGGATTTTGTTATTTATCATATTTATAGAGAAGGTAATCCGTCGACTGATTGTTTAGCAAAGATGGGGGCTCATGGTTCGACATATGTTTGGAGATCTCTTTTGCATGTTCCAAGAATTCTTAAAGGCTTGCTTCATACTGATAAATTATCCTTGCCTTATTTGAGAGGTCATTGAGTGGATGAGGTTTTTGGTTATTGTTTTTGTTTTTGGTGAGGTTTTTTGTAGGCATGGTGCGTATTGTACTATTTTTTTATGCTTGTGTTGTTATTAAGGTTTTCTTCCACCATAAGTGAGGATTTTTTAATAAAGATGGGGAGATGTCACTCTTGGACATGTGACCTCAACTCTTTATAAAAAAATAAAAAATAAAAACAGTGGTGCTACTCTGCCACCTGATTAGCACTGCTCCATTTGACTGCTAGGCCAAATTGGTCTATTTATTGTTTTCTAATTTTTTTTATTCATATATTTTTTTATCATTTTAAATTTTTTTAAAAAAATATAAAAGAAATCAATTCAGTAATAGTCACTTTTTTAACTATTAAATAAAGAAAAAAAATTAAAATACATGAGGTGTCAAAATGAGGGAGCAAATTGAGTAGGAAAAGTAGCAATTTTCAAATAAAAATAAATAAACCTGAAGTTTAATTATACAGTAAATCATAAAATCATAACTATATATAGAAGTTACATCTGAGTAAAATCATCTTTAAAGAGAACTTTCATTTTGAATAAAAAAAAATTATAACGTGCCATATATATATATATATATATGTAGAAATAAGATTCTAAAATACATAACTTAGCATCTCCTTTAAATTTTTTGTGATAGTCTTTCATGCAATAACATTTATTCATTATCATTTTTGTAAAGACAATTTTAAAAATTTTGTTTATCAAAAGAAGTGATTTTTCATAAACTCATATTTCATTCTAGTACATAAGCTAGTTTATTTAAGTTTTATTTAAAATCTGAATATTTTAGTGCCACATTTAGTATATAATGTTACAATTGAGTCCATATTAATCAAGAAGTTTGGAGTCCATATTAATAAATTATTTATTTCCATACATTTAATTTTAGTTTTAAGCATTTTTTAGAATTTAGCCATCAAATTAAAAGAATTGTTAGGGGTAAAAAATTAATTTTGAAGGGAACCCATTATAGTAAATACATGATAGATAGAAATTAAGAAATTTTGGACCATATAAGAAAAGGGTGGTCGCCCACACTGGGACAAATTTGTACCGAGAGATGTTGTAACACCCCGTCCCCTAGGGTCCGGAGAGTTAGCTCAAAGTCATATATATAAAAAAAAAATCATCTCCAAGAATACTTTTAAAATAAAACAGAGTCTCCATAACATATTAACCTATTTGTTCAACACAAATATCTACGTTCTTACCTAAGGACATATCAGACGTGTCTCAATAATATACAAACAAATTTTCCACAAGGACTAGGGATACCTATTACTCAAAAAAAAACCAAGCCACATAAAATATCAACACTACCAAAAAGGACTCTCCAAAAGTCATTGTACCCTAAGGCACTTAGTCTTCTATGATCAACAAAACTTGTAAGTACTCCCTATTCCTGGCTCCCAGCTGTTGCATCAAAATTATCTGAAACATATTATAGAGATAAGGGTGAGTTATCAACAACTCAGTAAGTAGAGAACATATACTAGTATGCAAACATGAGCATTTACAGAGTTTCAAAAATGCAGAACAAAATATTTTCATTTTTCAAATTGCGGAATCAGAACATGAAATCGAAAATATCAGAGCGAAAGTTCAAAAATATCCATAATCAAAATCCCTTTGGTACAACATAACTGAAACATCATATCAGAACAGAATTCCATGTTTAACCCCCGTGGTAGGGTTGTGCAAACCCCGGCGGCCAACCGAGCAGAAACAGAATGTGAATTTTCCCCTCATTATTCTCGGAGCCCCGAGTGTGCACATAGGAAAGACCACGCAGAAAACCACTTTGTTTCCAAAGTGGGTGCACCAGAAACAGAGAAGTTGGTACCAACCCAAACAGAGGCCACAGTTTTACACCCGTGGTAAGGTCAGAACAGAACAGAACAAAATGTTATACCAGAGGTTTCAGAAATCACATCATATCATATCAGAGTACAGAACATTTTCAGAATAGAACAGAATCAGATCACGAAAATATAATTTATGCACAAAATTTCATATTCGCTCTCTTTTACACAGTTCAGAAACAGAATGTCAAAATGAGCTCATGTCTACACCAGTCATGATAGAAAATACTTTCTCCTTATACAGAGTTTCATGAGTATGCAAAGCAAATAACTGAGGTTGTTTCCAAAATTTCCTCTCATAACAAAACATGCATATTTTCCAAAATCAACCTCAGATCATTTTATTTTATGCAAAATCTAGTATAGGAACCCCGCTTACCTGGACTTCTTAACTTTTTGAAAATCTCCTCAACAATGTCGAACAATTATCAATCGTCACCTATAAGATAATCACATAATTTCCGTAAATTTTCAATCAATCACGTATTTTGATATTTAAGCCTAAGTTTTTTTAAAATGACCTATTTTAATTCCTCAACACCTAAGATCCTCATAACCCCATAATAGCATCATTTTCTAAAACCATCAATTATCCACTCAACCAAATTAGTACTTAATAAGAAGTGTACCGAAAGTATTATGATAATTACGGAACTCAATACCGTAATATTTAAAAATATTATTTACACAAAAATAATATTTTATGAGACTTAAAACAAAACTCTTTTAAAATTAAGCCCATTAACAAAAAAACTAAATAAATCAAGTCCATTAACCACAAACCCATTAAATTACTCACCCGAAAAAAAAATAATCTGGAGGCATACACTAAGTGACAAAATAGCAATAGCACTACTCTACTATTAGGTTAACATAATTACATAAATATATATAAAACTTATAGCAACATAACTAGAAGAACAAACCCACGGAAATGAAACCAAGCCCATGAATATAAGTCTTGTAGTCCAAAAAGAAAACAGCCTTTCCAAAAATTAAAGCATGTTTTTAAATAAAAGGGTAGAAAGGTAAAAACAAAAACACAACAATCTTCTTCTACTAGATTAACCAAAATATGATAGAAGTTTTCCTTTTTAGTAGACTAAAGCAGAGACAAGAGAAGGCAAAAACATGCGCAGCGGCAGGAGCTTACCCAAGGGAAACCGAGGCACGCGTGGAGGGTAAGGCACGATGGGTGCTGGGCTGAGGTGATGATGGCTTTATCGACAGCACACACTGAGAGAACGAGAGAGGGATGAGCGAGAAAGAGAAAGCACGGAGAGAGAGAGAGAGCATAAGCCGAGAGGGAGAAGGAGTAACCGAGAGAGAGAGACTTACCCAGAGGAGCAGTGATGGACTGGAGTATTCGGTCGATGCTTTCAGTGCAGATGACGGCATCGGGGAAGTTGGTACCGTGCGAGGTGACTGAGGGATGAAACAGTGCTGGCTGAAAACGATGCTCTGTTTTGGTTGCTAAAAACAGAGGTTCTCGGCTAGTTAAAACCGTGAGTTGCGGCAATGGGGTGAAGGTGGTGAGGTTTGGACTGAGATTCACAGAAGAGAGTGGCGGCTTAGAAGTGTTTGGATGACTGAGGAGTGAAGAGAAACAACGGCAATAACTTTAGGGTTGAGAAAAGTTTAACATATATATAGGCTATAAGTGGAAAACAGAGCAAACCTAAAACAAAAGGGAAGGGGAACATGCACGAAAAGGGAAACATGGTGTGAACTTGGATGACGGAAACTGGAAACGTTACTCACGTGCATGGGTCTGGCCGTGAGCGGGTGTTACAGATGTAGCCCGAGAAAATAGGCAAAAAGCAGTTTTTTTTTATTTTTCTTTTCTTTTTATTTTTATGTATTTTTTTAATTATCATGAACACTTTTAAAAAAAATAAAAAATTTACAATATCAATAAAAAATACTTCCTTAATCACTAAATAAAATAAAATAAAAAATCTATTCAGGACACAAATTCGGGACCCAAATTCGGGTCCCAAAGCATTTCTCCTCGTTGCCCAAGTTTTCACTTTTTCTCTTCAGATTTCTTCTCGGTTTCATCATTCTTCTTTTTTGGTCCAACCCTTCGGGAGCATTTTTTTTTTGATGAAAATAGTCACATTTCATTAATGATCCGAAGTTACAAATGTTGACTGATAAGTACATGGAAAATCCAAACACCTTAAGCCAATCTAACCAGCAGCTCTGAAGCTTCCCCACACACAAATTGCTTTGTGGCGGATATTGTCTTAACTTCTAAAACTTTCTCAAGATAGAGAAAGCGTTCTGTAAACCAGAACTTACAGGTCCGCTCAATCATCCCAAGAAGGATGAGTTAGGGACACAACTATGGATATTAAATCCAATACCTATTCCTACTACAATAAAACTAAATTAAACTGAAAAAAAAATTACAACTAAAAACAGCAACAACAAATAGACCACAAGCACTGGTGAGACTCCGAATGACACGTCTACCGCAAGCATCAGCATCTCGAGCCCAGACTGAGCGAGTACCCAGCTAAAGCAGGGACCACAACAGCCCATCCGTGCGATGACCAGACATAACATCGCTCACCACTCTCGAACAGCTCTTATCCCGGATTACGTCCAATCCAAAAGCCCGCACCTCACTCGGGTCAACAAAACAATAGCAACCCAAAGAAACTAAACAAAATCAAATACTAGAAAAAAAGAACACAGAAGCGGAAAAGCCAAAATCAAAACACGGGTGAACAGTGCACTAGATTCGGCTATAATACGTGTGGATGCTGTTCACACTGGGAGGAAAACCGTCGAGCAGACTTTGAAGTCCCAAAGTCAGAGGTTCCTCCGAAGCCGAGCGTGACGTCGGCAACAGCCTCCTAGGTGGTGCGTGATGGCCACGCGACGTCTGGATCCGGAACTTCGTCCCGCGCGTGTGGGCTACGCGCCACTCCGATGGATACCGGATTTGGTAGACTTGGAGATCGGCGGCTGGGCGTCCTGTAGGTGAGGTGCGTGTAGACGGTCGACGGTCGGAACGACTCGAACGACAATCCTCCCTTATTTGGCTTGACAAAAACAAAAACCAAAAAATAAAGATCAAAATGAAAGTAAACTATACATAGGAGAGGGGGGAGGAGCCGAAGCTCCCTCCCCCTCACGTTAGGTCTGATTTTTGTAAAATTTTAAGGAGAAGGACGAGGATTTCACTCGGGGGTTTCACTCGGGGGGGTTTCTACCCTTCGGGAGCATGAAGCTGGAATCATGGGTAACAAAAGTAACACCGACAGATTTGGGACCCAAGCAATAATATATATATATAAAGCGTATGGAACGTGACATTAAACAACTTTTGTCATTCGTGAACTTGGTAAACAAGTGTTATAAAGCTATTAGATTCGTCAATGTTCCTTTCCTTGGAATGCAATCACATGCTGCCACTTGTCACTTAGAGTTAGGTGGGCTCCTTCACTTAGGGGGAGTATACTTCGGCTAGAAGTAGTTTGTTAACAGTACTCATCTTTTGGCGCCAGAGAGTAGAGACTGCTTTCTCTTTACCCTCGTCTATAGTTGATCATGAGCCTTGGTTTTTTTCCACCCCAGCAATTCTACACTCAGTGCTTTCCTCTCAGGTCAGGCTCTCTCTCTCTCTCTCTCTCTCTGCATTTCACCCCCTTCAATTTCTCCCAGCAACGCCTGTTCTTCCCCTCTCATAGATAATGTATCATTGAAGCCTTTTGTCAGCCTGATGGTTTTGAGTATATATATATATATATATATATAGATATATTGCTGTAAAATCCGAATGTTGGTGGCTTCAGATTGGCTTGAATTGTCCTTTCGGTATTGTATCTAATTGTCAACTGCATGTGCTCTAATTTTCTTAGTTGACTCTGTTTGAATGAGTTATTTTCAGAAAATAAAGTGCAGAATTTGGGAGAATGGTTTTTAGGAGTTCCTTGAATTTTTTTATTTTCTTTAATGAAGCATTCTAAGTTCTAATGTCTGTTATAATTTATTGTCCATACTGAAACTGCAGTTAAAGCTTGGGACTCAAACTTTGATATTGTAGCAGAGCCAAGGATCTTTCTGTACAGCATGGATAATATAGTGCTGCGATTTGGAAATCAGGTTTCGAGGGATAATTTTTCTGTGCTCTGGAAGCAGGAAGGTGTCTTTGGGAAATTTGATTTCAAGATGAGAAGATTGTATTTCTTTTTTTCCCATCTTTCCGTAGAATACAAGTTTGAAATCTCCTATGAGAACATTGGGAAGATTGAGCTATATCGTCCACGTGGTCAAGCAACAAAGTTTCTTCTCATTCAGGTTAGCTGGTGAAAATTTTAATTAAAAAATAAATTTCATCAATTCTGTAGTTTGTTTTTTACTTGCACCGGGTGTTCGAGAACAGCGTTTTGACTAATCTCGGGGGTGCACATTGTGTTAATTCTGGCATATAAAGCCAGTAATCTTGTCTCTCTCTTATATGCATAGGTTGCTATACTCTTTCTTATCAAAACTTTTGCGCTCCACAGTTAAATATGAGTCAACATTACATAAGTTCACTAAATGAGTTCATGTTTGTATTGCTAGTTTTTTGGAGCTCCAAGGATTTATGAGAAAGAAGTATCTAGTGGTCATCATTATGAGTGGGTGCGAGAAGTTGATTTCACTCCATCCTACTGCATTGGCCAATCTGATGCTCTATGTTTGGAGCTTCCAAATAAGCTCCGGCTTCCGGAATTATTCCTTGATTTTGACCATTATAAAGAAAATGAAGACCAACTTGAATTGATGGAAGGTTCTCCTTTCTCATGCAGTTCAGGTCTTGTGCCCATTGTGAATCCACCCACAGGCTTTGACCTGCCATATAATATCTTATTTAAGATCAATTCCTTAATTCAGCATGGGTGTGTTCCTGGGCCAGCAATTGATGATGATTTTTATCGGTTGGTCGATCCAAAGAGAATCAAAGTTGAGCACATAGAATTTGCCCTGGACCAACTTTTTCATCTAAAAGATTGCTGGAATGAACCTGTGAAATGGCTCAAGGAGCAGTACAAAGGATATGAGACATCCACACGACTTCCTAGAACTGCTGCTATTTCTTTGGATGATGGGCTCGTATATGTACACTGGGTTCAAATTACTCCATCTAAAGTCTACTTCCGTGGTCGAGAGGTGAATCTCTCCAACAGGGTCTTGCGCAATTATTCTGAAGATATTGATAATTTTCTGCGTGTTTCTTTTCTTGATGAGGATTTGGATAAACTTCGACCAATAGCTTTAGCTTTACAAGCATCTTCTACAAGTGAGGGAAAGCGAACAAGAGTTTATGAGAGGATAATATCCACCTTAAGAAATGGCATAGTTATTGGTGATAAGAAGTTTGAGTTTCTTGCCCTTTCATCGCATCATGCATTCGATAGTTCTGTTTGGATGTTTGCTTCAAGACCTGGCTTGACTGCAGCAGATATCAGGGAGTGGATGGGTGATTTTCAAGATATCAGGAATGTGGCAAAATATTGTTCCAATCTGCGTCAATCTTTTTGTTCTTCTAGAGAAACTGCCAGCGTTGGCATAGATGAAATTGAAGTTATTCCCGATGTAGCAGTTAAGAAGGGACAAGTCACATATTGTTTCTCAGATGGCATAGGGAAGATATCTGAAGAATTGGCTTGCAAAGTGGCAACAAAGTTAGGCTGCAGCTCTGTTCCATCAGCATTTCAGATTCAATATGGAGGGTACGAAGGTGTTGTGGCTGTTGATCCGACATCATCGGTGAAGTTGTCATTGAGAGAGAGCATGTGTAAATACAAATCCCTTGACAAAAAACTCGATGTTTTGGCATGGAGTAAGTTTCAGCCTTGTTTTCTGAATCGCCAGATAATCACTCTACTGTCTTACCTTGGAGTGAAGGATCGAGTTTTTCAAATTAGGCAATGGGAGGCTATAGATCAATTGAATGCCATGTTAACAGATCCGTTGAGAGCACAAGAGGCACTGGAGATGATGTTCTCAGAAGACATCCCAAAAGTTTTGAAGGAAATGCTTATATGTGGTTACAAGCCAGATGCAGAACCTTTTCTTTCAATGATGCTTCAAGAATTCCATGCATCTATGTTGATGGCCTTGAGGTTTAGTACTCGGATTTTTGTTCCAAATGGGGGATTTATGATGGGATGCCTAGATGAAACTAGAACATTGGAATATGGTCAAGTATTTCTTCAAGTTTCTTGCATTAGTAGGCACCTCTGTAACCAGTCAACGCATATGTTTAGTGCCAGCAGTTCAAACCCAAATAACTACATTTTTGAAGGTGAGGTGGTTGTTGCAAAAACCCCTTGTCTACACCCAGGAGACGTGAGAGTCCTGAAAGCTGTTAATGTGCCAGCTCTACACCACCTGGTGGATTGTGTTGTTTTTCCACAAAAGGGAAAGAGATAAGTCTTTAAAATGCAATAGTTGGTAATTCTAAAGCATGGAATCCTATTAATCCTATTTGACTTTTATAATTTTTATATAGAGATCTAAAGTTCAAATTGTAATGTAAAATATGCAATTTTTGGACATACAAGATTCAGACTAAACTCTGTTTTAACTCAAAAGTCATATTCAGCATTATTTCTGTATACAATTACTAACATGATTTGAAAATAATTGTGTTCAGACCTCATCCAAATGAATCTTCGGGAAGTAATTTGGACGGAGATATGTACTTTGTCTCTTGGGACCGTGATCTTATTCCTCCTCTTCAAGTTGAGCCAATGGAATATGTTGCAGCATCGACCACGCAAGTTGATCATGATGTTACAATAAAGGTATCTAACCTCGCATTTCCATGTCCTTCTACACAAATTTGCTTCCATACCTAACATATAAAAGCCTTTAATTGTTGTCATGCAGGAAGTAGAGGAGTATTTCACTAACTATATGGTCAAAGACAACTTAGGAATCATCAGAATGGTCCACGCCGTTTTTGCGGACAGGGAGCCCCATAGGTTAATGAGCCATGAATGTATGGAGCTTGCGAAGCTACACTCAATCGCCATTGACTTCCCGAAAACTGGTATTGCAGCTGAAATACCTCCTCATCTATACATCAAAGAGTATCCCGATTTCATGGAAAAGCCAAATAAACGTACCTACCGATCTAGATCTGTTATCGGAAAGCTTTTCCGAGAAGTGAAAGCCATTGCACCCTGCACAAGTCCAGTGAAAGCCTTCACTTTGGAATCAGCAAAACTGCATTATGACCCTGACATGGAAGTAGACGGCTTTGAGGACTTCCTCAGTGATGCTTTCAAAAACAAAAGTGAGTATGATTACAAGTTGGGGAATTTGATGGATTATTACGGGATCGAAACTGAAGCTGAAATTCTCAGTGGCAATATTTGGAAAATTAAATATGCTGTAAAGTCGTTAAGAATGGAAGCCAGGACTTGGTTCAATGAGGGAAGTGATGCAGACAGTGCCGATAATGCAAAAGCAAAAGCAAAAGCATCAGCATGGTATCATGTCACATATCATTATACTTACTGGGGTCGTTACAATGAGGGAATGAATAGGGCTCATTTCCTTAGTTTTGCATGGTGCGTTTATGACCAACTTATGCAAATCAAGAGGGATAAATTAAGCATAAAGGCTTTAAATTTGTCATCGCCGGAGCATCAATTCAGTCGATGATTTCATTTCTCTCAACAACTTGTATGAATGTGACAGTTGTTTGATATGACTACCATATTACCTTTGCTTTGTACTGTTATTGGTATTTACTTGTAAATGCTCCAGGCAGATGTTTGGGGCTAGAGAATATGTTTTAGTTTCTGTTGTATTTGAATAGATTTCCAGTTTTGCATCTTTTTATGATTCTGCAATATATAACAATTGGTTTGGAATGTTGATATGCTGTCGACTAGGGCTGTGCATAATGGGTCGTAAGCCCGATTCGTCCGAATGAACCGACTTCACCAACCCATGAAAGACGGGTTCTCCATCGCCATTTGCCGTCGCCATTCTCCATCGCCATTCGTCGTCGCCGGTCGCAGAGGTGCGTTCTCTCTCTCTCTCTCTCTTCTTTGGAGGTGAGATTTACTGTTTGGGTCTATTGTGGGATGTTGTGGGATGAAGAGTTTATAATTGATGAAGATTTATAATCTTTGCACTTGTTTCTGTCGTCCCTTAACCCCATCTGATAATTAGATTTGCTTTTCACTTCCTGAGGTGATGTGATTTGTAATTGATGAAGATTTATATTCTTTGAGGTTAGAAACTTAGATGAACCGATGATTATCATCAATTATTGGGGGAAAACTGATATTTGGGAATGAAGATTATTTTGTTTTGTTGGGTTTTATGCAATCCTTGTTAATTTTTTGGGCGCGATTTTCTTATCCAAACTTTTAGTATTTTTTTTGTTTTGGTGGTGGTAGTTTTCTCTTGTTTCTTTCCATTTTTCAAGCCACCACTCCAAGATAATATATAGTTGGGATGAAACACTGGACAATGACCCACATTTTGTTTGTTATTCAGAAGCTGAAAAAACTCTAAGGCTATAAAAATAAAATTTATGTCTATTGTCCAGAACCTATCCTCTGTTTTCAGCCAAAAAAAAAAAAGAGTGGTTGATGGATTCTGGATTGACCATTTGTTAGTATTTAAATTGCATAAAAGATATAAAAATATAAAAGTTGAGTTTGGTTTTTAGATGCTAGTATGGATTCATTTATTGTGCATTGTAGGGAGTCAGTGTTAACTATCACTTTCTATTCAAGTTATGTCGATGGCATCATAACCAAAATTGAGAGTTTGAGTTTGGTTTCTCAAGTTCTTTTCACTCTTCATTTATTGTGCAGTCTTTTGTAATCCTGAATCTTCTTTCACTTTGTTTATGTTCAACAAAAAGATGAAATTAACCTCAACTTGACAAAGATTTTGCATTCTATTGTTCCTTAAATTGATTGGATTTGAAAAATGCAGTTGGGTACTCAATGCTGCTGCTACTTTTCCTTTCATTTCAGTTGAAAAGCCTTTTTTGATGGACCCAAACAATTCACTCCAATTTGATTGAAATGATGAAGAAATTGCTGATAACAAAACATCTCAAAAAAGGGATATAGATTGTAATAACATCTTACCAAATAAATCACATATTCTTTCCATTTCTGTTCATTAAATTTTGTTTCTTTCATACAACGAAAATCTGGGTGGAGAGAGAGATATCTCAGCCACCAAAGTTCTGCCCAATGGCAGAAACAAAACCATCTACAACACAATGCACACAACCAAACAAAATTAGGATCCCAAAATAGTCTTAAAATTCCAAGTGAAAAGTTTTTGTCTAACATAAAAAAGAGACTGATAGCTGCCAGGAAGAAGGGTTTTTGGGCAAGGTATCGCAAAGATTAAGCTCCTAAACAGGAAAGTGGTGAGAAACTCTCTCATTAATAGTTGTTACAACAACATTTTAGGAATTTTCTTCTTCAACGTAGTGTGTTAGCTTCGCTACTTAAAAAAAAAAAAAAAAAAAATTGTAGTATAGCTTGGCTAATACCATATAGTTTTTAGCTATTATTCCCTTGGAGGCTGTTAGCGCTGGAGCAATCACCGTATCCTACGTGCCAGAAGAAGCCAGCCACTTGGGAGGGTTTATAATTCGTTTTATGATCATATATATAGCCCTCCTGACCTTTTTTTTTAAGGAAAAATTTAACATTTAGGGTGCAGGGAGCTGCTGTGCTTGCTTGCTTAATTCTATGATGTTAACATATACTCCGTTTCGGGTGGGAGTTATCTTTATTACAATTGGGAAAGTAATTTTGTGTACTTTGTCGTGGTTCGGTTTAGTTCCATGTAGTTTGGTGAATTTTTCCACCCCATATCTTCTATTTCTGTAGTAAATCCATGTTGTAACTGTTGCACTTAAAAGACTGCGGTACAAATTAATAGGAAAATTGACTAAAATATCTCATGTTCTACAATTTTGTATATTAATAATTTATTTTTTACTCGATAGATATTGTAAAATAGCCATTTAATCGAAATGAAGACTCAACAATTTATTAGATATTTCAGCAATAATTCAATTATGTTTTCTTTGAATCAATTTTTTATCAATAAGTTTAAGAATAAATCAATTTTTTTTTTTTTTATCATTGTAATCAATCTTATGCGTTCATTTATATAATAGGATAAATTCGTTGAGTGTTTTTTTTTATGTTAGACAAAAACTTTTCACTTGGAGTTTTAAGACTATTTTGGGATCCTAATTTGGATTTGATTCCATCTTTTATGGCCTACATCACACGGCATTATTAAACAAAGAGGACACGTATTTGATTTTGAACTAACTTTAATATTAATAATAATAATAACAATAATAATAATAACGACGACGACAAAAATAACAATGTATAGGAAAATTAATATTTCTTCATTTTTACTCAATCTTGATTTCAACTATATTCATATCCTAATATCTTGATTTTTATATGTTATATTATATGTCAGCTCATATATGGATTGCTTTGAAAGTGACGCTTATACAAATTTAAGAGATAATGAGACTGCTACTCCTTTGGAACACCAATTACAAATGGCTTCAAATATTAACTTGTCTAGTGACACAAGTCTCACAATTCCTCCTCGTAAAAGGAAGGCAAATAAGGACCCCTCAGCAGTGTGGGACCATTTCACTAAGATAGATGGATGGCCTTTAAATGACCCAAAAGCGAAGTGTAATTATTGTCACAAGATTTACTCTTGTAATCCCAAAAGACATGGTGCATCAAGTATGCAACAGCATCTTGGTACTTGTAAGCAACATCCTCATAGAATCAGACTTACGGATCAACAAACTATGAGTCGTGAGGGGGCTCTTGAGGGAATTAGATATAGTGATGTCAATAACTCGGCAAATGTACATAAATTTGATTAAGAAAATATACGAATGACAATTGCTGAAATAATAATTTGTGATGAACTTCCATTTAGGATAGTAGAAGCTCAGGGATTTAGGAAAGTATGTAGATCACTTGAACCAAGATTCCAAGTGCCATCTCGAACTACTGCAGTGAGAGACTGCATTAAACTATTTAAAATGGAGAATGAGAAGTTAAGGAAAATATTTAAAACAGTTGGGCTGGTTAGTTTAACCATTGACACATGGATGTCGATTCAAAACTTAAATTATATGTGTCTTACTACACACTTTATCGACAATGAATGGAAACTACACAAAAGAATTCTAAACTTTTGCATGATCCCTAATCACAAAGGAGAAACTATTGGAAAGTATGTAGATTCATGTCTACAAAATTGGGGTATTGACAAGATTTTTACTGTTACAGTTGACAATACTTCCTCAAATGATGTTGTCATTGAGTATTTAAGGAAGTTCGTAGGAAGTCATTTGTTGGAAGGGAAGAACATCAGGTGTTGTGCCCATATTATGAACCTCATTGTGAATGATGGGCTAAAAGAATGTGATGATTCAATCACAAGGGTATGCAATGCGGTTAGGTATGTTAGATCATCTCCCGCAAGAATGGATAAATTCAAAAAAATATTGAGAAGGAGAAAATTGGTTGTACAAAATTGGTATGCCTTGATGTTTCCACAAGATGGAATTCGACTTATCTAATACTAGAAGTTGTAGAAACATTTAAAAAATCATTTTTGCGATTGGAGAAGGATGATGATTCTTTTTTTCGTTATTGTCATAGTGTGAACTTGAGCCCCCTAACTCTAGTGATTGGGAGAGAGTTAGAGTATTGATAAAGATTTTGAAGATTTTTTATGATGCTACTGTGAGACTTTCTGACTTTTTGTATGTCACGTCTAATGCATCTTTCCAGGAGCTTTGTGGCATCCAATCACATTTGTCGAAAATGTGTCAAAGTAATGATGTAGTGTTGAAATGCATGGCGGTGAATATGAAGATTAAGTATGACAAATATTGGGGATCGATCAAAAAGACTAACTTGATGATATTTATTGCCATTGTTCTTGATCCAAGATGCAAATTTAATCTTTTGCATTTTTGGTTCAAAAAAATATATGGTGGTAATTTAGTCGAAAAAATGATTGCAAAAGTCAAACAATTAATGATTGACATTTACGGAGAGTATAATGTTTTGTATGGGAGTTCAAGTGGAGTTTCCTATTATGAGCCTCCTTCCTCACTTGATTCTAGTATGATTGATTCTGATTCTCAACAGAGTTTTTGGGTTGAGTATGAGTAAGAAATTATTGAATCTAATTTGATGAACAAATCAGAGATCGATCAGTATTTGGAACATGGTTGTGAAGCACGAGCTCTAAATTTTGATATTTTAGATTGGTGGAAGATTAAAGAAGTAAAGTATCCTATTTTGGCAAGAGTTGCACGGGATGTAATGGCCATTCCTTTTTTTACCTTTTCTTCTGAGTTAGCCTTTAGTGCAGGGGGTCGAGTGCTTGACCCATTTCGTAATTCACTATCTCCAAGAATAGTCGAGACACTTGTTTGTACACAAAATTGGTTAAGGGATCCAATACCCATTGACCTTCGTGCCTCCTTGGATAATATTGAAAGCTTCGAGGCGGAATTGGGTAATAAACTTATTTCTTATTTACATATTTATTAAAAATTTTCATAATGTTTATTTTTATATCATTTAATAATCATCATGTATTTTTTTAGAGTTTGATCCAAAATCAAGCTTTACTTATGTTGATGAGGAATAACTCAAGGCTTATGGTCTACAACTTTGCATGAAGGTATGCTTCTCATTTGTTAGATAAACTAAACCACTGTGTGTTGACTTGAATTATGTGCTATTATTGATTTGATGTGACTTTTTCATAATGGCAGATATAGAGGAAGAGATGGGAAGCTACTATAATTTGCTCGTTGGATACTCCTTAGTCTTTTATCAGTTGATGTTTATATTTTCTAATTTAGATAGTTTTGTAATAGATGACTTTTGTACATTTTTTTTTATTAGTTTTTGTAGAAATTTAACCTATAGTTTTTGTAATAGATAATTTTTTTACATTTTTTTATTAGTTTTTGTAGAAATTTAATCTATATGTTAGCCATTAAATCAAACAGGATCTGAGATGGATAACGTCCATCCAAGGGTCTCGTTATTTGATGAAAGTTTTTTTTTTTAGTAAGTTTTGTTGAAGTGAGGTTGATATAAACTTAGTCTATAAAAATATGATGTTTCAATAGTTGGTGATACACAAAACTACTGTGGCGTGTAGTAGGAGGAAAAAAATAAAAAAAAAAACGGTTCGACCCGACCCGTACAGTGTCGGGTCGGGTCGGGTCGGGTCGGATTGGGTTGCGTGCAAACAGTATCGGGTCGGGTCAAACGGGTCAATACCCGGTTATATTCCATCGGGTTGCAGGCCTACTATCGACTAGCATTGTGAGAATATAACAATTTTTTTTTTTTAATATAACAATGGTTTTAATATATCTTTCCGGGATTTCACTATGCTCCTAAGATCTAAAGAAATTCATTCACTAAATTTCAGGCAGGCAGTTACATCACTCCTATTCTACAAAAATGATTAAATATTTTCAATCATTATGTTTATATCTATATTTACTAACTCATTTTCAATGTTTTCAATGTCTTTGATGTTTTAACTGTTTTCAATACCTAACTCTAAGACCTCCTCGGTGTGAGAGTGCATGTCTCTATATGAGGAGTCATTATCGTGAGTTTATATTCATAGGATGGGGACAGAGGATTCCCTAAACCATTCCGTGAAATGTTGTCACAAACATCACAAGGGAAGGAGTATGCCTCTTGGAGAGTGGGGTGGAGTCATATTTGGCCACATGACTTGATAGTCGGGATGTGTGATCTCCTGCTGTATCAAGTGGTGGTGTCTTCAAGTTGGTTGAGGATGGATTATACAGGTTTTCTACTTGCATTGAGGATGTATTATTACTCATCATAATATTACTAATGTTTTTTCTTTTTATGTATTTTGCATAAAGAAATGACAACTTTGGAAGTGGGTGATTCCTCACCATGCCTGTGTAAATACGTGTTAATTAACTGCTCCATCTAATCTTGTCCCGCCTGTTTGTGTTTCTTATCCTCACCTGGTTGGTTAAAAAAAATGAAATAAAACTAAAATGAGTTGAAAACTCAGTAAAAAACTCATCACAACGTAAACATAATAAACGTAGGATTTTTCATAAACTTTTTCATGTTGAAAATTTAAGTTATGATCATTCTACATTTGCTTATGATATGCATGACTTGTCTTGAATTATCTTACTTATCTAACTGGCCAACACACTAAACTTTATGTGCGAGGTTGTGCATAGGTCCCACATCCTTTGGCCATAAGGAGAACTACTAATAGTATTCTAGCATATTATAGTGGACCACGCTCAAGTTCGTGGCTTGCACATCCACCTATAAGAATCGCATTGGTACCATACATCTAAATGACCATCTGATTAATTGATCTTATCTTATCTTATCTTACACTTGAACATAAGAAAACTTATGTATCTTATGCAATGCGAAATGCATAACATAAATAATACGTACATAACTATAAAATGTTGAATTAAACGTGGTGCAGAATTTAACGTGATTGTGGATTATGATGAATGATATGCTTGCATAAATTATGACATATGTGGTACAAAAAAGAGGCTATCAAAAATTAAATTTAGTAATAATAATCTAACTATATTTATCCTAATTTATATTCAAGCTACTTATCTCGTATAGCTAATTTCAAAGTCTTGCCTCGAAGATTGTTACCTATACAAAGTGGATGGTGCTAGCGACCTGCCCAACATTTATTGTTGGACGTACTACTAGTTGAAAATTGTTCTATTTTTTTTTTATTTTCTTTTCAATATTTTTTTAACATTTTTAATCATTAAGATAAAATTAAAAAAATATATATATATATCTTCACTCTATCATAGTTACTAAAGTAAACAATAGAAAATTTCGTATAATAGGCTTAAACAATATAAGTGTTCAATAAAATTAATCTCTTATTATTTATTAATGTAATTCTTAGTGGAAAACTTTATATAATTTTATTTCCATAATTACTATCTGTATAATTTAAGTTTCTGAGTTAAAATCGTCTACTTAAAACCAGCTTCATAGAACTTCACTCATAAAGTAGGATAAAGAAACCGATTACAATCTGTCATAGTTACAACTTGTAAGGGCAATAACGTAATAATAGTACTTAAAAAGTCTACTACTAGTACTAGTCGTATTACAGTGCAGCTAAGAAATAGCATTTTATAATGGTCTGAATATGCTTAATCCAAAAAGCATAAAAGCAACTTTCACGTTAAAGGAAATTAGGGCGAATTTGTAATAAAGTTGAATCTTCGTGTGCTTTCTGAGAATCTGAAGAAGAAAAAAAAAAAAAAAAGTGCAATCCAAACTTTAACAAAGCATTACTGGTACGAAAGGAAAAGGGCGAGTGACGGGAAAGAACTTGACTTACTGACCGGTACAAAACAAGGGCATAAACGTAATATCATTCCAAAAACTTACTCTACTCTATGGTAATCAGCTTTACAGAACTAAATTTCCTTTAGACACGCAAATATTAGGCAAGCTAGCATGCCATGCTCATTAAAGTTTAATCTCCCTTTTCCCTATTGAGCTGGAATCACTCAGCAGGTCTTCTTCCCTTCCTTTCCCGTTCATCCTTAGATGCAGCACCTTACATCTTCCTTAGCACGTATTTTTCTTCAAGGATTTGCTTGGTCTATCGATGTAGACTACTTGTAGCCTAAGTAAGTTGGAGATTCCCCCTTTCTTTGTTTTTTATATGTGTTTGGATATTAAGATTAGTTTAAATATATTTATGAGAAGTTAAAAAAAGTTGTGGGTCTCACATATAAAAAAGTTTTAAGTTGAAATGAGTTTAGTGATTTGAAAGTTGGATGTTTGGATGTTTGGATGTTAGACTTAATTTAAAATTAGATTGAACTGAATTGATCTCAGTTCAGTTCAAGTTCCAAACTAGGCCTAATCTTTCAATAAATATTGGATAAGATAGGCTTATTATTTCATACCACCTGTTTACTACTCCATAATGTATTTGAAATTTTTATTATTTTCTTTTAAGTATTTTTTTAACATCCTTAATTATTAAGAAAAGAATTAAAAAAAATATATACAACTTCAAAGATTAAATGCACAGGAATACTAGACACAACTTGCCTCAACAAAAGTAATTGAGCATCAGAAGATAAAAGGCGTGATTGCCTTCCCCGCAATTTGCTTTTGATACGAGTCAATAAATCATCAAAATGAGTAACTTTTAAATGGAGCACCCAAATATCTCACAGGGAAACAACCTTCCAAAAAAGAAATCAAGTTCAGAAGGCGCCTTCTTCTAACGGAAGGAATGTAATTCGAAAAAAATAAAGAAGACTTTGCCTTACTCACTACCTGTCCTGACCAATCCTCATACAACTTGAAGATATCTCTGATATTTTTTAGCAAAGTGTGATCCTCGTTAGGAAGGACAATAACATCATCAGCATACAACAAATGCGAGATTAACGGAGTACATCTAGGATGAGAAAAAGGCACAATTTTTCGAGTCTCAAAATTACGCTTCAACAACCTCAAAAGTATCTATTTCACTAAAATAAAAAAATATAGCGATAATGGATCTTCTTGATGCAATCCACGACCACTAGGAAAAAAACCCTTCGCAGTGCCATTCATAACAATTGAAAACTAGGAAGTAGTAATACATTGACGAACTAATTCACAAAACTCTATGAGAAAAACCAAAGCATCGCATCACATGCAGGAGAAAATCCCAATCAATACTATCATACGCTTTTGCCATATCCACTTTAATAAAAACATTACCATCATGCACATTTTTATTTATCAAATGAATCATCTCTTCTGCCAACGCTATGTTCTCAAAAATATTTCTACTTGGTAAAAATAAACCTTGTTCTAGGGAGACAATTATACTCAGGATAGGAGACAATCTTCTCACTAGAATTTTAGAAAAAACCTTATAGATTACCGAGCACAAGCTTATAGGACGAAACTTGTCAAATCTAGAAAAATTTTCCACTTTTGGAATAAGAACAATATAGGAAGCCGAATAAAATCTAGGTAATGGACACCCGCCTAAAAACTCCCTTATTGCTGCCACCACATTGGTTTCCACAATATCCCAACATGAACGATAAAAACCTGATCCAAACCTATCTGGTCCCAGGCTACTATCAATGGGAATTGAGAACATAGCGTCTTTCCTATTTCGTAACATCAAAGTCCACTAGCAAAGACAAATCCGGAAGAACCCAATTCTGTCAGGCTTGAAGGAATTGACTACAAAACTCGACTCCACCCATATGGATTACATCAGGATTGTCCAGGATAGTACCATCCCTCATGCACATCACATTCACCGGCAGTTTCGACATGGAAGCAAATGACTTAAAAAAACTTAGTCGATGCCTCTCCTTTCTCCATCCAGTTTATCTTCATCTGCTATGATAATCTGGTTTCTTCCCTGTGATGCCACACCGCTAACTCCTCCCTCGATACTAGCAAATCTAGTTCAACCTCATCCGAGAACTGAAGTTATAGTTGTCCTTCCAGAGTTTCTATCCTTTTCTCCAAACTGACAATGTTCTCCTCTGTTCTACCAAACACCCGAGCATTCCAAACTTTGAGCACCAGCTTTAACTTATTTAATTTCCTAGCTAAACAAAAAAGACCCGGCGCCATTGATTGCTCTTGCCAAACTACTTGGACCACTTGCTGGAAATTCTCATGAGACACCCACATCTGTTGACACTTAAAGGAAGATGGACCTTACCGAGAATTAGAAGTCTTGAATACAAGAGACATAGGAGCATGGTCCGACGTTGTACGAGGCAAATAATTCAAGATAGCATCGGCAACTTCTCAGCTGCCACAGAATTCATCAAGCTTTGACCAACTTCTAGCCAATCCTCCCTGGCCGTTACACCATGTAACTTTGCTTCCAACCGATGCCATCTCTCGCAGACCACACAAGTCAATAAAATCATTAAAATCATCCATCGCCACTCGCAGACGAGGCCTACCACCACAAAGTTCATCCTCACTTGTGATAACATTAAAATCTCCTATGCCTAACCAAGGAGCATCTCTCGGTATATATCCTGCTACAATAGACCCCACAACTCCCTGCGTGCTTGGTACTAGCACTTCACATATATCACTAAAACAAAAACTTGCAAGTTCTCATATAAAATGAGTATTGTTATATGTTGAACGCCAACACTCACAATCAACACATTCAATCCATTCCCCCAAAGTAATAAAAATTTGCCACCCAAACTTTGGTTTGAAAAACAATCCTCAAATCTTAATGCATGTTTTGAACCTTCCATCGTAGATGCATTAGACAACGTCTCAACCAACGTAAGAAAATTAATTTTCATCTATCTTACTAATTTACAAAGCCTACTCCGTGAGGATCCTAGCCCAAGGATGTTCCAAAACAAAGGACGATACATCATAAATTCAGACGAGCGGGTTTGCTAGGAACCCGAGTAGAACTCCTAAATAATCTCGTGCATTGACCACTCCCCTTTCTGAGTTGCGAATCAAAATCCAACGAACAATCTTTATCTCTCCCCAAATGCTACCTGGCCTCCCCTTCAGGGTCCGACGAGCATGCACCCTATAAAGGATCCTCACTTAAAACCATATCAGACATTTCATCCTGATTATGCAAGTGCACCCCCTCAAAGCCATCCTTATTACTCTCAACAAAACCATCCAACACCTCCATTCCATTTTCCACATGACAGTTCAAATATGGCACTGTATTTGAACCAACCAGAGTTGATTCAATAAGAAAACAATCATCCGCAACCTTCCATTTCCCTCCATAACTCCCATATCCTCAACCAAAACCTCTACCTCTTCGAAGTCAACCCTAATAGCAGCAGTATCATCCACCGTTTTCTTCGAAAGAACTACCAGATTAGAATCGATGTCTGCATGCTGTACAATAGGTACCTCACCAATAGAATTACTTGGATTTATTCAATCTAGTTCCTCCTTTCTAGAATTAGACCGCACCTTAGGGTCCTTCGGAATTAAATTCTAATCATCTGCATCTTGCATGGCTTCTTCATTCCGAGGCTTAGGCATCCATACTTTCACGGGCTTTTCCCTTTCTTTCTTTTTCCTATCCAACTCTTTCCTTCCTCCATCCCTCTAATGGCAGGTCTTCAAATTATATCCTTGAGTATTAGATCTGCAACAATAGACCAGGAAATTTTCATACACAATCTCCACATACAAACCAAACTCCTTATGCTGAATGCCAATTCAGATCCCATGAATGGGATCCTTCGCCACATCCATCTCCACACAAACTCAAGTCCCATCAGTTCTCGTGGCAAACATAGTTGAATTATCCCGACATAAAAACCGACCTAAAGGGGCTTTAATATTCTTCAAAATGACTCATGACAGAAGTTCGGTGGCAACCCTGGAATAACCACCCAAACAGGCACCAATGACGGCTTTTTTTCTTCATTAAACTCTGGATGCCAATGAAACCCTTGATAAAACACTCCATCAATATCTGTGGCCTCTCTTGAAAGAGCCTTCAATAAATCCATCTCATTTGCAAACCGCATGAAAACATTATGAGGATGACACATAGCATAAACCATCGGCTGAGAAGCGAACCCCCAACGACTACATATACACGAATGAATAGCATCTAACGTTGGACGTTGTCTCATAAACTTCATCCCCATTGAGAACTTGAAAGGAATCACCGGTCTCTCAATATCATCCTTAGAAAAGATCACACAGACTTCCCTATCAATAGTTTTAGACATGTGAAGAGGAACATCAACCTTAGGAAGAGGTTGGGGGACTGAATAACCATATCAGCGAAGGACCACGAACGACCAGCCAACACGGTTGGGCCAGGAAAGCCCTCGGCAGCAGCCATCGTGGCAAAACCAACACACAAACCTAGAAAACCCTAGCAGAGCCAAAATAGGAAACCCCAGCTACCAAAAGAAGTACTGACACTCCTACACTTATGATTGTCGTGAAATGTGACAGATATTTATGATTGATATACATAGAAACATGGCATGACATAAAATAATTCAATTTAATAGGCATAAATAAAACATGAATATAATTGCATGAAGCTTACCACCTTTCATACATAAACATACTATAAGTAAGTTAGAAGATAACTTATAGAAATTCAAGTGTAAAAAATGTAGCGTAGGCTGAAACGAGAGGCGTTCTGGGGTTGAAATTTCTCACTTAACCATATAAAACATAATTTACTAACTTAGTGCTTAATTTACAAAATTACCCTTTAACTTTTGAGAAATTAAAAATTAACCCCTAAACTTTTAAAAATCACAAACGAGCCCCAAAACTTACCAAAATTTATATACCTCATGTCGATTTCATTCTAAGTCCATTTGTGGGCTTTGAATTTACAAAAACTCAAACATACTACAAGAACTCCACTAGGCTAGACCTAGCATATGCTAGAAACCATGTTTTGCTTGCTATTTGGCCCTTAAACACATCATCATGCCTAATCTGAATTTAACAACTCATAAATATCAATCCCTCATTCTAATTTCATGTCAAGACACCAAATCAAGCATTTTTTGAAATCATAATTTTTCCATTTCAAAGAATCATACAACACATTAAGATTAGTTTGAACCGAACCTAATCTTGGTGCCTTTGGCTGTTCTCTTACATTTTAATACCAATGACTCCAAAAGTTCACAAATCTTAATCTCTAACATGTTAACTACTCAATCCAAGTCGATAAAATGCATTACCAAGCAACAAAACTCAACTTAATCAACATGTAAAAATCGGCTTGCACAAAAAACATTAAACTCGAAACTTAAACAAGCATTGGCTTAAGCAAATATACTCTATCCTTTATTTGCATGCATAAAATCTTGAAACAACACATCCATATACCTTACAATCAAGTTTCAACTTTATCTAATCACGATATTTAGCATATCTTAGAAAATCACAACATCAAAACAACCATAAACCCGGGATCCTCTAAGCCATGCATAAAAACATACTCTTTGCATGTTTATCGAAATTCCAACAAAAACCTTAGTCATAAACCTTTAAAAATCCAACTTAATCCATAAATCAAGTATTTAAGAAAAATATTTTTAAAATAAATCAAAGCCATGGATTTGAGTTTCTAAGGCTAAAATGACAAACTAAACCAAACAAATCTCATGTTGAAGGGTTTGGTTCTAGCACTTAGATGATCATACAAATATATTTTATTAAAACTTCATATACTATAAATCATAACATGAACATGCATAAAAATCATAGCAATACTCTAAAGCACCGAAATTTATAAACATTTTCAACAAAACAACACAAACTTCCAAAGCATATCAACAAACTCTAAACCATGCACCATACCACCAATAACTCATCATCCAACCTTCAACTTCCAATAAAAATAACCAACAATTCCCAAAATATTCAAGACTCATAGCTTTATTTGGGATAGGAAGAGAACTTACAAACCTGGAAACAAAGAAGCAAAATCGCACCAAGCGTTTCTTTCCAAACTCTATCTTGGTTTCTCTCATGGAAAGATGAAGAAAATTTGCAAAGTGTGGCAAAATGAGAGGAGGTGACATGGGGCTATAAGGGTTGACTTGGAGTGGTTGAATTGTATGAAACTTGACATGAAGATGGATTGTGCAAGTGGAAAAAAACTTCAGGAATGGAGGGTTGGAACTGGGTTTCCAAGTGAGTGACTTTGAGATGAGTTTGCTTGCTTGTTTGACCTTAGATAAAGGACACTATTTGGGTCTGAAATCAAGGTACAAGTCATCCACAGAGGGTTAATTCAAGGGGGGAGAAAATGGTCTTAGAAGCTAAGGGGAACTAGAGGGTTTTAGCTAGAACAATTAAGTATAACCGAATGACATCCATTTAGGGTATAGAAGGTGTTTCGGTTAGGGTTTCAAGTCCATATGCAATTGTTTTGGTCAAATGAATGTACCATGGTATAAGGGATGGATGAGGGTGTAAGAGCTTGTACTTGAGTGGTTGGTTGCTTGTAGAAGTGGTTTAAACCAAGAGGGACACACTTAGTAAAAATTGAGTTGTATGATTAGGGTTTGGGAAGTTTTTGGGTTTCACCTTCCTCAAGGATTTGCGGCTTTGGTTTCCCTTCAACAATTTGGAGTTTCATTAGGGTTGAAATTCTGTTTGTTGGCTAGCCATTGAGGTACTTGATTGGGTAGAATTGTAAAATTTGTAAGAAGGTATGTTGACTTACTTGATTTTCACTTCATTCACTTTACACATTTATACTTCTCTTGACAAGTCTAAAGTGGGCTCTAAATGGAGGGTTGTGATGGTGCCACGTGTACAAAAAGATTTTCTAGTGATCCTAAGCTGATTTGGACATCCTTATGGCAATTTGTTGGTTGTTTGGACTAGGTGCCATGTGGCCTCCCTCACCCTACTATGCCTTCAAAAACCTCGAAACTTTTTCTTACACGATAAAATCCTAAATATTCATAAGAGTCTAATGATGCAATTATTCTAACCAAATTGTATGCCTAAGTGCCTCAAATAAATCAAAAAGGCATTTCATCCCTGTGGAAGATCATAATCCGATTACGCTAACGGACTGCAACCTAATCATAACATATTTCAGGATTTCAAGAGTTCAAGGCGTTTTTAAGGTCTAAAGAAATTTTTTCTATCGCATTTCTTTCGGGACGTTACAATAGGTATGCTACAAACCAATTTTGTCTCATCACTCTTTAATGTCTCTTTTATAACATATTTCTTCCATTTGCCACTATCTACATCGATAAACTCTTTGGCTTTTGAGTCTTCGTTTAGAATCTTTACTGGAATTGAATGTAGTAAGTTGAGGGACTTGGAATTTATTGATCTAGTTAAAGCTCTTAATTATGACAGTTAGAATTTATTTCACAGTCCTCTCCTCTCCTTTACCTGCTATGAAATAAATGCTAGTTAATAATTTAAATTACAAAATATATTAAGAGAATAAGATGAGATGACTTGATTTGTAACAAAGAATATGCTTAAGCTTTTATATATAAACTAGAATACGTGGAAAATCATTCAATTCTTAAAAATTACAAAGGATGGTGGTGTAGGACAGGACTTGGCCTAGAGAGGTAAGACTGAGGCCTAGACATTTTATGACATAGGGGTGAAAATCGACCATATCGGCTCCATTTTTGACAAAAACTGCCACCGACCAATGTAGGGGATTTTCATGGAAGAACCGATCGGACCGGCCAATAGGGAAGAGAAAAACTGGCCATATCGATTTTGGCGATTCTCGGTCGGTTCTCAATCCCCCTAGCGGTGAGGTTTGTCTGAGAGAGTAGAGAGAGAAAGTGTTGCAGTTTGAGAGAGAATGAGAGAAATCGAAGAAGATGATAGGAGGGGAAGAAGACAAGCTGAAACTCAAATGACGCCGTTTGGTTTAAAATCAAATGTCGTCATTTCACTTATATATTTTTTTTGTATACGTTAGGTCTAAAACAACGTGGTTTCACTTAAACTTAAGTGGAACAACTTCATTTTAACTAAGATATATATATATATATATATATATATATATAATATTTATTTAATCAGCCAATTCGGCGGTTTGAACCAGGTTCAAACTGGAACCGAATCGGTTCCGTTATCGATTTTAAGGAATTTTTACTGCCAGACCGGTTCCATGCTCTGGCAGTCGGTCTGCATTGGTGCCGGCCGGTTTCGTCTGTTGTTGTACAACCTTATTATGACATGCTCAATTTTATGATTTGAGTTTAATAAGCTATTTTTTTAAGCACATAAGATTTGATAGTTTTTAATAAGTGTTTCCGCATACATTCTTTTATATTTTAAGTATTTTAATGAATAATTATTTTGTTTATTTTATGAAATCTTTTGTATCTGACACTTTCACAAGAAGAACAATAATTTTTTTTTAAAGTCAAACTTTTAAAATTTTAATATGAAATTATTATTGATTTGTAATTGAATTAAATATAATTCAAATCTAAATTCAAATTCTCGGGTAGAAATTGGACATTAAATATTTGCCCAAAATTTGATGGTATCATGCGAGAGATTTACTTGAAAACTCGGGCAAAAATTTGGTAGGTTGTTTTCTGATAGAAAATATAAAAGAAATTCAAATGGAAAAAAGAGGAGTGAGAAAAAATTTAAGCTATAGTTTTATTATTTTTAAGTGTGATTGAATGCATTTTTTAGCTGCCACCATCTCTGGTGCCGGAGTGGCGGTAGCCAGCCTAGTTCGGCACCACCAACAATGGCGGAACCAAATATTTTTATGTGGGGCGACAACTTTTTTAGCATGTAATAATTATGTAAAATAAAAATAAATAAATCTGAAGTTTAATTCTATAGTAAATCATGCAATCATAATTATATATAAAAGTTACATCTCAGTAAAATCATCTTTAAAGAGAACTTTCATTTTGAATAAAAAAAATTATAACTTGCCATATATATGTAGAAATAAGATTTAAATTTTTTTGTGATTGTCTTTCATGCAATAATATTTATTCATTATCATTTTTGTAAAGACATTTTTAAAAATTTTGTTTCTTAATAGAAACTAACAAGTGATTTTTCATAAACTCATCTTTCATTCCAGTAAATAAGCTAGTTTATTTAGGTTTTATTTAAAATCTAGATATTTAGTGCCACATTCAGTATATAATGTTACAATTAAGATATCAAATAAATTTTTTCTTGTTTAATTAATGAAATCAAAAGGATTAAAGTTCTCAACCTTAAATAATTCTTCTAGTGTTTATTCCATTTTGGCTTTCACATTAAGAAGTTTAGAATAGTATAATAAAGAAGTTTGGAGTCCATATTAATAAATTATTTATTCTCATACATTTAATTTTAATTTTAAGCATTTTTTTAGAATTTACCCATCAAATTAAAAGAGTTGTTATGGGTAAGAAATTAATTTTGAAGGCACCCCAATATAGTAAATACATGATAGATAGGAATTAAAAAATTTGGGACCATATAAAAAAAGGGTGGTTCTAGCGGGCCGCCCACGCTAGGAAAAAATTGTATTTTTCTTAAATATTTTTAAAAGTATTTTTTTACCATCCTTAATCATCAAGTAAAAATAAAAAAAATATACAACTTCAGACTTCTTTAATCATTAAGTAAAAAACTAAAATTAAAAAAATTAAAATACTATAATAGTATATTTGAACAGTAACATTGAGGCCAGACTAAGGAGCATTTTTCATAAAAAGAAAAAAAAAGAAAAAAGAAAATAGACATTTCTGTGCATGTGAAATCCTCGTTTCCCAAGTTTTCACTTTTTCCCGACAAAACCCACAAAATAGATCATTTCCACGAGACTGCAGCCCACAAATGAATTTCATCGAGGTGGCGATCGAAAAAGGTAAATTTGTTATTATCATTTTTTTTTTTTTTTGCTTTTTTAAATATATTTTTTTAATATCTTTAAATATATATATTTTTAAAAAATTCGTGACGTCATTTAAAAATATTTTCTTAATGATTAAGTAAAAAAATAAAAAATCGGTGGATTAAGCATTATCCTTTCCATATGCCCCACCAACGCGATAAGTTTTAACTGCCAAAGAAGGCTTAGAAAGTCCGAGTGCCCAACTCTGTGTGTGTTTATATATATATATATATATATATATATATATATATAAAGGGTATGGGACGTGACATTAAACAACATTTGTCATTCGTGAACTTGGAAAACAAGTGTTATGAATCTATTAGATTCTGTTTAAAAATAATTTCACATTATCTATAGATAATATTTTAGACATCTTTATAAAGAATGAACAATTTTTTTTTTGTAGAATCGATTTTATGATATGAGTTAGGTTCATAAATTTTTTCTTTGTATGAGAGCCTGCCGCAGGACAAATGAGAGTCTACACTATTTATCTTGTGACAAGGATCATAAAAAATACTGACCTGCACTTGAGAGAGAGTGTTGAGGAATAATCTCACATTGCCAGTAGATAAGGTCTTAGGCATATTTATAAGGAATGAACAATTTTTTTTCATAGAGCCGATTTCATGAGATGAGTTAGACTTATAAATTTCTTCATACTAGTCAATGTTCTTTTTCTTAGAACGCAATCACATACTGCCACTTGTCACTTAGAGTGAGGTGGGCTCCTCAGCCCATGCCTACGTCAGCTCGAGTATTCTTCGGTTAGAAGTAGTTTGTTAACAGTACTCATCTTTTGGCGCCAGAGACTGCTCCCTCTTTGCTCTCATCCATATATAGTTTGCTCACGAGCCTTGGTTTTTTTCCACACCAGCAATTCTACACTCAGTGCTTTCCTCTCAGGTCAGGCTCTCTCTCTCTCCCTCTCTCTCTACATTTCACCCCCTTCAATTTCTATCAGCAACGCCTGTTCTTCCCCTCTCATAGATAATGTATAATTGAAGCCTTTTGTCAGCCTGATGGTTTTGAGTATATATATATATATATATTGCTGTGAAATCTGAATGTTGCTGGTTTCAGATTGGCTTGAATTGTCCTTTTGGTTTTGTATCTCATTGTCAACTGCATGTGCTCTAGTTTTCTTAGTTGACTCTGTTTGAATGAGTTATTTTCAGAAAATAAAGTGCAGAATTTGTGAGAATGGTTTTTAGGAGTTCCTTGAATTTTTTTATTTTCTTTAATGAAGCATTCTAAGTTCTATAGTCTGTTATTTATTGTCCATACTGAAACTGCAGTTAAAGCTTGGGACTCAAACTTTGATATTGTAGCAGAGCCAAGGATCTTTCTATACAGCATGGATAATATAGTGCTGCGATTTGGAAATCAGGTTTCGAGGGATAATTTTTCTGTGCTCTGGAAGCAGGAAGGTGTCTTTGGGAAATTTGATTCCAAGATGACAAGATTGTATTTCTTTTTTTCCCATCTTTCCGTAGAATACAAGTTTGAAATCTCCTATGAGAACATTGGGAAGATTGAGCTATATCGTCCACGAGGTCAAGCAACAAAGTTTCTTCTCATTCAGGTTAGCTGGTGAAAAATTTAATTCAAAAATACTTTTCATCAATTCTGTAGTTTTTTTTTTTTTTTCTTGCACCGTGTGTTCGAGAACAGCGTTTTGACTAATCTCAGGGGTGCACATTGTGTTAATTCTGGCATATAAAGCCAGTAATCTTGTCTCTCTCTTATATGCATAGGTTGCTATACTATTTCTTACCAAAAAATTAATTCAAAATAACATTTCATCAAGAGTAATACTAGATATAATCGCAAATCCCACACACTCACCCTAAAAAAAGTGGAGTCCTTCATTTTAAAGTAGATTTTTTCTTGTGAGTAACAGATTTGTCTACTTTTTTCAAAGGGCATGCATGAAAATTGAACACCCTAAGACAATACAAATAATTTTCCTTTCATCAATTACGTACTACGTAGTTCATATAGGCATACAAAGCTAATCATCTTGTCTCTCTTATATGCATAGGTTGCTATACTCTTTCTTATCAACACTCTCCGAGTTATTGATATCATCTATTTAATGAAAAATAAGTAACACCAATAAAAAGACCCTTTTCCGGCCATTTATAAAACTTTTGCGTTCCACATTTAAATATCAGTCAACATTTCAAAAACTCATCAGTAGGTCTAATGACAATCATATGCAAATTGAAAAAAACCAATATCAGTAGGTCTTTAGATGGAAGAAAATATTTGTTTCCACAATTCTATGATCTCATTCTAGTTACAAATTTCATGTCTACATATGTTCATACCTTGGAATTAATCATTTTTGTGTTGAAATTGCTACTTTTACCTTTTTCACTAAATGAGTTCTTGTTTATATTGCTAGTTATTTGGAGCTCCAAGGGTTTTTGAGAAAGATGTATCTGATGGTCAACGTGTTGAGTGGGTTCGTGGAGTTGATTTCACTCCATCCAGTTGTATTGGCCAATCTTATGCTCTATGTTTGGAGATTCCAAATAAGCTCCGACTTCCGGAATTGCACATTTATTTTGTCCATTATAAAGAAAATGAAGACCAACTTGAATTGATGGAAGGTTCTCCTTTCTCATGCAGTTCAGGTCTTGTGCCCATTGTGAATCCACCCACACGCTTTGACCTGCCATATAATATCTTATTTAAGATCAATTCCTTAATTCACCATGGGTGTGTTCCTGGGCCAACAATTGATGATGATTTTTATCGGTTGGTCGATCCTAAGAGTGAAAAAGTTGAGCACATAGAATTTGCCCTGGACAAACTTTCTCATCTAAAAGATTGCTGCTTTGAACCTGTGAAATGGCTCAAGGAGCAGTACGAAGGATATGCCACATGGACGCGACTTCCTAGAACTGCTGCTATTTCTTTGGATGATGGGCTCGTATATGTACACAGGGTTCAAATTACTCCATCTAAAGTGTACTTCTGTGGTCCAGAGGTGAATCTCTCCAACAGGGTCTTGCGCAATTATCCTGAAGATATTGATAATTTTCTGCGTGTTTCTTTTCTTGATGAGGATTTGGATAAACTTCGATCAATAGCTTTATCTTTACAAGCATCTTCTACAGATGAGGACAAGGGAACCAGAGTTTATGAGAGGGTAATATCCACCTTAAGAAATGGCATAGTTATTGGTGATAAGAAATTTGAGTTTCTCGCCCTTTCATCCGACTATGCACTCGATAATTCTATTTGGATGTTTGCTTCAAGACCTGGCTTGACTGCAGTAGATATCAGAGAGCGGATGGGTGATTTTCAAGATATCAGAAATGTGGCAAAATATTGTTCCAATATGCGTCAATCTTTTTGCTCTTCTAGAGAAACTGCCACTGTTGGCAGAGATGAAATTGAAGTTATTCCCGATATAGAAGTTGATAGGGGAGAAGTCACATATTGTTTCTCAGGTGGCATAGGGAAGGTATCTGAAGAATTGGCTTGCAAAGTGGCAACAAAGTTAGGCTGCAGTTTTATTCCATCAGCATTTCAGATTCAATATGGTGGGTACAAAGGTGTTGTGGCTGTTGATCCGACATCATTGGTGAAATTGTCATTGAGAAAGAGCATGTTCAGATACAAATCACTTGACACAAAACTCGATGTTTTGGCATGGAGTAAGTTTCAACCTTGTTTTCTGAATCGCGAGATAATCACTCTTTTGTCTAACCTTGGAGTGAAGGATCAAGCTTTTCAAAAAAGGCAAAGGGAGGCTATAGATCTACTGAATGCCATGTTAACAGATCCGTTGAGAGCACAAGAGGCACTGGAGATGATGTTCTCAGAAGGCATTACAAAAGTTTTGAAGGAAATGCTTTTATGTGATTACAAGCCAGATGCAGAACCATTTCTTTCAATGATGCTTCAAGCATTCCATGCATCTAAGTTGATGGACTTGAGGTTCAGAACTTGGATATTTGTTCCAAATGGAAGATATATGATGGGATGCCTAGATGAAACCAGAACATTGGAATATGGTCAAGTATTTCTACAAGTTTCTCGCTTTAGTAGACAGCTTTGTAACCAGTCATCCCATATGTTTATTACCAGCAGTTCAAACCCAAATAACGACGTCCTTGAAGGCGAGGTGGTTGTTGCTAGAAACCGTTCGCTACACCCAGGAGATGTGCGAGTCTTGAAAGCTGTTAATGTGCCAGCTCTACACCACATGGTGGATTGTGTTGTTTTTCCACAAAAGGGAAAGAGGTAAGTTTAAATACAATAGTTGCTTTCTTTTTCTTGTCTACTCACTTGCCTTGACCATACAATTTTCAAAAGTTATATTCAGCATTATTTATGTATACACTATTTACTAACATGATTTGAAATAATTGTGTTCAGACCTCATCCAAATGAATCTTCGGGAAGTAATTTGGACGGAGATATGTACTTTGTCTCTTGGGACCGTGATCTTATTCCTCCTCTTCAAGTTGAGCCAATGGAATATGTTGCAGCACCAAGCACGCAAGTTGATCATGATGTTACAATGAAGGTATCTAACCTCACATTTTCATGTCCTTCTACACATACTTTCTTCCATACCTAACATATAAAAATCCTCTAATTGTTGTAATGCAGGAAGAAGAGGAGTATTTCATTAACCATATGGTCAAAGACAATTTAGGAATCATCAGAATGGTCCACACCGTTTTTGCAGACAGGGATCCACATAGGGTAATGAGCCATGAATGTATGAAGCTTGCAAAGCTACACTCAATCGCCGTTGACTTCCCGGAAACTGGTATTGCAGCTGAAATACCTCCTCATCTATACATCAAAGTGTATCCCGATTTCATGGAAAAGCCTAATAAACCTACCTACAAATCGAGATCTGTTATCGGAAACCTTTTCCGAGAAGTGAAAGCCATTGCACCCCACACAAGTCCGGTGAAAGCCTTCACTTTGGAATCAGCAAAACTGCATTATGACCCTGACATGGAAGTAGACGGCTTTGAGGACTTCCTCAGTGATGCTTTCAGAAACAAAAGTGAGTATGATTACAAGTTGGGGAATTTGATGGATTATTACGGGATCGAAACTGAAGCTGAAATTCTCAGTGGCAATATTTGGAAAATGTCAAAACATTCTGTTTGGAAGAGGGATCTGGATGCATTTAAGTATGCTGTAGAGTTGTTAAGAATAGAAGCTAGGACTTGGTTCAACGAGGGAAGTGATGTAGATAGTGCTGATAATGCGAAAGCAAAAGCAAAAGCATCGGCATGGTATCATGTCACATATCATTATACTTACTGGGGTCGCTACAACGAGGGAATGAATAGGGCTCATTTCCTTAGTTTTGCATGGTGCGTTTATGACCAACTTATGCGAATCAAGAGGGATAAATTAAGCGTAAAGGCTTTAAATTTTTCATCATCGGAGCATCAATTCGGTCAATGATTTCATTTATCTCAACAACTTGTATGAATGTGATAGTTGTTTGATATGTCTAATATATTACCTTTGCTTTGTACTGTTATTGGTATTTACTTGTAAATGCTGCAGGCAGATGTTTGGGGCTAGAAAATATGTTTTAGTTTCTGTTGTATTTGAATAGATTTCCAGTTTTGTATCTTTTTATGATTCTGCAATATATAATAATTGGTTTGGAATGATGATATGGTGTCGACAAGCATTGTAAGAATATAATGATTGTTTTTTTTAATATATCCATGGGTTTAATATATCTTTCCGGGATTTCATGATGCTCTAAGGTTTACAGAAATTCATTCACTAAATTTTGGACGGGCTATTACATCACCCCCGTTCTACAACCATGAATAAATATTTCAATCATTATATTTATATCTATATTTACTAACTGATTTTCAATGTTTTCAATGTTTTATCTGTTTTTAATACCTAACTCTAAGACCCTATGTGGGAATCCTTTATCTCGATGTGAGAGTACATGTTTATGTGTGAGGAGTTGTTATCGTGAGCTTATATTCATGGGACGGGACAAAAGATTTTTCGAATTATTTTGATTGAGCTGAATTATTGCATATTTTATTCATCTATAATCAATATATTTTAATTATTTCATCACATTATTATTGATTTTAGATGGAAAAATAGTTTAGAGACATAAATCAAAGTTTATGACTTAAATTAGTTGATAATATAGTTTATGCTTAATTTTATAATATGTAATTTAATTTGGTAATATTTTATACAATACACTTTTAATATTTTATTTTTTTTAATTTTTCTAACTTTTACTTTTAGGCTAACTCAAAGAACAAGTAATAAAAAAAAGAAAACCATGCATGCAAGAAAAACACACGCCGGAAAGAAAGAGAAAGCTACACGGAAAGGGAAAGGTAAAAGGCACTTCACGCAAAAGACGAGAAATTAATGAAAAGAAAGAAAATTCGGTCAGGCATTCGGTCTGGCATTCGGGATGGGCAAAATTCACAACGTACGCACCCAGGCGGAAAGGAAATAAAAAGCAAGAAACACTCGCTCACGCGGGATCCAGTTGGCTGACCCTTTGTTTTAGAGAAAAACGGTATTTGCTTTTTCGGTTGAGACACAGCAGGAACCCAAGCTCGCAAAAGAAAGAAAGGAAGGATGGGCGAAAGCGGAGAACCAAGAAATAAAGAGGAGGAAGTGCGGCGCAACCCAGGAAGACACGGACTAGTGGCCAGCGACGCAAGACACGGAAGAAGAAAAAATATAAGAGAGAAAGGGGCCAGCGAGGACTCGGGAGTTCTATATATAGGGCTGACGAAGAGGGGGAAAAGGATCAGAGTTCGGAAGAAGTCATTTTTTCGGTTTCTTTGAGTTCCTCGAGGGAACAGTTTCTTTAGAGTTCATTTTATTTTACAGTTAGTCTGTCTTCTTCAAGCTTGTTTTGTAATATTTGGTTTTGTGCTTTGTTTTAGTCTTTTTATGGAGAATTTTTTCTGGAATTTCATGATTATTGTGATAAATATGATTGGCTAAATTTTCGTATACTACAATAAAAATGGACTTTTGTGACCATTTGTTAACTGCGAAAAGATTATCTGTGACCAATTTTAGCTATAAATAGTCATTTCGCTGGAATTAAATGACTACAAATAAGCAGTTTTTTTGTAGTGATACTAAGGTTAGAGGTGAAGTCTAATGAGTTAGATGTTGTTTTGAATAAAAAATAGAGTTTATATTATGAGTTTGATAGATTGAGTGTTGTTATTATTAGATATTTTGATTATCTATATATTTATCTTGATTCATTGTGATTTCTGAATATATTAGATGCTTGAAAAATTCCTATGATATTCAAATGGGATTGTGAATGTTTCTACTATCAATTTTTCAAACTTAATCTTTAGTGATTAGTTTTTTTGGGCTTAACTGTTAAATTTTTCAGTTAGACGGAATCATTATTCTAGTTTAATTGGACTAAATTGATTGGAAACAATATTTTAAATTATTAGACGGATATTCAAAACCTTAATCATTCTCCATATTTATTTGTTTTATCATTTCAGTTATATTCTATTACTGTAAAAATCTTCATGTTAGTAATCTCCTTTATTTGATTGCATGTTCCTTTTAATAATTTGTTCTCATTTTTTAAGTTTATTTTCGTTATCACATAAGTCAATCTCTGTGGATTTGACCTTGTTAGATACTACAACACCTATATACTTGCAGGTAAAATTGCTCTAAATTTTTGGTTCACTTTGAGTCAAAGTTTAAGATGCAACACATTCTGCGAAATGTTGCCACATACATTACAAGAGAAGGAGAATGTCTCTTGGAGAGTGGGGTGGAATCGTATTTGGCCACATGACTTGATAGTCGGGATGTGGGATCTCCCACCGTATCAAGTGGTGGTGTCTTTGAGTTGGTTGAGGATGGATTATATAGGTTTTCTACTTGCATTGAGGATGGATTATTACTCGTCATAATATTGCTAATGTGTTTTTTTTTTTTTAATGTATTTTGCATAAAGAAACGATAACTTTCCTAGAGGGTGATTCCTCACCATGCCTGTTTATAGACGTGTTAATTGAGAGAGTGATTTCTCACCATGTTAAAGGGATGCATGTAGCTATAAGAGTGAATGTGATCCACTACAAGGAATTTGCCTTCTTGCAAGGAGCGAGCTCACTGCAATTACTTTGGTTTTTGGCAGCAACTAAGTACCAGCTGCGATATTCATCCATCGCTAATCGACAGAAAGTAAAACGTTTGATCAGACCAATTACGGTGATAACTGCAAGGGGGCTGCAATTCCTGCAATGTTGCGGCCGATCTTTCCCGTAGCAAAATTAGATGAATAGGTAGGGTTGAGGGGCAATTATGGCTAGGACGTCGTCAGAAATTCATGAAATTTGTGGCGAAATTTCGGTCACCGCAAATGCAACCTTCGGCGAGTTTTCCCTTCACTGTGATTGCAAATTTTGTTGCCGCCCACATATCCCACAACAATATATCAATGCCGAATTGGGTTTGAAGGGCTATTATGGCGAATGTTGGTGTGCCGCAATTGCTGTAGATGTTGCCGCCGATCTTTCCTGCAGCAACCTATGGCGATATTTGGGCACCACAAAAGCCATCTCTTGCTACGTGTTTTGGGCATGCAGGAAATAAACCCCTTCCTTTATGGCCAGATCATATTGGTTACGCCGAAATTCGTAAGGATTGGTTGCGGGGAGGGGTGAATTGCGCATGAAAATCACTTTTTACAGCCTTTCAAATTCTGGCCAACAATTTCAACTCATGGGTATATGCTCTGAAAATATTTCCAGAATCGGCTTCAAACCAATGCAGCAAATCAATGGGTTTACCAGGTGGGTGTAGAAATCCAACTATGGATTTATTCCTAGTTTTTTCATACGGTGATAGCTACGTTATTATGGCTCTATTGAATCCAGGTAATTGATCCTCAATCTCAACCCATTTATGGTTGTCATAGAATACGAGGCAGAATATTGAAGTACTGTAAGAGATGCCCTGTACGTATGAATCAATTGAACAAAAACTAGTTGTAAACAAATTTCATGGGCCTCTGTTTGTGTGAATATACTTGAAGTTGGTGCAGATTTTTGTGCAAAATGATTTTTTGCATGTATGTATCAATGAATCGTATGCATCAATGAATAATCAAATTGCAATTTGCGCAAAATGATCATTTTGCACAAATTGCTTACCAATTATTCATTGATCATATTCCTCTCCATCTAATAATTACTCTGCCAAGCCTATTTTTGAGCACTTTTAATTATTTTTAGATTTAATATAGCAAATAGACATTCATGTATAAATAAAATTTGAATACGTCAAGCTTGAAAACAACCTTAAATAAAACACCATATATTTGACTTACATTTTCAGTACATTGCCATCCAGTTTTCATACAAGCTTGAATGAACATCACATTTACTTTCACATCATACATTATAGCAGGATAGATGTGCTAAATGTCAGGCAAAATCAAGCTTAAATTCCTAAATACATACTGCCACCAAACAAATAAAGATGTGCTACTCTTTTTGGAATACAATGTTAACATGGCTATACATTTTAACCTGGGAGTGAAGTATAGTTTTTGCATCCTGCATGCAGACTCATTGGTGCATCAAAAAATGACATCCATGTTTAACAACTTATGTCTACCTACAAGTTAGATAAATTCAAACTATTACAATCTATGTGCATGCCCTCTAAATAACCTTTCATATATTTAAATCTCCCTTCTCATGGAATCTAGCAAGCATGACAATGAAAATTAAAAGTCACTATATAAAGAAAGAATGTATAAATATTTGTTGTCTAAGTTTGAAGTAGCAGATTATTTATTGATCTAGCGATCGATATATATATATATATATATACTAACATACCCGCATGTTTTTCCTCAAAAAATTATTAGGAACAATATCTCTCATTGATCTGGACTAGCTAGTATGCATGGAGGCCCCAGATCTATGGAATCTATATATGATGCTTTTCAAATTATAATATTGGAATGAATCAAAAAGTTTGAATTAATTAGCTAGTTTTGTAACAGATAAATTTAACCTTCAGATTCATGATATATTACTTCCTAGCTAGCTCCTAATTAAAATTTGCAATTCTCGAATAGTTCACTTTACATGCATATTCAACAAACATCTCTACCTATACTTATAAAAAACAAAAAAACCAGTTTCCATTATATACTCTATTACAAACAAACTGAAAATAAACTTTCTTTGTACCTAGTATAGATCTCTCAAGTTCCAGGTTTTATATATCACCAACATATATCACCCAAACTCTCTTAACAATTGCTAAGAAGACCTGCAGTTAAACAAAATTTTGGAATTAAAGCATACTTACAAAGTTTCATCTGGGACGTAAACAAAATATTTCAGGGAGCTGTAGACCAACAAATATATGCCCATGACTCAGCTATGATGCCATTCAAGCAAGTATAAACATCTTCAAAAATCTACACCATTAAATTAAGTACCCAATACCATATCTAGGGGCTGTGTTGAGTCATCAGATGATGAGCTCTGCTCAACCCTTCGTGTCCACCTACAAGGTTGCTCTTGAGGAGTTGGACCAAGGCCATCCAAAAAAATGGATTGGAAATTGATTCTATATGCAACCTCTAAAAAATGGAACTGACATGTGAAAATACTTAGAGAATAGGGTGATCATCGTGGCTCTTTATGTGAAAAATTCATCTACAGACAGTTGCAACATTTCTACAGGCTTAAACTTTAATCATCAACATATAAAACTATAAGTACTCTGAAGTGAAATAAATGGGATAAAATTCCTGTTTGAGTATTACTAATTTACTTTCTACATTATCCACACAACCAAGGCCATCCAAAAGTATACTTTCTTTCTCTGTGATAAGTTCCATGCAGCATATATAAAATTTCGAATAAAAAATAATAAGTAAAAGCCATGTTGGTAGACCCAAGTGGAGAAAACTTTTTTCATGAAATCTGAGGTTTGTGGTTGTAGACTGGTTGAAATAAGCTCATCAAAACAAATTTTTAAACTGGGGTGAAATAAGCTCATTTTACATATTATTAAACCTCTGAAAATTCTCCCTTACAGATTTGTGAAATAAACAAGAGCATTTCAGAAAATCTCTAAACTGAGCTTACTTTACTAGATTGTATATCTATGTTTGTATAAATAAAATCTGAGAGTAATGAACAATAACATTCCACCTCAGCTGAGAAAATCTTACAAGAAAAGTTTAGCCTCACCCCAATCTAATATTACCAAATAAACTCATCAATTAGATTTTCATGAAACTAATAAGTAGTGGACTTTTTAATAAAAGACAAAGTCGAGCACGTAAAAAAATACTTACTACTAGGATCTCTTAGTGCTTAAAGGTGAGTCTCAAATGGCATCCACATGTGCTGTATCTTGAAAAGCTAAAATGGGTAAGCAGGTTTCTTTAAAGATAAAACAACTCTTTAACTTTTTGTAGACTGGTTTCGTGTTGTGGACTGATTTCGTCTTGGAGGGAAATCAGTTTTTGCTAACTTTTTGAAATCTGTTACTTGTATATATAAAAATCATATCACTATGTTACATTCTCTAGTGTTTAACATGACCTAGTTAGTAAGAAAATATTTTTAATTCATCTTCTTTAATCAATGACTGCCAATGATGCAATTGATCTTATCTAATTTCTTAAAACGACACACTATAATTTAATACCAAATAAATAGAAAATTACATTTGGACAAATGTAAGACTCATTTTTAAATTAGAACACTTATTGACTTAAGCTCCCATAAATTTATTAAGCTATTTATTCCATCCTCATCCTGCCATTAGATTCTCATACATTTTCATATGGGAATTAACGTGTGTGTATGCCACCTTTGTATAGGTATGAATAAAAAAGCGTACATACCAATTGAGATTCTATGACTTTCCATTTGTTCTCGCATAAAACCATCGATTAAAATTACGCAGTTGATTATTGGCCGGGTTCCATATTACATAATAAATGGGCATTTATATATTAAGGCTCTTGCTAATCTGGTCCATATGCATACAATTTCCACTTGCACATTTTTTCCATGACAATATATTAAAGCTCTTGCTCTCTCTGATTCAGGCATCCACTATCCCTCAAAGGAAGACTCGATAAATAGTGCCTCAAAGAATGATAACAGAAGGCAATAACAGAATTACTCGCCTGGAATATTATGGAAGAACCTGGAAGAATAGTAGTACACAACAGATTTGCTAAGTTGTATGGCTTGAATTCAATGAGAACTATTCTCTGTTGATCTTTGTATTAGTCTATAAATACTTGGAATCTGAATATATTTGTGGTAAGGAAAACTGAGTCAGTAAATACCACTATTATAATTCATCCCCAAGATCAACAATATATTATTTAGTATGAAATCTGATTTGACAGGAAGTATTTCATACACTTATACAAACCAATTACAAAGTTTTCATGGTATGGTCACCTGACCAGACTAGATGATATTCGGGCATTATAATATATATCACACACTTACAAAGTTCCAGACTGATCAACATCTAGATATTCAAACTTTTCCATTACAAATTTACAAGTGAAATGTCTTCTTCAATTATCTTCTCCATCTGGGAATGCTTATATACAATAAACTCGACAGCACTGTAGACTTCCGTTATCTTCCCACCATTTTCTGCTTATAGTGTATAAACTCAGTAGCACTGTGGGAAAAGAAACATGCAATGTGTGAGCAAATAAATAAAATGGAAAAGGTAATAAATAATCGCCACCCAAATAAATAATCAAACACACATATAATACATGGAGTAAAAATCATATATGTTTTGACATAAGCAGCATTGTATCTATCTCTCGCTTTAAATCTTAACATCCCAACAAAAATATAATGAAGGAGATGGGAGCCTCCTTTGGGAGGAGGGAAAACCAAATAATAAACCATTAACTCTATCACTCAACTAGCATTGCCAAACTTCAATATATATAATTGGAGGATGAAGTCGCAATATAGATGAAGATGTTCAAATATTGGACAAAGCCAACATATATAGAACAATTTCTGTGGGGACTACAGATTATATATTAGTCCATAAACTTTCTAACTAAAACCATTATATATAAGATACCTTATATCAACCCCAATGGTATATATTAACATAGAATATACATATATGGGTCCAGATATACACATACCACACCTACATACAACCATACATACATATATAAATATATATATATATATATATATATATCAAATACGAACTCCTCTATAGGAAAAACTAAAGAGATTTATTTATTTTGATAGATAAAGCATAATATGAGTAAGACATTGCTGTAAACATTCATCTAATTACTCTAAGCATATATATTCAAACTAAAGAGATTTATGGGTGGATACATTAGCTAAATATAGTTGTAAACATTCATCTAATTACTCTGTAAGACGAAAATATAAGAGTTGGATGGTTGTCTAATTAAACTGAAGAAATATCATGTAAAGGTTGGTAATTCCAGATATAGTGTGCATTGAGGAGATGAGTAAGGGAATGTTTAAATAACATTCTTGAACAACTATGAAACACTTTGCATGAAAGCAAGAATGAATGAGTGCTGGGGAGCATATCAGGAAGAGTAAGGGAATGTTTACAATCTGTGGGAAAGGGTGTTGGGGTGGTTGCATAAAAAAAATCTCGACCACCTAAAAGGTCTGAATGAAGTTAATAGCATCATATTAATCGACCATTCATCTAGTACTAAGGGGAGAGCCAATATTCTTTTGACTAAAGCTTCAAAACATATAAGCTTCTTATTTGTATTCGACCGTTAAAACATGCAATGCATTTGATTTCAACAATCAAGGATTCCAACATAATGGAATAGGTTTTTTAATAAAAATTAAAAGTCATTTACACAACAAAATTTCTTTGAGTGTAGTTAATATTAAAGGTATCGAACAAAAGGTTGATCAAAATCCATATTGGGTTGATCAACCTCATATTAACCAAAACCAGATAAAACCCACATACATGAACACTCAGATGTATATTCCCAAAACAACATTTGCCAAATCTCCCAAAACCCCCAAATTAATGATAAATCGGCATCTTTAAAGCACTTCAATTTGTAGATAAAGCAAATCAGCATAAAAAACCAGCAAACCAGCAAATCAACATAAAAAACTTCTTAATGTAGATAAAGCACTGCATATTGTAATAGATTCACAGCCAATTTAAACTAGTATCATTCGAATTTGTATGTACAAAAAAAGCTAGATTCACAACCATGTAAATGACTTTACCTTTAACTTGCGAATGAACACTAAGAGCTAGCTAAATACAGATATACCCAAAACAGAGAGATAGATACAGAGTGAGGGAGAGAAATACCATAAATATTGAAAGGATACTAGACCGGCTTGCTTAAATAGGGACTGAGTGGAGGAGGTTGCAGTCAAAACATAGCAACCACTTCACGTTGTGAGAACCATCTAGGAAATACGGAAGAGAGCATTGACTAAATTAACTATTGCTTGGTCACCCAAAACAACATTCGCCAAACCTCCCAAAACTCCAAATTGATTATAAATCAGCATCTAAAAACTTATCAAAACCCATCCTTCAGCATCAAAAAGTTTCTAATGTAGATAAAGCACTGCAATTTGTAACAGATTCACAATCAATTTAAACTAGTATCTGAATATTTAAGCCTCCAATGACTTTACCTTTCACTTGCAAATGAGCCCAAAAAAAAGCTAGTACAAATGCATATACCCAAAACAGAGAGAGATTCTCACAGAATGAAGGAAAGAAATACCACACAGATTTGCTGAAGAGGAGATAACTTGCAAAATAGGGACTGGGTGGAGAAGTCGTGTGCGATGGTGAGACACGATTGGGTAGCCTATAGAGAGAGAGGGATTGAGTGAAAGTTAGAAAGAGAGAGAGACAGACGATGAGTTGATTTTGAGAGGACGAGACTTACCTGCTAGGCGAGGAGGTGACAGCGTGCTGTAGGGAAGTCGATCTATCACAGAGAAGAATTGACTAAGGTGGAGATCGACGCAGCAGGAAACCTGGGTTTTCGATGAACTTGTTCAACGTGAAGGTTGGGATGGATTGATGGAAGGGGGTTTTGTTCTATTTTGATGGTGAAGGCATAGTGGCTAGGCATAGCTGGTTCATCGTAGGTGGTGGAGGCTCATGATGGCTGCAGCAAAATTGAGTGGAAGACAGAGAAACTATTTCGGCGAAAATGGGTTTCCATTGTTTTACGGAGAACCTTGTAGTTTGCACGCTTTTGAGTTAATGCGGTGATAAACATGTCGCCGCATTAAGAAATAACTTGCTATTTTGCATCTTACACGGTATTATTATTTGTGAGGAGACAAAATCGATGCAAAAAATATCATGTCGCTACAAAAAATATGTTTCTTGATGAATTTCACAGTCACCACTACAAAAAGGCGGCTACAGTAATTTATGGTCTGTTGTGGCCAAAAATCACTCACCCCTTTAGTTTTTGGCAACAAAAACTGCTTTTTCTTGTAGTGTGATTCCTTGTCATGCATATACGTGTTCGTCCAGTATTTTTATGAAAATGTTTCATAGCATTTTTGGTAGCATTATCTATTAGACATCTTGTCATAGCCGCCTAACCTACTTATGGTTTCGTTCTCGAGATCATAGACTTTGATGCAAGTCTAGACCCCTGCATGCAACACCCCCTTCCCTATGGTTAGGGATGTCACGTGTTTTCATAAAAATACAAATATGTATTTTTAGGGATATCATATTTTATAAAATAAACATTTATTTCATAAAATGAATTATTTAATAAAAACATGTATCCAAATAATATTAAATGAAACAAATTGAACAAAATTCATGTAATAAAAATAATTTATTCTAAGAAGTCTGGGAGTTAATTGATTGCTCTATCTAATCCTGACCCGTTTGCTCGTGTTCCTCATCCTCACCTGAGTAGTTAAAAAAATATGAAATAAAACTAAAATGAGTTGAAAACTCAGCAAGAAACTCATCACAACGTACACATAATAAACATAGGATTTTTCATAAACTTTTTCATGTTGAAAATTTTAAGTTATGATCATTCTACATATGCTTATGACATGCATGACTTGTCTTAAATTATCTTACTTATCTAACTTATCATATTTATCTTACTGACCAACACACTTAACCTTGTGTGTAAGGTTGTGCACCTGCCCCACATCCTGTGGCGACAAGGGGAACCGCTAATTGTATTCTAGCATACTATGGTGGACCACACTTAGGTCTGTGGCTTGCACATCTGCCCAGAAAAATCACATTGATACCATTCATCTAAATGAACATCTTATTAACTGATCTTATCTTATCTTACACTTGAATATAAGGCAGCTTACGTGTCTTATGCAACGTGAGATGCATAACATAATTAATACGTACATTACTATAAAATTCTGAATTAACCGTGGTGTGGAATTTAACATGATTGTGGATTATGATGAATGATATGTTTGCATAAATCATGACATACGTGGTACATAAAAAGTAGTTATCAATAATTGGCTTTAGTAATAATAATCTAACTGTGTTAATCCAAATTTATAATTGAGTTACTTACCTCGTATTGCTAATTCCAAAGTCTTGTCTCGAAAATTGTTACCTATACAATATGGACGGTTCTAGTGGGCCGCCCAACATTTACTGCTAGACGTACTGCTGGTTAAAGATTGTTCTATTATTTTCATTTCTTTTCAATTTTTTTTAACATCTTTAATCATTAAGAAAAAATTAAAAAATTAATATAACTTTATTAATAGTCACTTCCTTAATCACTAAATAAAAAATAAATAAAAAAATTAAAGTACTGGAGCAGTAACTTTGAGGAATGAGGAGTCTAAGTAGTATTTTCCATACATAGTATCATATGTCACTAACTTTTTAGAAAGACGTGTAATAATATTTTTATTTAATTAAATACCTACTAAGGGAGATAACATTAATAATTAATCATTTTTATCAAAAATTAATACATATTAATATTATTTAAATTCTAATGACATATCTACACTTTCAAATTATAACTTAGTTGGAAATCATATTAAAATTATTACAGTAAACAGTGGAAAATTTCGTATAATAGGCTTAAACAATTTTAAGTGTTCAATAAAATTAATCTCTTATTATTTATTTATGTAATTCATTGGAAAAATTTATAGAATTTTTATTCCATAATTACTATTTGTATAATTTAAGTTTCTAAGTTAAAATCGTCTACTTAAAACCACATTTATAGAACTTAACTCGTAAAAGTAAGTCCATAGTAAGATAAAGAAACCGATTACAATCAATTTTTCTCTCCCTTCTCTCTCTAGAAAAAAACTCTCTCTCTTCTCTCTAAACTCTCTCCACAGATCTAGCTAGAGAGGGTGGGAGCTTCGGCCCCCTTCCCCCTCCCTCCCTCTCTCCTTCCTCCCTCTTCCGCTATGTAGTGGTTCGTTTTGTTTTGTTTTGTTTTATTTTTTTGTGTGTTTTTTCAAGCCAAATAAGGGAGAATCGCAAATCTAGAAGCTTCCAGCGCCCACAGACCAGCATGCGCCCCTCCATGGTGTTGCCGAGTCGCTGATCTTCAAGGGCACCGAATATGGCGCCAAACGGAGCGACGAGTGGCCTGCACGCGCGTGTTGAAGTTCTCGGAGACGTTTGGCACGTGGCTCTCATGCGCCACCTGGAAGCCCTTTGCAGACGCCACACAAGGCGCTTTTGGAGCCTGTAAGTCCGGGACTTCCAAGATAGGCCTTCGATTTTCCTCCCAGAGTGGCGCGTGTGCTGCACGCGCCATAGCAGCCTCTTGGTGCACTGTTTTTTCAGTTTTGTGCAGTGTTCCCCATTGTAGTTTATTTCATGTCCTATCTTTACTTTTTAGAAAAATAAAAATTTAAAAATATAGTGCATTTGGACCTTAGTCCGAATGGAGTGGTGCCCCTCCACTTGGCGGTGCTTATGGTGGGGGGTTGGTGCTCCATACTCTGCTTAGTTGGAGTATGGGGTTTTGGTGACTCTGTCGTGGATAGAGTTGTGCATGACAGATCTCTTAGACTTGGGTCTTTAGAGATTTGCCGACTGGACTAGATCATATCAGTCACAGAAATGAACTGGAAAGCTATTAATTAATGTTTGTAATTGATTTTTTTTAAAGTCAAATTTGTTTGTCCTCTATTATGAATGGAATGTGGTCTGTTATTATAAATAAAATAAAAAAAAAAAACCGATTACAATCTATCATAGTTACAATTTTTAAAGGCAATAACATAATAATAGTACTTAAAAAGTCTACTACTAGTACTAGTATTATTAAAGTGAAGTTAAGAAATAACATTTTATTCTTTTTACAACATCAAATCCAGTGGGGTAGGAACAATGTGTGGAATACATTCCAACTCTGATCACTAGTGAGGTGCACATTTCTCTAATAAAAGAATTTGTCAACTCAGAAGTGCAAGAAGCAGTTCACAGCATGAGTGCTCTAAGCTCCCCAGGACCAGATGGATTCTCAGCTGATTTTTTTCAACAAGACTGGGATATTGTAGGTGAGAATATGTGTGAGGTAGTCACTAAAGCTCTTAACGCAAATAGTTGGGACAACTTTATCAATAAGATCTATATAGTGTTGATTCCAATGGTAAAGACTTCCAACTCAGTTTTAGAATTCAGGCTAGTTAGTTTGTGTAATGTTCTTTATAAATTTATTCCAACTTTGATCATTAGTGAGATGCACATTTCTCTAATAAAAAAATTTGTCACTTAAAAGTATAAGAAGCAGTTCACAGCATGAGTGCTCTTAGCTCCCCAGGAGCAGATGGATTCTTAGCTGATTTTTTTCAACAAAACTGGGATCTTGTAGGTGAGAATATGTGTGAGGTAGTCACTAAAGCTCTTAACACAAACAGTTGGGATAGCTCTATCAATAAGATCAATATAGTGTTGATTCCAACAGTAAAAAATCCCAACTCAGTTTCAGAATTTAGGCTAGTTAGTTTGTGTAATGTGCTTTATAAAGTCATTCCAACTCTGATCACTAGTGAGATGCACATTTCTTTGATAAAAGAATTTGTCAACTCAGAAGTACAAGAAGCAGTTCACAGCATGAGTGCTTTAAGCTCCCCATGACCAAATGGATTCTCAGTTAGTTTTTTTCAACAAAATTGGGATATTGTAGGTGAGAATATGTGTGAGGTAGTCACTAAAGCTCTTAACACAAATAGTTGGGACAACTCTATCAATAAGATCTATATAGTGTTGATTCTAAAGGTAAAAAATTCCAACTCAATTTTAGAATTCAGACCAACTAATTTGTGTAATGTGCTTTATAAAGTCATGGCTAAGGTTTTAGCCAACAGATTAAAATCAATATTGCTCTCAATCATATCCCCAAATCAGAGTGCCTTTGTGCAAGGAAGGCAAATAGCTAACAATGTCATAGTTGCATTTGAATCTTTACACTCAATGCACAACAAGATGAAAGGATCCAAGGGATATATGACACTAAAGATGGACATAAGCAAAACATAAAATAGATTAGAGTGGAATTTTCTTAAAAAGATCATGGTAAGGATGAACTTTAACAGGAAATGGATTGATATCATTCTGACCTATGTAAAAATAGTTTCCTACTCTTTGTTGATCAATGGTAATCCACAACCAATATTTTCACCAACAAGAGGTATTAGACAGGGTGATCCTTTATCACCATATCTATTTATTCTTTGTTTAGAGGCTCGTAGTCATATGCTTAACAAACCTGAGAAGGAAAAGATGATAACAAGTCTTCCACTAGCCAGAGGTAAATTGCATATAAGTCATCTATTTTTTGCAGATGATTGTATGCTTTTTTGCCAAGCTATTGACTTACAATGGACTAGGATGATGGAACTAATCGATGACTTTGAAATGGCATCAGGACAGAGATTGAATAAAGAGAATTCTGCCTTATTCTTTAGTAAGAACACACAAACTACCACAAGAGAAAGAATAACACAAAATATAGGTATCAGAGTTACTAGCTCATATGAAAATTATCTTGGACTTCCTTCTTTAATAGGTAGATCAAGAACAAAAGAATTCAAAAGAATCCTTGACAAGGTCAATAGCAAGATGAACAATTGGAAGGTAAAATCTCTATCATAGGCAGGAAGAAAAGTTTTATTAAAATCAGTTATATAGGTCATTCCCACCTCCTCGATGGGTGCCTTTAAAATTCCAAAAGGTTTGTTGATGCAATTAAACAAAATGATGAGAGGCTACTGGTGGGGGCAAGCAAATCAAGAAAGAAAGATTAATTGGTTGAATTGGTCTCAAATGGGGCAGTAGAGCAAATGAGGGTTAGGATTAAGAGAATTTGAAACTTTTAACACTGCTTTGCTTGAAAAGCAAGGGTGGAGGCTAGTAACCAATCCTAACTCTCTAACTGCAACAATTTTAAAGCTAAAGTACTTTCCAAAATTAGATTTCTTAAATGCCAAGTTGGGAAGCAGCCCCTCATACATCTAAAGAAGCAACTTTTCAGCAAGATCACTACTTCAAGAAGGGCTCATTTGGAGTATAGGCAATGGAAAGACAGTTAAAATATGGTCAGACCCATGGCTACCTCAACCTGTGTTATACAAGCCTCAAAGTGGAGACAGATTATTGGGGATTGATGCTAAAGTGGAAAGTCTCTTAATAGCTGACATAAAAGGTGGAATATGCCTTTAATCCAATCTATATTCAATAAGAAGGAAGCTAATCTCATTGTTCAAATCCCTATTAGCCAATGCAACCAACTAGACAAGATAATTTGGACAGGTAAAGCAGATGGCAATTTTACAGTTAGAAATGCCTACCATATACAATGGGAGAGTATGGAGAGAACAAGGGGCCAACAATCTAACATTACTAATCTCTTAGAAGAATGGACTAGAATTTGAAAGATTGACATCCCTCCTGCAGCAAAAAAATTCTTGTGGAGAGCTTGCAAGAACATACTGCCCACTAAACTGAATCTATGCAAGAGGAAAGTATTGGATGATCCTACCTGCCTTATGTGTTTAATGGAATCAGAAAGCATAGAACATATACTGTGGGAATGTATCTCAATGAATGATGTTCTCAGCTTATGCACCAGGAAAATATAGAAAAGTAAGAGCTCAATCAAGAGTCTCATAGAACTGATGCAACATATGTTCAAGAAACTGAATAAGGATGAAATGCAGGAGCTAACTTTAATATTCTGGACCTTATGGTGGAGAAGAAATCAACTAGTTTTCAAGAACATTAACATCGATCCGAATTTTGTAATCAAAAGAGTTAGACACTTGCAAGAAAAGATCTCATCAAAACAGACAAGAGAAGCTACTCAAATTTCACCTATTAACCAGAGAAGAATAATGTGGGAATGTCCACCTCAAGGTTTTTACAAAATCAACTGGGATGTGGCAGTTGATAGGAATGTTTGTAAAATAGGAATTGGTGCTACTATCAGAGATGAACATGGTAGTTTTTTGGCTACCTTGAGAGAGATACAAGACTCAATTCCATAACCTTTGCTAGTAGAGGTCTTAGCAACACATAGAACAACAAAATTTGGATTGAAACTTGGTATGTACAAAGTAATTTTAGAAGGAGATTCCCAAACAGTTTTCAAAGAGGTGCATCAGATGAAACAACAAGAGGGCTACTTTGGCACGATAATTTCATATCTAAAAGAAACATTGGCTCAATATGATGAGTGGAACATCTATCATAAATTGTAAGGGTAATTCAGTTGCTCATGAACTAGGAAAGACTGCATTACATGTAATTGATTATATACACTACAAGAAATTTTAGTTTTAGGGACGGAACAATTTAGGGATGAAATTTATGTAATACTTAAATTAGAATTAAAAAATAAGTAAATTTAAATTATAATTAATACTTTAAAAATAACAAACATAAGATTTATGTAATACTTAAATTAGAATTAATACTTAAAAGATAATGGGGTAAAAGCTATAAGGTATAATTAAAAAATAAGTAAATTTAAATTATAATTATTCCTTAAAAAATAAGAAACATATGAAGTAGAAAGTGGTTAAATAATTATTAATACTTATACTTATATAAATTATTGGTGATTTGGAAGGTGATTTGGAATGTGATAGTTGTAGGAGTTGGTTTGCTAGTGGCTTGCTTGACTAGTTAGGAGTTACATGGATTTCAAAGTTATTTTTATATGCAATTGAATCTTAGACCCATTTGAGAGTGTTGGCCAAAGAATGTTTGGGCACCACTCTTGAATTGTCTAAAGTGGACAGTTTGGGATTCTATTATCTATATGGCATATATAATTAGTTTAAACTCTTGTGTTAGTCAATTAAAATTTTGGGTCAGTGTTTCCTCACATTCTTCGGGTATGTCGTCCATAAGTTGTTTAACCCATGAATAAGGTTGACAACTTATCGTGACTAATATACTTGAAGAATTGTAGGGAAATGTTGTCTAAATTTTTACTAACATTAGAGTTTAAACTGAGTATATATGCAATATAGATGATAGTCTCTCGAATGGGATAAGACCAACTACCTTATCAAAATGGAAGCAATATCCGCTAAAAGACTTTTGTAAATGTTTATTCCATGAATTAGGTTTTTTTAATAGACAGACAACGAGTAATAGAAATGCAATGGAGAAGAGTTGGATGTTGTTGGGAGATAGACTTGGGCGAGACTAGAAAGAGTATGCATAAGGGGTGAAGTTTTTTTTATAGAGTTTGTTTGAATGAGTGTTGATAGTCGATGATTTATAAGATGCCCATACAAGAAGTACAAAAATCTTAGTTCTTATAATTTGGTGGTATTGGAGGATCATTTATTTGTAAATGGAATCAACCCTAGATACTTACCTTGGGTCCTACATGGCGAACCATTTCCTAAAGAAGTTAGATTTAGTAGTCAGCCCAATCAAATGGAGGAGGGTAATGACGTTGACATTGACGACATTAACGTGGATGTCCCTGATGACAGTGATGATAATGGAGAGGATATGACTGAGATGTTAGGCGATCTGGGTGCATGAATATTTAGGATGAGAGATGGAGAAGAAACATCTGCACAATCATTTGAGAGAAATGGAAACTTTGGAAGACTATGGGAGGATGCACAACGAGAGTTGTATAAGGGGTGCATCCGTCATAGTAAGTTGTCTTTCATGGTAAGGTTGCTTCATATTAAGTCTGTTTATCGTATTTCTGCCAAGGTCATCGACATGTTGCTAGAATTATTTAAAGAGGCTCTCCCTCAGGATAAAGTACTACCCCATAATTTTTATGAAGCGAAGCAATTGAAGCGAGGGTCAGCATTTGATTATAATATCATCTACGCTTGTAAAAATGATTGTGTTCTCTACTAGCAGCAATATTCAGAATTTGATTCATGTCTAGTATGTCATGGGTCAAGATGGACATCCGATAAGCGTAATGTACACCAAAAAGTGTTAAGATGTTTTCCGTTGATTCCTCGACTTCAAAGATTGTTTACGACCTGGTTGACTGCGAAAGATATGTCTTGGCATTACACAGAAAGAGTTTACAATGAAAATTTCCTCTCGCATCCTGCAGATTCCTTACAATGGAAGAAATTTGATGTTGAGTATACATGGTTTGCCAAAAAATCTTGCAATGTACGTCTTGGTTTAGCAACAGATGGTTTTAATCTATTTGGCAACATGAGCACTTCTCATAGTACTTGGCCTGTCATATTTATGCCCAATAACTTGCCACCTTGGAAGTGTATGAAAGATCCGTATTTTATGATGACTCTACTGATACTAGGGCCAAGGTCACCAGATAACGAATTAGATGTATATCTGCAACCACTGATTGTAGAGTTGAAAGAGTTGTAGGATCAGGGTGTCAGTACATATGATGTGGCCTCGTCGCGGTAGTTCAAGATGCATGTTACAGTGATGTAGACAATAAATGATTTTCTAGCATACGGAAACTTGTCTGGGTGGAGCACAAAAGGTAAACTTGCTTGTCCTGTTTGCAACAAGGATACATAGTCTCAGTGGTTGACAAATGGTAGGAAATTATGTTTCATGGGTCACCGTCGATATTTACTAGATGATCATAAATGGCATTCAAATTGAGTGATGTTTGATGGAATGGTTGAGCGCAGGTCATCACCACTAGAGTTATCTAGGAATAATATTATCGCGCAGTTGTGGTTGTTTTAAAAAATAGATTTAGATTATGTTTGGAGGGTGAGATGAGAATTTTGTGTTCTGTTTTAAAGTTTAAAATATTATTTTTTAATTTTAAGATTTAAAAAAATTGAATTGGAATTTGAAAAAGTTATATTGGGATTTGAAAAAGTTGAATTATTTATTATATTTTGTATAGAGATTTGAAAAAGTGTAAAGATGAGATGAGATGAAGATGAAAATTTTGAATAAAACATGTTTTCCAAACATAATCTTAGGAAAGATTCAAGAGTTCAAAAGAGAAAACGACAAGCAGCTGACCTGAATTGGACAAAAAAATAGTATTTTTTTTGAGTTGCCATATTGGTCTATATTGACACTGTGCCGCAATCTAGATGTTAGAATATATTGGGCACTCTGATGTCAATATAAGGGAAGACAAAAGATACAGCTAACTCTCGTAAAGATTTAAAGGAGTTGGGGATAAGACTGGAGTTGCATTTGAAAGGTAATGAGTTATCTATCTATATACTCATCGGATGGTATACTCTTTCAAATGATGAGAGAAAGAAATTTTATGATTGGTTCATGACAATCAAGTTAGCCGATGGCTATACTTCAAACATGTCAAGATGTGTTTGAACTCATGACTGGAAGATAACTGGTCTTAAAAGTCATAATTGTCATGTATTTCTACAGTGTCTATTGTCGGTTGGTATGCGTGGAAAGCTTACTCGAGATGTTCGTACTGTTTTTATAGAATTAGGGAGATTTTTTAGGGATATTTGTAGTAGAACATTGAAAGTTGATGTATTGGTAAAAATAGAAGCTGACATTGTAGTAATATTGTACACATTAGAGAGTTTGTACCCGTCTTCATTATTTGATGTAATGGTTCATTTGGTTGTGCACCTACCTCGTGAGGCTTTAGTCGCTAGCCTAATTTAGTATAGATGAATGTATCCTATTGAGCGATTTTTGAAAAAACTTAAGCAATCCATGGGAAATAAAGTTCATTTGGAAGGTTCGATTGTAGAGTCATACATTGATAATAAATGACATACTTTTTATTCAATGTATTTCCATGGGGTTGATACTAGATTTACGAGACCAGATCGAAATTATGAAGGTGGACAAATGGGAGTTTCATCGATATTTACTATATTTTCCCAGACCATACGTCTCATAGGCGCACAAGGGGGCTATAACCTATGTGGGCGAGAGTTTGAAAGAGTTCGATGGTATATCTTGAATAATTGTGTAGAGATTGACCACTACTTGAGGTTAGTGATGATCCTCTAAATCAATATTATTTTTAAGTTCATGTATAAGATTATAGTATAAGTTGATAAAATTAATAGTTCATGTGAACATGCGCAGCGAACATATACAACTACTTCCCACAAATGGTATAACTGATGTAGAAAAGACGCACGAAAGGAATTTGCCTCATGGTTTGAACATACGGTATTATTGTAAAACTCCATCTTATAATACGAACTACATACCACTAAACTCCACAGATTTCTATCTAAATTGATATAATTATTATAATATTTATTGATGTAGGTTGTATCGAAATATGGTGACAATTCATAAGAAATCTCACCAGAACTATATGCTCTAGCACGTGGTTCGTCCAGCGAGCCATCCAATACTCATCATGTTTAGTCCATAGATATAGATTTCACACAACTAACAGAGAACGATATAGGAAAACTCAAAATTGTGGGGTTGTTGTCGAAGAAAGCCATGGGGATGATAACATTGACTTCTACGGAATTGTAGAAAATATCATAGCGTTAAAATACATGGGGAGATATATGGTCTGGATGTTTAAATGCACTCTCAACCTAGGATTTGAGACATACGTGGGGAGAAAATATCTCGAACATGGTATGAGAACGATCATTTCGTTCTCGCTTGCCAAGCGAATCAAATTTTTTATTTAGATGATCCAGAGTATGGGAACCATGACGGGTAGTGGAGAAGTTTGCACCAAGAAATGTATATGATTACATTCCAAAGGTAGACGAACCACATGGAGAAGATGATAGTCCAGCAAATAAAGAAGCATATCAAGAAAACAAATCAGGCATCAATTTATTTGTTGATCTAAACCAATATGACATGGTCCCATTGAGTAGAGAAGATGTTCAACCCGAAGTAATTGAGGGTAAAATGTCGGAAGAAGATGAATCACCTAAAGTGTCTAGTGAAGATGAGGGTGACTGGTCTAACAAAACTGATAGTGAATGAATTTCAAATAGATATTTTTGTAAGTATCATTCTTATAAATATCTAAAACGTTTGTTCGACATATAATTTATTACAATTTCCAACAGATATGTCTCTCAAAGGCAAAGCAACACGTGCGCCATCCCCATCCATTATAGACTCCCCGTGTGGTTCACCTGCCATCGATAGTGGGCCAACATCACCAGACGCAGAACAAGGTATAGTATATCAAAATAAATACCAGATTTTATACTCGATGTAAGTAATATATATCTATGAAATAAAAATAATTTAATTCAAATATATGCTTTAATTACTGTATATATAGCTGTCGTAAGACAGCATCGAGGTTGAGGTACTATGAGGGGTGTCTGTATAGAGAAATTAAGGAAAGTGGGTAAAATTAAAGTTGATATTCCTGATGATTACATCGGTGGCTTTGGAGATTTGGCAACGTGGCTTGCTTCTTATGTTGGCTCACTTACTCATACACCTACATCCTCCTGGTCTAAAGTTCTCCAAGATGTGAAAGACCACATAAAAAATCATTAATCAGTAATAAGCTACATTCCAAGCAACTAAGTATATAACATGTTAATTTAAAGTTACTTTATATTTATACTAATTGTTTATAATTTTTGAAATGATGAGTTTGAGCTTTATTTTGGTCGGTGAGAGGATTGATTAACAGCTGAGGAACTGATGTCGAATGCGTTCTAGAGGTACAAAAGACAATGCCATGTACACTATAAGAAGTTCAATACTACAATAGAGGCACGCCAAAATCCATTCCAAGCAATGCCACCAAACGAATGGGAGAAGCTTTGTGATATGTTTGAAGATCCTACTTATCAGGTACTTTCACTGCTATCTTTTTTTAATAGTATATGATAGATGTATTAAACATATAGACATATTTTTTTTAGCAACAGAGTACTGTGAACAAAGCAAATAGATCAAATTTAATGATACACCATCATGTTGGTTCTCGATATTTTCATCGTTTGTCTAATAAAATGGTAAGTTATTCTAGTCCCCATTAAATATTAACATATAATACACTTTTTTTATTTAAGTTCTAATACAGATTGGTTCCTTTTGCAGAAAGAAGAAAGTCCTGCTAACTATGATCTGACCCAATTGAATGCTAAAGCACATAAAATTCGTGATGGTGTTTGGAGCAATCCCCAAGCAGAGGCAAATTATGTAAGTTTAAATTTCTTTAATGCCATTGTCTAATAATATTTGTTACTTATACTAACTTTAATGCTTTTGTTTTTGTAGGCCAAGATGATATCTCTTAAGGAAACTATTGCGGATCCACTTGATATATCATCTGTCAATGATGCTCAGATCTTTTTTCAAGTTTTTGATCACGTTCTGAATATTTGAGGGGCTTAGGACATTCCGTGAAATCATCCTCAACATCATCATCCTCTTCTTGAACCAGATCGAATGAAGACAAGACTAAAGAATTGAAGAAAGCAAAATTTGAGATAGAATGATTGAGGTCTAGGAAAAAAAGTTGTTGACCAATTAGATCAAGCAGCGGATCTTGATGCGAGATTAGAAGAGAACATGCAAAGGAGACTGGGGACAGAGGTACAAAAAGTTATGTTTGAACAGTTGCAGTCAATTATGTCCCAAAATTCTATGCCACCACGACAATCTTAAAATTTATTTTTTCTTTAATTGCCTTTCTATTATGATATTCCAAAACATTTGAACAATTGTGATGTTTGAATTACAATTTCTGTAATATTAGTATTCTTTTTTTAATTAAATTTTGTACACTATGATTAATACCGTTCGAATATCAATTACCTTTATTAAATCCATTCAAACAAAAACAAACCCATTCGAACACAAAATAATGCATTCGAACGACTAACATGAAATATAGTTCGTACGTCTGTTTGAATAGTAAAATATTTGTTCGAACAACATTAATTTCCAAAACTCTGTTTGAATGGAACGAATTTAAAAAATAAACAGTCAGTTTGAACGGACATAATTTATGTTCGAACACAAGTCATTTTATAAATTTATTGGTTCAAATGCATAAAATCCATTCGAACATTCCATCCGTTCGAAAATAATCAAATATGGTCATTTATTCAAATGAATATTTTTTACATTTGAACGGTATGTGTCGGTTTGAACCTATATTTATCTATTCGAACGTATTTTTGAGACGAAAAATTTTTAACTTAAAAAAAATACCCGTTTGAACAGGTTTGATTCCTAAAATTATTTTTAGAGATGAAATTCATTTTTTGTCTCTAAAAAACTTTTGACAAGATCTGTTAGAGACAAAAAATTTTCTTCTCCAAAACTATTTTGGGACGAAATTGAGGTTTTTTAAGACAAAATTTTGTTTCAAAAAACCAAATTTGTGATAGTTGAGTTGGAGGAAAATCCAAACTGTTTTCCATCCTTGTAATGATCATGTTATCAATGAATGAGGTTATTTCAAAAAAAAAGAAAAAAGAAATAGCATTTTATAATGGTTGCTTAACTCAAAAAGCATAAAAGCAACTTTCACGTGAAAGGAAATAAGGGCAAATTTGTAATAAATTTTAATCTTCGTGTGCTTTCTGAAGAGTCAAAGGCAATCCAAACTTCAACAAAGCATTACAGGCACGAAAGGAAAAGGGCGAGTGGCGGAAAAGAATTTAACTCACCGATCCTTACAAAACAAGGGCATAGATGTAATATCATTCCAAAAAGTTACTCTACTCTAAGGTAACAGCTTTACAGAACTTAAAAAAATTCCTTTCAACGTTGAAGACACGCAAATATTTGTGCACAAGGATGGGCTTAATACCTCATATCACTCATTTATTACTCATTTTATTTTATTTTTAATTTTTAATTTAATAATTAAGGAAGTGACTATTACTAAAATTATAGATATATTTTTAATTCTTTTCTTAATGATTAAGAATGTTAAAAAAATACTTAAAAGAAAATAATAAAAAATAAATAAAAATTTCAAATACATTATGATAGTTAGCATATCATTACCCAATATTCAGTTTAATTTTAAGTTTTTAACATCCAAATGCCCAACTCTCAAATCACTAAACTCATCTCAACTCAAAACCCATTTACATGTAAGACCAACAACTTTTTTCAACTTTCCATAAATATATTTAAATTTATCATAATATCCAAACACATTTAAACTCATCTTAGGTGAGCCCCATAAAACTCATTTCACCATCTCAACTCATTTCTTTTAAAAAAGAACTTAACTCATCTCAACTCAGCTCAACATCTAAATGGGGCCAGAGTACAAAGGGTCTGCAGTAGACTGCAATACATAACTTTATTGGGAAGGGTTTAACACTGTTTGTCCTCTAACATAAGTTTATGGTATTTAAAGAAAGAAAATATCAAATAAAAAACATAATAAAGGCATATGTGCTGGGCAACGAAGAGATCAGTGACAAAGAGCTCACCAAAAGAAGGAGAGTGCAATGGCACTTGGAGTCTAAGCTAAGACGAGGACGCCAACAACAACGACGATTCTGGAGTATAGTGGGAAGATGAACAATGTTGTTTGCTTTTGGAGTTCAACAGAGCAGAGGAAGAGAATAAAGATGTATGTGGCTCACTGAAAGAGAGGGATAGGCGATTGAGAACCATGGTGGCTAGCTGGTCTCAGTATGTTTACAGGAAACAGAGGTTGGGTTTCTCAGTTGTTGGTGGAGGTGTTTGCTGTGTGTTGAGGAGTTTGGCCACGGGAAAATATTTAGATGGGAAACCATCTTGGACGTGTTTAATTCAAAGTGTTTTTAGTGAATTTTGCAGGAGAAAGACGCGGTATGATCACTAAAAATGGAGGGATAACAAAAGAAGGTGATTTGAACTACGGTTTGGTAGAAACTAACATAAGGAGGTTTGAATAATGAGTTGAGTTAAGATGAGATGAGTTGAGATGAAAATTAAATAAAATATTGTTATAATATTATTTTCTAATATTATTATTATTTTGAGATTTGAAAAAGTTGAATTATTTATTATATTTTGTATGAAAATTTGAGAAAGTTGTAATGATTAAATGAGATGAGATGAAATAAAATTTTTTTGCATCCAAACCTAGCCATACTTAGAGGATTTGGAAATTTATCAGTGAGACTTTAGTGTTACATTAAACACTGCAAGTCTTAACTGATTATTTTACCACGTTTATTTATTAATAGTGAAATGATCAAATTAATACTAATTTGATTAAAATATTAAAATAATATTTAGTAATTAAATACCCAATATTATAAAATAAATAAAATAATAATAATAATAACTCAACGATTATATTTATTTCATATGTCCTAAATTATGATAGTGTGTTACACGGCTTGACGCAAGAGGAAAAAGAGTCAATCCCACTGGAGTTCTAACTACGTAGACTAGTACCTGCCCTAGTACTAGTATCTACCATAGCTACCTTGAGCCTTTTGTTAGGATGTATAGTATTAAGCTGGTGAATATTTGTAATCAGTTTGCCAGCTTATGGCGACTAAACTTATGTATTCTAGATTATGTCATATTTTGAGGTTTTAACGAAGGGCAAGAAGCCTTTTTTTCATAAAGTTTGACATTCTGGTACTTAAATATTAATGTTGTCACCACAACGTGTTCTACTTAAATTTGACTGCAATTACATAAGTTAAATATCTTACACATGGACTTCTCTTTGGAAAATCACACGCCTACTTCAAATCTCTCTTGGTTGTTGATCGATTGGCTAGGATCCTTGGCACCACGGATCCTCACCTAGATTTTCATGAGGAATGCAATGCCAAAGTTATGGAACTAATATGAGGGTAGAATTCGAAGCATCCTTGGATGGTGTGAAGTTGTTCTTGGAATTGCAACTTTAGATGGTGATGATTGTATCCAACTCAAGGATTATTGTAAATTGGTAGCATGGAAAGGGTGATGTTTATTGGGTATTAACAGACAATTGGGAGAGGATATGCCAGCTCGATTGAGACTCGGTTTTTTTTTTTTGCCATTTCTTTAGGGAGATTGATAAAGTTGCAAACCTCTTAGTAAAGGAGGTGGCTAAAGGCCGAAGTGGCGATTTCTGATCTACTGCCTCTAGAAAATATTTTGGTATTCTAATTGTTGACAGACTAGGTTTATTAGTATTGCATTGTTGATTTAGTTTGTTATCATGGCATTCCTTTGCCATAAGTGGGGGTTTATCAATAAAATTGGAGCTTTGTCCTCTTTACAAAAAAAATGTGCCTTGATTTTGTGTGGCCCCATATTTGTTTTTCTTTAACATTCAATTTACTCATAGGCGTGACGACCCAAAATTCCTTTTGAGATTTGACAAGCTTGAAGTAGGGGACATGCAACACAAAATTATATACCTCCGTTCGTGACAGTTAAAATGCAATGCATGCATCATGCTTCTAACAATATGCAATAGATAAATTTTTTTTGAACAATAAACGTTGTACTAGAATGCTAATTCCAAACCATAAATAATTTCCATCCATATTCACATAAACAAATGTCACATCATTCGCCCAACTACTCTGTAAACAAAATAGCATAGTATAGGAGACAGAACTCCATAGTTATCGACAACTGAAATCTAATCTAAATGCCAAGCTGCTCACGCAGCTCAGCTATCAACTCCAAAATAATATCCGAAAATAATAATATCCAAAAACTAGAGGATTGACTCCAAAAGCTCCCCAAGTTTCCTCCTTGGTTTATTCGGCATCATCTAGTTGGGGGTGCATTATTCCTCCATTCCCTGACACATTATCTACCATTTCGGGAGAATGAAAGTTGAGACTATCACAATGAGATTTTATAAATTCTCAGAAAGTATGCTCCTAAGCTACCAATAGTATAAATTAAGTATGCATGATAGTAAATGTGACATGTATCTTGATGCACATGGGCTTGCTTATAGAAAAACCTAACTTTAATGAGCATGGCATGCTAGCTTGCCTAAGATAAACTTATACACGATGTCTTGTCTCATGGGGTTACCATTATATCTTGCCTCATGAGGCACCATGATGTCTTGTTTCATGGGGTTACTTTGATGTAAACTTAACATTTCATGTTTGACTTAAAAAATATTTCATGATATGCTTGCATGCTTCATGAGATGATGGTCGTGACACGTGATGGATATTCATGATTGATATACATAGCAACATGACATGACATAAAATAATTCAATTTAATGGGCATAAATAAAACATGAATATAATTGCATGAAGCTTATTACCACCTTTCATACATAAACAAACTACAAGTAAGCTAGTAGCTAACTTATAGACATTTGAGTGTAACATAAATGTAGCGTAGGATGAAATGAGAGACATTCTGGGGTTAGACTTTCTCACTAAACCATATAAAACATAATTTATTAACTTAGAGCTTAATTTACAAAATTACCCCTTAATTTTTAAAAATTACAAATTAGCTCCGAAACTTATGAAAATCACAAACAGGCTCCAAAACTTACCAAAATTTACATACCTCATGCCAATTTCATTCTAAGTCCATTTGTGGGGTTAGAATTTACAAAAACTCAAACATACTACAAAAACTCCATTAGGCCAAACCTAACATAAGCTGGAATCATGTTTTGCTTGCTATTTGGCCCTTAAACACATCATCATGCCTAATTCGAATTTAATAACTCATAAATATTAAATCCCCAGTTCTAATATTGTGACGCCCCCAAATTTCGCTTGGGATCGGATGGATATTTGAAGCGTTGAGATATGCAACATAAGGTTATCTGCCCTGTTCATGACATATAAGATACAATGTTCCTAATATGCATCTAGCATTATGCAATATTCGCAGCGGATGTATTTTTTTTTTTAGCAATACTATGCACCAAACTGAAATATCCTAAATACTTAAAACACACTTCATACATAATGACATACGAAACAATTGAGATCACAACACTAGTCCAAAATAGCTGCGATCAAAAGAGTGTTGGAGATTGCACTCCACAAATACAAGTAGTAATCTGAGGTAACTATTGTACTATCATTTACATCGCACCATCGCTTAGTCGACCGTTTCCAGTTGGTCGATTCTTGGTTCTCCTTCATATCTAGTAACAAGATCTACCATTCAGGGAGAATAGTAGTTGGGACTACCCCTATGAGATTTGATTACAAATCTCATCAAGTTAACAAAAAACCTACATATAAGTTAATGATTCATGTATGGCAGTAAAAGTATGAATGCATAATCAAAATCATAAGTAATCATAGCATAACTTGACATACAACATAACATAATTGAAATAAGTTAAACTAAAGCGTGAACTGAACTTGACTTGTTTAAACTAAACTAGACTTAAACTGAGACTTGACTTGACAACAACTTGATCTGAAACTTGACTTAATGAACAATTAGAATAGTGAACAATCAAAATGATTACGCCCAACATATTCTGTTAAAGATACTTAGACAATCAGAATAATTTCATCATGAGTATTTTAAATGAGATATCCTAACAATCAGAATGATTACGCTAGGAGTATTTGCATAGCTGAACTTGAACTGAATTCTCTATATAACATGAACATGGACTGAAATTCTGACAATCAAAATGATTTTGCCAGTCATTTCGTTAGGAATAGTGAACAATCAGAATGATTATGCCCAACATATTCCGTTAGAGATACCCAGACAATTAGAATGATTCCATCATGAGTATTTTAAATGAGATACTCTAACAATTAGAATGATTACGCTAGAAATAGTTGCATAACTGAACTTAAACTGAATTCTGACAATTAAAATGATTTCGCTAGAAGTATCTCGCGTGAATTACAAATGGAGATACTCAGACAATCATAGTGATTACATCATGAGTATCCTAGACATAACTAACTTAAACGTAACTCAAAAGATATGAATTATTTAATATAGAAATATTTTGTAACATGACATAACATATAGCAGACAACAGACTTAACATGACATACTTGCAACAGTAAATACTACATGACATGACATACATGTAACGTATGGCATACTTAACTTAACATAACATACTTGCAATGTATAGCAATGTATAGCAATACGTAACAGAATATCTTATGTAATAGATGAATAATTTAGGACAGAATAAATTTTATGTAACAGATAAATATGTAATGACTTGACATGGCAAATATGATAACATACATACATACATACATACATTTTAGTTCCTTTACTTATCACTCATTCACATTAAACTGCTAGTAAGTTAAAAGTTAACTTACCTCGATCTTCGCATTTTCTAGACAAAACTCAAGTGTGATCACGAGAAACTGAAAATAGTGATTTATAAAGAGATAAGGTCACATGTCCACGAGTGACACCAGCTGACATTTATTCAGAAAATTCCTCACTTATGGCGGAGTAATACCATGACAACTTCCAGCCTTCACAGGATTTACAAATATTCAAAACATACCATCCCAAAAGGCAAAGACCGAAACAATTCAGAAAAAAGACCAAAACCCAAAAACAAAAGATCAACCATCACAAAATACCCAACAAGCCGTATCAACGTGAATCACCGTCAGACGTATGTAGAGTGCTATGCCAAACTCGTCTTGAATTGTGCCACACGATGATCCTCAATTTTCTCTAATAAATGGGATGCCCAACCGATCCATACGCACCACTCCTCTCAACCGAGGATGTAATATTTCTAGACCAATAAAGTCTATGATAACTCCATGAGACCCCTCTTTCTCCGGAGAAAGAAATCCGCTGCCATATTTGCTTCACGAAAAATATGTTTAAACCATGCATTGATCTCTATCGCTAACAATTTTATCTCCTCCCAAAAATCCCACAAAAACCATAGTCGACAAATCCCCGAAGCAATCCAGTTCATTATAACCATTGAATCCAACTTCACAATGACATCCCGCAGTCGTAAAAATTTGCATAACCGAAGTCCGGCAACGGTATTTGACACAATGCCGTAGGAGTGCGCAAAACCTGTTATTACTCTTCCAGTGGAATCGCGGATGATCCCACCACCCCCTGCCTCTCCCGGATTGTTGCAAGCCCTCGTCTACATTAAGTTTCATCTTCCCTGTCGATGACAAATGCCATTTAATGGCCATAGCCCTTTTGTTGTGGATAGGAACAAGGAATATGCAAGCTCTCCATCCCAGACCTCTCATTCTTCCTCATGAGCTGAAATTTTTTCAACTTGCAAGAAGCATCTGTAAGAAAACACTTTACATTTCTAATAACATCTTCTATTGTAGACACCTACCATCCATTCGAGATGCACATAGAGACTTCCATAGAGCCCAAGAAATAAAAATGGGAAGAGCTCCACGTATCCATCCTGTTTGAGAGGTTGCTGTGGCTTGCTGCCACCAAAATGATAGCATACCTTTCCAATTCCAGATGAATGGCAATGGAGGAAAGAGATCGGCGAGGGGCTGGGGGAGAACGAGGGGGTGCCGTCGAGGTGAAGTGGCGGTGGCGTGGTGCGGTCGCTCGCGACGGCCAGTGCTTACCGGTGTGGGTTCTGCTTGAGAAGGAAGAGTTCAGGAGGGAGGGAAAAGGGGGGGGGGGCGAAGGGCTGGAGGGAAAGGAGCCCGAGCGGGTATTTTAATTTTAGGTTTAGGCATTTGCGGCGTCTTGATATCGCCGCAACTATCTAAATCCTCGCCGGAAATATTAAAATTCATTAGCAGCAAAATTGGTATTGCTCCGAATACTCATTTGCGGCGACTAAAACTCACCGGGAAAAAAATGCACAAGTGAGTTCCATCGATAGTTCCAAACGTCGCGATGAAACAGAGGCGAAATTCAAAATTCATTGCAAATAATTTGTATTTGCAGCAAATATTTTTGCGACGATTTTAAAATCAAAGCCTTGTATGGGAATCCTCTACCGTACACACCTCTTCAATTCATACACACCTCTTGAATTCAAAGTGATGAAGCACAAACTCCTATAATGAACAGGATTCTACATTCTACATCAACAATCAATTATGTTGCATGCCGAACACCAAATATTTATCTCAAACATGAACACCAAAATTCCATTAGAAGCAGAAATAATAACTGTAATCTTACCATATATTGCAGAACAAGACCCTAGCTACAGATATGATCCCCACTCTTGTACAGTACCGCCACTATGGTGAGTTTGAAAAGTGTAGACTTCCACATATAGGGTATGAAAGTTCCCACATTATCTCATTGCATACAGTCAGTAGTACTGTGGGTTTTATGTCAAGTTCCACTTCTATTACCTTCCATAGCACAATCCACTATAATAGATTGCATTCCAAGTTGAGGGTTGAGCAACCAAATGGGATACCAAATTTCAGGAGTCAAAAACATTTTATACTCTCTCATTTGTATTATTGTTGTGTTTGCAATAATAGGAAGTGGAAGCCTCTGTGCCAAATGATTGTTCAAGCCACATATTTCTAATTTGAAGAAAAACAACATCCAACCTAATGTCATCCGATATCTCATATCAAGTTACATATAATATTAAGTCATCATTTATTCTAAAAATCTAAACTGATAAAAAGAGTTAGATTGAAGTATTTATATTTTTCTTAACAATATCTATTTATAATTTCACTTTTAGAAAACTTTTACAAAATCTCTAAATAGACTAAGCATTTCTCTATTCTAAACACGATGCAGCAGTACTCCATCGCAACTCATGCATTGCTAGTTTATAGTTTGTTAATAGTATGAGACTTTTTGGTCATATATGACATATCTTGCATGCATTTAGATTTTTTTTTTTTTTAATGTTGTTTGTTCATTTTTCTGATTTTAGAACCTATATTGGCTAGTTTTTCATGATTACAATTAAGTCTTTTTACTCCTCACACGGTTGCAACACTAATCTATGGCTACATTTAATTGAATATATTTTCAAGTACGATTTATTGTTTTACAGGAGATGACTGGAAACATATAAACATTAAAAAAGAAAAAGAAGCAGAAAGAGAGGAGATGAATACCATGTCAGTTCACACTACTTCTATGTGACAGCAAATGATCATGTGTTCTTAATTTCACATCTGGCTAGCTACCTGCATAATAATTGTAAACTCAAGTACATTTTACACTTCACACAATAGCTATGTAATCTTAGTTTAGAATCAAGATAAGGCCCATGAGTCACTTGGAAGTCTCAATAATAAGTTCATTTAAGGGAACACGGGTAAAACCAAAATTAACTTTACCTAGTATTTACACTTCAGTCAGTTATATACAAATGGCTAGATGAAAACTGATTTTGACAAGAAGTTTATTATGTATGTCTCAATTTTTCAGTACTCTATCACGTCACAAAATGATAAATGTAACTAAATTGAATTTACATAGGAAAGGGAAAGAAAAGGGGCTGATTAGAGGCTAGAAATTGGAATGCTAAGCTTGAAAGCAAACTTTTTCTTCACAAGTTGGACAACTAACAGCTTGTGCATTTTTATGTTATCAAATCTTCCCAATTAAGATGTCACAAATAAATGTAGTACATTGTGAGTAGCTCCCTATGGCTAACATCCAAATTATTGGCCTTGATCCCCTTCGATCCCCTCTCTAAAATAATTAACATTAAAAATTCATTGAACATGTCCCATCTAAGAAGTTTTAAGAACTAAGAAGTAGTACTCGAGAGCCTTTCTTCACAATATCATAAATATATCAGTGAGAAGTAAAACTATGGTTTTGGTAAAATCTTCAATTAGCATCTATATATTAATTTTTCTTTTGAGGTTAGAAGTAAAATAAAGTGGAAGGCATTGCCATAATAAACAAGTTAACTTTGTATAGTTCAAGAATATATAGCCAAAAGAAAAACAAAAGTTCAACAAAAAATAAAACCAAGTAAAGAGTAAATATAAGGTAAAAAAAAATAGAGATAAAAAGTGAAACTTAACCATCAGAAGTATGGATAATCAACTTCCTACAAATTCACATGCCTAAAGAGAATAAAAATGAAGTAGCCTCAAGTGGTGAACTGAAATTAATGCAACAAGTTTACATGACTAAAGTAGAGTTAAGCCAATAGCAGAGACCATTCTCACTACAGCCATTCAGCAGAAGCAATGGGAATACATCACTCCTTGATGTCTATGAATATTCGACATTTTTCTAATTAGCTGGTTTGGTACTATAAACACGTTTCGATTAGTTGATCATAATACAAGAAACTTAACCATCAAAAGTATGGATATTTACTAATGAGAAAATAAACACGAGGATATTTACTAATGAGCAAATACAAACACTGTCATAAAAAAGAAAAGCAGGATGTCATATTCTTGTCGTGCCTTGATGGGTGGGATTGTGTGTTTTTAACATTTTTCAGATTTTCATGTCCCCAATAGCATGCCATATTTGAAATCCATGCACATGTTTTATAAACACAGATATAAACAAACCCATAAACAAACTAGCGACCACACAGAGATAAACACAAAAACTAATCCAAACAAAACTAAAACAAGAAATCAAGCAAATATAACAGGAATGAAAAGAACCCATAAATGTGAAAACATAAGGCAATATCAGGGGTGGTCGTGGCTCAGGAGGAGCACGGTGGCGCTGGGCAGAGCTGGTGGCCGTGGGTTGCGAACAGAGCAAGGGAGAGAGGGAGGGCCTCGGGCTGCTGGGCTAGGCGTGGAGGAGAAGGAGCTCCAACGGAGAACTGGCGACAGCTGTTATATTTGCTTCTCTCTTCTTTTTTCTTTTTCACCATAAGATTGTATTGTACACATAAGTGTCTGTTAGCTAGTTTTATGAATCATGTATCGGACTCATGTATATCAGACTGGTTGACAAATGATTCTTATAAATGATGTTGACATTCAGATCGTTGATCGGTCTTCTTGACATACAGAGAATTTATAAGCCAACTGTTAAGACTTACTGCCATGATAAGGAAGGGCTTTATATCCCATTTCGCTCGGCTTGTTGAAATGAAGAGTCAGAGCTGTGCATGTTCTCTTAGTAGATTATAAATCCTCTTCAGGGATCATATGATGCTAGATCAACAAAACTAACCATGCCAGTAGCAAAGTTATGATTTTGCAGGATAAGACTGATGGCAAAGTTGGGGAAGATGCTCATGTTTAGGAGAAGGAGCATTAAACTTGAAACAGTTACTGCAAAAAGCTAGGCCTACAAAAAGATATGCTCATGTTCATCAGGTCTCTCTCTCTCTCTCTCTCTCTCTCTCATGCAAGTGTTGGCATACTATTGTGTGATTGGGTTGAATGGTGAAGTTGTTGGGTTGTTATTGTAAATATATGGAGAAGGAGCATTATACTTGAAGTTGGATTGAATTGAGTATGCGGTTGATGTAGATTAAAAAAATCCAGGAGTTAGAATGTGGTGTAGAAACTTAAGAGTCAAGAAGTGGAGCTTGTGTTCTATTGTATGTTGAGATTTAGTTGTGAAGGTTTAAGTGATATTTTGGATACTAAGTAAAGCATAGAAGTTCACTTCAAGGTGTTAAGCTATGAAAGGAATTGTAAAGAGTTGGTAAAATGTGATCTCATAGGGTCTTAATTTATGGTATTGAAGTTAACAATGGTGAAATAAAGGAGATAAATAGAGTTTCGACTAGAAGATGGTGAGGTCATGAGCTATAAATGAAGTTTGGCTTTTAGGTTCATAGTTTAGGTTTCAGATTTCCGTAAATGGCTATGTTTCAAGGATTGAATGATGACTTGTATAAGTAATATAATGGAATGTTTGGATGTGCATTATATTTTTAATTTATTTTGTTTGGTGCCATTTTTTTTTTTAAATTTTCTGAAGCATCATTTCCGGCGAGTTAAATTCGCCGGAAATATTTCTTTTAAATACAATTTTATTTGCGGCGACATAAAATCGCCGCAAATACTTATTTGCAGAGACAATTGCTCGCTGGAAAAGATAAAATCGATGCAATTATATTAATTTCGGTGAATCTAACCGCCGCAAAAATTTTATTTACGGCGATTTTTAAACACGCTGCAAATAATATTAAGATATTTGCGGTGATATTTTGTGTATTGACGACGATTTTTACATTTTGCTGGTTTAACTGTTAAGTGAATTAACAATTGAGACGAATGTGCGGCATAGCATAAATCGCTGCAAAAGGTTATTTGTAGTGATTTGAAGGGTTATTTGCGGCGATTTTGAGCGTCGCAAAAGGCCCTGTTTCTTGTAGTGTCTATAAGTCATTGCAGAGGTAAACACATATATCTATCTAGGTCAACATTTGTAATCTTAAACTCTTTTATGCAGTTAATATATTTTAAGAGGTTGTTATCCCAGCAGCTAGGAAGGAGCAAAAAATAAAATTCAACTATTTTACTTCAATTAAAGCAATTGCTCGATTTCCATTTTGATCCTCCAATTTATTGTTTGTTCTTCCTCTTTGCAATTTTCTGCTGTACTTTACCTGTTTGATGAAACATTGAATATTTAATATGCTAATTGTCCATAAAGTATTATAGGATTCCAATAAGAGGGTTAGAATAACGAGTTGGAAAATATTACAAATGCACATATCTTAATTATTTATGTAATCTATCACATTACGGAGTCATATATTCCAAGTGAATATCACTTCCTACAGTCACGCTTGTATGTACAAAATGCAAGCAATTGCTTATTCAATTTGCTCTTCACCCAGCTCCGAATAAGCAACAGTGACAGGTTTATCGATAGGAGTACCCAAGTTTAGGATCAAACTGTAGTGCTTGAGATCTTATTGATGTCTTATTTGTGCCCCGTGGGAGTAAATAGCTAATTAGGAAAGTTTCGAGCATCAAAGGTGCTAAACTACAAGTTTGATCCTAAAATTGCTTATTCAATTATGTAAATGGGCATGTTAAACCCAATCCCAACCTTGGGAATGGAAGACCAGGGTGTCACAAGTGTGCTGCCAATCAAGAACTAAGACCCCATCCCCAAGTCTGTGGTAACCAGACCCAAAAATGGTTTCTACAATTTGGAAAGATATAGGTAGAACATGTGTATTCTATTTGATAGGTGGAGTGAGGCTACAGCTTGACATTTGGAGAATATAAACTGAAAGTTCTCAAGATAGAATATATGTACTTTCTAAAGCTTCTTGGAATGCAATACTCACAACTTTATCGGCTAAATTAGTTGATACAAAAACGCAGATCACCGTTGCTCATTACAGTCAATTAGGCACATATTTCATACCTCGAGAGCAAAAAACCGGACAATTATTTTATCTACAAAAAGGAAAAGTTCTCTCTTATTATTTTATCTAAGTACAGGTCCAACATTGCATAGACAGCTGTTCAGGAACTACAACAATAGGCACAACATGCGTTAAATTTACATAATTGAGCAAGCATTGGGGTTGTCATCGCTTAATATCTGTGCAGGATATGCATAGTACTCCGACAAGTACTTGGATGTTGGCCAATATTCGCTTCGCTTGATATCAGTACTGATCTTCATATCATCCTCTCCCTTGCCTTCTTCCTCACCATCTTTCTTCTCTTCTTCTTTATCTTCCTTCTTTTCCTCTTCTTTCTTCTCTTCTTCTTTCTTTTCTTCATCCTTCACTATGGAAGCTTGCTTTTTGGTTCTCTTGTGCACATAGTCAACCAGCCTTGCTGGTTCCACTACTCCTTTAACTATTACTTAGTCATTGGCCAGGTCTGTTTCCACTGATTCAACACCTGCAATACACTCCAACATCTCACATTGCTGCAGATATACTTTTCATTTTTATTTTTTGTGGTTGCTCGATCGATGTCTGTAAAGAACTATTGGGAATGGTTGTGGTTATATATGGACACACACCATCAAGCATGCAGCAGCTTGATATAGAATTTAATTTTAAACTCTATTACAAGCTGTCGAATCGCGCCAAATTAGACAGTGAAATCTTCTAGCAACTTCGTACCTTTTATTTTTCGGATTTGCTTCTGTAAAACTTAAGCACAAGCTTCGCAATGCATTCGAACTTTTAGAACAACCGTAATAACAGCAGGAGGCTGGCAAAAGATCCAATTGTTCATCAGAAAGTACATATGATTTAAGAATCTCCATAATCCCAGAATCATAACAAAGAAAATAGAATTCCTCGGAAACATTGGATCCTTAAATATTTGTTTTCAATTATTGAAATGGATATAAACAAGGGACAACAAGTACTTGGGTTAGACAAACGAAAAGAAAAATGTTGGTCTATCTCTGATTTAGTTATGCTTATTTGGTAATTAAGGCAAGTGGGCTACTGCCTCAAGATCATCCCAACAGGACCAGCCATGCAGCAGCACTGAAGAACAGTGAAGACAGCAGTAAAAGCTACTACAAGATAGAAAATATTTGCTGCGCTGTAAATAAGGACATGCAAATTAAGTGTATGACCTTAAAATTTGTCACTAAACTAAGCTAAAGGCTGAAGGACGACCCCATTGTTGCAGTTGCAGTACAGCAACTTTTGCCCTCCCGTAAGCAGGCGGGCAGCCGTGGGGTCAAAGCTCGCGATAGCCTCACAATATATCACAGTGATGATCTTTGCCATGTAAAATGTGCCTACGCTATACGTACGTACGTACTCGGGTGGGTTAATTGCGGTTGGGACGTTACTTTCATGTCAGCATGAATACGGCAGCCATTGCTAACTGTCTCCTCTCCAGTCTGACCCTACTCATATAAGTTTGTGGGCATCAAAAGTAGCTAGATAAAATTGCAATGCAACTCATGATTTCTTCTTTCTTTTTCCTGTACGTGTAGGGATGTTTGTAGAGGTAACCTCTTAATTAAAGATGTATATTGGCAAAAGGTCTTACTAATTTGAGACCGTTAGGACGGGCAAGTTCTAAAGAACATCAAAAAGTACATGTGGGGAGAGAGGAGACGTACTTCCATGTGATAAAGGGTGAACAAGGGAGTTGAAGAGGGAGTGAGAGAAAAGTAGTAAAAGTAAAACCCTTCATACCCCACCAAACTTCATCCAACCAAAAATAATAAATAAATTTTTGTCAATTATTTTTTTAGTTATTTTATTCTTAAACTGATTTGTAAAGCATATTATTCACATTATTTAAAGGTAATCTTATATGTAAGATTTAAATTTTAAAATTTATATTTCGAATCAAATTATGTCATATAAACAATTTGTTAGTGTACTCTAAACATCGACTTAGAAATATTTCCAAAGCAAAAATTCTTCTCTCTCCTTTCCGTTAGAGGAAAGAGAGGTGAAGTGGGCAGTACTATTCCCCAGGGAGATTCTAACGGCCTGTGGCAGAGCAGGGCGCACGGTGGCAAAGGGTAGAGTACGGTGGGACAAAGGCAGTGGAGGGTTGTCCTATTGACAGTGCAAGGTGGCAAATAGCGTTGGAAGGTAGTCCTGACGTGAGCTATCAGAGAGTAGAGGAAGGTCCTGCTGGAGTGAACGTAGTAAGGTGCTGAGGAAGTAGAGGATGGAAACGATGGAAAACTTGGAGAAACAATGGGATAAGCTTAGGCTAACCGAGGAGGAAAAAATGAATGTAGAGCTTGAGGAAGAGTTACCTAAGGAAATAAAGAGCAAAGAAGAACGCAGCCTAGTTGGGAAATTATGGATGGAGAGGAAGATCAATGCGGGAGTGTTGGAATCAACGATGGCCAAAGTATGGAAAATCAGCAGAGCAGCGAGATTTCTGGAGGTAGAAAACAATGTGTTTGTCATTACATTTGCAAACCAAGCAGACAAACAACGAGTGTGGGGAGGGAAACCTTAGCTGTTTGATAACCAGCTGATGGTGCTTAAGGTGTTTGATGGATTCACACCTCCAAGAATGATATGCTTCGACCATGAAGAGCTATGGGTACACATGTACAATCTGCCCTTGGCTATCATGACCAAACAGAGAGGAGAAAAGCTGGGAAACACAGTGGGAAAGGTAAAGGATATAGATGTGAAGGGAGATGGAAGTGGATGGGGTAGCTCTCTAAGGGTTCTTATCGAGATGGACCTAACAAAGCCACTGGCGAGGGGGAGAACGATATCAGTTCAGGGGAACAGCTTGTGGATCCCATTCAGGTATGAAAAACTACCATTCTTCTGCTTTTCCTGTGGAAGAATCATACATGATGCTAAAGCTTGCAAAGAGAAAAAAGAACTGCAGGAGGAGAGTTATGCTAAGGAGGAGCAGTTTGGGGCTTGGCTGAGAGCTCCTTTTATGGCAAGAAGGAAGGACAGTTATGATTTTAGTGGAGGAAGAAGAAGAGGGGTTCTCAAGTTCTAATGGAAGAAAAAATGATGTGGGGAAAGAGAAGGGAATGATGCAGGTGGAGGTCAATGCCATAGTAGAAGTTGCAAAAAATGTGAGTGAAGGGGTGGAGGAATGTAGGGGTGAAAGTGATCTTAAGGGGTCAATGATGGGGTTATGGGGTCTGAAGAGATAGTGATGGAGACTTGGGGGTCTGAGGCAGGGTCAAAAAAAGAAAGGAGTGTGGGAGAGGTTGTAAAAAATACACAGGAAAATGAGGTGGATTCAATAGAGAAGGTGAGGGGGGAGGAGGAGGAAGTACTGAAGGTTATGTTTAAAAAAAGAAATTCCTGGAAAAGAAAGGCTCGGGCTGTGGGCAATGGGAGTGATAGCTTAAGTTATGTTGCAGTCTCTAAAAGGCCTTGTGAGGAAGATTTAGTTGCTATAAAGGGGGGAGTGGGAAAGAAGAAGCAAAAACGTGTCATAGGGGAAAAAGACTCACAAGAAAGATTGGAGGAGGCTGTTCAACAACCCCGCCAAGCATTATGAAAATATTAAGTTGGAATTGCTGAGGGCTTGGCAACCCTCGGACAGTTCAAGATCTCTGCTGCTTGGTGGAGGAAAAGTTGCCTAATATAGTGTTTGTGATGGAGACTAAAATGAGGAGTAGTAGACTGGAGGGAATAAGAAGAAGATTGAGAATGGCATGTTGTTTTGGTGTGGAATTAAATGGTAGAGGGGGTGGGCTAGCGCTGTTCTGGAAAGAGGAAGGAATGGTGGAACTTTTAAATTTTACACAAAGACATGTTAGTGCTTGGGTAAGGGAATATGAAGGGGGGGAAAAATGGCTCTTAACAGGTTTTTATGGGCATCCCGAGGCTAGTAAGAGGAAAGAAGTATGGGATTTGCTAACTACTCTTAAACCTGACAGTGAAAAGGGTTGGTGTGTAATTGGTGACTTTAATGAAATACTCACTAATGATGAAAAGGAAGGGGGAAGGCCTAGAAGAGATAGCTTGATGAACAACTTCAGAAATGTAATGGAGAATGGGGGGCTTTCTGATCTAGGGTGGAAAGGAGATAAATTTACATGGAGCAATAAGCATATGGATAATACTTTTACAAAGGAAAGATTGGATAGAGGGGTTGCTAACAAAATCTGGATTGAGAATCATAAGGAGATTAATGTGGAGATTTTAGTTGCTAGAAGCTCAGACCATAGACCTATTCTTCTGAGCTGCTCTCTAACAGATGAGACTAGAAATGTTGGTGTCAGAAACTTCAGGTATGAGGCATGGTGGGCGTCTGAACTTGAGTGTGATACAGTGGTAAGGGAGGGCTGGGAAAAAGCAGACTTTGGAAGAGGACCTGTTGAGAAATTAAAGAGGTCGATAGAGGGGTGTACAGGGGCTTTGAAAAGATGGAGTAGAAGCCTATGGAGAAATAAAGTGGAAAAGATCAATGAAAAATCTGAGGCCTTAAAATCTCTGCAGATGGATGAAGGGTGCCATAATATTTCAGAGATAAGGAAGATTCAAAAAGAGCTAGATGGTTTGCTTGAGCAGGAGGATATGAGGTGGAGACAGAGGGCTAAAAGGCATTGGTACAAGCATGGAGATAGAAACACTAAATATTTTCATGCTTGTGCCAATGAGAGAAGGAGGAAAAATAGGATTGTTCATGTCCATAATGAACAAGGTGTTAAGCTGTCCAGCAAAAAGGATATAGAAGAAGCCTTTTATGGGTATTTTGAGGAGCTGTTCTCATCCTCAGATCCATCTCAAGAGGCTATACAAGAGTGCCTTAGGGTTGTGCAGCCAAAAGTTACAGAAGATATGAATGCTAGATTATCAAAAGAGTTCTATAAAGATGAAGTAGAATTGGCTATCAAACAAATGGGTCCACTAAAGTCGCCTGGACCTGATGGTTTAGGGGCTTGCTTCTATCAAAATCACTGGGGTATTGTGGGTGACAGAGTTTGTGAAGCAGTTCTAAAGTTCTTAAATGGAGGCAGGATCGACAGGTTGTCAAACTACACATATTTAGCCCTTATTCCCAAGGTTAAAAGCCCAGATGTGGTTAGTGATTACAGACCTATCAGTTTGTGCAACGTGGGTTACAAGATTGCTTCTAAAGTATTGGCTAACAGACTTAAGAAGATATTGGCAGAGATTATTTCCCCAACACAAAGTGCTTTCATCTCAGGTAGGTTGATTGTGGATAATATTATGGTAGCCTATGAGACCCTCCATACTATGAAGACTAGACAAAAAGGTAAAGTTGGATCCATGGCAATCAAGCTGGATATGTCTAAGGCTTATGATAGGATTGAATGGTGCTTCTTGGAGGCAGTAATGAGACAGCTCGGGTTCTGTGAAAAGTGGATAAATCTTATCATGGAATGTGTCTCCACAGTGAGTTACTCAGTTTTAATTAATGGTAAGCCGAGGAGGAAAATAGTCCCAATGAGAGGTTTGAGACAAGGGGACCCAATCTCCCCTTATCTATTCTTGGTTTGTACTGAAGGATTGAGTTCTTTGCTCAATCATGCAGATGCAAGTGGCCTTACAAGAGGGGTGACTGTGGCAAGAGGAGGGACTAGGATAAATCATCTGCTTTTTGCAGTTGATTGTGTCCTTTTTGGTAGGGCAAAAGCTGAGGAATGGCAGAAAATTATGGGACTACTCAAGGTCTATGAGAGGGCCTCGGGTCAGTTGCTGAATAAAGGAAAAACTTCCATCTTTTTTAGCTCTAACACAAAGGCTGAGGACAGAACTTTAATACTGAAGGAAGGGGGTTCTGTGGCTTGCGGTTGTTATGAGAAATACCTTGGTTTACCCTCTATGGTTGGAATGTCCAAGTACAGCTCTTTTAAGGGGATAAAAGACAGGATATGGTAGAAGATAAATTGCTGGAAGAACAAGTACCTGTCACAGGCTGGGAGAGAAGTTTTAATCAAGGCAGTGTTGCAAGCAGTTCCAACCTACTCGATGAGTGTTTTTAAACTGCCTAAGAACCTGTGTAAAGAGATCAACAACATGTTATCTAGGTTCTGGTGGGGTAGTACAGAGGGAGAAAAAAAGATCCATTGGCAAAGCTGGGAAAACTTGGGGACTCAGAAGGCGAAATGAGGCATGGGATTTAGGGATATTGAAAGCTTCAACACAGCTTTGCTGGCCAAACAAGCATGGAGGTTCCTGCAATCTCCTAATTCCTTGGCAGCAATCATCTTTAGAGAGAAGTACTACAGAGGGAAAAACTTGCTGGATGCTAGTCTGGGTTACTATCCTTCTCTAATTTGGAGAGGCATTTGGGGTTCTTTGAACCTGCTTAAGGAGGGGTTGAGATGGAGAGTGGGAAATGGAGAAAGTATAAAAGTGTGGGGTCGCAAATGGATAAATTCTCCATCCTCTTTCAGGGTTCAATCTCCTGTTAATGTTCTTGACAGCAATGCAAGGGTCTGTGATCTTATGAATTCCGAAGGAACTGAGTGGAATGAGGATCTGGTGAAGGAAGTTTTCATGAAGGAGGAAGCTGAGTTGATCTGCAGCATCAGCTTGAGTAAACTTGGCTCGGAGGACAGAATGATCTGGTGGCCTTCCAATAAGGGACAGTTTACAGTGAGGAGTGCTTACTTTGTTGAGCAAGGCAGGAAAAAATCAATTGTAAGTGAAACCTCTAAAGAACGTGAGAAGGATAAGAAGTGGAAGAGTATATGGGGACTAAAGATACCAGGAGGTACCAAATCTTTCCTCTGGAAATTGGGGAATGACATTCTAGCTACTAAGAAGAATCTGTGGAAAAGAAAATTGGTGGCAGAGGCAACCTGTCCAGTATATGGTCAAGAAGAGGAGACATCAATGCATGTAGTATGGCAGTGTCCAGCAGCACGAGATGTGTGGGCTGCTTCTTTTAGATCAGCTCAGAAATGGTCTAGTGCAGAAGACAATTTTCTGTGGTTATGGGATAAATTCATAAACAGATTCTCAGTGGAGGAACTAGAACTTGCTGCAGTATTAATGCGTATGTTATGGTTAAGGAGAAATGCCTTTATCTTTAAAGACAAATTCAAGGATCCTGAGAGTGTGGTTAAAACAGCTAAGGCAATTATGGAAGACTTCCATGATGCTCAAGGAGATGAGAGGGATGGAGAGTTCATAGTGTCTTCAGAGGGAAGAATGGATGCTAGAGCTAAACTCGGTTGGAAAAAACCTGTCCAAGGATTCATTAAGGCTAACTGGGATGCTGCCTTCAATAAACACAGCCTGGGAATAGGCATTGTCCTGAGAGATGACAAAGGTGACATTTTGGCTTGTGCTCGCTATAAAAAGAATCCAGTCCAAGATCCTATGGCGGCTGAAACTGTGGCTCTATGGCATGCTGTGGAGCTATGCAATTCACTCGGGTTCAATAGAGTGATCTTAGAAGGAGATGCAGAATTGGTGGTCAAAGCAGCCCTGAGAGAAGGGGAGGATCTGTCATCTGTTGGTCATATCATAGAGGATATCAAGACTGTCTTGAAGACAAGAGGAGCATGGAAGGTGCAGCATGTCCGAAGAGAGGGTAATGAGGTGGCCCATCAGCTAGCAAAGAATTCTTTTAAGTGTGAACACGAGAAGATATGGTTAGAAGAATACCCAGAATTTATAGCTTTACAAGTTCTTAAAGATACAAATTGTACTGATACACTTTCTGATTAATGAAATATATGAGGTTTGTTTCAAAAAAAAAAAAAAAAAGAAATATTTTTTTTTTTTAAACTCTGGCAGAGGTTTGCAAAGAATTTCCATACCTTTTGCACATTCCTCTCCTCACATAAAATATGATTCATTCTTTCTGCTTGAGGCATTACACAGCAATGACATTTAGAAGCCAATGGTACACCCAGACGTTGAATGGAATCATCTATCGGCATAATTCCATGCTTGGCTCTCCAGTAGAAAAATGATATTTTCTTGGGTATTTCAGCCAGCCACAGCCACTTTTTCCATTCACAAACACTTCCACGCTCCCTTGATATCTCCCAGGCAGATTTGGTAGTGAAATTTCCATCCAACGTGTGCTTCCATATCAGTACATCCCTCCCCTGCCGAAACCTCACACCAGAATCATCAATCCTCTACATTACTTAAGGTGTGACCAGGTTCTGTAACTACTCAATAATTAGCCCCCTATCATCGATCACTTCAGCAACACTCAAATTGCAACTTCCTACCATCGGACAAAAATTTTTTAAAGGTCCACACCCCACCCAATTATCCATCCAAAAATTTAATTGTCCACTCCTAACCAACCATTGAGAATTCATCATCACCTTGGGCATCAATGCTATAATTCCCTTCCAGAACGTGGACCCTTTATTTTCCTAAATTACATTATAAATATGGTCCCTCCCAAGTTACTTTTTCTTGAAAAAATCAGCCCACATAGAATCCCCCTATAACAACTTCCAACCAAATTTCATTAACAAAGAATTTTGTACCTCCATGAGATCTCTAATACCAAGGCCTTCCTCCTCCACTGGCTTGCAAACATTCCTCCATGAAATCCATTTTTGTTTTCTGGTCTCCATTGAGGATCTCCAAAGGAAATCAGAATTTTTTTTTAAGAGATGCAAACACTGCTTTCGATACCTTCAAAATAGATAGCATGTGTATAGGCATGCTATTCAACACATGTTTTAGAAGAATGATCTTCCCCCTAGAGGATAAAAGTTTGCTCTTCCACCTGGCTAACTTTTTCTGAATTTTTGTCAACAAAAAATCAAATAAACTAATTTTCATCCGCCCCACATACAATGGTATTCCCAAGTATAGACAAGGCCATGCTCCCTCTTCGAAACCAAAAATCAGCTTAATACTATTTCTCCTATTTGTAGAGATGGAAGAGGAGAAATAAATAGTAGATTTACTTAGGCTAATCAGTTGTCCAGATATATCTTCATACCTATGCAGCAATGACATGAGATTCTGGATGGACACCTCTCCACCATTCGCAAAAATCAAGATATGATCTACGTACAACAAGTGCGAAATAAAAGTACCCCCACTCGGATGATACGGTTTAATACGACGCGCACTAAATTGTTGATGTAACATACGAGAGAGTAGCTCCTACGACAAAATAAATAGGTGAGGCGATAAAGGGTCATCTTGCCGTAGTCCACACGAAGCCTTAAAAAAACCTTTTGTGCACCCATTCAACATCACTGAATAATATGGAGAAGCAATTGCATTGTAAACTAAATTCCTCCAATTTTCAGAGAAACCCAATCTACGTAAAACTTCCATAAGGAACCTCAAATTCACTCGATCATATGCCTTAGCCATATCAATCTTCATCATCACATTACCGCCTCGCACCTTCTAATTTATTCCCTAGGACAATTCCTGCGCTAAAGCCATATTATCAAAAATATTTCGACCTAGGATAAATGATGCTTGCTCTTTGGATATAATTCAAGTATAGGAGCTAATCTCACAACCATAATTTTTGTCATTATTTTATACCCCATCGAGCAAAGACTAATGGGTCGGAATTGTCCAAATCCCACTGGTTCCTCCACCTTAGGAATCAATACCAAATTTGTCGCCCCATAGAAAGTAGAAAAATGGTTGTCCTGCAAAAAAATCCTTTGCCATCTCAACCAAATCATCTTTAACAATATACCAAGCAAGAGAAAAAAATGAAGCTGAATACCCATCAGGTCTTGAACTGCTGTTCGTAGGGATTGACCAGAGAGCATGCTTGACTTCTTCCATGGACGGCGTTGTACACAACAATGTATTCTCAGCCACTGTTATGGACGAAACTAGCAGGTCAAATTCTGAGGCATCGACTAGCGTATCAGTCGAGGTAAATAATCTCTGAAAGAAAACCACAGCCTCCTCGTGCACATTATCCGCCGAAGCTAGAACCCTCCCAACAACAAGAGTCATCTTCTCTATTTTCCTATTTTTCTTCTTCACATTGAGAGCTGCATGAAAAAAACTGGTATTAGCATCCCCTTCCGTAATCCATTTGATCCTGGATTTTTGACAAGCCATCATTTCCTCCCTATGAATCCACTACAAGTGTTGTTGTTTACAACACAGTAACTCATTTTCGGATCTATCAGAAAAATTACTGGAGACTTCCTCTTCCAGCCAAATAATTCATTCTTCTAATCTCTTGATTTCAACCTCAACACACCCAAATACATCTCTATTCCATTGCAACAACGTGCCTTTTAATCTTTTTAATTTTTTACTAATGTGTACCATAGCACAACCTTCGACATTCTCCATCCAAATCCTCCTCACCAACGAAAGAAAATCATCGTGAGAGCCCCACATTCGAAGAAAACTAAAAGGCAGAGGACTAGCCTCTCTATAAGAAAAGAATTGAATCAGCATCAGGGAGTGATTTGACGACATTTGCGGGTGGTAGCTCATACTTGCATCCCCAAATAGATTTAGAAAATGTATCTTAACCAAAACTAGATCCAAAAGGGCCCATATTCGCCTTCCTCCAATTCTTCCATTACACCAAGATAACTGGTTGCCTTTGAAAGGAAGATCCAGCAAAGCACAGTCGTTAATACACCCATTAAAATCAGCCTTGGCCCGAGAAGCCTATAACAAACCTCCAACCTTTTCCGTATCATTCCAGATAATATTAAAATCGCCTCCAATGAGCCAAGGCAGCCCATGAGGGTCTTGCATCCTGAGGCATTCCCATAGCTCTTGCCGTCTATCATGAAAGCAATTGGCATATAAGAAAGTTGTCAAAACTCTCCTACTACCATAAGAAAACCATCTCAAAATAGCTTGCACTGTAGATGAAATCATATCAAACTCAAGCTCTTCCACCCAAAACAACCATATTTTTCCACCCATGTCTGCATTATTAATAAACAATGGCAAATGCAACCATCATGCCCATCAACTACATTTATTAGCATTAAGAAAAGGTTCCAAAACAGCCACCACCGAAGGATGACTTTTATTCAAAATACGTCGAAGCCTATGTTTTGACGAAAGAATTCCCCTAATATTCCAGATGAGAATATACATAAAAAAAAATCAAATAAATTTTTTGGAACACGTTCGACACTCCAAGACAACAATAGACTTCTCTTTTCGGACCCCCTTTACCTTTTTTAAAGGAACATGCATCTCTGGATCAGAATCAAAAAATTTTGCAGCCAACTCATTCAACACACCTGCTTGTTCTCTCCATCAAAGACGGCTCGGCACAAACTATCCGACTCAATAAAATCCTTCACAGCCAAAAACTCATCTCCCCCCAAACCACGTAACTCAAACTCCAAGGCCTCTTCTACCACCCTCAACGAGCTTCTGGGAGCAGAAACACTTGAACTCTGTAGTGCCTCCTCGTCAAAACCATCTTCAGCCATATCACACCATTTTCCAGATAGGGCTACAGGCGAATGGCCATGCGAAACACCTTTCAGCATATCATCTTTCTCGTCCAGTTGTTGTAGGTGATTCCCAGATACACTCGTACTCGTCTCATTAGACGGACGTGTTTCAGAACTAACCTTCGGTGATACATCTATATTGCCCTCGCTAATAACCTTCTCGTAAGCCTCATGAGCCACTCCCATATGTGAGATAAATAAAATCTTAGACGAACTTCCTGATTAATCATTTTTTCGAGCCTGGATAGACTCCAAAATATCCTGTCTCTGAGACCTCGAAGCCTCCCCAACCTCTCTCTGCGTATTGGACCTCTGATCTAGTCCCTCCTTCTTAGCAACCTCCTTCCATTTTAGTATACCTGACTGCTTATTCTCCCCTGCTACCATTTCAATGGCTTTTTGTTTGATATCACGCCCCTTTCTGCATCTAGATTCAGTGTGACCCTGGCGACGACAAACACCACAATAGCTCGGCACAGCCTTATAAAAAACTTCCTACAAATGACTAGAACTCCCATGCAGAGGACCCAACCAAAACGAAACCCTCATAGGGTTAGCAATATTTACCTCCACACATATCCGAGCTGCCTCCGGCTTGGAAACATAAGCCCTAGCGTTATCCCGCTTCAAATACTTACCAAATCCATCGCCAATACTACGCAAAATGGATTCCTGAAAATAATTTGGGGGTAATCCTAGTAAGGTCATCCACACTGGAACCCACGGCGAATCCTCCTCCTCCACATACTCCAAAGTCCAGTGAAAAACTCGAAAAGGCACGTCAAGAATTTCAGAATTTCCTCTCGCCATTATCGAAATAAAATCTTCTTCCCCAACCATTCGAACCAACATAATGCATGGGTTTCTCAATTGCCCAATAACGGGAATTGCTTTCAATCCCCATCGATTATTAATAAATCCCCGAATATGATCAAGCGATAGCCTCCGACATAAAAACTTCAAAACTACCGAGAATCGAAACGGTTCAGAAGAGAGCTGTACTTCCACTTTAGAGTAAACAAAAAACATAGCACCATCTTGAAACTTTGGGTCACAATGGGGGATATCCATGTTTGGCAATAATTGAGGATTTGATCCCACCACCTCAGCAAAACACCTCCCAAAGGCATTCGTAAGATTCCCATTCGTTGTAGGCAGTCGCTGCTCTAAGGACTACTTCGAAATCACCTTTCCCTATCGAGGATCAACCGGTGGAGGCACAGGTCCTGCGCCCAGTGCCATGCATGAGAACCCTAGAAACTGCAAAATCTAGAGAGAAAATTTTCCCTAGCCATATCAGCAATGGAGTAAATACTTATTCATCGTTTAAAATAAAAAAAATTAGGTTTAGAACACTTACTCATTGCCTTAGCCAAGAGTAAACAGTTACTCATGGTTTAGAACTCAATCACTAACAATTAGAAATATAAAAAAAAATATTAACTTAGAGTAAAATTATCATGTGGAAAAATGACCATTTTATTCCTAATTTAAGGATTTTGCATCTTACCTCCAAAAATATCGAAATTTACATACCTCATTAAAACTTTAAAACTAAACACAACCATTAAAACTCTATAAGGGCCGAAACTTACATAGGCTATATTTCCCTTGATTTGTTGCAAATCTTTCAAATTTTAAAACTCATGATTAAACCAAAAATTTTCTTCTAATATACTCATAACATATTCCTAAGAATAATCATGTTTTGAATCATGAACAAATATCATCAAAATCACTAAAACCATACTTGAACGTTTTCAGTTTTTTTCTTCTAAGTTCAAAATAGATTTTTGTTTCTAACTTGATTTGATCAACCTCTTGATCCAAGACTTAAAAAGATGTGATATTTTTAGACTAAAACAGATTTAAGCTTTAAACTCAAGATTACATGGTTAAAAATCAACTAAAACATGAATTTAGTCAAGAATATCTGTAACACCCCCTTCCGTAGACTAGGAGTGTCACGTGCTTTTCATAAAATAAACCCGGCAAGAGATCTCATATAAAAAAATAATTTAGGATTTATTTCATAAAACTTTGTCCGATAAAATGTCTTCAAAAACTTAAATGATTAAACTGAATAAAAAGTCATGTCATAAAGCAATAAAATAAATTTCTTCTAAAAGGTCTGAAATTAAAAATAAATGCTCCTTCTAATCCTGACATGTCTGCTTGTAATCATCATCCTCACCTGGGTGGTTAAAAACATGAAAATAAACTAAAATGAGTCGAATACTCAGTAAGAAATTGATTGAGCTGCATTATTGCATATTTTATACACTTAAGACCAATACATTTTTAACTATTTTATTAGTTTATCGTTGATTTTAGAGGAAAAAATGATCAAGAGGCAATAAATCCAAGTTATGAATTGAATTGATTAAAAGTATAATTTATGCTTAATTGTATAGCTTGTGATTTAATTGGGCAATATTTATTTAAATTGCACAACATATTTTTTTAGTTTTTATTTATTTTATTATTTTTTCTAATTTTAGTTTATTTATTTATTTATTTATTTTTGTTGTTTGTTCTTTGATTATATATTACTTATTTTTTATTTTTTTATTTTTATTTTTATTTATTTTTATTTATTTATTTATTTTCATTTTTACAGGTACTAAACGACATGTCGTTTTGCAAAAACGGCATGTCCTCTGCTGAAGGGTCACAAAACGACTGTCTCCAAAACGACATGTCGTTTTGTGAAAAACGACATGTCGTTTTGCACGAGAGAATTGCCTGCCGTTTGCAGCCGACGACATGCCATTTCGACACGAACGACACGTCGTTCGGTTCGTCGTCTACCTCTCGCACTGTGCTTCAAGCTACAGTGTCGTCATGCACAGCAGCTCTTCCGCCGGCCACCAGTAGCTCCAGACGACGCCGGCGACCAGTTCTCCACCACCATGCATGGCCAAATACACGTCCAACTCCACGAAGCACCACCGCATGCACCGGCAACACCAACCTCCATTACCGAAGCACGGATGGACTCGCTGCACTCTCCCACACCACCCTGCATCTCCGTTGACCGTCCGAACATGCCGGAGACCAAGGCTTTGCCACGAGGGAAGCCCCCATGCATACCGAAACCGCCTCCTGTGCAACACTGCCGAGAACGACCGAAGACACCTCGGCTGCTCTCTCTACGTTTCGGTTGCAGTTTTCTCTCTCTCTCAGTAAACGTTGCAGCATGCCAGAGGTACAAGATGCAGGAAAGCAAAAATAAAAAGAAAAGACCATACGCACGGAGAGAAGACGGAACGCAGCACGCATGCGAGAAGAAGAAAAAAAAACAGAGAGAAAGAAAGAAAGAAAGAAAATAAAAGAAAAGAGGAGACTACGGCAGTGCACTTCGGCTGGAAAGGGAAGAAGAAGAAAAAAAAAAAAGAATCGCTTGGTGCAGCTCCACAGAGTTCGGCGCAAGCAATAAAGAAAAAAAAAAAAAAGAAAGAAAGAATCGCACTGCATGTGAAGAACCAGACACACCAGCGACTAACAGAATATTTTTGTTAGTGGGGACGAGGTCACGGGCTAAGTTAATACAATGATCCTTTTTTATGCCTATATAAGGCTTGTACGTCGACGAAGTGAGGGAGCCAGCAGTGTTAGAGTGTCGGTGAGAAATTAGTAAGTCTGAAGTTAGAGTTAGAGAGTTAGTCAATCGTGGTGTTAGAGTGTCAGTGAGTAGTCAGTGAGTTAGAATGTTTTTAGTGTAATTTTAGAGTTAAAAAAATTCAGAAAAAAAATAGTCAGTGAATTTTTATAGTCAGTTTTTATTTTTCTGAGTTCAATTTTTAATGTCGTGTAATTTATTCATCAGTCAGTTTCAATGTATGGCTCAGTGAATTTTATTTTTGTAAGTCTTTATTTTCAGTTTTGAGTTTGTTTAGTGAGTAAATTTCCAGTAAATGTTGAGAGTCCATTTTATTTTTGAGAGTTTATTTTAATTGGAAGTTCAGATTTTTGGGTTGGAGAACACAGTCTCCATTTCCAAATATCAAGTTTATTCTTTACAATTTTTGTTTTTATTTAATTTCGAATTACTGTCATTTAATTTTCTCGCACTTTTAATTTCTTGCAATTTAAATTACTGTCATTTAATTTTCTCGCACTTTAAATTTATGTCATTTAATTTTCTCGCACTTTTAATTTCTTGCAATTTAAAATACTGTCATTTACTTCTCTCGCAATTTTAATTTCTTGCAATTTAAATTACCGTCATTTAATTTCTTCGCACTTTTAATTTCCTGCAATTTTAATTACTGTCATTTAATTTTTCTGCACCTTTAATTTTTACAATTTACTTTTATGTCATTTAAATTTTATTGTCCATTTACATTTCAGTTATTTAATTTCCAGCAATTTTAATTTATTGTCTTGTATTTTAATTTCTTTATTTTTTTTTTACTTTTCATCATCCACTTAAAATCAACAAACATGAATCTAGTCCATGACTAGTAAATTTTCATTTCCATTGCACTCCCACATTCATTGCACATATCATCATTTTTATTTTTATTCTCTCATTGTAACTATTTCTACCATTTTACACAAGTTTGATTTTTAAGCACTTTCCCTGTGGAGACGATCTAAGAATTTATTCCTAATTACTACGCGACACGCTCCTGCACTTGGGATAGCCTTTGGGCTACTCATTTTCGAACGAGTCAAGTTTTTGGCGCTGTTGCCGGGGAAAGATGCTTGTCGTAAATTTAAACTCGTGATTTTCATCTTTATCTTTATTTTTTTTTTCTCCTAAAAAAAATTTTAAAAAAAAAAATTTCACCTACTATAAAGTTGTTTGGATCTTCTCTTTTCTACTTTGGACTGATGTTTCATTTATTGGGTGAGAAACAGTTCAAATAGATTGTGTAGAGTTGCATCAAGCACCAATAGTAGTTCACACTGCTTAGAGACATACACCCTTCTTGTCTCCTCTACAAGCGACAACTCTGAAACCGAACAAGTCATGGCTGCGCCTGCACCACGCACTCTTAAAGAGTATTTGCAACCCACTCGCACCACTACACCTTCATGCATTTTGTTACATAATGATGCACCTAATTTTTCCATAAAGCATGGCATGATGTCAATAATACCTCAGTTCCACGGGATGGATTCTGAAAGTCCCTACCAACATCTGACAGATTTTGAGTTGGCTTGCACCACGTTCATCAACAGGACCAATACTGATGAATACATTAGGCTTCGATTGTTTCCTTTCTCTCTAAAGGACAAAGCAAAAATTTGGTTTAACTCTTTGAGACCTAATTCTATTTCTAGCTGGTCTGATATGCAATGTGAATTTTTAAAGAAATTTTTTCCTTTTCAAAGAACTCAATCATTACAAGAGAAAATCAGTCAGTTCAACCAAAAGCCTGACGAATCTTTCCATATCAGCTGGGAAAGGTTTAAAAATTTGATGAACATCTGCCCACATCATGGTTTTGAATCCTGGAGACTGGTGAATTACTTTTACACCAGTCTCTCTCTAGAATGTAAGCAATTTGTCCAAACCATGTGCAACGGAGAGTTCTTTAGCAAAGAACCTGACGAAGTACTATCATTTTTTGACTATCTTGCTGAGAGTGCCCTACAATGGAACACTCGGACTGATCGAGTTTCATTGACACCACAACCACTAAGAACCATTACTGGTGGAGGCAAATATGAGATAAAAGAGGACACTGATGTTCAAGCTCGAATAGCTGCATTAACCAGAAGATTGGAGGTCATGGAGATAGAAAAAGTGAAGGCTGTAAAAGCTGTAGAGGCGTGCTCTTTATGCGCTGATTCAAACCACAAGACTCAAGACTGCCCAATCATGCCCGTAATTCAAGAGAATGAGCCTGAACAGATGCAATCAGCTAACTGGGTCAACAGAGCACAAAATCAACTTTTCTCAAATACATATAATCCTGGGTGGAGGAATCATCCAAATTTCTCATGGAGAAATGATCAGCCTAGCCGATCCCCTCCATCTTCTCACCAACCATTTCATCAGGTTGTTCCTCAGCCCCAGCAGCCATTTCATCAGATTGTTCCTCAACCCCAGCAGTCATTCCATCAGATTGTTCCCCAACCCCAGCAGCAACCATATCAGAATCCTCAGAGCTATCCTTTTGCAGCACTTCCAGGATCTCAGCCTCATGGAGTTGAACAGAGTTCTCAGCCACAACCACCCACAAAAAAGTCTCTAGATGATAGTATGGCATAGATGGCCAATACACTTCAGCAATTCATGCAGCTCCAGGCCACCACAAACAATCAAAACACTCAGGCCATAAATGAATTGCGAGGCACCATAAATAAGATAAACATAACACTGAGCACTCTGGAGAAAGGGAAGTTTCCAGCACAGCCTCAACCCAACCCTCAAGTATACCGGCAACAACCACAACAGGTACATAATGTCTCAGGGGATGTTATTGAGACAGCAAATGCTGTTCTTACTTTGAGAAGTGGAAAAGAAGTCCTCCAACCAGAGATAACTATGGATAAACCGGAAGTTGCTCCTACACTTGAAGATGTGATGGAGCCTGAAGACGCTGAAAAAGAACCAGAGGTGGAGAGACAAGAGTTGAAAGAGCCTGTGATTGCAGAGGTTGAATCAAGTAAGGGGTACCAACCTGTGGTTCCCTATCCTCAAAGATTATCATCTGGCCAAAAGAACAAATACCACACTGAGATCTATGAAATCTTCAAGCAAGTGAAGATTAATATTCCACTTTTGGATGCTATACAGCAGGTCCCTTCATATGCAAAATTTTTGAAGGACTTATGCACAGTGAAGAGAAAACTGAATGTTAAAAAGAAAGTCTTCCTAACACAGCAAGTCAGTGTATTGATAATGAACGAGACTCCTCAAAAGTATGGTGATCCCGGCTCTCCCAACATTTCCATTATGATCGGTGAGTCACGCATTGGGAGAGCTCTACTTGACTTAGGGAGCAGTGTGAACTTGCTTCCGTTCTCATTATATGAGCAGCTGGGACTAGGAGAGCTGAAAAAGACATCCATCATGCTACAGTTGGCTGATAGATCAATCAAGGTGCCGAGGGGTATTGTTGAGGATGTGCTAGTCCAGGTGGACAAATTTTACTACCCAGTGAATTTTGTAGTTCTTGATATGCAGCAGCCGGCATCCACTATTTACCAAGCTCCTGTCATCCTTGGAAGACCATTTCTAGCTACGTCAAATGCCTTGATTAATTGTAGAAGTGGAGTTCTGAAGCTTACTTTTGGGAACATGGCACTTGAATTGAATGTTTTTAACGCTTGCAAGATGCCTGCACATTTTGATAACACAAGTGATTTGAATGCTGTAGAGGGTTTGACACCTACAGAATTTATTTGCTCGACTTTTCCTTTCTCTAATGCTAGATCGGTTTGTGATGCTCAATGTAGGCTCAATCCTATCATGAAGGAAGTTGTCAAAGAGGAAGTGCTCAAGCTGCTGGCAGTAGGTATCATCTATCCCATCTCAGACAGCAAGTGGGTAAGTCCAACTCAAGTGGTTTCAAAAAAATCTGATTTAACCGTTGTCAAAAATGAGAAAAATGAGTTGATTCCAACTAGAACGGTCATTGGCTGGAAGATGTGCATTGATTATAGAAAACCTAATTCAGCCAGTAGGAAAGATCATTTTCCTCATGATCCAGGTGAAACTCTTCTTGTACAGACACCTTATGATTTTTGAGTGCTGTTTATTTGTTTATTTATATTTATTTCTTGTGTTGTGTGGTTGTTTATTTACTCATTTTTTTTTTCGTTTTGCGTTGTTTTCTCTTTACATTGATTTTCTTCTTTGTTAAGCAGTGAGGACACTACATTGTTTAGTTGGGGGGAGGGAATTGCATTCTGTAAAAATGAACTTGCATTTGTCTCCCCACTTTGCGTCTCAAAAAAAAAAAAAAAAAAAAAATAAAATACTATGTCAGCGTCCAGGATTTCCTGGCATGATGAAGTGATACCGACACGTGATAGCACAATGATCGCAAGTGTCCGCTTTGGCAGAGTAGTTATCTTGCCAATTATCCCATTTGTTTGACGGTATTTCTTTAGGGATATTGAGTCTTAGAAAACCCGTTTTTGAATGAGTCTTTTCTTTTTCTGATTTTGCACTGTTATACACAATGAGCCTTAATGTGATATGCACTATTATACACATCATTGACACACTCCATTTCTAAAAAAAAAAATTGAGCATCTTGGTGGAGTAGTTGAGCAGAATTAATTTTGTGAAAATTTATTTTCAAGCCTGAGCATAGAACATAATTCCTGATGCATCATATTTTGCTTGATGTATGACTTGAAACACCAGGATGCTATATTTATTGAGATAGACTTGGCATGATTTATATATAATGAAGGGAAAATCTTGAATGACATTCTGCACATGCTTACACTTGTAGTGTTCTTCATTACTGTTCATTGATTTAACACTAGAGAAGTAAACTGCAGGACTACCGAGCCTTTCGAAAAAAAAAAAAAAGAGAAGAAGAAGAAGAAGCATGGATCTGTCTCAGTGGTAAGGGCGAACTTGGGAATGTGTGGATTAGGTGGACGGTCCTGGGTTCGATTCCCCACTGATCGAATCCATTTGAAAATAATAATAATAATAATAAATAAATAAATAAAAATTTAAAGGATGAAGCAGTGAGCTTTCCTAAGAAAAGGGCTAGAAACAGTTACCCAAACTTTAGGGGTTGAGTGTTCAACCTTTAAACAAAGTTTGCGTGAAAACTGCTAGTCCCTTAGGTTTTGAGGTAGTTAGAATCAGAAATGATTAATCTTAAGGTTGAAAAATCCTATGACAAATCATGGCTAGTAATGAAGAACAATTTAGCTACACACACATCTGAGTTCTGAGATTTTTTCCCCAATTCTTAATGAAAGATTTTTGAGACAGTCTTTGTGAATATAGCCCCTGGGAGTTGATAGTCACGTGTCGCATTTTGTGAGAATTCGCTGTTGTGTTTGATTGCTTTTGTTTGGATTTCGAGCTTTATGCAATATTCATCTCAATTAATTTTCACTATTTTGCTCAAAGACTAGCAAAAGGTTAGTTGGGGGATGTGATTGAGCTGCATTATTGCATATTTTATACACTTAAGACCAATACATTTTTAACTATTTTATTATTTTATCGTTGATTTTAGATGGAAAAATGATCAAGAGGCAATAAATCCAAGTTATGAATTGAATTGATTAAAAGTATAATTTATGCTTAATTGTATAGCTTGTGATTTAATTGGGCAATATTTATTTAAATTGCACAACATATTTTTTTAGTTTTTATTTATTTTATTATTTTTTCTAATTTTAGTTTATTTATTTATTTATTTATTTTTGTTGTTTGTTCTTTGATTATATATTACTTATTTTTTATTTTTTTATTTTTATTTTTATTTATTTTTATTTTTATTTTTACAAGTACTAAACGACATGTCGTTTTGCAAAAACGACATGTCGTCTGCTGAAGGGTCACAAAACGACCGTCGCCAAAACGACATGTCGTTTTGTGAAAAACGACATGTCGTTTTGCACAAGAGAATTGCCTGCCGTTTGCAGCCGACGACATGCCGTTTCGACACGAACGGCACGTCGTTCGGTTCGTCGTCCACCTCTCGCACTGTGCTTCGAGCTACAGTACCATCGTGCACAGCAGCTCTTCCACCGGCCACCAGCAACTCCAGACGACGTCGGCGACCAATTCTCCACCACCATGCATGGCCAAATACACGTCCAACTCCACGAAGCACCACCGCATGCACCGGCAACACCAACCTCCATTACCGAAGCACGGACGGACTCGCTGCACTCTCCCACGCCACCCTGCATCTCCGTTGACCGCCAGAACATGCCGGAGACCAAGGCTCCGCCACGACGGAAGCCCCCATGCATACCGAAACCGCCTCCTATGCAACACTGCCGAGAACGACAGAAGACACCTTAGCTGCTCTCTCTACGTTTCGGTTGCAATTTTCTCTCTCTCTCAGTAAACGTTGCAGCATGCCAGAGGTACAAGATGCAGGAAAGCAAAAATAAAAAGAAAAGACCATACGCACGGAGAGAAGACGGAACGCAGCACGCATGCGAGAAGAAGAAAAAAAAAACAGAGAGAAAAAGAAAGAAAGAAAAGAAAAGAAAAGAGGAGACTACGGCAGTGCACTTCGACTAGAAAGGGAAGAAGAAAAAAAAAAAAAGAATCGCTTGGTGCAGCTCCACAGAGTTCGGCGCAAGCAATAAAGAAAAAGAAAAGAAAAGAAAGAATCGCACTGCATGTGAAGAACAAGACACACCAGCGACAAACAGAATATTTTTGTTAGTGGGGACGAGGTCACGGGCTAAGTTAATATAGTGATCCTTTTTTATGCCTATATAAGGCTTGTACGTCGACGAAGTGAGGGAGCCAGCAGTGTTAGAGTGTCGGTGAGAAATTAGTGAGTCTGAAGTTAGAGTTAGAGAGTTAGTTAGTCGTGGTGTTAGAGTGTCAGTGAGTAGTCAGTGAGTTAGAATGTTTTTAGTGTGATTTTAGAGTTAAAAAAATTCAGAAAAAAAATAGTCAGTGAATTTTTATAGTCAGTTTTTATTTTTCTGAGTTCAATTTTTAATGTCATGTAATTTATTCATCAGTCAGTTTCAATGTATGGCTCAGTGAATTTTATTTTTGTAAGTCTTTATTTTCAGTTTTGAGTTTGTTTAGTGAGTAAATTTCCAGTAAATGTTGAGAGTCCATTTTATTTTTGAGAGTTTACTTTAATTGGAAGTTCAGATTTTTGGATTGGAGAACACAGTCTCCATTTCCAAATATCGAGTTTATTCCTTACGATTTTTGTTTTTATTTAATTTCGAATTACTGTCATTTAATTTTCTCGCACTTTTAATTTCTTGCAATTTAAATTACTGTCATTTAATTTTCTCGCACTTTAAATTTATGTCATTTAATTTTCTCACACTTTTAATTTCTTGCAATTTAAATTACTGTCATTTACTTCTCTCGCAATTTTAATTTCTTGCAATTTAAATTACCGTCATTTAATTTTCTCGCACTTTTAATTTCCTGCAATTTTAATTACTGTCATTTAATTTTTCTGCACCTTTAATTTTTGCAATTTACTTTTATGTCATTTAAATTTTATTGTCCATTTACATTTCAGTTATTTAATTTCCAGCAATTTTAATTTATTGTCTTGTATTTTTATTTTTTTATTTTTTTTACTTTTCATCATCCACTCAAAATCAACAAACATGAATCTAGTACATGACTAGTAAATTTTCATTTCCATTGCACTCCCACATTCATTGCATATATCATCATTTTTATTTTTATTCTCTCATTGTAACTATTTCTACCATTTTACACGAGTTTGATTTTTAAGCACTTTCCCTGTGGAGACGATCTAGGAATTTATTCCTAATTACTACGCGACACGCTCCTACACTTGGGATAGACTTTGGGCTACTCATTTTCGAACGAGTCAGAAATTCATCACAACATTAACATACTAAACATAAGGTTTTCATAAAAGTTTTCATACTGAGAACTTAAAATTCATGACTGATCATACTGATATTTATCCATGACTGATTTATCTGAATTAACTGACTGAACTGATTTAACTGACTATTCTGATTTAACTGACTGAACTGACTTAACTGACTGAACTGACTGGCCAACACACTTAACCCTGTGTGCAAGGTTGTGCACCGGCCCCACGTCCAGTGGCCACGAGGGGAGTCGCTGATAGTATTCTGGCATACTATGGTGGACCACGCTTGAGTCTGTGGCTTGCACGTCCACCTTGAAACTGAACTGCATTGATACCATGCATCTGAATGGCCATCTGATTAACTGGTCTGATCTTATCTTGCACTTGAATTTAAGATAATTTACGTGTCTTATGACCATGAGATGCATGACATAATACATATATAATTATAATTTCTGAAATTGAACATGATGCGGAATGACATGATCGTGTGCTATGTTGAATGACATGCTTGCATATGACATGAGTGGTACATAAACAAAGGCTATCAATGGACTGGATTGAATAATACTTAAATATAAGCTAAACTGTGATGATCCTAATTTTTGTGATCAAATAACTTACATTGTTGCGCTTCTTCTCGAATCTCACTTCGTAACTCGTCACCTAAACGCAGTATTTTAAACGTCACTAAATCTGTCTAGAATAACATGTACTAATTTCCTACTTAATTATATTCATAATCTAGAAAATAGTCAAATAACTCTTCTGATATTTTAAATTACTTAAACTACTAATAATAGATTATAATTTAGTAAAATATTTGGACTATTTAAAATAAGTCATAAAAACCTCAATTCTTAAAAATGGATTTACTTTCTTAACATAATTATTTAATCTTATAAGAAATATAATAATTATCAATATTATTTAATACTCTTAACATATTTCTGTATTTTATTTAAAGTATAACACAATAAATTATTATTAAGCTCAATAATATACTTTAAAATATATTTCAAATTCTTTCAAACACTTCTTCATAATAAATGCATCTTTAACTAATATATATATTTAAGTAAAACTCATATTTAAAATATTTAGCCCAACATAACTTCAAATAAAATGATGTAATAGTCTCCACAATTACTATATACCTAAGTACTGTAAATTTATAAATATAATTGAAAACAGTCCTCCAATATACTAGATTAAGAAAAGGGCATATAAGTAATTGTGATATATAGTATGTAGTAAATAGAAACCTAAAACGCAACTTAAAACCATAAAGAGAAAGAGACTCGGGCTAGGGAGTTCGACAGAATCGATACTCACTGAGGGGAGGAGCTGCACGGCACGGTGGCTCTGGTGGCTGGCCGGGGATCACGGCGGTGCAGCTGGCGAGTCCTTGTCGTGGTGCGACGCCGAGAGTGGGAGAGAGAGCTGACGATAGAGTCTACCGAGAGGGAGGAGGAGCACGTGGCTGGGTTGGGGTGGCTGGCGGTCGTGTGCACACTGGGAGGGAGTGGGCTCACCGGTTCCGGGTTGGTCGGCCAATTCTGGCACCGTGGGTGGTGTTCCGATGACCTAGGGTGGTTGGTGGTGGCTGGGCCATGGCTTACGGTTGGAGGACAGTATATACTCTGTTTTTGGTACAGTAAAACAGAGTGTTCTCTCTACACCTTTCGGTGGTTGGCGCTGCTTTCGTGGGCTGCGGAAAAACTCTATTTTCAGTGTGATGGTTGCTGCGTGTGGGAAAGCTGGTGGTTCTTGGTGCACTGCCGTGTGTGTGGTTGTGCAGTGGCCTCGTGTTTGCTCTACGGTGAGCGCTGGTTTCCGTTTGGCTGGGCAGTGGGCTGGCTGTTTCTCTTGTTTCCGTGGTATTGCTTGGGCTGGGGAGGAGGCGTGGAGGATTTTCTGGTGGTTGCCGTGTGGGTGGTCTGCTGGATGGACTGAGGGGAGGTGGTGGAAGTTGTTTTTCCTGGACGTATGTTGCGGGTTTGAGGGGCAGCGTGCATGGTGCATCGAGTGGAGGGCTTCAAAGGAGTTCGGCTTGGAGTTTTCTTCATGTATGAGATCTAACCATGTGTGTGTGTATATATATATATATATATATATATATATATATACGTGTTTAAGAATAAAAGGAAACCTAGAAGGATGAGGGAGTTGAGTTCTCGGTTTGAAGAAGCTTGCCACGATGGTTGTGATTTCTTATGTTTTCTTCTGGAGGTCTCGGCCAGGGTTGGGTTTTATAGGCAAGGAGAAGGGTATCGTGACTATAAGGGGATGGGATAGGATTTGGAGTTGAGAGTTTAGTTTCCCATTAGGAAACCTATTCGACTAGGAGATAAATACTTGAGTGAAGGTAGAAAGAAACGAGGAGAAGAACTCTATTACAAACTCAGAATCAGTTAACAGTAGTAGTAGTAATAATAATAATAATAATAATAATAATAATAATAATAATAGTAATAATAATAATAATAATAATAATAATAATAATAATAATAATAATATATTTATGGTTATAGGAAAAATATATAAAACTTATCCTATAACCTAAACTTAGGGTCGGGTTGTTACAATATCATCACTTTGGCCTAACCGAATATCTCATTGCATAAAATTTCATATCTTCGAAACTAACATCAAATATCTTCAAAACAACATTCTAATATGTATATAAGAGGCCTAGGATCTTCAAATAAAAAGATTAAATCCATTGGATTAGGACTAAACAATAAAAGATTTAAACTTTCTCAAAACAGAAACTATTTTTCCTCTTATAGTTTCTAAGTTTCTAGATCTAAGAAAATATTTCACTAAAATTTTTAATCATGCAACAAATCCTCAACCAATAATCATATACACATGTTAACAGTATTCCATAAAAATTTTGGACCAAGATATGTCCATTAGCTTGGTCAAAAATTTCAAAACATAACATACTCTCCAGTTTCATGTCCAGAATGATCTTTCCATGGTTAAAAATACTTTTGACCGATCAAATGAGTATGGAATGAGACTAATAAGATATCCACGAAAATTATGCTCAAAGACGAATAACTTTTAGGAAGGAGTAATCGTGCAAAAATACGTACAAAGGGTTGAAAATCTCAACGTAAAAAGACTTAGAAATCGGCCCGGAGAGCTCTTTTGAGTTTCTCTCTAAGAACGGGGTGAAGAAGTGATGAAAGGGAGTGAAAAGGGTCTTGCATGACTTTAGACTTCTGGAAGGGGAAGTTATGGGCTTGAATGACCCTTGATTGGAGGTGGCTATGTGACATAAAGTGGAGAATAGTGAGGGGCAAGGATTGCCTGAACCAGCTGTGAGGTATGGAGGTTGATGAGGTGGATTTCTCCTTTAAATCAAGGCACTAATGGGTGCAGCCAACAGCAATGGATGGCTTGCCATGTGGGGGAGGAAACTTCTTCAAGAAACTTTACCAAAGTGGCCAAATTTGTGGGCCTCAACCAAGTGGGCTTCAATTTGGGGCTTAAAGGGGGTTTGGTTAGGGTTCGAAATGCTATCAAGTCCAAATTTAATTTTTCTTTTCCCAACGACTGGCATAGATTTTGAAGAATTTTTACCGCCATCCGACTGGTTCCATGCTCCTGCTATCAGTCTGCATTGGTGCCAGCCAATTTCGTTGGTTACTATACAACCCTATTATGACATGCACAATTTTATGATTTTGAGTTTAATAAGCTATTTTTTTAAGCACATAAGACTTGATTGATTTTAATAAGTGTTTCCGCATACATTTGTTTAGATTTTAAGTATTTTAATGAATAATGATTTTGTTTATTTTATGAAAATTTTTGTATTTGACGCCTTCACAAGAAGAAGAAGAATTTATTTTAAAGTCAAACTTTTAAAATTTTAATATGAAATTATTATTGATTTGTAATTGAAATATAATTGAAATATAAATTCAAGTTCTCGGGTAGAAATTGGATATTAAATCTTTGCTCAAAATTTGATGGTATCATCAATCATGTGAGAGATTTATTTGAAAACTTGGGCAAAAACTTGGTAGATTGTTTTCTGATAGAAAATAGAAAATAGAAGTTAGAAAATATAAAAGAAATTGAAATGGAAAAGAGAGGAGCGAAAAAAACTTTAGGCTATATTTTTATTATTTTTAAATGTGACTGAATATATTTTTTAACTGCCACCATCTCTGGTGCCGGAGTGGCGGCAGCCACCCTAGTTCGGCACACCAACAGTGGAGGAACCAGATATTTTTATGTGGGGAGACAACTTTTTTAACATGTAATAATTATGTAAATTAAAAATAAATAAATTTGAAGTTTAATTCTATAGTAAATCATAAAATCATAATACATATAAAAGTTAATCTCAATAAAATCATCTTTAAAGAGAACTTTCATTTTTAATAAAGAAACTTTTAACTTGCCATATATATATATATATGTGTGTGTGTGTGTGTGTGTGTAGAAATAAGATTTTAAAATACATAACTTAGCATCTCCTTTAAATATTTTGTGATAGTCTTTTATGCAATAATATTTATTCATTATCATTTTTGTAAAGACAATTTTAAAAATTTTATTTCTCAATAGAAACTAACAGGTGATTTTTCATAAACTCATCTTTTATTCTAGTACATAAGCTAGTTTCTTCAAGTTTTATTTAAAACCTGGATATTTTAGGGCCACATTCAGTATATATATAATGTTACAATTGAGGCATCAAATAAATTTTTTCTTGTTTAATGAAATCATAAAGATTAAAGTTCTCAACTATTTTTTCATACAAAATGTCAACCTTAAATAATTCTTCTAGTGTTTATTTCATTTTGGATTCCATATTAAGAAGTTTAGAATACTAGAATCAAGAAGTTTGGAGTCCATATTAATAAATTATTTATTCTCATACATTTAATTTTAGTTTTAAGCATTTTTTAGAATTTACCCATCAAATTAAAGAGTTGTTATGGGTAAAAAATTAATTTTGAAGGGACCCCATTGTAGTAAATACATGATAGATAGAAATTAAAAAATTTGGGACCATATAAAAAAAGGGTGGTTCTAGCGGGGCCGCCCACGCTAGGAAAAATTTGTATTTTTTTAAAGTTTTTTTTAAATATTAAGTAAAAATTAAAATATATATATATAACTTCACTAATAGTCATTTTCTTAATCACTAACTTAAAAAAAAAAATTAAAAAAAATTAAAATACTCGAGTAGTAAGTTTGAGCAATAACTTTGAAGTGACTAATTAGCATTTTTCATAAAAAAAAAAAAGAGAGAGGAAGAAATAAGAAAGAAAATAGACATTTCGGTGTATAAGATATCCTCGTTGCCCAAGTTTTTACTTTTTTTGTCCTAGATTTCTTCTCAGTTTCATCATTATTCTTTTTGGTCCAACCCTTTTGGGAGCAAGGAGGAATCCACTTTCACCAATAATACTTATGTTTTCCACAGCTATATCGCATTCGATTTTGCTACACAACTTTCACCATATTTCACACTTTATATTTTTTTTTGAGTTTATTCTTTTTAAGCTATTTTAAATTTTTTATTCACTATTTATATAAAATTTTTTTGATAAAAGAAAAAAATTAAAAAATATATAAAATATAAAATATAAATAAATAATAAAAAATTATAAAGATTTTTTGTATTGCATTACCCATGTTCACTTTCTAATTAGCCAGACCCTATCCACGTTCAATTTCTAATTAAAGTGTGACTTACCCACGTTTACTTCTGACAAATGGGTCCGGCTTGGTTACTCGCTTTTGGTTGAACCCCTTTATTCATGCTAAAAGAAAAGTTATATTCTTAATTCTTTAATCTATTATCGTGTCGGGGCACCCGTATCCCGCCCCGCACCTTGCGGTTGAAATCGCATTGCTCCCCGCTCTCCACTCAACTCAACGATCTATTAAGTGTATAATTTTCTTTTGGATCTAAATTTTTTTTTTATACTTAATATAATTTAAATTATAAATTAAAATTTATACATTTAAAAAAAATATAAATTTATTAAAATTATATTTTAGATTGCAGCCAAGACAATTTATTAACTTAAATTCAATTTTAAATTTTCAACAAATTGTATTTATTTACATGTAATATATTTATATAAATATTAAAAATATAATTTTTTATTTTAAATATAGGAGGGGTGCAGGGCGGGACCGCTGCTCACCCCTAAGATTCACGTCAAAGTAACACCTCCAGTAGCCATAAAATAGATCATTTCCATAAGCCCCACCAACTCGAAAGAAGGCTTAGAAAGTCCGAGTGCCCAGTCGTTTTCCCAGATTTGGGACCCAAGCAAGAATATATATATATATATATATATATATATAAAGGGTATGGAACGTGACATTAAACAACGTTTGTCATTCGTGAACTTGGTAAACAAGTGTTATAAAGCTATTAGATTCGTCAATGTTCCTTCCCTTAGTATGCAATCACATGCTGCCACTTGTCACTTAGGGTGAGTTGGGCTCCTCAGCCCATGCCTACGTCAGCTCGAGTATACTTCGGCTAGAAGTAGTTTGTTCACAGTACTAATCTTTTCGCGCCAGAGACTGCTCCCTCTTTGCTCTCATCCATATGTAGTTTGCTCACACCAGCAATTCTACACTCAGTGCTTTCCTCTCAGGTCAGGCTCTCTCTCTCTCTCTCTCTCTCTACATTTCACCCCCTTCAATTTCTTTCAGCAACGCCTGTTCTTCCCCTCTCATAGATAATGTATCATTGAAGCCTTTTGTCAGCCTGACGGTTTTGAGTAAATATATATATATATATATATATATATATATATATATATATATATATTGCTGTGAAATCTTAATGTTGGGTGGTTTCAGATTGGCTTGAATTGTCCTTTTGGTTCTGGATTATGGTGTTTTTGAGATTTAGTTTCTTTCAAATGCAGTAATATGTATCTAATTGTCAACTGCATGTGCTCTAGTTTTCTTAGTTGACTCTGTTTGAACAAGTTATTTTCAGAAAATAAAGTGCAGAATTTTTGAGAATGGTTTTTAGGGGTTCCCTGAATTTTTTTTATTTTGTAAATTTAATGACCATTCTAAGTTCTAAAGTTCTAAATTTAATGAAACTGCAGTTGAAGCTTGGGACTTAAACTTTGATATTGTACCAGAGCCGAGGATCTTTCTATACAGCATGGATAATATAGTGCTGCGCTTTGGAAATCAGGTTTCGAGGGATAATTTTTCTGTGCTCTGGAAGCAGGAAGGTGTCTTTGGGAAATTTGATTTCAAGATGAGAAGACTGTATTTCTTTTTTTCCCATCTTTCCGTAGAATACAAGTTTGAAATCTCCTATGAGAACATTGGGAAGAATGAGCTATATCTTCCACGTGGTCAAGCAACAAAGTTTCTTCTCATTCAGGTTAGCTGGTGAAAATTTAATTCAAAATAACATTTCATCAAGAATAATACTAGATATAATCGTGAATCCTGTACACTCTCCGTAAAAAAAGTAGAGTCCATCATTTTAAAGTAAATTTTTTCATGTGAGTAACAGATTTGCCTACTTTTCTTTCAAAGGGCGTGCATGAAAATTTTTTTTTTTTTTGATCAGTAAAAGATAGATATTATATATATGAATGAAATAGGCAAAGCCCTTGTACACAGGTAGTATACCTAAGCACACCTAATTACATTCTAAAAGCGATAAATTAAAGACAAAAATTCCTGAACATTATCCCCATGTAATACAATAGTGGAAAACCAAGACATTAGAGTGTGGAGAAAAAAATTCTTCAGCTCAGTCATTGTGCGCTCCTTATCTTCAAAACAACGAGCATTCCTTTCCGTCCAAATGCACCACATAATACCCAACGGGATCATCTTCCACACTGCTGCCACTTGATGCCAACCTTGCATCTTTGACCAACAACCCAACAATTCCACCACCTTCCTAGGCATAACCCAAGCAACGTCAACACGTCGAAAGATTTCGTCCCACAACACCCTTGTTACCTCACAGTGTAATAAGAGATGGTCCACAGATTCTCCGCTCTTCTTGCACATGTAACACCAATCCATTACTACACATCCTCTCTTCCTCAAGTTATCCGTGGTCAATATCTTCCCAAGAGCAGCGCTCCAAACAAAAAAAGCTACTTTAGAAGGCACACGAGATCTCCATATATTCTTCCAAGGGAATGGCGTAGTATCACTCTGTGTAGCCAAGATGCTATAATACGCCTTAACTGTACATTTCTTGTGGTCATTGGACCTCCACTTCAAACTATCTTGCCGTGCCATAGCAACCTCCGTAGAATATAGTAAAGTGTAAAATTCTGAGACAATAGGTAATTCCCAATCATGAAAATCCCTATTAAAAAGAATGTTCCACTGTTGGACACCATGAGAAAATAGACGCACATCCGCAACTGAAGCCTCCTTATTTACTGCAATACGGTATAAGGCCGGAAATGTTCTTTCTAATGGATGCTCTCCACACCACAAGTCTCTCCAAAAATTGATTCGAATACCCTCACCAACTACAAAACGAATTCGATTTGCAAAGCCTGGCCAACCCTTCCTTATGTACTTCCATAAACCTACCCCATACCCCCCTCTCACTTCCTTAGAGCACCAACCACCCCAAGCAGTACCATATCTAGCGTTGATAATATCCTTCCACAATGATCCCCCCTCCGAATGATATCTCCAGAGCCATTTTCCCAGTAACGCTTTATTAAAAGTTCTCAAGTTACACACTCCCAATCCCCCATTCACTATTGAGACACATACAGACTTCCATCTAACCAAGTGGAATTTCTTCTCCTCCCCCATACCTCCCCATAAGAATGCTCTAAAGAGTTTCTCTATTCTGTTCACAACCCCAACAGGCATAGGAAACAAGGATAAAAAGTAAGTGGGAAGGTTTGTGAGAGTACTCTTGATAAGAGTGAGGCGACCTCCTTTCGATAAATATGTCCGTTTCCAGCCAGCCAATCTCTTCTCTATATTCTCCACTACCCCATCCCATATAGCTCTATTCTTGAAAGTTGCTCCCAATGGAAGACCCAGATATTTCATTGGAAAAGAGGACACCTTACAATCCAGAAGTCTAGCTAGACTGAGTATATTAGAAACTGCACCCACGGGAACCATTTCAGACTTACCCAGATTCACCTTTAGCCCTGACACTGCTTCAAAGCAAAGTAACAGTGCTCGTAAAGTTTGGATCTGGCTACTATTCGCTTCACAAAAAACTAACGTATCATCTGCAAAAAGAAGATGTGAAATGGTAATATTGCCACCCGAACGATCACCCACTTGAAAGCCCGATAAGAAACCTCCCCCAACCGTAGCTTGCACCATCCTACTTAAAGCCTCCATAACTATCACAAATAGGAGAGGGGATAAAGGATCTCCCTGTCGCAATCCCCGCGAACTATCAAAGAAACCAACAGGTGTGCCATTAACCAACACTGAGTACCGGGCGGTTGAGATACAATGGCGCACCCATGCAATCCACCTAACCCCGAAACCACATCTCTCAAGCAAGTATAAGAGAAAATCCCAATTCACATGATCATATGCCTTCTCCATATCAAGCTTGCACAGAACACCTGAACCTCCCTCCCGTAATCTATAGTCCAAGCACTCGTTTGCAATGAGTACTGAATCAAGGATTTGTCTTCCACTAATAAAAGCATTTTGAGACTTGGAAATAATATGTTCCAACACCGGACTAAGTCTGTTAGCAAGAACCTTCGAGATAATCTTATACACGCTACTAACCAGACTTATAGGCCTAAAGTCTTCAATAGTCAAAGCCCCGTGTTTCTTGGGAATGAGAGCAATAAAAGTCGTATTAAGAGATTTTTCAAACTTTTGAAAAGAGTGAAATTCACTGAACACTTGCATAACTTCATCTTTCACAATTTCCCAACAAGTTTGAAAGAAACCCATTGAAAAGCCATCCGGCCCCGGCGCTTTATCCTTAGCCATGTCAGATATCACCTTGTAAACCTCTTCTTCAAGGAAAGGTCTCTCCAAGTCACTCACGCTCTGTGGGTTAATTGCCTCAAAATGCAAGGCATCAAGCTTCGGCCTCCAAAGAACTGGTTCTGAGGTGAGGGATTTGTAGTACTGTACTATATGGTTTTCTAGTTCAGAAGAAGAGGATAGCACCTGAGAATCTGAATGAAGAGACTCTATCGCATTGTTACGTCGATGTGAATTAGCCACTTTGTGAAAGAACTTCGTACACCTATCACCTTCTTTCAACCAAAGGGCTCTAGATTTTTGACGCCATGAAGTCTCTTCTGCCAACAAAACTCTCTCCAAGTTTGCCATAACCGTGCCCTTCCTCAATAACACCTCCTCCGAGTTATCTCCCAGTGATTCTTTAACCTCTAGATCTTGCAATTCCTCCAATAATGTAATCTTCTGATTCTCAATATGACCAAAAACCTCCAAATTCCACTTCTTCAAATCTTGTTTTAGTGCCTTCAACTTGTTTGCAAGAATGAAACTTGGAGTACCACTAAACTGATATGCCGACCACCACATACTCACCATCTCTACAAACCCATCTGCTTTGAGCCACATGTTTTCAAACTTGAAATACCGGCGTCCCCTCTGGATACCCCCACAATCCAAAAGAATAGGGAAATGATCAGAACTGACTCGGGCTAACCGTTTCTGACTTACTTCCGGATATTTAGCTTCCCAAGACGGAGATACAAGGAATCTATCTAGTCTCGACCAAACCCGCCCATTTGACCAAGTATACTCGCCCCCTACCAGAGGGAGATCCATGAGATCCAGATCAAAGATGAACTCATTGAATTCTTCCATGGCTAAAGAATGTCGACACTGCCTTGATCTTTCACTAGGAAAGCGAATAGTGTTAAAATCACCCCCCATACACCACGGCACATCCCACAAGGAATATAGGCCTGCCAACTCCTCCCACAACCTTCTTCTATCCCTATCCACATTAGGACCATAGGAACCTGCAAATGCCCATTCCCATCCATCAACCACATTTTTGAATAGGGTCGCAGCCGAGAACTCTCCAATGCACTCCTCAATCAACTCAACCACTCTCTTATCCCACATAAGTAACACACCACCTGAGGCTCCCAAAGAGGCCAAATAAGTCCAACCCACATACGAACACCCCCATATACTTCGCACCATTTTTCTATCAATGTAACTCAACTTTGTTTCTTGTAGACATATCACCTCCCCCTTCCACAACCGCAATAAAGATTTAATACGGAGGCGTTTATTGCGGTCATTGAGCCCCCGTACATTCCACGATAAGATCTTAGGCTTCATAAAGAACAATATTGCCCCTCCCTCTCGATCTATCCCTTCCGCCACTCCCTTCTTTTGCATCATAATTGATGGAGCAAGTTAATTTTCTAAGTTCCCTTTCCCGCTTTGAAGCTGACTTTGAATGACTCTCCTCAAGTGCTATGAGGAGAGCCTTAAATTGTTCTTCAAATCCTCCAAATGAAATCCCAATTACCGCTTGAATTTCTTTTACTTTCTTAAAAACCCACTTTGATGGATAACCCCCACAATTAGTGGGAGGGAGTATACACAAGGGAGTTAGAATGGCCCCTTCCTCCCCCATATTCGCAGAAGTAAAAAAGTCCAATTCCGAGCCACAGCCTGACACTGGTTCCTCACTTGCAGTAGCCAAAACAGCCCCTTTTCCACTCTTATTTTGCTCAAAAGCAACCATTTCCAATGTTGATTCCAGCTCAAGCTCCGACACCTCTGGCTGTACTGGGATCACCCATGGACCTCTATCCACCCCCAGCATTGTCTGTGCCTTCTCCGAAAACAAACCCCAAGCTGTCGACGGTAAATCAACCAAATATTCAACCTCCACCTGCGGGACAACAGCCAGCTCATTATCTCGAGCTTCGACCACCACGCACGACTGCGTCTGTGCACTCTCCACCATCGCCGACGACGGGATATCAACCCACGCACCAACCCGATCCTCAACCATCTCACCTTCCTCCAACTCTTCCCGTCGGAGTGGCCCAAACGGGTTGCTAAAGTGTTCGACCGCAACCGGCGGTGCTTTCTGTGCCGTCGCGGGAGCCGGCGAAGCAGATATCGGGCCCGCCGGATTGTGACTCGGGGCCGAAATTTCGGTCGCAAGCTTCGGGGCCGATATCTCGGTCACGAGCCTGGGGGCCGAGCTAATGGTCACGGGCTTTGCCTTCCAGCTCTTGTTAGGGCCTACGGCCCGGCCCAGATGTAAGTCCCGACCCATGAATGTTGTCTTCTGGCCCAAGTCCATACCCTCTTTACCCTTAACGCACCGTTTCAGCCAGTCTATTTCATCTAATAAGCTGCCGACTTTTTCCTCCATACTGCCCAGAACACTTAGCAGGTTTACCTCTTTTCCTCCATCACGCACGACAGCACTCATCCTTCCTGGCACCACAGCACTCATCACTGAGCTGTCCATCCCTGGCACCACGGCACTCAACTCTGGCACCACAGCACTCACACGAGCTTGTAGCACCTCACTGAAGGACCGTGAACTTGTCGCCAGCGGTGGAGCTCCCTCTGCCTGAAATGCTCTGTTTCTCACACTCGAAACAGAGGACGTGGGACTGAGCTCCTTCAATGCAGCTCCAAAATTCCTCCACCCCACCCCCATCCTTCCTTCCGGCACCACTAACAGCCCTCTCCTCTTTTCATGCCCATACTCCGAGAGCACCATAAACCTTCCATTTTTATTGCATCCCCTCCTCACCATTAACACATTGTTACCTTTCCTGAGAGTTCTCTGGAAATCTGAAGAGCCCAATGAATCGATACATTCCTGCACCATAGTACCCAACCACCCAAAGGCTTTATGATCCAAAGAAATGAATTTCACCAGTCGGCGGCTTCTCTCTGTGATTCTCCACCACCTTACATTTTCCTTTCTAAACTCAAACACCTTCTGATCAATGACAACCTCACTGCACAGCCTCATCTAACCCGTAGCTCAAACACTGAACTAAAACTCTAGTCTCCACTAGGAGATGTTGCCATTAACGCTCCACCATCAACAGCATAAAGAAAAAACGAAAAAGAAAAAAAGATGAATAAGAGTACAGAGAGAAAGTTTTTAGAGAAAGATGAATAAGTGCATGAAAATTGAACACCCTAAGACAATACAAATAATTTTTCTTTCATCAATTACCTTTCTATATAAGCATAGGTTGCTATACTCTTTCTTATCAACACTCTCCGAGTTATTGATATCATCTATTTAATGAAAAATAAGTAACACCAATAAAAGACCCTTTTCCGGCCATCTATAAAACTTTTGCGTTTAAATATCAGTCAACATTTCAAAACTCATCAGTAGGTCTAATGACAATCATATGCAAATTGAAAAAAAAACCAATATCAGTAGGTCTTTAGTTGGAAGAAAATATTTGTTTCCACAATTCTAAGATCTCATTCTAGTTACAAATTTCATGTCTACATATGCTCATACCTTGGAATTAATCATTTTTGTGTTGAAATTGCTACTTTTACCTTTTTCACTAAATGAGTTCTTGTTTATATTGCTAGTTATTTGGAGCTCCAAGGGTTTATGAGAAAGATGTATCTGATGGTCAACGTTTTCAGTGGGTGCGAGGAGTTGATTTCACTCCATCCAGCTGCATTGGCCAATCTTATGCTCTATGTTTGGAGCTTCCAAATAGGTTCCGGCTTCCGGAATTGCACCTTGATTTTGTCCATTATAAAGAAAATGAAGACCAACTTGAATTGATGGAAGGTTCTCCTTTCTCATGCAGTTCAGGTCTTGTGCCCATTGTGAATCCACCCACAGGCTTTGTCCTGCCATATAATATCTTATTTAAGATCAATTCCTTAATTCACCACGGGTGTGTTCCTGGGCCAGCAATTGATGATGATTTTTATCGGTTGGTCGATCCAAAGAGAATCAAAGTTGAGCACATAGAATTTGCCCTGGACAAAATTTTTCATCTTAAAGATTGCTGCTATGAACCTGTGAAATGGCTCAAGGAGCAGTACGAAGGATATGCCACATCGACGCGACTTCCTAGAACTCCTGCTATTTCTTTAGATGATGGGCTCGTATATGTACACAGGGTTCAAATTACTCCATCTAAAGTCTACTTCTGTGGTCCAGAGGTGAATCTCTCCAACAGGGTCTTGCGCAATTATCCTGAAGATATTGATAATTTTCTGCGTGTTTCTTTTGTTGATGAGGATTTGGATAAACTTCGATCAGTAGCTTTATCTTTACAAGCATCTTCTACAGATGAGGACAAGGGAACCAGAGTTTATGAGAGGATAATATCCACCTTAAGAAATGGCATAGTAATTGGTGATAAGAAGTTTGAGTTTCTTGCCCTTTCATCTGACTATGCACTCGATAAATCTATCTGGATGTTTGCTTCAAGACCTGGCTTGACTGCAGTAGATATAAGAGAGTGGATGGGTGATTTTCAAGATATCAGGAATGTGGCAAAATATTGTTCCAATCTGCGTCAACCTTTTTGCTCTTCCAGAGAAACTGCCATTGTTGGCAGAGATGAAATTGAAATTATTCCCGATATAGAAGTTACTAGGGGAGAAGTCACATATTGTTTCTCAGATGGCGTAGGGAAGGTATCTGAAGAATTGGCTTGCAAAGTGGCAACAAAGTTAGGTTGCAGTTTTATTCCATCAGCATTTCAGATTCAATATGGTGGGTACAAAGGTGTTGTGGCTGTTGATCCGACATCATTGGTGAAGTTGTCATTGAGAAAGAGCATGTTCAGATACAAATCACTGGACACAAAACTCGATGTTTTGGCATGGAGTAAGTTTCAGCCTTGTTTTCTGAATCGCCAGATAATCACTCTTCTGTCTTACCTTGGAGTGAAGGATCAAGCTTTTCAAAAAAGGCAATGGGAGGCTATAGATCTACTGAATGCCATGTTAACAGATCCGTTGAGAGCACAAGAGGCACTGGAGATGATGTTCTCAGAAGACATCACAATAATTTTGAAGGAAATGCTTTTATGTGATTACAAGCCAGATGTAGAACCATTTCTTTCAATGATGCTTCAAACATTCCATGCATCTAAGTTGATGGACATGACGTTTAGAACTTGGATTTTTAATCCAAATGGGAGATTTATGATGGGATGCCTGGATGAAACCAGAACATTGGAATATGGTCAAGTATTTCTACAAGTTTCTCGCTTTAGTAGACAGGTTTGTAACCAGTCATCCCATATGTTTACTACCAGCACTTCAAACCCAAATAAGTACATCCTTGAAGGTGAGGTGGTTGTTGCTAGAAACACTTCTCTACACCCAGGAGATGTGCGAGTACTGAAAGCTGTTAATGTGCCAGCTCTACACCACATGGTGGATTGTGTTGTTTTTCCACAAAAGGGAAAGAGGTAAGTTTTTAAAATGCAATAGTTGGTAATTCTAAAGCATGGAATCCTATTAACATGTGCACTCACTTGCACCAGAGTTTACAAATCCTATAGCAACATAAAATTCATCACATCCTATTAATATTCATGACTGCCTTTTTGTATTGTTGTAATGTCTGTATAGAGATCTAATGTAATCAATAGGTAAAACAGCTAGACCTATTATCCTTGAGTAGAATCTGCAATATATTTAAATTGTAATGTAAAATATGCAATTTTTGGACATACTAGATTCAGACTAAAGTCTATTTTTACTTTGCTTTGTCATTTCTTCCTCTGCTTATGACTTGAAGAGATTCCAAATTGGTTGGCATACTCGCTCCATTGCTTTCTTTTTCTTGTCTGTTCACTTGCCTTGGCCATACAACTACTAAAAAGTCATATTTAGCATTATTTATGTATACACTCTTTACTAACATGATTTGAAAATAGTTGTGTTCAGACCTCATCCCAATGAATCTTCAGGAAGTAATTTGGACGGAGATATATACTTTGTCTCTTGGGATGTTGATCTTATTCCTCCTCTTCAAATTCAGCCAATGGAATATATTGCAGCACCAAGCACACAAGTTGATCATGATGTTACAATAAAGGTATCTAGTCTCACATTTACATGTCCTTCTACACAAACTTTCTTCCATACCTAACATATAAAAGCCTCTAATTGTTGTCATGAAGGAAGAAGAGGAGTATTTTACTAACCATATGGTGAAAGACAACTTAGAAATCATCAGAATGTTCCACACCGTTTTTGCAGACAGGGAGCCCCATAGGGTAATGAGCCATGATTGTATGGAACTTGCCAAGCTACACTCAATTGCCATTGACTTCCCGAAAAGTGGTATTGCAGCGAAAATACCCCCTCGTCTATACATCAAAGAGTATCCCGATTTCATGGAAAAGCCTAATAGAAAGACCTACATATCAGGATCTGTTCTCGGAAAGCTTTTTCGAGAAGTGAAAGCCATTGCACCGCACACAAGTCCTGTGAAAGCCTTCACTTTGGAATCCGCAAAACTGCATTATGACCCTGACATGGAAGTAGATGGCTTTGAGGACTTCCTCAGTGATGCTTTTAGAAACAAAAGTGAGTATGATTACAAGTTGGGGAATTTGATGGATTATTACGGGATCAAAACTGAAGCTGAAATTCTTAGTGGCAATATTTTGAAAATGTCAAAACATTTTGATGGGAAGAGGGATCTGGATGCAATTAAATATGCTGTAAAGTCGTTAAGAATGGAAGCCAGGAGCTGGTTTAATGAGGGGAATGATGCAGACAGTACTGACAATGCAAAAGCAAGAGCATCGGCATGGTATCATGTCACATATCATTATACTTACTGGGGCCGCTACAATGAGGGAATGAATAGAGCTCATTTCCTTAGTTTTGCATGGTGCGTCTATGACCAACTTATGCAAATCAAGAGGGATAAATTGAGCGTAAAGGCTTTACATTTGCCATCACCAGAGCATCAATTCAGAAGGCATAGAGGTAGATCTATTGACGAAACCAAGTTTATTCTTCGCCAAAAGAGCCATCGCCATCGAAACGAGACTAGGCATGATAGTTATCTTCGATGAGAGGCTGAGTGACCAAAAGGACATCGGGACTATCACTAGGGTGAAGGAAGAAGGGAGAGGTAGCATCCATTTGTGAGACCGCACCATGTAAGGAAAAAATTGTCTGATACCATGTAATCATCAAACCCTAATAGAGAAAGGGTGAAACCCTAGTAGAGAGATGCAGTCGAAGGGTCTAGAATAAAACCTCTGTTTTATTAAAGAGTAATACTAGAAACAAGCCTTTTGTAAAAATGTGGATCCCATCAAGAAAAAGTAAGTTTTTCACATTTTTTTATGGTGGGGTCTACTTTTTTATAAATGTGGAGCTTGTACATTTGGGGTTTGATGGGATCCACATTTTTACAAAAGGCTTATATAAGGCTTGTATCTAGCATTACTCTTATTGGTATTTGCTTGTAAATGCTCCAGGCAGTTGTTTGAGGCTAGAGAATATGTTTTAGTTTCTATTGTATTTGAATAGATTTCCAGTTGAGGTTTACTACACAACTTCCACCACACTTTACATTTTATATTTTTTTAAATTTTTAAATTTTTTAATATATTTTTAAACTTTTTTTTGAGTTTATTCTTTTTAAATTATTTCAAATTTTTTATTCATTATTTATATAAGAAATATTTGATAAAAGAAATAAATAAAAAAAAATTAAAAAAAGTGTAGAGTGTAGAATGTGGTGTGAATAGTAGGAGGTTGTAAAGATTTTTTTTTTTTTTTTTCCAGTTTTGTATCTTTTTATGACTTTGTAACCGTTGTGAGAATATAACAATGGGTTTTTAACTTCCCTACCAACTGGTATCTAATTTTATCAATTTTGTGTTTATTTATTTGAACTTGCTTCTCTCTCTCCTTTTTTTTTTGGGGGGGGGGGGTCTGGAGATAATATTGTTGGTCTATCTTCATTCAAATTCTTTTCCTAAACGTCTTTTTCTTCACCATTCAATAAAAAGGGACATATCTTTATTTTGCTCCTAGTTGGCTTTGATTAATTTCAAAACAATAAATATGGGATAAATCTTGCAGAGATTCCTTTCCTCTTCTCTTCTCTCTAAATATTAGCTCAATCTCCTGTTTCCCTCTACAACCAATTTCTTGCCATTGGGTGAAACCTGTACTCAAAAGAAAATTGGGTGATCCCAATGGGGAAGCTTCCGAAACTCAAAGTCAAATCTTAAAACAAATTTAGAGGAAGAAGACATGTAACTTCTATCATCAGCACCATAACTGTAGATTGCAGTGATCCTTTCTTGGTTGTAGCATCAAATTGCATCCGAGTATTTCCTCAGTTTTTTGTCTTGTTATATGCTAGATTAGTTTCGACAAACAACAAAATATTGAAAACGATTGCTAAAGTTATAAAGAGATTTTATAAAAGTAAAATTTACAAATTGGTGTAGTTTTATGTGATCCATTGTATCTACTTTATTTTAGATGCAACTTTACAATATAACTCATTACATCAAGATATAACGTCAAGTTGTGAATTCTTTTACAGCTAAAGCATTTCTATAGAAAAAAATAAAGTGAGAGCGAAAAGAAGAGCCTCACGCGAGTGTAACTTATTTTATTGATGTAAGCTGGAAATGATCACCCAAAAAGAGCTCTTTCCAGACCTTTTTTTTTTTTTGAAACTAGAATAACTGATCTCATTAAAACATAATTGAGCACTTACATCGACTCATAACGATCCAACAGGTGAAATAGGATTAATACATCTCTCTTACTACCTGATTTGAAATACAAGGTGGACATAACTCAATATCATACAGATCTTCTAGACAATCGAATGCGGCTCTAGCTAAGTTATGAGCTGCCTTATTGGATTCACGATGTGCATGTACCGCTGACCATGTTGCAAAGGAATTCAGAAGGGCTTTAGCATCCGCTGTAAGGCAGCCACCCAAACTCCAGTTTGAAGAAGGGTGATTGAGAAGGTCCACGACCTGCTTTGAGTCCCCTTCTAGAAGGAGCTGTTGCAGGCCAATTTCTTTGCAAAAAACAGTAGCCAAAAGTAAACCATAGGCTTCAGCATCAAATGAACTCCCTCTTAGACGTCTGTTTGCTCGAAGGGCACCAATAACACAACCTTGGTGGTCTCTAATGAGTACTCCAATTCCAATTTTCCTTTCCCCCGAGTTTACAGCAGCATCCCAGTTGACATTTAACCATCCCACATCAGGTTTCAGCCACTTATCATTCCTAACCAGGGGATGGGGGTTACTAATTGCTTCCTTTTTGAGTGCCTCTTTGAATGAGAGAAGATCAGCCTTTGCCTGTTTAATGACAGCATTTGGATGCTTAAACTCTTTCCCATGTAGAAAGTCATTTCTTCCCTTCATTGTGATTGCAACCTCCTCGAGTTCATCTGAGTCAATGTGTTCAACCAGGGCTAGCCACACCTTGAAGATCAGATAATTTTGGATAGACAGCTTCTGTACTTTCTTTGGTACCTAACTCCATACATCTTTGGCTGCAATACATCCCCACAAAGCATGGCCAGAGGTTTCAGGTTCCTGTTCATAGATCAGGCATATGTTATCTTCCATAACTTTCCTCCTTTGTAGATTTGCTCGAGTGGGAAGGGCCTCACTGCAGGCTCTCCATAAGAACAGCTTTGTGGCAGGGGTTATTTTAAGCTTCCATATTGTTTTCCACACTCGGCAATTTTTGGCTTTGACTGAGGTTTCACCATCGAGCTCCCTTTCCACCTCCTTGCTGAAGTGATATCCACTTTTAACTATGTATGTGCCATCCTTGGTAAACTGCCAGACAAGCTTATCCTCCCGCCCACCTATGCTAATTGGGATGCCTTGGATGCCCTCGATTTTCTGTGGAGAGAACATTTCATAGAGGAGAGAAACCTTCCATTGCTTCAGCTGAGGATCAATTAGATCACAGACTTTTTCACACCAGCAGTCTACCTCTCTGGTGCTTAGGATTTTTTGAGAAGGGGATGATGGTATCCATCTATCCTCCCATATATTCACTTTTTTCCCATTCCCGATCCTCCATATGAGTCCTTTCTTCAGTAAATTCAGTCCCGCCTATAATCCTCTCCAAGCAAAGGATGGTCTAAAACCCATCTTAGCTTCAAGAAGCCCACCCTTGTTGAAGTATTTTTGCTTCAAGACCCTTGCCACTAAGGAAGTAGGATTCTGCAAGATTCTCCATCCTTGCTTTGATAGCATAGCTATGTTGAAGTTCCTCATATCTCTAAACCCCAGTCCCCCTTCCTCTTTGTTGTTGCTGAGTTGATTCCAACTAACCCATTAGATTTTGGATGAGTCTTCATTGAATCCCCACCAGAACTTTCTGAGTAGCTGATTTAATCTATTAGTAATGGAAGCTGGCAGCAAGAACATGCCTATTGCATAAGTGGGAATAGCTTGGAGAACTGCCTTGAGAAGAACTTCCTTTCCTGCAGCAGAGAGGAATTTTGTTTTCCAGTTGGTTACTCGAGCCCAGGTTCTATCAATAAGAGAGTGGAATGATGCAATCTTTTTCCTACCCACTAGAGCTGGTAGGCCAAGGTATTTTTCAAAATTACTAGAGGATTTGACACCTGCTAGTTGTAGAATCTGACCTTGAACTTCTTGAGCAGTGTTCCTACTAAAGAAAATGGAAGATTTTTCTTTGTTTAATACCTGACCCGAGCCTTTCTCATACAGTTTCAAGAGTTGGAGTATACATTTGAGTTCCTTTGGCTTTGCTTGACAAAACAAAAGACTATCATTAGCAAAAAACAAATGGTTCACCGTGATTGGGCCCCTGCCTATTGGAGCTGATGTTAATCTACCTTCTGCCTCTGCTCGATTAAGGAGGGATGTGAGAGCTTCTGCACAGAGTATGAAGAGATATGGGGATAAAGGGTCTCCTTGTCTAAGGCCCCTGGAAGGCCAGAAACACTCGTGAGACTCTCCATTCACTAGGATTGAGTAGGACACAGAATTAAGGCACCTCTGGATGATGTTGATCCAGTGAGTTGGAAACTCCATTTTGGTCATGATGGCCTCAATGAAATTCCATTCTACCCTATCGTAGGCCTTGCTCATATCTAACTTAAGAGCCATGAAACCTCTCTTGCCATTCATTCTCGAGTTCATAGAGTATAAAATTTCATTGGCTACCAGAGTATTATCTGAAATGAGTCTTCCAGGTACAAATGCACTCTGATTGGGAACAATAAGCCTAGGCAGTATATATTTCAATCTGTTTGCAAGGGTTTTAGAGACAATCTTATACAAGACATTACAGAGGCTAATAGGTCTATATTCAGCTACTTTCTTGGGGCTTTTAACTTTGGGAATGAGGGAAATGAAAGTGCCATTAACTTCAGTAAGTGAGCCACCATGGTTGAGGACTTTAAGGGCATAATTGCAGACTTGATCCCCCACCACCTCCCAATGTTTTTGGTAAAATTGAGCTGGAAACCCATCAGGGCCAGGAGATCCCAGGGGATTCATTTGAAAAACAGCAGTTGTAATGTCTTCTCTAGTGAAAGGGATCACAAGCCAAGCCTTCATTTCCATATCAAGCTTTGTACCCAAAGCATTCAGGCATTTCTCAATATTCGAAGGATATGAAGTAGTAAATAAGGAGGAAAAGTAACCTGTGAAGACCTCTCCAATACCTGCCTTCTCAATGACACTTCTGCCCTGTGGATCCTCAATACAACTGATGGTATTGATCCTCCTTCTTTGGCTTGCCTGCATGTGAAAATATTGAGTATTCTTGTCCCCATGCTTGAGCCAATGCTGCTTTGCTCTTTGGCGCCACTTGAGCTCATTTGCTACTATGGAATCTACCACCTCCTTCTGACATTGTTTCATTGTTGCTAGATGGTCACCTGTACCTGTGCTTTGGAGATGGCCAATCCTCTGTGTCCCCTTTGTGACTTCCATTTGGTCTTGTTACTTGGTTTTCTGCCTCCAGATTAGCAAGTCTTTTTTGCATATCTCAAGTTTTGTTCTCAAGAGGCTGGCCTCACATTCTGTTGTGATAGCCTTGTTCCATGCTTTGCATATCACCCTTTGGCAGTCTTCCTTCATTTCCCAAGCCATCTCATATCTAAAACACGATCTTCTTTTCTTCTGCCCATCATTTGTGTTATGTAGAACAATAAACAAGGGAGAGTGATCTGACTTTACTGCAGCCAGGGCAGTGCACAAGCCCTGAGAAAAGAGGTCACTCCATTCCTTGTTTCCGAGTGCTCTATCTATTTTTTCTTTGGTAAATTTCCTGTCACTTCTATTATTGGACCAAGTAAATGCCTGCCCATCTGAGTGAATATCATTGAGTCCACAAAATTTGACTGCTTCCCTGAAGTCCTCAATCTGTTTGTATGGTCTGCTAGCTCCACCCATTTTCTCATTTTGGTGGAGTATTTCATTAAAATCCCCAGTGCACAGCCATGCCATCGGACTGGGAGGTTTGAGCATCTTCAATAACTGCCAGCTACTACTTCTCTTCCCAGTATCAGGATGTCCATAGAATCCTATAAATTGCCACGTGGGGCTATTATCCTCAATCTGGACTAGAGCACTAATGTGCCATCTGGTATAACTAATCACTGTGACCTTCCATTCTTCCTTCTATAGGAGTGCGATACTCCCACTCAACCCTATATAGTCCACGGCAAAGCACCCATCCATTTTCAAGCACCTTCTTACCACCTCCATCCTATTCCTTCTACATTTAGTTTCCATAAGGAAAACTAAAAAGGGAAACTTCTCCTCAGTTAACTTCTTAAGGATATTAACTATCCAAGGGTTCCCAAGCCCTCGGCAGTTCCACATTAGTATACTCATTGGTTTTGGCAGGGCTGGAAACCAGCCACTGCCTTGCCTTGGGAGTTTTCTTTTGTTTCCTCACTTCTCCTGGTCCTCTTTTGGAGAGAGTCCTGCACTGGTATGCTTCTTTTGCAGCCCCTCTGGTAATTACTCCTAGTAGGACAATTGGAGATATCAACCAGCATTGTTGTGCCATTGTCTTCTGTAGGAATATTACTTGCTCGAGCCTTCCTCTTCCACTTCCTCACAGTGTGTTCCCCATTATCCATACCATGGTACTTGGGCGGCCCCGTGCCATTTAATCTTCTTATTCCTTTCCCATTATTCTTCTCTTCTTGTATTAGTCCACAATCTTCTCCTGCAGATATCACTTCAATTCTTTTTGAACCTTCCCTTACTCCATTAGCACCAGGATCAGGCATAACTATTGCATGGAGCCCAGGTCTCCCTGGTGGTGTATTGGATACAAAATCCATTCCCACATGGATGCTATGTGAGTCTTGGGCTTTAGTAGTTGCCATAGCGGTATGGTCCTTATGTGTATAGACTACTTGTATGCTGTCAGGAGTTTGACTTACCACTTGATACTTCAACACATTCCCGATGTTAGGATCACGAGGACACTTAGCTTTTGGATTGCCTACAGTTGGTTGTTGAGATGGAACTGCTTGAGACACTGCTTCCACTTTTTCCGTTGATAACATTTCCAACTCCCTTGCCGAGATTTCCGAATTCAACTCTTGGTCATTGTGCACTGGTTTCTCTCGGTCAAACCTACCCTTTCCACTTTGCTGTTGCTGTTTCTGTTCCTTCTGCTGGTTTTGACCGCCCGAAGCGCCTCTGTTTCTCTGCCTATCAAAGAGGTTGGTGTTCCTAGGTTGACAACGTAGCCATGATCCAAACTGGGTTGGAGCTGGCATATCTCCTTGGATATCATGGCGAGCCCATATGCAGGTTTTCCCTTTGTGAAATAGGACTCCACATTGAAAGCAAAAACTTTGCAATCTTTCGTATCTAAAAGAGATCCAATGCTGTTTGTCACCAAGCTTCAATCATTTCCCTCGCATCAAGGGTTTGTGAAGATCCACTGCTACTCTTACTTGTAGACACCTCCCCCATGCATGTCCATCCGCCTCTGCTTCAACCCTGATGACAGGGCCAATGGAGGTTGCAAACTGTTCTGCTAACCTTTCGGTCATGGTTGCTAGTGGAAGGTTATGGAGCTGAACCCAGAAGGGTTCATAACGGAACTGTAAAGCATCTATTGACATCTCTTCATCCACCTCCATCAAGGTTAAGAGGTGTCTGTCAAAAAACCATGGCCTTCCACTTAAGACCTTCTCTTTGTCAACCAGTAGCTGAAACTCGATCAAGAAGCACTGGTCCCCTAGCTCTTTAAAGGATACCCATCCTTCCAGCCTCCATAGTTGTGACATAGTGATCCTAAACCCTTCACTATTAACTCCCTTCTCGGTTAGGGCCCTCCCCACTATACAATGTTTGCCCCATTTTCCTTCACTTGGGGAGTTTTCCTGTTGTGCATGAAAACATGAACTTTCCTCTTTTGAAAGGTGTAACCTCTCCCATATCGACGCCAAATCTTCTGCCTCCATTACGTACTACTATCAATGTAAAGAAAAATCTCACAAGAGGTGAGACTTAAGCCTCTGACAACGCAAAGGCACTAGAACCTCACACTTTTCTCCCAGAGAAAAGGAAGGCACTCCCAATTAGAAGCCCTCAGCTTTTTCCAGACCTAACCTAAGAAAGCATGGAGCTTCTTCATCAACCAAGCAAGAAATTAGACCTCTCCCAGAGTTTGAAAACTACTGGGGACAAATAATCCGGCTCATGGTGCTCTCCTTGAAGAATGAAAAAATCTCATCTACTGATTGAATTATTGCAACTTCATTCGAAAAGGCACCCGTAAGATAGGAGGGTCACGGAGTCAAAGACATCATGTACAACAACGTTTCACCACGTGGGTGACATTTAAAAGTGGCAGACTGAACTCCTCACATCTTTGGCTAAACTTCTACGATGTGTAGAGCAGATCATTCCTGCCACTGTCACCTCTTCCATCCGACGTACACATGAATATTAGATTCTCGCTAATTCACTAATCACCCAACATCAAGAACTGTGTGGCCATTGGAGAGGCAAATCACATTGTATAAAAAGCCTCATCTAGTCAATCATCTCACACTTACAGATTTCCAAAGATTCAGAAGCTCTCTCTCTCCCCGTCGTCTACTCTAACCCTCGGAAAAAGGCTAAAACCCTAACTTCGCAGGTTGAACTCATTTCCTTAAAGTATTGGTAGTGATTTATGCATCTTCATATATAAAATCACATCTTTTAAAGAATTATTTTGCATATAAAGAAAAACTCCCACATTGGTTTATACATCTTTAAACCAAATAATAAAAAAATATTATTATTTTTTTATTTTTAATTTGTTTCCTAAAATTATTTTTTTATATATATTTTACAATTAGCATCCACTTTGTATTATCAACTTAATACAAATTTCATGTATCAAAATTATTTTAATATAAATTCTACAAAGTTGATTTTAATGGGTAGGAGAGAAAAAAAAATAGTAAAATAATATTTGAAGAATGAATAGTGCTTTTTCAAATTTGAAGAAGCACTATTTATAGTTATGCAAAAATTTAGAGATGCATAAGCCAATGTAGATGAATTTAAAGACATATTCTTCAAATTTAAAGATGAAGATGAAGATGGAGAAGCCACTATCAATGCTTTGCTTTCAAATGCCAGAGTGTACATCAAATCGAGGTAGGGTAGATCATCAACATGAAATTCAATGAAAACTCATAGCTATGGTAAGTTCTTCTCTAAGATAACGCTAACAATGTTGGTTAATGATTATGAGTATGCTGTGTTATGATCTACTAGAACTTTGTCCCTTTTGTTTTGATACTTTTCTACATGCATAATACTCCACTATGATTTACTAGCTATTCTTATTAAGGGTTGATGTTACTTTGTAATAAGTATCTATTTTCCAATTTTAAAGAGGAGTACTGTAACACCCTACTCCCCAATAAAGACATTTTAGAATTTTCGAGGAGCCAGTATGCTACTATTAAATTTGAACTTAAAAACTTTTCTCATTAACCACGCGCCAGATGCGAAAGATTCCATAAATAATGCAAACTTTAATAAATACTTAAAATCCCAAAATAGGGTTTGCGGAAGCACTTATTTAAAAAATTTATTTAAACCATAAATCATAAAACTAATCATAACATAATCTGTTTAGGTCTCTGCACGCCTCCCTAGGTCAAGTCCTGTCTTGCAGTCTCATTCTCATAAATGTCATCACCTGGAGTGGTTTAAAAATAGAAAAAATATACAAAAATGAGTTGAATACTCAATAAGCAACACATCATACAGTAAACATAATAAACATAAGGTTTCTTGAAAAACGTGCATACTCATAAATACATACGTAAATAACATGAATATGAACTTATCTTTCATTGATCATAGGCTGATACCCACTGTTGACCCCCGTGAGCTAGGGTTAGCGAATTGTAACGACCCAATCCTATATTATTAGGGATAATTACGGATATTTTATTGGGTTTGATAGGTTATTTTTCGGTTGACATTTTTATAGATGAAGTAGGATTAAATTTTTATTTTATTAGATTGAGATATATTTTAAGATAGGTTTCTAGATAGTGTTTATATTATTTTGAATTTCTTTCCCAAGTCCGTGCATGCATGTATTCCTATATTGTTGGATTCCCAGTTTGAATAAAATTATTTGATCAAAGCCAACTCCCAACTCCAACTTATCCAATCTCCTTATCACTCATGACATTCCCTCCGCCTCATCTGTAAAACTCATCCTAGACTCCCACAAATAAACACAAACAAATCTGGAGAAGCTGTACCTCACTCACGCACAACACCCTTCGCTTTCACCGCCCACATCCAAGTCACCCACAACACACGTCCAGCAAACAACAAAAACAACCTCTACCACCTCCCCTCAGTCCGTCCTGCAGCCTTGCCACCCGAAGCCAAGCCAACTGCGCAGGGCACCTTGTTTTACCACCCGAGAACAAAGCAATTTCGAAACCCATCGTAGAGCTAAGTTTCTACCTTGTCAGCCATCGCTCCTCATTGAAAACTACCACAAAGCACGCCGACGGTAAGATCTCCTTCCTCCACGACGTGCGTCGACACCTCTAATCTCCTTTCCGTTGTTTTCTCTCCACTGTAAAGAATAAAAAAGGCCCTGTGTTTTGTCTAGCCACAGCCGGCCACCTTAGAGGACATCAGATCACCTCCCTACAACCACAGAACTCACCGACCAGGCGCCTCCCACCACCTCGCACTATTCCGGTAAGCCCACGACCTGCATCACCCTCTTCTCCCTCTGTTGCTTCGGCTTGATAGTTTCTCCCTCTAAACTCTCTCTCCCTCCCTCTGTGTCGCACCACCATAGTCAAGAGGATCCCTTAGCTGCTCCATAGTGAACCTCGGCCAGCCACCAGACGCACCGTCGCGGTTGCGTTCTCCTTCTCTCGGTGTGAATCGCACCACCTTCCCTCAACCATCCAACAGACCACCCACATGGCAAACACCAGGAAACTACTCCACATCTCCTCCCTAGCCTAAGCAACACCACGAAAACAAGACCCACGACTCCTTCCTCTCTCACAACAAGTAGCATCCATGCATCATCAGTGCACCATCCCTTAAGCTGCTAGCCTCCATGCACAGAACCAGCCTCGAAGGAAAACTCAACGTCGTAGTAGCCACATCCAGCCCATCACGACACCCATGTAGTGAGCTACCAATGGGAGCCAAACTAGCGTTTCCCACAGGAATGCAGCCCACGTCTCTTCCCTCAGCCACCGTGCAAAGACAAATAGAAATTGACACCACTACTTGACCATGAGCCATCGATTTGCACCATCGTTCCACCTCTCATATGCCCTCAAAGGCCAACCACGTCTCAGCCCCCACTCAAACCACCACCCTGCCAACCACCAAAATTGCATTGTGAAATACTCTGTTTTGCACCACTGAAAATAGAGGATTTTTCTCCCCACTATGAGCCACAGCCCAGCCACCCCATGGCACCAACTCCCTCCACGTCGTTACCACCGACACAGAAAACTCCAACGGGCACTCCACAGCACTCCAAGTCCGCCGTGTCTCTCCTAGTAAGCCACGTCGAGTAGTTCCCCCCTCTTCTCTCTTTCTCACTCTTCGTCTCTCTCTCTCTCTCTCTCTCTCTCTCTCTCAGTTGCATAGTCGCCCACTCACTGGAGTCACCATTGCGCTTGCCACCATTGAGTGCAATCCAACCTCATGTTGCACTGCCTAGCTCATGGAAAGCCACTGCCTCTCACATAAGTCTATTCATGAATGAGTAGAATGAAGTTTAGATGGGTTAGTTAGATTACAAAAATGCCCCTGTCCTTTTAGGATTACCGGTTGAGAATAATTTAGTGTTAGGAAGATTTTAGGTTTAGGAAATATAAGTTATTCTAATGGGTTTTTAAATAAAATCACATGTTTAATTAGAAATTTATGCAAATTATGTGTTTATTTTTATAGGCAACCGATTACGTGCCGAAAATAGTGGATTAACACTGCAAGGTAAGTAGCATGATCATACCCTTACATGTATGTATAGTAAACTGTATGTCTTTTATAAAAATATTATGTATATACACCCTCCATTAGAAGCCCCTTTTTACGTACCCAAAGCATGATAAAATTATGAAAATCAATGATTTTATGTGAAGAATTATGTATTAAGTTATTTATGAAAATTCATGATTTTATAAAAGGAGTTATGCATCAAAAGATTTATGAAAAGTCATGATTTTATGTGAGAGTTATACATTAAAGTAATTTATGAAAGCCATGCATGATTTTATGTGAAGATTTATGCATTAAAATATTTATGAAAAATTATGATTTTATGTGAGGAAACATGTATTACGACATTTATGAAAGAATGTGATTTCATTTGAAATCTATGATATGATATGACAAGTATGTATGCGATTTCTTTTGAAATCTATGATATGACAAGTTTGCGAGTATGATTATGATGTAGTATGAATGATAAGATATATAACGACCTATACTATGATATGAAGACGATACCTATATTATGAGCATATTGTATTACCAGGTTGTGCATGCTGGTAGTGCACTCAGTATGTCTTCTTTATGTATGGATTCCACAATTCGCAGCCACAGGTGGAATCAGAATCTATTTAGATTCGTTAACCTTAACTCGCAGGAGTCAATAGTGGGTATCGGCCAATGACAAGTGAAAGATAAGTTCACGTTCATGTTATTTACATATGTATTTATGAGTATGCACGTTTTCAAGAAACCTTCTGTTTATTATGTTTACTGTATGATGTGTTGCTTATGGAGAATTCGTCTCGTTTTTGTAATTTTTATGTTTTTAAACCACCCAGTTGATGACATTTATGAGGATGAGACTGCAGGACAGGACTTGACCCCGGGAGGCGAGGTAGAGGCCTAGACAAATTATGCTATGATTTGTTTTATGGTTTAAGGTGTAAATAAATTATTCTGATGAACACATGATACTTTCTTATTTTTAAATAAGTGCTTCCGCAAACTCTATTTTGGATTTTAAATATTTATTTGATTTCGTTTTATTTATAGAATCTTTAGCACCTGGCGTGTTGTTAAAAAGAAAACTTTTTAAGTTCAAATTTAGTAGTAGCACACTGACTCTCCAAAAATTCTAAAATGTCTTTATTGGGGAACGGGGTGTTACAAGTACATTGGTGTGTGAGTGGACCTTCTTTGGTTACTTTGGTGCATCTAAGAATTGAGTGATTTCCCATAGGTTGTCATCTTGCGACGACAAGCTCAAGCAAAATGGTAACGCTCTTGGGTCAAAGTCGTGGCCTCTTGGCTGGTAGAGGCTCAAAGATGTCGTGGTCAAGAACAAGTTACAAAGCCAGGCATCACTGGTTACAAAATCATTAGGATGGGAGTTAAGTTATGGCCCAAGTGATTAATCATATGTCAGAGATGTTGCATTGGCACTAAGAGCTCTTCCAACAACACCAAGTGTAGCACTAGCGCGCTGAGCAAAGGGGATGTTCTTATGAGTGATTTTTAGCTTACCAATATTCGAGACTTTTCGGGAATGAAGGCCCATGAAAGTTGAAAACTAGATCAAGGGACTTTCGAGATATGTGGGTGCACGGAAGACCAAAAGGTGCTATATGCTAGTTACTTATTGTGATGGGAAACATTTGATGGGACACAAAGAGATAGCGGTTAATCAAGGACTTGGGATCAATGGAGGTTGTAGCTTGGTAAATAGAGTTCGCTAGCTTGATTCAGGCCAGCATGACAATCAAACAGTATGCTGCTAAATTTATAGAGTCAGGGAAGTTCACCCAAACCATATTTTCACATAGGAAATAAGCATAGAGTGATATCAAGATGGGTTGCAACCACAGATACATTCCCAAATAGCCTGTCTATAGATACAAGCCTTCTAGAAGTTAGTGGAGTGGCCTCTATTATTGAACATGAGCATCACAACTTGGTAGCAGTGACAACAAGTTTGAAGAGGAGGATGCATACTCAAGAAGAAAGTAGTTTCGGGCCCCCTCTAAATTTTATGTCCAAGTCAAGGACATGTCCGCAAGTGATTTCAGGAGTGTGCATGGGAGGTCCGACGCTTGTGTGCAGTCGGTGAAATAGGTACCAGGAAGAACGGGTCAGAGGTAGTTAGTGCAAGTGCCGGTGTATGCCTTGACGCCTGGGGAGATTGATAAAGATGCCATAGAGACCCAAGAGGTTAGCATCATTACAGGTATAAACCTTCTTGGTTAAGTTTAGATGTATATTGGATGGTACATTTTGATTATAAGAGTTAAGGGTTTGATTGTATTAGGAATAGTCAAGTTGTTTGGGTACTATACATGTACCTTATTTGACTCGGGTGTATCCCAATCATTCGTATCCACAACATTGCTCAGATGTGTATTTTATGAACACACACCATGCAACAAAGTGTGGTAGTGGCTCTAACAACAACAGGAGGTAGTAGTATGCCAACGAAAAAGAAGTTAGTAGGAGTGATTGTAGAAGTATTTACCAACGATCTCCCTAGATTGCCTCCAATCAAAGAGATTGAGTTTGCAATTGATTTGCAACTGGGAGTAGCTATGGTGCACAAGGCACCATATAGAATGGCACCATTAGAGTTGAAAGAATTGAAGGCGCAATTGCAAGAACTTTTGGATAAGAGGCTTATGAGATCGAGCTTGTCACCATGGGGAGCCCTAGTATTTTTTGGCAAGAAGAAGGATAGAACCCTTTGGATGTACATAGATTACCTGGAGTTGAATAAAGTGATGATAAATTAAAGTACCCTTTGCCAAGGATCGACAATCGCCTCGATCAATTGCAAGGAGCGGCAGTTTTCTTCAAAATTGACCTTTAGGTTAGGGTATCACTAGTTAAGGATCAATGAGAGTGATGTGACAAAGACTGCCTATAGGACTAGGTACAGGCACTAGAAATTCATGGTGATGCCTTTCATACTATCCTACGCCCCTGCATCGTTCATGGATATCATGAACCCGGTGTTCAGGATTTTGTCAGACATTTTCTTGGTGGTTCTCATTGAAAAGATTCTGGTCTACTTAAGGGATTTTGAAGACCATATGAATGACCTACAACTAGTATTGGAGAAATTTTGAGAGCATCAGTTGTACACAAAACTCAGTATGAGTTTTTCCTTGATTAAGTAATGTGATATCGCATATGATAAAGATAAGGGAAAGTGGTGTATGGGATCCTCGCATTGCTTGGGAATGAGAAGTTTTTACTCTTTATAAGGTTCCAATGGGGCTCCAATTATATCATTGACTAGTCCTTTTGAAGTATAGGCCATGTGGTTTGGGTCTTCCATTGCGGCGTTACAAATAGTATCAGAGTCTATCCCAACTAGAAATGTGGGACTTGAGCTGTGCCACCTAAAACGGACTGGCCCGACGAGGATGTCGGGAATTTAATGGGATAGATTGTGATAACCCATATTATAAGGATAAAGGTAGGTGGTGTTTGAGATCCCACATTGCTTTGGAAGGAGAAGTTTTTACTCTTTATAAGGTTCTAATGTGGCTCTAATTGTATCATTGACTAGTCATTTTGGAGTATAGGCCATGTGGTTTAGGCCTTCCATTGGGACATTACAAATGTCTCTATTGTGATATCCTATATGATAAAAATAATGGTAGGTGGTGTATAGGATGTCACATTACTTGAGAAGGAGAAGTTCTTGCTCTTTATATGGTTTCAATGGGGCTCCAATTGTATCATTGACTAGTCATTTCGGAGTATAGGTTAAATGGTTTGGGTCTTCCATTAGAGCGTTACAAATGATATCAAAGCCTATCCCAACCAGAAATGTGGGACTTGACCCGTGCCACTTACAACAGACAGACTCGACAAAGATGCCAGGAATTTAAGGGGAGTAGATTGTGATACCTCATATGATAAGGATAATGGTAGATGGTGTATGGGATCCCACATTACTTGGGAAGGAGAATTTCTTGCTCTTTATAAGGTTTCAATGAGGCTCCAATTGTATCATTAACTAGTCCTTTCATAGTATAGGCCATGTGATTTGGGTCTTCCATTGGAGCGTTACAAGTAAAGTTCCTAGGGCATGTGATTTCCAAGGATGGAGATGTAGTGGACCCTAGCAAGATTGAAGTAGTTCTAGATTGGGAGCCAAACCCATGACAGTTCACAAGGTCAAAAGTTTTCTAGTACTTGCCAGATACTACAGGAGACTTATGGAAGATTTCTCAAAACTTTCTTTGGCTTTGATCTAGAAGAATACTAAGTTCATGCTGATTGAGAAATGTGAATAGAGTTTCCAAGAGTCGAAGAGTAGAGGAACCACGGCTCTTGTGTTGGCCTTCCTAGAGTCTCACAAGCTAATGGTTGTTTTCCATGATGCATCCAAGTATGGCCTTGTATGCGTTTTGATGCAAGAGGGATGGATAGTGGCGCACTCATCGTGTCAATTGAAGGACCATGAGAAGAACTAGCCCACCAATGATTTAGAATTAGAAGCAGTGATCTTTGCCTTAAAGATTTGGTGACATGATCTCTATGGCAAGGCCAATGAGATATATACCGACCAAAAGAGTTTGTAGCATCTCTTTACCAAGAAGAACCTCAACATGAGGCAAAGGAGGTGGTTGGAAAAAATTAGCGACTACTAGTATGAGATCAAGTATCACCCAGGAAAGGCTAACTCAATCATTGATGCACTAGGTTGGAAGTCATAGGTTAAGGATGCAGTTGAGTCCTTAGAGATAGAATCCCTCATCACTGGAATAAGGAGACTATTGTTATAGAGTTCTCAACAAGAAGATGTCATTATCTCGATGTAGGAGAAAAGGGTGATGGACTATGAAGAACTGAAGGTGCAAGAAATAAGAGATCATAAGTTGATGGATATTTGTCGAAGGGTCAAGAAGGCGAAAGGACCCATGCATTTCAGCCTCAGTAGAAATAGTGGTTCATTAGTAAAGCTGCCTCCCAAGTGTAGAAGGTGTCAAGTTGATTCAAGGGAGAGTCACAAGGTCGATTCCATAGGGACTATGGTGGGCAGAAAATCACTTCAATTTTAAAATGCTTGAGGATGCTTTTGATTTCAGAAAAAGGTGTAAATGTGCTATGTAATAATTAGATGTGTGAATTTGATCCAGACTTCAAAAGGAACTAAGTTAGTCTTATATGTACTCAAATGAATGAAATGTAAAATGTAAAGTATGCTAAATACAAATACACAAACTCAGATTTCTTAGGATGTTTGTAGAGTAGAAGAAAACGTCAAAGCAAGGAACAATGGTAGAAAATCAAATATGTGTGCAATTTTTGGTATCTAATGGACAAAAGATCAAACACCTAAGCTTCGGGTTCACTTTTCATTGGTTGTGCTCAAATAAATTATGATCCCTTAACCCCTTCAAATACTTTCTCTGTCAAGAGATAAGCACTCAGAAGATTCAACAATGAAATGCAAATTTAATCAACTCTAAAACTTCTACTGAATTGTTAAACAATTTTGAAATAAACATCGCAACCATGTATTCTTGTTGCAACCCAAGCGTCCATTATGCCTCTTGTCAACAATACGTTGTTCGACTGAATTCGTTGGCTTCGTGTTCTATTCGGTAGGGTCGAATGAAGAACCCATGCTGATTCTTTTTGTAAATTGATTTACAATCCCTTAGACTATGAAATTAAACCAAAGGAAATTCAACTTACAAAAACCACAACCCAATCCAAGTTATGCCTGAGCTTAGGTACAGAAAATTACTCTTGCATGATGAAAACAAAATGTTCTTTAACTAATGTAGAAGCTTTTAACATAAAAAAACAAAGATATGGAAAATAAGAGTGGATGAGGTTCTGCTCTCTTGGAATTTCTACCCCGGCCAAGTATAATCTCATCTTTCCTTCCTCTTTTATGCTTTTCCCCCGTCAGCCTTGTTGTGTGTGTAAATGATTTCCTGAATCTTGGGCCACAGAATATTCCTCAACCTCCTCCCCACTCAGCTCCAATCCCTTTCGATTACAACTCTTTCCATTCCAGTCATGGCCTCCCTGTGGCAGAGTAGGTGTAAATTAGTGGTGTAGGGTTAGAAACAAATTTGGGTATTCTAAAAGCTTGCTGTTTTATCACATGGTGGAAGAAGTAGGAAGTCACATGGGCTCAATTATCACTTATCATATTACCACAGGGGTCTAATGCACCTAAAATAGATAAAAGACCCAAAATGCTATCAGACTTATGTTTCAGCAATTATCCCTATTCTAATGTATAATCAAGCATTTATCAACGATTTTGTTCTATATTTACTTACAATGCCTAATTATACATTATTATTGTCTCACACACCCCCAGCTAGCCTTTTGCTAGTCTCTAGTAAATTAAGAGATTAGAAGAAAAACAAAAAGTTAACTTCCTTCCAAAGTTACCGAGCTAAAACATCTATACCAAAACTAGAGATTGTCAAAATCATGGATATTAAAGCTGAGATAGATTAGATTACAGCTCTTCACATAAGCTCATGAAATACTCAAGCACTTAAACAAAGGAAATGTGTAAAAAGGTTGCAGATCACTGAGTATAATAAGTGGGTGGCAAGACTACCAAAGTTGGCTATCAAATTTTATTGTAGCTTAATCAAGAAGAATCAAGACTAATCTTGGTCTAATTCAAAACCATAACAATGGTGACTTTCATGCTATTACACTTTAAAAGGTCTTTTTTTTTTCTTTTAAACCCCGGTGATAGGTAGCATTTTCCAAAAGCACCCTAAACTTTTCTTAATCTCTGGTTTATCCATTTTCTCAAGTGTTTTGCTCATTTTCAATCAAGAGATGCATTGGTGGAGGCCTTGCTCTCTTCTTCTTCTTCTTTTATTGTTTTATTTTATTTTTATTTTATTTTTAATCTTTTATTTTATTAAACTATTAAGATATGGTTCATTAGAACTCCTATCAGCTGCAATATTGGGTCAGGCTTAGTAAAAGAAGAAGGCAAACAAGGTGTACTAGATTGTGTATGGTTGAGTTTAGCAACCGGCAACTTAATCAAACATTTCCTTTGCCCGCGTGATAGATTATTTGATGAACTTCTATGTTAAGCTACACCTAAGCTATTGGAACTTAATATAACCCATGATCTAATGTGACGCCCCGTTCATGATAGTTAATATGTAATGCATCGGGACATGTAATACAAGATTATATACCCATGTTCGTGATAGTTAATATGCAATGCATCCTAGTATGCAACTAGTAGTGTACAATAATCACAACGGATAGAAGGGTGAAAACAAAACTTATGCCAGAATGACTAAAACATTTCAATTTCATTAGAAATCATAAAGTTCAAAATACCAACATAGCATAGACTTAGGTACAAAGTTAAATCATTCTCTTCATGCTATCTAAGGCATGAAAGACTATGGCTATAAACATGATGATCAAATCTAGTCTCCTCTTAAGGTCAAGTTCCTCCTCAATCAGTCGGATCCAGTGCTCCATCTAATATGTCCTCCTTGTATCCTGACACAACTTCTATCATTCTCAAAGGAATGATAGTGGGTCCACAAGGGGTGAGATTTACATGAAATGTCAGTAAGTTAACAACCAACTTGAACAAAAATAAATTATGCATGAAGAATAATAAATATGAAATGCATAAAATGTAGAAAAATATGCATGTGTCTCCTATCCATATTCTTCAACATTTTCAGAAAAACGGAGACACATATTTTCGTTCAGAGAACATTTTTACTGTAATCTTCAAAAGATAATATTTTCATCATAACATTTTATCAATTTTAACAATTCATAAATTAATCATAACGTGTGGTATCATCACAGTTCTGCATGTCTACTGTGAGTACCTGGCAGTGACCGTAGTACAACTCACGTTGAAACTATGTTGTCTATAGACTCGTTCTCAATGCATTGGTAACATAACATAATATCATAACATCATAACATGTATACCCACCAGTATTAGGTGTCATAATATATTGACTTCACTTCAGTGTTATTTAAATATAACCCATTCGAAACCTGTTGACTATTCTTTGTCAATCCTGGGGTTACCACTCAATTCTTAAACATTCTAGAGTGGACAGAGGAGTTCCGCTAGAATAATTTCTCATCCTAGCCTTTGGGGTTATGAAAAAAATTATTTTCATGCTAAGTTAAAAAAAGGTGTTCCATGACATGTGCATATATAGCAAAACTTTTATGTGAAATGACATTTATAGATACAATATGTTAAAATAGTAGAAATATCACATGCCATCTAAATATACACTCAGTGTATCATATAACATAATATTTTATACTTAATGTGATAATTGAAACATGAATGAGGCATTTATCAATAAATCATAAATAATCTATCAAGGTGCAAGTTAGAGGCCAACTTACAAACTTCCAGAGTAATTGAAAAAAATGTCATAGCAGTTAAAATCAAGTGTATGCTAAGTTAGGATTAATACTTCTATGGTTGAGGTTCAAAATCAAAAGCTTAAAAAATGAATATTCACAAAAATACCCCTAGACTCTTAAAAATTGCCGTTAAGGCCCTATATTTTCACTAATTGTAAATGAACTCCAAATTTAATCAAAATTCATGGATTTCATAATTTTGGCATTATAAAACCATATATGCCTTGAATTTTCAAAAATCAAAGTGAAACTTACCCAAACAGTTCCAATCTGTGGCATGCACTCTAGTTGATGCCTAAGTGTGTTTTTAACTATTGATCCCTATGAATGCATGCATATGAGATTTTCTTTAATCACAAATGATCAATAACATCTTTAATAAAATAAAAAGGGCTTATTCTTGGATAATCAAGTTTATCCCAATACTTAATCATGGCTAAGTTATCCTTAATCTCCAATTTATTCAAAACCGATTCATACTTGATGATAAAACAAGATAGATTCAAAACTTATCATGGCATGTTTCTAACCATAATTTAAACCTTCCATGATCATGTTAACACAATGATAAATCATGTCGAATTATGCTTAGACATGCCATAGCTAAATTTCCAATTTAAACTATTCAATCATTCAAACTATCTCTTAATTGACCAGGTTTTGAACTAAGCATAATAACCTTCCAAGTACTCAAGACAGCCTTGCACAAGAATGCTTAAGAACTCACTCAGTTTCACTCTTTTGATATCTAAGAGGGAGAAGTGTTCCCAAGGCTCAAGAGGATGCTTGGAGCTGAGATGTGGAAGACATGAGGGGATGAAGGGGCCTTTTATAGGTAGCCAAAGGGAGGGGACATTAGCCTTGGTCCAGGGTGATTGATGGAAGGTGGTGTAAGAATCTGAATTTTTCATATTTGCACTCCATTACTTGTGTCATCTTATGCAGGCCAAAATAGTGCCCTAAACCACCATGATTTCACTTCTATAGTTACACCATTACTCATATGGGGGCTGGTCTTGTCGTGGTGCAGAAGAAATAGAAGGAAAGCCAACAAAACCATTCATGGGGCTGAAAGTGATTTTCTTTGGACAGTTTTGCTCATTTTCTTGACTTATCATCTTGACTCATCATCATGACTGATTTGTGCAGGTTAAAGGTCACTTCTTGAAGAAATTTTATGGTGGGAGAAGGTGGATAGTTGGCTGCCAAGTGATCATGAAGGTGCAGTCCAAAATAAGGTGATGCAATGGAGGGTGTTTGCTGAAATTTTCAGATTGTCTTCATCAGTTTGTCTCCTCTTGTGCAGGGAGATAGTGGCCTAAAACTACCATGATTTCTTTCCTAATATGGCTACAATGGTCCTACAGTGGTGGCCAGGTCTTGGGGCATGGTTTTGTTGACAAAGCGTCAAGCAATCCATCCTTGCTAACTGGCGGGTTCAAGTGGCTTCTACTTGGCAGTTTTAGATAGTTTTGGGTGGGAAAAACTGAGTTAAATTTCTCATGATGGTCATGGGACCCTTGGAGATTAAGTGGTGAAGGAGGTGGCATGGGGTGGTGGCTCAACCAAGGCAAATGGTTAGTTAAATCTCAACCCAATTGGTTCCCACTCAAACTAGACTAAGGTGCAATTGGTTTGGCGTCTTGGTTTGGTTTGTTAACCATTTTTGTCCAAGGCTCAAACTGGTTTTGAAAGGGTCTCATGAGGTGCTTAAAGACCATATTACCCTTGAGGACAAACCACAAAAATGATGGACCCAAGGGCAAAACAATCCAGACATTTCAAAGGATAATACGCAAAACTGATTGATGAAAGGTTTGGGCTTGATATGTCATTTTTCTTAATGACATGTGGGGTGGTTTAGCTAGGGTATTAACAGGGTATAATCATGGTTTAATGGAGTATTAATTCAAGAAAATATGAATTAAAAGGTTTAAGAAAAGTTAAGCACAATTAAGCTTCAAAGCATGGCTTAAAGTTCACTAACCTCAAGTATGATGGTTAATGGTCTTAGCCAATTTTCAAAACTTCATTTGGATACTTAGGATATGATTTGGGGTTAAGGAAATCAATGGTATGGTGTATTGAGCTTTCAAGTTGAATAGTTAAATAAACCTAAACATGGCATTGGGCCTTGTGGGTTTAAAACGGCCAAGTGTGTGGGTTCATGGCCTAAGGGCTTTTAGGCTAGGCCCATGAATGCTCTAAGGTCCTAAAAGCTTCACTAAATTCACTAATAGGCTTACTTTTCTAATCATTAGCTTAACGGTACTAAGAGGCAAGATTAAGGCTAACCTCATTATCAACCTTAATGTAAGTAATAACCCAAAATTAAAAGTCTAATCTAGAATGCTTAAGGGTTGATCTAATGGTTAATTAAGCTGGGTGTTACATCTAAACAACCCTTTTCTCAAGCTTAGACTTTTGAAGGCAATCATTGCACAATTTAGTCAAGCATTTTTAAAAATCAAAGAAACAAAAACCAAAGAAAAGCCATGGGAAGGGAGCGTATTACCTGAATTTGAAGGGTTATGACAATAAGAAAAGAAAGAGAGAAAGGTGGAACAAAACCTACAAAATGAAACAACAAGAAAGAAAGAGAAAAAAAAACAGCAGAAAAGAAAGGATCAAGCAAAGTAAGGAGTTAGGTTGTTACAGTGTAGATAGGATCATGCAAAGGGATTGTGGTGTCTTCCAGTGAAACATTTCCTAGAATATGTTGGAGTCTTTGGCCATTGACTCTAAAAGTATTTCCATTTTGAGGGTTTACAACTTCAACAACACCATGAGAAAAAATTGTTTTTATCACATAAGGGTCACTCCATTGAGATCTACATTTACCAAGGAGCCAATGAAGTCTAGGATTATAGAGTAAGACTTGCTGATTTGGCTCAAAATACTTTTTGAGAATACTCCTATCATACAAAACCTTCATATGTTCCTTGGTCAACTTAGAATTCTCATAGGCATCCCTCCTTAACTCATCTAATTTAGAAAGTTGAAGCTTCCACAAAGACCCAGCCTTATCCATGTAAAAATTAAACTTTTTTACTATCCAATATGCTTTGTGTTCAAGCTCAATAGGCAGATGGCATTCCTTACCATAAACCAGCCTATAGGGAGACATGCCAAGGATGGTTTTATAAGCAATTATATAGGCCAACAAAGCATTAGACAACCTTAATGACAAATCTTTTATGTTTGGATTGACTAGTTTTTCGAGGATTTGTTTAATTTCTCTGTTTGCTCACTCAGCTTGGCCATTTATTTGGTTAAGTATGGAAGAGCTCATTAGACTAATTGCTACTTTTAGGTGGGATATGGATCTTTTAGTGTAAGGCTTATTAGCCCTCAAAAGGAAATAGAGGGACTTGACCAAGAAAATAAGCCCATGAAGAGTATTTGCTTTAGCAAGCCCAAGTTAGGCCATGGGATAAGCAGGAGGCGCCACTTGGCTTCAAGAAGGAGTTTTTGGTCCTTTGGAAAAAAAGGCTAAGTTGACACTTGTCAACCATGTATTGGATCCTTAGGTGAAAAGTGGAAGAAGCAAAAAGAGGAACATAGGGTTTCAGTTTTTGGAGTGTAGGCGCCATGTTTGCAACACATAAGTCCTCATGGACACATGTCAAGCTAGGACAAAAAGTAACTTTGTGAGTTCCAAGATGAGTCATACTAGGGAAAACAAAAAGTGAGCTTCTAGAAGACTTTTTGAGGAATAAGAGGAGCTTGTAGCATACTGCAAAAGGGGGAAAGGGGGAGACCCAAAAAGCTACCTAGGGAATGACACAAAAGTCCCTCAAGCTTGTCAATTTCGGCTCCCAAGAACACACACACACCTTTTCAGGCCACATATCACCCATGCATTGGAGGGAAATATTAGGAAGATTAGGGTTTAGAAGGAAATTACCATTTGACCTTTTGATACATTGAAACTAGACAAGAATGGAAGGGCAAAATGGAAATTGAGGCAAAAGAGGGTTTCGGTTTTGGGGAGAAAAGGCCATATGACAATCCCAACCCCAAGTCACCCTTTAGTCTTCCCCATGCAAGTCTCATCTTGAGGAAAAAAGGAGGGAGGCTTTGCCACTTGTCTTATATGCATTGGTTTGTGAAAAACCTGGTGAGGCACTATATAATGAGGTAGTAAAAAATGGGGGAGTCCTTTTTCTGAAAAGTGTTCTTGTTCTCCTATTGCATTTTGGCCACCACACTCATTCTCTCTCTAGTTTCTATTTTCTCACATTTTCTCACTAGCCAAACACCATCACACTTACCACCATTTTCGTGTATCACCAAGAAACCACTCACAATACTTCGAGTAGGAGCTCAACACGTGGAGGTAAGGATCTTTTTACCTTTTCATGTGAGCATGCACGGCCAAATTGGAGGAAAATTATTTCTTCATTTCGGTTTTAGGGTTTTTCGACACAACCACCCATTTTCACACTAGATGCTAGGGTTTTCTCTGCAAGGAAGATGGAACCCGAAGTGTTCTTAATATTTTGAACACGTGAATGCGAGTTTAGAGGGACGTATCATTCGGTTTTAGCTCAAAAGAAAAACTAGGATTTTAATCTTCAAAGGTTTTGGCCCTAGGAATTTAAGCATAAGAAAAAGATTTCGAAAATATCCCTACACCCACACTCACTCACATTTTCGGAATCAAGGGTTTTTGTGTTTCGATTTCTAATATACTACGTTATATTTTTAGATATTTGCTAATATTATCGGTGGGCTTGTTTTTAAATTGATATTATTTGTACATATTATGTGAACTCTTGTTTTTTTATTTGCTTGAACTATGTTATTTGTTTTGTGTATATTATTCAGCCTATGTGATGCCATGAATAATTTTTTGAAATTGTAGTTTGAAGCATGATATTCCATGATGATATATTCAGCCCTTGCGTATTTATGCATAAAGTTGTTGCTTAAATCTAGTATTTCTATGATGCTATTTTTGGCTATGGTTAAAAGTGATGAGATGCAATATCTTGTGATGTATGATTAAGCAAAGTTTTTAAATATGATACATGTTAGTTTCGGTTTTGCAATATATATTGGTTTTGCATGTTTGTTTGGACATATGATCTAATGGAAGCATGATGTTATGAGTTGGAATGATGGAAATACATATTTTGGAAGGCCTAGATGGATCGGCCAAGACCTCTTTTTTGGTTATCAAAATCTGTTTTGATATTTTGATGGATGAATTGAATATATTTGCATGAAATTATCCTTGTTTACATGTTCTAATGTTTTCAAGCTATGTTACAAGATGCATGATGAACTATCTTATTCAGCTTTTACATGTTGCATGAACAAGATTAATATTTCATCATGAATCCATGTCACATGTCACATGTCACATGCATTTGGGTCCATGTTTTAAAAAGAAAGAGTCAAAGATCTTTGATAACGATCCTAAATGCTAGGATGGGAAAATGCCCTAGTGAAACTCCTTGTCTACTCTAGAGTGTCGAAAGTCGAGTAAAAACCCCTGGATCGATGAAGTATAGTCGACGAACCTCGAATGGTTTCTATAGAAGGCCACTGGAGTGGGGTTGAACCTAAAGCTAGTGGGTGTGTATTACGGTGAAGGTGAAATATGCGAACTGTCGTAAAGAATATGTTTATATTTATGACGTAGTTATCTCGATCAAGTGAATCGTTGGTTGATGTGGTAACTAGCAGGGAACACATGGTACTTAGGGGAGCCGTGAGGTATCCATATATGTGAATGATATGACATGAAAAAGATATTTGAGCTCCTTGATATGAAATGACATGATATGCTATGATATGATATGACATGATATGTTTTGCCATGAAATGCTATGATATGAAAGAAATGATAAGGAATGATGAGACTTGTTCTCGGTATGATATGTTATGACATGATATGAATTGGCATGATACGTTATGATGTGAACAAGAACCCGAGCTCAAACGATATGAACATGTTTTAAGAGCTTAAAAGATGAAAAAGTCATTTTCACGAGAAAAGTTCATGATGCATAAGTCTAAGTTTTATGTCATATGTACATGTCCATGCATTTGTTTGTGTTTGCTTTTATATGTTTATTATATCTATGGTATGTTGTTTGTTTACTTGCTGAGATTTCTCGAAATCCCACTGTAGTCATTTCCACTACCATTTTCCACCTAGAATGGTAGAAGTTGTAACAGGTATAGGAAACTGCAATGACGAAGCAGATGAGGACAGTACCTCCTCTGGAGAGAATCATGCCTAAGATGGTCATGAGCTCGACTGAACCCTCCATCTTGGAGCACCTCGAGATGATTGACCAAGCGATCACTGAGATACTCCAACATATTGAGGAATTTAAACGGCACCACAATCGGGATAAGGATCAGAATTTAGATAAAAGAGTGAAGCCCAAACCCTTTCGAGAAAAAAAAAAGAAAAGAAAGAGAAGACAAAGTTGGGACCCCATTTCCTTTAAATTGGAAATTTCTTTTGAGGATTAGATTTTACTTTTGATGGATCCTGTGTTTTGGGATTAGTTTAAAATACACTATCTTATTTTGGAAGTCTTTTGGAAACACAACTCATATTTTGAAGTGCTTATGCTATATGAAATCTTTGGGATATTTGCACTTATTGGTACCATGTGTCTTATTTATTTTGCCACTGTGCTTAAGTAAGATAGAAAAGAATTTTTTCGTTGCGATTTTTATTGCATACTACTAGATGCTATGTGCATTGTATCTTAATTGTTACATATAAGGGGTATGTAGCGTTATGTTACATGTCCCAACTCATTCAGTCACCATCAAATCCCAAGCAGGGGGCTGAGGGCATCACATTTGGGGATGGTAAGAGGTGGACACCTTATGATGGATCCTGTTATCGTTGTATTTCGTACGCCTTTGGGCCATGTTCTAGCAACTCAGGTCTTCAAAACTGGGCATGGGAAAATGAAGAAGAAATAAGCTAGGAGAGGACGACCTTGGGGCTGAGGAGTCTTCGATGCCAAAGTTAATAAAGTATTTTGGAAGTTTGTAAATAATGAGAGAGTCTAGAGATCAAGAAACTTTTCCATACATGGAAATGGCTATTTATACTGAGAGTCTAGGGGGTCAGATCGTGCATGCCCCTGTGGAGCCCATGTCCTTTTTATTATTCCTTTTGTCTGAGTCCTTTAAATACGGCATGCCTCTACAACAGCGCAATCAATGTGGCATGTTGCTCGAGTAGTGGTGCCATTAATGTGGCATGGCTTCTTGATTTGCTTTACTCTGCTGGTGTCTTTAGTAGTTCGTCGATGTTCTCTTGTCAGAAGATCAAAGGTTCTCTATCTTTTCCATTCTGCCCTGTACGAGTCCCCTCGAGTAGGATGTGGCCGAGTGGCGTCAGGCCTATCTATCCTATCAACCATCATTGTTTACTTTCCTTGCTAGCGAGTTGCTTTTTAGGCAAGTTTGGGCCCTAGGGTCAGGTATTGGGGTGAAACCCATTACTTTCGGGTGAGTGCCTAGTGGGCTTATGAATGAGGGAAAATCTCCTTACAGTTACCTCGACAATTTCTATCTGATAGGTCCGATGAGAATTCTTCCTTTCCTTTCTTGATTAATCAATTTTTGCAACTACTGCTATGTGGCCTTTTATTCCCAGGATGGGGAGTTGTTGGTTTCTCGGTGCTTATATGTTGCACTTCTACTTTCCTACCATATCCGCGTGGTCTTTTCGTCTATGCGGCTATGCGGCCTTATGCGGTAACTTGCCGCTTCACATTGTAATTAGTTTATTGTAAGCTTGCGGCTTCATGTTGTAACTTGTCACTTCACATTCTAACTTATCCATTGTAAGCTTGCATCTTCATGTTGTCAATAACATTATCTTTTTTGCTTTCTATTTATTTTCTGTGGTCATTCGCTTTCGGGGTCTCCCCTTTCTTTTTTCTCTCATTTTTTATGGCCGGCCTAGGGGTTTTGACCTCGTTTTTTACATCCCGCTTATATTATCCTTGTTTGCCTTCATTAGTCAGTTATCTTCTTGGTGCCTTTAGCGATATCGTTGAAGGGGCGAATGTCTCTCCATTTTTTTCTTTCAGCCAATTTCCTTCTTTTTTGCCGTCGGTCTCTCGGATGCGCTTTACCCCACCTAGTCTTTTAGTTCTTTTATTTTGCATTGTCGTGATTTACTTTGATATGTAATTGGAAAAAAAAAGAAGTGTCATCAGTGTATGTCAGCCCTCGTCCATTGTCGTCAGCTTGGAGGGGATGGGAATCTCCCCTAAGAGTTAAGTCGCATCAGGGAGACTTTGGTTGCCTCTTCGAGCGGGAGGGGGGAAGAGGCCAAGAAACATTTTGCCAACCTGCCTCTATGTCCCTTTGAGTAGCATCATGGCCGTAGAGCCAAATTAAATAATCCAGGATACTCTTTGCTACAATGGGGGCCGGGGTGAGTATTCGGGTGATCAGGAGACAGGACCCGCTCTCCATCGCTGGAGGGACAAGGCGACCTCTGGCTCGACCCACCCCTTTCGTCCCAGTTGGAGGTGGGTTGTTTGGTGTGTTTAGGACTGGACCCACTCTCGCCTGTTGACATTGCGTAGTTAATTCCTTAAAAAATAAGCAGGCTATTGTAACTTTATCCTTAGCTTCATAGGAGTTTAGACTTCACAAACTTGGGCCCTTTGTCCTATGATGCGATGTGCTTGCCACTTTTTACCATGTTGTTAATGTCCGCATTCCTTGGTGCAACATTCGGGCTGTTGAAGGACAAGGCCCACACTCTAAAGGGGAGAGGTCGAGATGCCTCAAGCCAACCCACCCATTTAGCCCCCAAAGGAGGTAATTCGGACAGCGATGTAGCTGCTTAACTCTTTCACCGTGATGGGGGCCGGGGTAAGTTTTCAGGTAGGCTCAAGGCTGGACCCACTCTCTATCGTAGGAGGGACAAGGTAGCCTTTAGCTCAACCCATCCTTTTTTTCTTCGCGGGAGGTAGATTGTTTTGGCAGTCTACTACTGGACCCGCTCCCGCCCATTGACATCGAAGGAAAAAGTAAGTTTTGGATCAGGCTGGTGTTGAATCCACTCTTCATCATAGCGGAGGTTGGGGTAAGTTATTCAAGTAGCCGTGGGCCTGGTTTGCTCTCCCCCGCGGGGTGACAAGGTAGCCTCTAGCTCGACCATCTCCATGGTCCCCAGGGAGGTAAGTCATTCGAGTAATTTGCTACTCGACCTGCTCCCACCTATTGACGCTTACAAGGAAGGTAAGTTTTCATCTTTAAGGCAAGTCATTTAGGTCTGAATGCCCCAAGCCAAAGCTCCCCTTTGTGCCCTGAGGAGGTAATTAGGACAGCAATGTGGTAGGTCCGCTCCTTTGCCGCAATGGGGCTCGGGGTAAGTTTTCGGACAACCTCGGAGCTGGACCCGCTCTCTGTCGCGAGAGGGACAAGGTGGCCTCTGGCTCAACTTGTCCCTTTGTTCCCCACATGAGGTAGATTGTTCGGACAGTCTGCTACTGCCCCCCCCCCCCCCCCCCCGCTTGTTGACCCAGTAAGGAAGGGTAAGTTTTAGGTCAGGCTGGCGCTAAACCCACTCTTCGTAGTAACGGAGGTTAGAGTATGTTATTCGGGTAGCTGTGGGTCTGGTCCCGCTCTCCACCGTGGGGAGACAAGGCGGCCTCTGGCTTGACCCTTCTCCTTGGTCAGCGGGTGTAACGCCCTAGTGGAAGGCCAAATCACATGACCTATACTCCAAAAGGACTAGTCAATAATATAATTGGAGCCCTATTGGACCCTTATAAAGAGCAAGAACTTCTCATTCCCAAGCAATGTAGGATCCCATACACCACCTATGTAACATCCCGGTTTTTAGTGTATTTTTAATGAAGGTTTATTTTAATTATTTATTGTGTAATTCTCTTGTTTTAATATTTTAAAGATTTTATATTATTATTTTATTGGACTTTTCTATTTTTATTGATTATTAATTTTGGAGTTTTAAAATATTATATTAGAATATTTTAAATTGTGAAAATATTATTTTTATTGGGCTTTTTATTGTTAATTATTATTTTGGATTTAAATTGATCTTTAGTTTAAATTGGTTTATTTGTGGGTTTTAAAAATTACTATTGTTTTATTAAAGCATTTCACTGTGTTTGATTTATTTTAATTAATGATCTGTAATTTAATTTATCTTTATTTTAAAAGGATGTTTTTGTCAGAGTTTAATATTTTACTGTAGTTAATTTTGAGTTAAATTGATTTATTTCTTTTAACTGTTTTAAAAATTGTTATTTTTTTATTTAAATGAGCTTGTTTTTGGATTTTAATATTTTTACTGTTTTAATTGAGCATTTCAGTAAGTTTGAATTATTTTATTTATCTAGGGGTTTTAAAATCGTTTTCGTTGGATCACTTTCGAAACCCAAGTTGGGAAAGTCTGGATCTCCTTTTTCTTCTTCCTCTTTTTCTTTTTCCCTTTTTCTTTTTTCTTTTTCTTCTTTTTCCCCCCCAGCCCCGATCGGATCTCTCTCTCTCTCTCCTCACCCACGCGAGCTACGACCTCTCCCTCGCAGCACCGCCTTCAGCCGGCGGTGGTCGACACCGCCGGCACCAGCAGCTCCCCCGTGCGCCGGCGACCTTCCACCATCAATATCCGGCCGGCTAACGCCGCCATTAGCCGCTAGTGGCCGTGCGAAGTCGCGGCGTTCCTTCACCCATTCCGCCGCTGTCCGGCCACCTCGGCCACCATCTCTCTACCACATCACCACCGGCCCTCAAGCAACCATTTGGACCCAACCCCGGCTCCGATTCGTCGCCGGAGCCGTCCCATTGAACCCCATCTCCGATCCGAACTTCTAGACCTTCTACCGCCGTTTCGGCCGCCACCCACGGCCAACCATCACCACCATTAGATTCCCCACCTCCTATAGGCCCTACCCTACCATTCCCAAGTTTTCGTTTGACCTCGGGTGAAATTTGAGATTCACTGTGTATTTCGGCCACAGTGTATTTTTACACTGTGGTGTTGCTGTTTTGGCGCTTCCAGCTCTCCCGTGATCCTCCATAAATTATTTTAAAGCACTGTAAGTATTTCTCCAAAAGACTTTTAAGATTTTAAATATATTTTTGCAATGATCTGTTTTATAAACTGTGAATTGGATATCTGTTGGTTATTTGAAAATTATGGATATCTGTTGGTTATCTGGAAATTATGGACATCTGTTGGTTATTTGGAAATTATGGATATCTGTTGGTTATTGGTTTTTGGTCATTTTCATGGCATTGTGCACGCATGCGTGGGTGTGTATTTTGAAAAGGCTTTTCGGGTGTGTGCGTATCACCCCCAAGCCGAGATGGGTTATTATCTCGGTGGAGCTCCTCTGGGCACTCGGGAGCGGAATATACTGAGTGTCGTCCCCTGGAGCTGTTGCTCGGGACTTGGACGGGATGGTAGCGCTCTCGATCCGACTCCGTGATCTCTCGGGCTGGCAGAGATCAGAGGATGCTTGGCTATGTACGCGATGGGCGCGGAACTGGGCATCACTCGTGTTGTATCACTCGCATGGTCGCTACCTGTGGGGTGACGTAGGGAGCCAGGGTATGTGGATGGTCCCTAGGGGAGGCCATGGTGCATACGGGTTAAAATTGGAACTAATGTAACTGTTTCTGGTTATTAATTTGCCAAATGGTGATTTTTGGCGTGCGTGAGAAAAACTTGTGATTTTCGAGAAATGGTGTTTTTCTCGGGTTTTGAACTTGGGTCATCATGTGCATGCATTGGTCGCTGTAATTATATATTTGTTATCTTGGAGTACTTTTGGGTTTTACTTACTGTGGTACCATTTATTTGGTACTGCAGATTTTGACGCAGGTTTTGAAGAGGTTGAGCCCGAGGATGCGGCTCCACCTGAGGAGTAAGGACATTTGGTTATATTTTTAGTTGGTACTTGTATTTTATTTGATGTCGTTTTATGAACAACAAAATTGTATTATGTTGACTTGTGGATTTTTGTATTATTTTTGTATTGTAATTAAAATTCTGGTACTTAGTTATCTGACTTAACCTTTCCGTTGCATTTTATTTTGTACACGTGTTGCATTTCACACACTCGGCACGTGTCGTTGGGGTGCGTGACCGTGCTGTCATCATCCCGGGTGTCTCAATTTCCGTGCTTGTCCGTACATGGAAGTTGGGGGCGCCACAACCTACCCTTATCCTTATCATATGGGGTATCACAATCTTCTACTGGACTCGCTCCCACCTGTTGACGCTAATGAGGAAGGTAAGTCTTTACCTTAGGGTAGTTGAGGACTAACCCTTACTACGCCGTAAGAGGGATAAGGCAACCTTTTGGCCTATATTTCCCTTTGGTATCCCGTTGTGGAGGTAATTCAAACAGCGATGTGGCTGGTCTAGTCCTTCATAGTGATGGGGGTAAGTTTTGTTTTTTGGGCTGTCAGGGGGCTGGTCTCGCTCTCCTAGACCAGGAGGTTGAGCCTCTTACTCACCTATCATCCTTCATGGGGAGGTAGGCTATTCTCGCAGTTTGGACTGGACCTGCTCCCGCCCATTGAAGTCATAGGAAAGGGTAAGTTTTGGTTAGGTTGCTGCTGATCCCACACTTAGTCATAGGAAAGGTTAAGTTTTTTGTGTAGCCTCGGGGCTGGACCCGCTATCCATTCCGGGACGGACAAGGCGGCCTTTGGCTTAACTCGCCCTTTTGACCTTGCAAGAGGTACATTGTTCGGGTATTCTATAATTAGGCCCACTCTTACTTGTTGACACTTATGAGGAAGGAAATTTTTTGTCTTCGGGTGGCCGAGGGCTGACACACACTCCCCCATAGGAGGGACAGAGCAGCCTCTCGTGTGACTCATCTCTTTGGTGTCCCGCGGGGAGGTAAAGAGTCAATGAAGTATTTGTTGATGTAGATTACGTTGATGGAGATTCTGTTACTTTCCTAAAACATGACATTGAAACACAACACCTCTTCCATTAGGATTTGTAGTGTATGCATGAAAACATAAATTTGCAATAATTAAGCTAGCTTTAGCAATAAAATTTTCTTAAGTGCTCGGTGGCGGTGAACACGTAAGGGCCTTTCCATCGGGGGCCTAGCTCTCCCTCGTCTCACATTGTTGTTCCTATTTCTTTAAGTATGAGGTTTCTGACTTTGAATGCCCTCGGACACACTCATTTTTTGAAACATCACTCTGTCTTCATTTTGTTAGTGGCGGTTCTTACATCTACCTCCAATCTAACTTCTTCCATGGCTTCGTTAAGGCCTGAAGGGTGTCTTCGTCGTTAATGAAATTGTCAGCCTAGTTCATAAACTCCCGCAACGTTACAAAAGTCCTTCTCGCCAGCTCAGCCATGAACTGGGATCTTGGCCAAACCGCTCCCAGAAGCATCGCCAAGGTTATCTTTTTTTCCTGGTCATCGATGGTCATGAGCTCCTTATTGAACCGAGACAGGTATGCCTTCAGACTTTCCTCCTCTCCTTGCTTAATGGTGAGAAGGTATGCTGTTGGGTGTTGCCTTTTTCGACTTGGCATGAAATGGGTAAAAAATAGTTGAGCAAGCTCACCAAAACTATTTATGGAATTGGGCACCAGAGATCCTAACCATACTCGTGCTGGCCCCTTTAAGGTTTGCGGGAACGCCCTGCATGCCACCTTTCCTGAGAAGCCATGCAACACCTTGAAGGTTTCCAGGTGCTCAAGGTGGTCCCTCCCTCTATCGTAAATCTCCAAGGTGGGGACCCTGAACTTTGGTGGCAAGGGCACAACCATCACTTCTTTCGTGCAGGTAGACCAATGCTTGTGATTAGTTGGTCCATCGACAATGATGTGCCCACTTTCTTTGCAATCTCTTTGTGTTTTCCTTTGAGATTGTGGAGCTCATCTTGCATGCTCTTCCTCTACTCCTTCATGTTTGCTCCAGCTTTTGCATTCCAGGACTCCATGTGCTCGCTATTACTAGGCTCCCTTTTTTATTTTGTCCTTTTTGAGGTTTCCTGAGCTCCTCATTCTCCTTGCAAAGTTTTTACACTTCATCAGTTAACTTTGTTACCTAGTCCTCCATAGCCTTTGTGTTCCTCCCTAGTTGTCTGGAATGGGTTGTTGCAGGCATATGAAGTACACACAAGATATACAAGAATCTCACAGACGGCACCACTATTGACGTCGTGTTTTGTACGCCTTTGGGCTAGGTTCCAGCAACTCAGGTTGTCAAAGTTGGGCCTGTGAAAATGAAAAAAAAAGAAGCTAGGAAAGGGCGACCTTGGAGTCAAGGAGTCTCTATTGCCAAAGTTAGTAGAGTATTTTGGAAGTTTGTAAATAATGAGAGAGTCTAGAGACCAAGAGACTTTTTTGTACTTGAAAATGGCTATTTATACTTTAAATGCGGCATGCCTCTGCGACGGCGCCATTAATGCAGCGTGGCTTCCTGATTTACTTTAATTTGTTGGTTTCTCTGGTGGTCCGTCGATGTTCCCTTGTTAGAAGATCAAAGGTTCTCCGTATTTCCCATTCTGCCCTGTATGAGTTCCCAAGAGCGGGATGCAGCCAAGTGACGTTAGGCCTGTCAGTCCCATCAGCCATCATTGCTTCTTCTTTTTTCCCTTGCAAACAAGTTGCTTTGTGGCCAAGTTTGGGCCTTGGGGCAGGGTATCGGGAGGAAGCCCATTACTCTCGGTTGAGCGCTTAGTGGGCTTATGAGTAGGGGGAAATCCCCTTACAGATCCCATACTTTTTCAAGAGGGCACCGAATGGTTTATTACAGAAATGGGTTCCATTATCACTGATGATAGGTTTGGCATGAGCTTTTGGCATGCCAAACCTAGCTACAATGTTTTCTTTTAGGAACTTAAGCACCATTTGATGATTATTTATTTTGATGGAGTAGCTTCTACCCACTTAGAAACATAATCTACTGCAATTAGAATGTACAAATACACAGAAAATGAAGGAAATGGTCCTATGAAGTCAAGTCCCCAAAAGTAAAAAATCTCAAGAACTAAAATTGGTTGTAGTGGCATCATGTTTCTCCTAGTGATTCCATCTAATTTTTGGCACGGTTCACACACTGTACAAAAATTGTAAACATCCTTAAACATGTGTTGCCAATATAACCCAGATTGTAGGATTTTAGCCATTGTTTTCTTGGCAGAGAAGTGTCCACCACAAGCTTTAGTGTGGCAGGCAGCAAGAACAGAGGGTATATCAATGTTTGGGACAACTTTATGAATAATTTGATCAAAACAATACTTAAAAAAATATGGATCATCATAAAAGAAATACTTAACCTCTGTTTTGAATCGCTTTAAATCTGGAGCAGTGAGGTCTTTCGCCAATCACCAGAAAATTGACAATGTCAGCAAACCAAGGGACTGACTCAACTGAAAGTATATGCTCATTAGGAAAAGAATCAGATATGGGAATGGGTGGTTTCAATTTCTATAAATGTAAGTTTGGAAAGGTGATCAACCACCACATTCTCTACCCCCTTTTTGTCTTTGATGGTTATATTGAACTCTTGGAGGAGAAGTATCCATCTGATCAATCTTGGTTTGGCATCCTTCTTGGTCAATAAGTATTTTAAAGCCTGCTGAACCGTAAAATGACACTTTTCCCAGTTAAGCAACAGGTTCTTCTCTTGACACCTGGTCAAAATAGCTTGCAAGTTAGTTAAACAATTATCAAAAGTACTTCCAAATACAAAGAAAGCATCCATGAACACCTCTAAACTATTCTCAATTAAATCATTGAAAATATTGAGCATGCATCTTTGAAAGGTGGCTAGAGCATTACACAACCCAAATGGCAGTCTCCTAAATTCAAAAGTTCCAAAAGGACAAGTGAAAGTGGTATTTTCCTGATCCTCAGGTGCTATCTCAATTTTATTGTAGCCTAAAATTCCATCTAGAAAATAATAAAAGGCATGGCCAGCAACCTTTTCTAAGACTTGGTCAAGAAATGGCAAAGGAAAGTGGTCCTTTCTTGTGGCTGCATTGAGTTTTCTATAATCTATGCACATTCTCCAGCATATGGTCACTCTTGTGAGAACTAACTCATTTTTCTCATTTTTTATTACGGTTAGTCCAGTTTTCTTTGGTACTACTTGGATAGGACTAACCCACCTACAATCCGAGATAGGGTAAATAATTCCCACACCTAGCAATTTCAGCACCACACTTTTTACTACCGCATTCATTGTGGGGTTCAATCTCCTTTGCATCATAAATAGTATAAGGCAGCAGGTTCACACTAGACCCTTAATCTAGCAATGCATGACCAATTTTTGAGTTTTTAGTTATGCAAGCAATAGTGGGTGAGCCTGGGTCCTTATATTTGGGTGGGATGTTGTTTTGTATGATTGCACTGACTTGCTTAGTGAGGAATGCCTTCTTTTTCACACTTAGTTTCCTTTTAATAGTGCATAAATCCTTTAAGAATTTTGCATAAGTGGAAATTTGTTGAATGGCATCTAATAGAGGTATGTTAATCCTTACTTGCTTAAAAACTTCTAATATCTCAGCATGATTCTTATTTTTGTGCAAAGAAGCTAACCTTGTAGGAAAAGGTGTAGGTGCTAGATAGTAACTTTTTTCAGCTTCAATTTGAGGTGGGTTGGAACTCTTACCAGTGTTGTTTGACCTTGGCGTGGGAGTTTCTAGTACTCCACCACTCCTCAATGTGGTGATAGCTTTCACTGATTTAATGCATGAACCTTCAGCCGCATTAGAAACTTGTTGGACTTCACCTTGTGGATTTGGTTGTGATTGTACAGGAAATTTCCCTTTCTCTTGGATACTCAAGGCTTTGGTCAGTCTTGTAAGGGACCCTCTGATGTCATTTATGGCCTGCGAGGTTTGGTTATTAATTGTGGCTTGTCTTGCATGAACTGCTAGAAGTTTATTGCCAACTCTTGGACAGTGTCTTCAAGACTTCTCCTCTATGCCAAAGGTGCTTGTGTAGGGTATTGAGAAGGCCCTGGTGCTGCTAGATTTGCATTGGCAGCATATTGAAAAGGTCCAGGTGCATTGGGTGTTGAGTGAGCTGCTTGGTCATTTCTCCAATTGAAGTTCGGGTGGTTCCTCTAATTTGGGTTGTAGGTGTTTGAGTATGGACCTGAAAAGGGTTTAGAAACCATATTAACAGTGTTGGATTGATCTAAGAGAACTTCTTTGAAAGTTGTGATTGTAGGGCAGTCATTAGTTGAATACCCTTAATCCTCACACATAGTGCATTTCTCAAAATTTTTTTGTACAACTTGTATCTCATTCACTTTTTCCATATAAATGGTTTTTAATTTCTTAGAAATCATTGCCAATCTAGCATATAAATCATCCACATCCCTCAAGCTATCTTTCCTACCCCCAATTATGGTCTTTGAAGGCCCAGCCCTATTATAGACATCTGAGGTGTCCCATGATTGGCCATTTTTAGCTGGATAATCAAAGTAGTCAAAGGCTTCTTCAGGTTCTTTGTTAAAGAACTCCCCAATACACATTTTTTCCACAAACTGCCTCATCTTGGGTTGAAAACACTCATAAAAAAATTGATGATTCTCCCGTTTTCATAACCATGATAAGGGCAAGCATTAAGTAAGTCTTTAAATCTCTCCCAGCAATGATAAAAGGTTTCAGTGTCCTTTTGAGCAAAGTTTATGATTTTCCCTTTCAATGCATTTGTTCTATGAATGGGAAAAAAAATTTCAGGAACTTAGTTTGCATTTCCTGCCAAGTTCTTATAGATCTAGGCCTCAAAGAGTTCAGCCATGTTTTGTCTTTGTCTTTTAAGGAGAATGGGAACAACTTCAACCTAATCACTTCCTCAGTGCAAGTTCTATCCATGAAAGTGGAACAGACCTCTTCAAATTCTTTGATATGCAAGTAGGAGTTCTCAGATTCCATACCATGAAAATGAGATATCAAACGAATCATGCCAGGTTTAAAGTTGAAATTATTTGCATTCAAAAGTTGGATTATGCAAGAGGGTGAGCGGGTCCTAACAGATTGTAAGTAATCTCTAAGGGTTCTGTTATGGTTACCCACTCTCCTTTCATCTTGTTCATCCTCTGCCATTGTGCTAGATGTTTCAGATGATGAATCAAGTGAAAGGGATGCACAATCAGAATATGGCACTAATTCTATTCTAACCAAGCTAGATGTATGATCTCTATACCAAACAAACATACAAGGGAGCAAAAAAACTAGGAAGAAAAGGACAGTAAAAAAGAAAAAAAATGGAAAGCAAGTGATTCAATAACAATATAGGGAAAGAAAAAAAAAGGGGGGTTAGATGTCACTGAGAGTGTGAAAAGGTTCACAACACAACAAAAACATCCTCTCAGCAGCAAGGGAAGGCTTTGAGTTTCACCATTAGTCCTCAGCAACGGCGTCAAAAACTTGGTTAATTAGTAAAGCTGCCTCCCAAGTGTAGAAGGTGTCAAGTTGATTCAGGGGAGAGTCCCAAGGTTGATTCCACAAGGACTATTGTGGTCAAAAAATCACTTTAGTTTTAAAATGTTTGAGGATGCTTTTGATTTCAGAAAATGGTCTAAATGTGCTATGTAACAATTAGATGTGTAAATTTGACCTAGACTTCAAAAGGAACTAAGTTAGTCTTATATGTACTCAAAGGAATGAAATGTACCAAATGTAAAGTATGCTGAATACAAATATACCAACTTAGATTTCTTAGGATGTTTGTAGAGTCGAAGAAAACGTCAAAGCAAAGAACAATGGTGGAAAATCAAATCTGTGCGCGATTTTTGGTATCTAAGGGACAAAAGATCAAACACCTAAGCTACGAGTTCACTTTTCATGGGTTGTGCTCAACTAAATTTTGATTCCCTAACCCCTTCAGATACTTTCTCTATCAAGAGATAAGCACTCAGAAGATTTAACAATGAATGAAATGCAAATTCAATCAGCACTAAAACTTCTACTAAATTGTTAAACAGTTTTGGAATAAACATTGCAACCATGTATTGTCATTGCAACCCAAGCATACATTTTGCCTCTTGTCAACAATAAATCAAGGGTCGAAGGAAGACCCCATGTTGATTCTTTTTGTAAACTAATTTACAATCCCTTAGACTACGAAATTAAACCAAAAGAAATTCGATTTACATAAACCACAACCCAATCCAAGTTATGCCTGAGCTTAGGCACGGAAAATTACTCTTGCATGATGAAAAAATAATGTTCTTTAACTAATGCAGAAGATTTTAACATCAAAAATGAAGAAATGGAAAAGAAGAATGGTTGAAGCTCTGATCCCTTGGAATTTCTGCCTCAGTCGAGTATATCCCCAGTCTTATCTTTCCTTCCTTTTTTATGCTTTTCCCTCTTTGTCCTTGTTGTGTGTGTAACTGATTTCCTGAATCTTGGACTACAAAATATTCCTCAATCTCCTTCGCACTCAGCTCCAAGTCCCTTTCGGTTACAACCCTTTCCATTCCAGTTGTGGCCTCCCTATGGCAAAATAGGTGTAAATTAGTGATGGTATGGGGTTAAAAATAGATTTGGGTATTCTAGAAACTTGTTGTTTTATCACATGGTGGAAGAAGTAGGAAATCACATGGGCTCAATTATCACTTATCATATTACCACAGGGGTCAACACACTTAAAATAGATAAAAGACCCAAAATGCTATCAGACTTACGTTTCAGCAGTTATCTCTATTCTAATGTATAATCAAGCATTTATCAAAGATTTTGTTCTATATTTACTTAATCACAATGCCTAATTATACATTATTATCATCTCATCAAATAGCACCCTATGATAAAAGGACTAAAGACAAATCCCTACAAATTCAGTGATCCAAATGAAGATACTCACTGAGACCCATGCAACACTTTACTCAGTATATCCTGGAAGTACAAAGATGTACTGGAATCTAAAGAAGGATTTTTGGTGGGAAGGAATGAAGCGGGACATAGCTCAATTTGTCGAGAAGTGTCCCATGTGTATGCAAGTGAAAGTAGAACACCAATGACCTGCTGGGAACTTGCAGCATATATCGATCTTGTGATGCCACGCCAATGCAAGGAGATAGATCACCAATGGAGTTGAGTGGAAGGAAAAGATGAGAAGCCACTTAATTGATTTATTGAAAAATAGCCACGGGTGGTCCAAAGTACCATTAGTCCAGCGTATGGGCGAGCAACACTATGTAGAAACCTTGGCTAACATGTCCCGGTGCAAGATGATAAATAACTTTTCATCTTATGTTAGGTAAGATAGAAAAGCCACCTAACATACAAAAGGGAAGAACGAGTTGAAGGCGAGCAACGATCAAGGACAAGACCCTTGCTGACACATAGAATCTTTCCTGGACTACATGAAACACTCAAAAGGTGGCAGTATTGTACACAATAGCTCACACTCCATTTGAAGAGTCACATCCGAAATGGAGCTACTGAAAGGATTGCAACTCAATAGATCATATTGTCTAAACCTAAAGGTATGGTCTAACGCCACGTGGGAAACCTTCAGTTGGAGAAAAATCAAGGATTGGACATAAGGCAAGCCATAATGACGTGTAGAACATGTCCTGCCAGTTTGTCTTTGTCATCCTACGGTGGGAAGATCTAAACTAAAGGGCTTCCATTCAATCACATCTAGAGCTAGAAGGACACCTGATGAGCCACTGCTAAAAACATGGTTAAGACAAGCCAAAATCTCAATTTTGAAATCATAAGCACCTAAGAGCCTTGGAATTTTAATCTTCGAATGAAGCAAACAAATTTAGATGACTCAAAGAAAGGAGATAGGTTAACTTCTAATACAATACCCAGGAATGGAGGGTAAATGTTTTGTGAGGATGCTATGGAATTTTGCCTCATGCTGTAACAGCCTACCAGAAATTTAGTGCATGAATTTCTTTAGGTAGAAACATCATGAAAACATAAGAAATGTCTCATGAATCGAGCAATTGCATAGGTTTTAATATGTCAGCATTGTCAATTTTATGTCCACATTGGTGTTAGAAACATGATTTTATTTATTTCAGGTACTTATAAAACACACCGTACCCGGATGGATCGGAGAGTTACTACTATCATCGAAAATCATATCTCATAGTATAGATATAAATTCCAAATTCTCAATTACACATAGATCTCATTGTTTAAACAAACTATTCCAAAATAATTAACTAGGAATACCACAAAGTCTCAAAATAAATGTCAAACTTCCAAAATACTAAGTCAATAAAGCAAAATAAAGCCACTAAATAAAATTCTCCATTAATCAAAGAACCCTCTTTGTACTAAATCCACTATGCTCACATAGTCTTACCCATGCTTCCCATTTTTGATCCTCAGCAGAAACATCCAAAACATCTAAAAATATTATGGAGATTAGGGGTAAGTTGTCAACAACTTAGTAAGCAGAGAACATATACTAGTATATAAATATGAGCCAGTAAAAAAATACAAAACCAAAACTTGTTATCAAAAATATCAAAGCGACAGTTCAAAACTATTCATAATCAAAAGTTCTTTAGCATAACATAACTGAAACATCGCATAATAATGGAATTCCATGTTTAACACCTGTGAAATCGTTTCCTTCTTATTCTCGGAGCCCCGAGAATACACACAGGAAAGAACATGTAAAAAACCACTTTGTTTCCAAAGCAGGTGCACAAGAAACAAAAAATTGGTACTAACCCTAACAGAGGCATGATTTTACATCTGTGGTATGGTTAGAATAGAACAAAAACATAATGTCATGCCAGAGGTTTCAGAGGTCACATCATATCATAATAGAGTATACAACAGATTTATAACACAATAGATTCAAATCATTTTCATATAATCATGCACAAATTTTCATATTCACTCTTTTTCCATAGTTCAAAAACAGAATGCCAAAAATAACTTATGTCTACACTAGTCATAATAGAAAAATATTTTTCTCTTCTTATACAAATTTCATGAGTAATGTAGATAAGTGACCGAAATTGTTTTCAAAATTTCTTTTCATAACAAAACATGCATATTTTCGATAAAATCAACCTCAGTCCATTTGTTTGATCAAAGTTTAGCATAGAAACTCCGCTTACCTAGATGTTTTTTTAACTTCTCTAAATTTCCTCACAATAGTACCGAAGGAATATCAATCATCACCTATAAAATAGTCACGTAACTTGCGTAAATTTTCAATTGAACACATACTTCGTAATTAAAACGTGAGATATAAAAATCTATATTTTTTTAAGGTATAAAAATCCTCAAAACCCTAAAATATTGACTCTCCCCAAAATACTTTGATTTTCATATAATTTCTTCAAATAATTTTATGATTAATTCCTAAAATCATATTAACTCCATAATATTGACATTGAAGTCATAAATCTTGTGTTTATCTATCCAATTTTAATTTTTCAACCTCCATAATATCATTAACTTCAAAATAGTCTATTCTTTCCTTGGATCCAAATAGCCTAAACTCAAGTCACTAATGAATCGAGGGACGTGCATGTAATTATACTTAAAAATTTCTCAAGTTTTCATGTACACGTCTTAGCTTCATTGCTTCAAATTAACACTTGAAGGTAGATGGCATAGATTGCATGTGCCGATCAATCAAAGTAAGAGAGAGAGAGAGAGAGCTATGCGTTGAGAGATAATGATTTACTGCATGGAGGGGAGAGAGAATGATTTACTGCATGGAGGGGAGAGAGAGTCCATGCTATGTGTTCGTAACACCATGTCTAGTGGTATGGGTAGCAGTCGGGTAGCTCAATGCAACAAAGGGAGATGAAACCTAGTTGCACCATTGGAGCAGCCAGGCAGAGGGAGATGTGGCACAACATTGCTATGTTTCTGCTTTATAAAACAAGGGTGTTGATTTGTGGTTGTCATGGCTCTCGGTTGGTGGTGGATTTGATGCCGTCGGCTGGTTGCTTTTGGTGGTGGTGGCTTGTGAAGTTGGGTGTCATGGCTAGCAGGGCTTGGCATCGAACGAATGGCCATTGTGGTATGGAAGGCACATTGCTTAGTTTTGAGGAGCAAAAATAGATGAGGCTTTCGATTTGCTTACAGTGGTTGGGCAGTGGTGGTGCTAGGCAATGGCGCAAGATGAAGCTTTGGGCTTATGGTTAGGTTTGTTTCAATGAAGGTAGCACTGTGGTTGCCACCATGTGGTGTTTACCATGGCTGCAAACACTGATCTTGGTTGGCTCCACTGTGGTGGAGATACAGGTCTGCTGCGTTGACCATGAGGGAGACTGGGGGTATGTTGTTGTGCTCTTTGGGTGCTTCATGTACGTGGGGACGTGGGAGTCATGTGCGAACTGAGGATGGTGGTGGCTACATAGTGCTTGATTGTGATTTTATGGAGAAGGTGCGGCAACCCTAGCTTGGGGAGAAGATCAAGGTACATGGGGGTCTAACGTGTTCTATATATACACGATTTGGGGTTGCGTTTAGGGTGATGGTATGGGCCGAGTATTCAATAGATTCCAATGGGCATCGTGTCAAGTCCAACTCGATCAATAAATAATTTTGAGATTTTTTAAAAAAATAACTCTTGACTTGATACATAAATATTAACTGGGCTTTTGTCCAATCATTGAGCCCAATGAAACTCTTATATTTTACAATAAAAATTTATGGGCCCGGGGACTTTCCAAAATTACTTGACTAATCTAATTTGGGCATCTATAAGTATTGGCCCATTGATATTCTCGAAAATCATCAACTTCATCTTAGTGATTTTAAAAAAATAAAATTTCAGCCTATGGGCCTAACTAAGTTTAAATAAATAATAAGTTGTGGGTTTATCTAATATGGCCCATTTAACATATTTTAGGCCCAATAATTTATCCATCTTTCATCCCTAATAAATTTTTGATCAGGTTGTCATGACTCAACAGTGTGAGAATTCATGACTTAGGAGTGTGAGAATGAGAAACAGTTTGCGCGATTAGTCTTATATGAATTTAGGACTTTCCGGTGTAATAGTACTCTTTTAATTTTTTCGAGCAGAGCTGTTCAAAAATGCGTTTTGATTTGTTCAAGGCACTTAGGGTCAAAATTTTAGAAATGAATTTCATTGTTAGTATCATAGGATTATTTAGGAGTTTATCATGCAATGTTATTTTCGTCTTTTTCATAGTGAATAGTAACTTTTGTGTTAGTGCCATATGGCACGCAAGTCAGTTGTTTTCATATCATAGTGTGGAATGTCCAAATCAGTCTAGAGAAATTTTATTTGGGTACTTGGAAAGATCTTAATCACACTTGGTGAATAGTATAGGTTGGAACCAAGAGGAACTATGAGGTGGAAATGTGAAATAAAGGAATGAAAACTCAAGTATTGTGATCATGCCACCTAAGCCAAACACTATTCCATCCAACCATTCATTTTGTGCCAAACTAAAGTTGGTTTCAACCTTAGTGAAATCCCAAATATTCGAGACCAATTAAAACCCTAAATACCTTGTGGAAATCGAAACCCTATATGGTTTCCCAAACCTTAAATGTTGCCGATTGTAGCCTAGTGTTTAATCACTTGATCAAATTACTTCTACATGCTATTAACTACTCAAATTCATGTCATTATACCCTTTTTCCATTCTTTTATACCATAGTATTTTATTGGGCCAAGAAATATTTGATTTGGGCTAGTTAGAAACCAAAATCCCAAACCAGGCCCCATTAAAACCCCAAATGAGGCCCAATCAGTTTAGGTCCATTAAGACCCACCGAAACACTCCACCTATGCAAGGATTTTTGAGGAAGTTTCTCCTGTGACATGAGTGTACTTCTAATGCCCATGTCAGCCCCAAATGGTGCTTGATGGGATGGCAATCAGCCACCTCACCACCACCTTTCACATGGAAGCTTCCTTTGTTTTGCCCATGGTTTTGCCTGACAACACTCACCAAAGGGTCACCCTCACATCCTCTCTCAATCTCTACAGTAATATATGACTCTTTCATGGCTTGTTCATTAGATTTTTGTCACTTTTGGTTCACTTTCATGGAGAGAACTGAAGGAGAAATTTCAAATAGCTTTTCTGGCTATTCTTGCTTGAATTCTTCAAAGCCTTTATGAGTATACTCTCACGAAACTATCCACATATAAGTTGTTCCAATTTTAGTTTTGTTTCCATTGATATATTTTGTATGATTTTTTGTGAATTTTTTATTAGTGAAAAGTCTCTTTAAGAATGCAAAGGTCATATTGGGCGATAAACTAGATAGTGTGTAATTCTTTGATTTTTTTTATGAAGTTCTTGGCAAGCTCTTGGTCCAATATTTTTATGGTTTAGATTTAATATATTAACATGCAATTTGGATCTAGATTTTTTGCATATTAAGAGTTTTGACTAAGAGTTTTGCATGATTTTAGAAAGTTAGAAACTGGAGGTGTAAAAACAGTTTCTGTTTTGAGTAAGATCAAGACTTTTGGTATGGAAGCATGCTCCTATGGTCTTGATATTCATGTATGTTGTCCTTAGGACTTTGATTTATGTGTTAGAAAGTTATTTTGAAGTTTATGATTATAAACTTGAGGGAATAAATTGTTATGCATGCAAAGATTCTGATATGGCTACACATTGAAGCTCTTTCAAGTTGCTTGAGGCTTTTATGTATTGTTTGCCATATGATTTTTGGTTTTCGTGTTAGGATCATGTTTAGGAATTGATTAAACAATATTTAGTTTTGTTCTTTGAGGTTTAATTGTTGAATATTTCAAATTTGGAGTGTAATCTAAGTCAAGAACACGTGGTGCTCGGTTAGGACCAAACTTGAGGCTCATGGGTTTGTTTTGTATTTTTATGGATTTTTGCCATATGATCTTAGGTTTAATGCTTAGATAATTTTTATAAATTTAATATGAGGTATATCATTTTAATTCATGAGGATTTATTTAATAAGAGATTCGGATCTAGTGGTTTGATTTTAAATCAAAGCATGTGGTACTCAGTTTTGAAGATAATATGCAAGCCGATTGTGTTAGATAATATTTTTCGATTTTTGGGGTCATTGATTTGTTTTTTCAATCATATTATGAACTTAAGAACATGTTAAGAGTATGCTTATGGACTTTCGGAGTCCTTGGAGTATTTTGGAAAGGAAATAGTCCAATTGAATCAAAGAGTTGTTTGATTTAGTGTTTTAGCATTTTTTTTAGCATGAGGAGTTTATGCTTTCTATAAAATATATATTTTATGGTCTTAGCACGATTTTAAAGCGTAGGATATCATTTTGTATGTTGCATGATTCAGTTTTAGCATCAAATTTGGTGTTTGAAAGAATTGTAACAAAAACCAAGGATTTTAGCCTTAGGACAAAATTTAGTGTGATTTGGCCTATGTTGGTACTTGTTGCTATGTTGGGTTTTAAAATTTTCTAATTAGATATTTAGATTTAGGACAGAATTTACATGAGGAATGCAAATTTTGGTGAGTTTTGTAGTTAGGTTGCGAAATCCTTAAATTAGGGGAAAATGGTCATTTCCCACATATAGTGGGGTAAAATGGTAATTCTGCCATGAGTCAGTGATTTTATATTTTCAAGTATTCTAGTGAGAATTTTTTAACCTTTTGAAATGTCTCCTTATTGTTCTCGTTATTTATGCTTAAATTCATCATGCTACAATCAATGTAAGTTAGACTCAAACAAACTTTCAGGATACTTGTTTATTTTATTTATTTTTTATTTTTTGATAAAAGGTGCACTTATATTAATTAATCAACCAAGGAGGTTGTTAATACAATGAGGGTAATCCTCTACATGGATAGACTCCTCAGGGAGATCAAGTGAACTTTTGGCCAAAACATGGGCCACTGCATTACATTTACGAGGCACATACGTGACTTTCCTAACACCAACTTGTGGCAGTACCTTCTTGTTGTTTGTTATGAGCATGCCCACTGAACTCCAGTTGACCTCTTGACCATTGATGGCATTAACCACGTTAAGTGAGTCACCTTCCAGGATAATGGATCGAGACCTAACTCATAGCAGAATTTGACTACTCTTAATGCTGCCATGGCTTCTCCCAGCAAAGGGTCGGGGAAGGAGGTGCAGAATGACCTTAAGGTAGCCATGACACCGCCATTCCAATCTCTAACAATCACTCCTATGCCAATCCTGCAGTTAATCTTGTCAATAGCAGCGTCCCAATTGACCTTGTACAGATTGAGTGGGGGCTTGCTCCAATGAGCAATAAGAGGGGGAGGTAAGCAGGCCTTGGTTACTTGGGTTCTCTTGGAATGGTGAAACTCTGAAGAGATTGTAGTGACTTGGTTTGAAAATTGTTGAGGAGAAAGGAGTTGTGAATCAAACATCCATTTGTTCCTTCTATGCCAGAGCAGTTTAGTGGTGTGAGCCACTATAATTTGGTTTTCCACAGGCAGTGTAGATAGTAGATTGTCCAAGATCAGGTTAAAGGGGGCCTCACTGATAATTCATTTCTAGATCCTCCTCGAGCTACAATTCCAAACATCCTGGGCACCTTTGTAGGACCATAAAACATGAGCTGTAGTCTCAGGTTCAATTAGGCAGATTGGACAGTTAGGTGTGTCGACCACCTTTTTCTTGTGCAGATTAACCTTGGTGGGAAGGATGTCTTTTGCAGCTCTCCATAAGAACATTTTGGTGGCATTTGGGACATCTAGGAGCCAGATGTGATTCCATAGGTCAGGAGAGTTTGGAGGTAGGGATGATTGACCAAAGCTGTCTGAAGATATGGATCCTTAAAGATGGTATGCTGACTTGATAGAGAACTTTCCATTGGAAGTGCATCTCCAAGCTAGCTGGTCAGGGCTATTGTAAGGGCTAATTGGCAGTTTTGCATTGGAGGAGGCCTCAACCTCACTGAAGATGCCATGTAAGAGGGGAAAGTTCCATTGGAGGGTGTCTTGGTCAATTAGATTGGAAAATGTTGCCTCAGGGTCAAGGATTTTGGGAGAGGATTGAATCATAAAGGAAGTAGGTGTTGGGGTCCATTTATCAGCCCAAATTTTGATTGATCTGCCATTGCCCACTTTCCATATTAGGCCTTCAAGGAGGAGAGGTCTAGCAGCTGTGATGCTTTTCCAAACAAAGGAATCATTTGGTCTGACTTTTGCCTCGGGGAAACCAGTAAGGGGGAAGTATTTTGCTTGAAGAACTCGTGCAGCTAGTGAGGAAGGATGAGTAATTAGCCTTCACCCTTGTTTAGCCAGTAGAGCTAAATTAAAGTTTTCAAAATCCCTGAAATCGAGTCCCCCTTCTTTCTTAGATAAGCCTATCTTCTTCCAACTAAGCCAATGTAGCTTTGATTTCTGATCCCTTAGCCCCCACCAAAATGATTGCATGAGTTTATTAAGGTTCCTTAGAATGATCTTAGGCATTTTGAAAATGCCCATCAAGTAGGTTGGAATAGCTTGGAAAACAGATTTCAGAAGTATCTCTTTTCCTGCTGGAGATAGTAAGTTTGTCTTCCAGCTGCATATCTTGGCTTGGATCTTGTTGAGTATTGGATAGAAAGCTTTGAATTTCTATTTGCCAATGTATGAGGGCAAGCCTAGATATTTTTCAAAGGGACCCGAGACTTGAATGCCTGCCATAGAAACTATGGAATGCTGGGTGGCCAGATTGGTGTTTTTGCTGAAGAATATTGAGGTCTTCTCAAGAGTGAGCCTCTGTCTAGACGCTTGGTCATATGAGCTTAAGATGCCATGCAGCCTTTCCCATTCATTAGGTTGAGCCTTGCAAAAGACAAGGTGTCATCTGCAAAAAAGAGGTGAGTAATAGAAAGAGAGCCTCAGGTAAGAGGGAACACTGAGATGAGTCCTCTTTGCTCAGCTTGGTTTAATGCAAAACTTAACACTTCAGAGCAAAGGATGAAGAGATAAGACGAGAGAGGGTCTCCCTGCCTTAATCCCTTAGAAGGAGTGAATCTAGTTTGAGGTGTGCCATTTATGAGAATGGAATAGGATACTGTGGTGACACATTGCATAATGAGATCAACCCAGCCACTTCAAAGCTCATTTTTAGCATCACAGCTTTCAGAAAGCTCCATTCTAGCCTGTCATAAGCCTTAGTCATGTCGAGCTTGAGTGCCATATATCCCACTTTGTTCCTTCTCATCCTATTTTGCATAGAGTGTAGTAACTTGTAGGCAACAATATTGTTATCCGTAATCAATCTTCCTTGTACAAATGCACTTTGAGTATCTGAAATCAGTTGGGGCAGTATGATTTTGAGTCTATTGACAACGACCTTTGCAATGATTTTATAGAAGACATTACAAAGGCTTATGGGTCTATAGTCAGCCACTGAAATTGTGGTTTTTTTCTTGGGGATGAGGGTGATGAAAGTATGGTTGATGGACTGGAAGTCTGTCTTAGAGTTGAGCATGTTTGAAACTGCTGCTATTACTGACTCTCCCACTATGGGCTAGTGATTTTGAAAAAAAAGAGATGGGAATCCATCAGGACCAGGGGATCCCAGGGGGTTCATATCAAAAACAGCCTTCACAATCTCTTATGTGGTGTAATCTTTGGAAAGATTGGAGTTCATCTCAGCTGAGACAAAAGGTTCAAAGCCATCCAAGAAAGTTGTTATACCACTTGGTGTGGAAGAGGAGAAGAGGTTCCTGAAGAAATCTTGAAACTGCCCCCTATTTCCTCTACTTTTACCATTGTGATGCCTTCCTCAGTTCTAATTTTGGAAATAAGGTTCCTTTGTTTCCTTTGTGTGGAACACTTGTGAAAATAACTGGTGTTTCTATCCCCCTCTTGCATTTCTGTTTTGCTCTCTGCCGCCACTTTAAGTCATCTTCCTCAAGGAGAGCATCAATCTCCCTTTGTAGATTAAGAATTTGATTATTGGAGTGGCCACTGCTTGTTTCCTGAAGGGACCTTAGTAGCTCTCTTTTATGATATAGGTTCTTCTGATAGTTTCTTCTCGATGTGCTGCTCCATTCCCTTAGTTGGAATCTGCACCTATCAAGTCCTCTTCTGATGACATCTGCTCTGGATCCATGTTGTTGGGCCCCATGCCAGGCCCTCTTGACAACTTCATCGCATTCCTCTTGTTTAGACCAAGCTGCCTCATATCGAAAAATTCTTCTTATTGGAGTGGATGCTGGTGCATGCTGCTGGTTGGTGACAAGTAAGGGGTTATGATCAGAGTTTTGAATAGGCAGTATGTTCACTGTGTTGAAGTGGAATAAATGTTGCCATGCACTATTAACAAGGCCCCTATCCAATCTTTCTTTGGTAAAATGGTTCCCCTCTCAATTGTTACACCAAGTATACAGTGAGCCTTCATAACCAAAATCACATAAGTGGCAATCAAGTATGGTCTGTCTAAAATCTTCCATTTGTTTCGAAGGCTTGGGGGGCCACCTGCCTTTTCACCATGAGATATAATTTCATTGAAGTCCCCCAAGCATAACCATGGGGTGTTTTGAGAAGGTTTAATGGCTCTTAATAGACTCCAACTTTCTTTACGTTTGGTCGTTATTGGTTGGCCATAAAATCCAGTAATTATCCAGTCCTTGTCTGTATCATCCCCCTCTACCTTAAGGGATATGTGGCTAAGTGAGTAGTTAATTAAATCAACTTTGAGATCCTATTTTCAGTAGGCTGCCAGACCACCACCTCGACCTATACTATCCACTATGAAACTGCACTCAAATCCCTATCTGTTACGTAAGTTCTCCATTTTGTTTCTTCTACACTTAGTTTCAAGTAGAAGAACTAGATTGGGGGACTTATCTCTCACCAAATAGTGGAGCTCCCGACTGTTCGAGGGTTCCCAAGCCCTCAGCAGTTCCAGCATAGGGTTTTCATGGGGATTGGCAGGGTTATTGAACAACCACTGCCAATGTTGAATTCTTAATTGTCTTGGACATTCTCGGGGATTGGATTGAATTAGCCTTGGTTTTCCTTTTTTTTCTAATTTTTGGAAGTACCTTGGGCACGTGGGACTTGGTAACCAGAGGACTAGGGGCTAGTTTCCCTCTGGCCCTTCTTTTCCAATTTGACAAAAGGTGATTATTATTTTGTCTAGCTGAGCTCAAAGAAGGATCCGGTTGAGAAGGACTAACCTGATTGTTGACTTCTGTTAGTAGCAAGTCATGGTCCCTCTGCTGTGTGTCAGGTCTTGTGCCCATTGTGAATCCACCCACAGGCTTTGACCTGCCATATAAAATCTTGTTTAAGATCAACTCTTTGATTCAGCATGGATGTGTTCCTGGGCCAGCAATTGTTAACGATTTTTATAGGTTGGTCGATCCAAAGAGAATCAAAATCAACATGATAGAAAGTGCCCTGGACAAGCTTTTTCATTTGAGGGCCTGCTGCTATGAACCTGTGAAATGGCTCAAGGAGGAGTACAAAAGATACGCAGCATCTACTCGTTTTCAAAAAACTCATGCTATTTCTTTAGATGATGAGCTGGTATATATACACAGGGTTCAAATTACTCCATCTAAAGTGTACTTCGGTGGTCCAGAGGTGAGTCTCTCCAACAGAGTCTTGCGCCATTATCCTGAAGATATTGACAATTTCCTGCGTGTTTCTTTTGTCGATGAGGACTTTGATGAAGTGTACTCAATAGCTTTATCTCCACGTTCATCATCTGCAAAGAAGAATAAGCGAACTAGAGTTTATGATAGGATACTATCCACTCTCAGAAATGGAATAGTTATTGGGTATAAGAAGTTTGAGTTTCTTGCCTTTTCAAACAGTCAGCTAGGAGAAAATTCTGTTTGGATGTTTGCTTCAAGACCTGGCTTGACTGCAGCAGATATCAGAGAATGGATGGGTGATTTTCGAGATATAAGGAATGTGGCAAAATATGGTGCCAGACTGGGTCAGTCTTTTGGCTCTTCTAGAGAAACTGCCAGTGTTGGCCTAGATGAAATTGAAGTTATTCCCGATGTAGAAGTTAAGAGGGGAGAAGCCACGTATTGTTTCTCAGATGGCATAGGGAAGATATCTGAAGAATTGGCTCGCAAAGTGGCAACAAAGTTACGCTGCAACTCTGTTCCATCTGCGTTTAAGATTCGATATGGAGGGTACAAAGGTGTTGTGGCTGTTGATCCGACATCATCGGTGAAGTTGTCATTGAGAAAGAGCATGTGTAAATACAAATCGGATGACACAAAACTCGATGTTTTGGCATGGAGTAAGTTTCAGCCCTGTTTTCTCAATCGGCAGATAATAACTCTTTTGTCTTCCCTCGGGGTTAAGGATCGAACTTTTCGGAAAAGGCAAAAGAAGGCTATAGCTCAACTGAATGCCATATTCATAGATCCTTCCAGAGCACAGGAGGCACTGGACATGATGTTCGCAGGGGAGATCTCAAAAGTTCTGAAGGAAATGCTTATATGTGGTTACAAGCCAGATGCAGAACCATTTCTTTCAATGATGCTTCAAACATTCCGTGCATCTAAGTTGATGGACATGCGGTTGAGAACAAAGATTTTTGTTCCGAATGGAAGAGCTTTGATGGGATGCCTTGACGAAACCAGAACATTGGAATATGGTCAAGTATTTCTGCAAGTTTCTCGCTTTAGAAAGGAGCTCAGTAACAAGTCATCCCTTGTGTTTAGTGTCAGCAGTTCAAACCCAAAAAACTTCATCTGTGAAGGTCGGGTGGTTGTTGCTAAAAACCCTTGTCTACACCCAGGAGATGTGAGAGTCCTCAAAGCTGTGAACGTGCCAGCTCTAAATCATATGGTGGATTGTGTTGTTTTTCCACAAAAGGGAGAGAGGTAAGAGTTTAATAGAAACATAAGATTCATCACATACATGTAGACAATACTGTCTATTTGTGCTTTTAGACCACATCCAAATGAATGTTCGGGAAGTGATTTGGATGGAGATTTGTACTTCGTCTCTTGGGATCGTGCTCTTATTCCTCCTCGTCAAATTGAACCAATGGAATATATTGCAGAACCAACTAAGCAAGTCGATCATGATGTTACAATAGAGGTATTTGGATAATTTCTTCACATTTGTCCATAACAATTGAGAGAATCATCTATGCTTGCATTTCCAACGAGAATATAGAAGTATTTCGTGATCTAAGAAGTTCATGTTTCCATATAGACATCTATATCTAAACACAGTTGGTGACACAACATTTCATTCCTCTCTCCTGTTCGCATGTCCTTTGCAACAGAAACTTCCATCCATATGCACCTAACATTGAAAAGCATGTTATTGTTGTCTTGCAGGAAGTAGAAGAGTATTTCACAGACCACATAGTCAACGACAAATTAGGAATCATCGATCATGCCCACGTCGTCTTTGCAGATAGCGAGCCCATGAAAGCAATGAGTCCTAAATGTTTGGAGCTTGCGAAGCTTCACTCGATTGCTGTTGACTTCTCAAAAACTGGTATTGTAGCTGAAATACCTCCTGATCTACGAGTCGAAGAGTATCCCGATTTTATGGAAAAGCCTAATAAAAAGAGCTACATATCAAAATCTGTTATCGGAAAGCTTTTTCGAGAAGTGAAAGACATTGCATCGCCCACGAGTCCTGTGGCATCCTTCACTTTGGATTTAGCAAAACAACATTATGACCCTGAAATGGAAGTAGAGGGCTTTGAGGACTACCTCGGTGATGCTTTCAAATACAAAAAGGACTATGATTACAAGTTGAGGAATATGATGGAGTATTATGGAATCCAAACTGAAGCCGAAATTCTCAGCGGCAATGTTTTGAAAATGTCAAAACATTTTGATAGGAAGAGGGATCAGGATGCAATTAAATATGCTGTAAAGTCACTAAGAATGGAAGCCAGGAACTGGTTCAACGAGTGGAGTGATGCAGACAATTCTGATAATGCAAAAGCAAAAGCATCAGCCTGGTATCATGTCACATATCGTCATACTTACTTCAAGGAGGGAATGGATAGGGCCCATTTCCTTAGTTTTCCGTGGTGTATCTATGACAAGCTTCTGCAGATCAAGAAGGATAAAAAGATCAGCATATAATTTGATCTTCACAAGTGCTGTCGTCGTCGATGATTGCATGATTTCTCTAAGCAACTTATGTATATTTGATAGCAGTTTGATATGGCTTCGTACTATTTTAACTTTGTGTACTGTTATTGGTATTTGCTTGTAAATGCTCCAAGCAGATTTTTGGAGCTTGAGAATATGTATTAGTTTATATTGCAATTGGTTTGGAATGATTGTATAATGATTGTATTGATCTTTTAATAAAATTTTGTGTTATTTATTTGAACTTGCTTGCTCCTAATTGGCTTTGATTAATTTCAAAACGATTACATATGGGATAAATCTTGTAGAGACAGCAAATCGATCTTCATGATTAATGACTTTGAGAATTGATTCCATGTTATTTTTTATTTTTTTTTATTGTCAAAGCATGTCTCAAGTTTATTAATTTCAAAGCATGTCTCAAGTAAAATTACCATGATGAGATTCCTTTTCTCTTCTCGTTCTCTCTAAAATATATTAGCTCAATCTCCCGTTTGCCTCTGCAACCAATTTCTTGCCATCGGGAGAAACCTGTACTCAAAAGAATATACACCTTATTTCAGTAAAATAAGCCCAAGTAAACTACATATCCAGCTTAATGCTAGTCTTAACATAATTTTAACAAAATCTCTTAAAGTAAAAAGTAAAATTTCGTTTAATAAAATAGACTTAATCAATTTTAAAGCGTTCAAAATAAAATTATGCACTTACTATTTACTTCAGAGATTTATTTGTAACAATTTTAATACTAAATAATATTATTAAAATCCTTATTTATTTTCTTTATAAGTTCTTATATTTAAAACAAAGACCTCACAAACTAAGGTCCCGTTTGATTGTAAGACTCAACTAAGATTAACTCAGTTCAATCTAATTTTAAACTGAGTCTAATATTCAAATACATAACTCTCAAATTATTAAACTTATCTCAACTCAAAACTCTCTTACACGTGAGAGTCGGGGGACTCACAACCCTTTTTAACTCAACAAATATTTATACGTGAAACCTACAATATTTTTTAATTTTATGTTATTTTCTACAATAAAAATAAAACTATTTCGTTTGTAACTTTTTTCAATTCAACTTTTTTCGATTTTATGTTATTTTCTACAATAAAAATAAAACTTTACGTACGATATATATTAATGGACAAAAAGATAGCTTCTAATTTTTTTTCTCTTTTTTTCGTACGCCCCACTACTATCCAAGTCCTAAAGCCCCTTTTTTTCAAATTACTATACGTTGGTAGTTTCTCCAGATCCCATGTGTCGTAAATGATCTTACTCCTAGATTCTAGAAGACCGAAAAGATTACAAACGCCTTGATTTTTTTTTTTTTTTTCCTCATCCGTTGAAACCAACTTTGAATATTTTCACCAGATTGTTGGCAGTTTGAATGATTTGGTTTAAAACTTTCTCAACAAAAAAATCGAAGGAAAGCAACGGTAATATTAAAAAAAAAAATCTTACTAACAAATTATACAATTTATTAAAAAATACCAACATTCTCCTACTATTTTTTAATAATAAAAAAAAGAAATAAGAAATATACTTCCAGACAAAGAAAGATTATTATACATCATAAAGGTATGCTATACATTGAACTCTCACTTAGTGAAATAATAATTTTTACTCCAAAGTTAATAGTAGTCTCATACTTGAACTATAACTTCTAAAGGGAAATAAAAAATTACTGCTCACACATAACAGTCCAGGTTTTAATATGAGCTTTATTAGCCAGCACGTTACGGCATTGTGCTATTCTCGATTTCACAAGTTTATTTGAAAGCAAACTCAATTCTAATAGAGAGCGGCCTCATTTCCACACTCACATAGATGAAATCTATCAAGGGTGCTCTTGTAATTCAGACACTCTAATCATAAGAGTTACAGATTTTCATTACGTGTATTTAAAACAACTCATCATCTCAATCATTACAAAATGAATGCACTTACACAATAGGAATAGAAAAATTCTCAATTAAAGTAAATAGTACATTTCTTACGATCACCAAATGATTCATTCTTCCCATTGACCCCAGTTCTTAAGATCTCTTACCTCTGGGTTGGGTATCCTTATATGTGATTCGTGACTATATGAACTTTAATCACATTCCCCTCAATATATTCCAGGCTCTTTCTCTTGTCAAGGCCTTGGTCAATGGATCTGCTAGATTATCACATAATTTAACATAATCCATGTTTATGACACCATTACTTAAATAAGTTCTCACAGTACTTTCTTTTCCTCTTATTGGTTTGGATTTACCATTGTCATAATGATTTTGTACTCTACCAATAATAGCAGTACTATCACAATGAATTAATATGGGTGGAATTGATTTTTCCCACAATGGAATCTCATGTTATAAATCTCTCAACCAGTTTACTTCCTCACTCGCTGAAGCCAAAGATATAAGCTCAGCTTCCATAGTTGAGTTAGCAATAATAATTTCTTTTTTAGACTTCCAACATATAGCACCACCACCCAAGGAAAAAATATAACCAATAATTGAAAGAGAATCACCAGACAAGAAATTCCTATTGACATCATTGAAGTCTTCGAGTACAACAGGATATTTTCTATAAAACAAACCATAATTTTTGTACCGGATAAATATTTCATTATGCAATCTATTACATACCAATAGCCACTTCTTGGCTTGTTAGTAAATCTACTAAATACTCCTACTGCATAAGCAATGTCAGGTCTAGTACAATTAGTCGCATAACGTAAACTACCAATCATGCTAGCATATTCATTTGGATTATCACATCATCATCATTTTCAATAGAAAATAACTGAACACTAAGATCAAAATGAGTAACAACATTGTAACAACCCGCTCCTTCTTTCTGACGTAAGCAAATTTAGTGTCTCGTTATACGTGTCAAACCTCGATAGCATGTTTTTAAAGATATTATGTGATTTCTAAAAGTAACTCAGTGTTTTAAAGTTATGAGTATTTTGAATGGGATATTCCCAGTGTTATTTGACTAAGCTTGATTTTAAATAAGACAATTATAATATTTTTGAAGAGTTTTATAATATTTTTGACGAGTTCCAAAAGCTCTTCAAAAATATTATAATTGTGGGAAATCATTTTCATATCAGTCATTTCAATTATTTAGAATACTATGAGATTTAAATTATGTTGAAAACTCTAATTAATTAAATGGTTTTATTCTCTTAAAGATATTAAATAAGACTTCATCATTTAATTAATGATGAAGGAATATTATTTTATAAACTAAGTTTAGTTTAAATAATATTCTATCTTAATTCCTCTCCGTGCTTTTAATTAAGTTAACGTTTACGTATTTTCAAATCAGTAATTAAAGCTCACCATTAGATCATTTTGAAGACCCCAAGATAAAGGGTTTGGAATAAAACCTCAGTCCTCTCTCTCTCCCTTAGTTTTCCCTTCCCTCTCTCTCTCCTTCCTTTCCCTTAAGCTAGACAAAAACACCTTTTCCCTCTCACCAGATCTGCTCCACAGCCCAGCTCGGTGCCGTCATGCATTGCCTAGCCTCACCGCCACCACCAACGGCCTCCCCTCACACCGGCGAGCATCTACCCACCATCGGTGAACCCCATGCAGCCCTCTCTCCTTTACTACGGTAGCCTAAACCGAAATGGGTTTCACCCATTTATTTCCTCTTAGTGCCGCTGCCATTAGCCAGGGACACCATCGGACACCACCACGAGCACCCCCTAGCCTCCCCCTTCCTCCTCCTCAAAGCCCGTAGCCCCTTCCTTAGCTGCACGGAGCTCCTCCAACACACGAGTTCTCCATACCCATGACTGAGCTTCGCCTTCCATGACCACCGCACCACCACCCAGGCTTCCTCCCCCATCGGCGGCCTCCCCTAGCCACCCCCATGTCCAGTCGAGCCACCTAGCTCCCTCATTCTCTTTCATTCTCTCACTGACTCTCCCTCACTCACGGCCTAGATCCGCGGCCGTAGGCCATCGTGCTGACTCCACCAAGCCACCATAGCTCCACCAGCAACCTCCTAAGCTCTTCCATGGCCAGACACGACCAGCCAAGCTCTCCCCCTCCATTTTCATGCCTTGAGAAACATAGGTTCCCCTTGGAAACCCACGGCTCCGCCGTGCTCCGCCACCCTAGCCACCGTGAGGCCACCCTCAGCCTCCCTTGACCTCCCCTAGCTTAGCCCTAAGCCCAAACCATCACTTTGCATGGTGGATAGCCACCATACACGGTGGACAACCACTATACATGGCTAGCTACCACTGTACACTGCTAGATCTGTCGTGTTACGCCTCTTGCCGCCCCCAACAATGCCACCATGAGCCCTTCCAAGACCGTACCTAGCTATCCAAACGCCTAAACAGCCACCGTACTCAGTTTAGCTGCCATGTACGACTCTTCTGACGTCATTGACCGTGATGGTCAGTGTGATACCCCGTATTTTAGTGTATTTTTAATTAAATGATTATTTTATTTAATTTAAATATTGATTCTCTTGTTTTAATTTATCATCTTTATTGTTGGGTTAATTTTTGATTTTCAAATTGTGAAATTATTTTTAATGTGTCTTTCTTGTTATTAATTATTGTTTATTATTTAAAGTGCTTGATTTTAATTTATTTTATTCTTGGACTTTAATTATTTTATTTTATTAATATTGAGTTGTAGAGTTATTATTGGACTCTTATTTATTTTTATTGTGCCTTTTTTTTTCATTTGTTGGACTTATTTTTGGACTGGGTTGCTTTATATTTATTTTTATTTTTATTTTTCTGGGCCCAGCCCATTCGGTTTCAGCCCACCCGTGTACCCCAACCTAGCCCATTATTTTTCCCATGCGGCGTCATTTTGGCCCCAAGCCTTTCTTCTCCTGCGCAACGCCGACTGTTTCTCTCATTTCCTGCTCTGTTTTCGGTCTCTACCTTAACGAGTGACAGCCTCTACTTCTCTTCTCCTTCATTTGAATTTCCTGTTTCTTCCTTCGGTTTTACCACTGGTTTGCCGTCTGCTACAGCATTCTTCCTCTCCATTTTATTTTCGGTTCCTTCTCTCCAAGTCTGTGATTTTGCAGGTAATTTTCGGTTCATCCTCTCCTTGTTTTCGGTTTATTTTTGGTTCATTCTTGTTATTTTCGGTTCTTCTATTTTTTTTCTTTAGCATCTGCTGTGTTCCTTCTCTATTTCGATTCCTCCATTTTTATCTAGATTTTGAGTACTGTTAATGTTCTTCGTGGGTTACATTTTTTTTTCCAGTCAAATTCTTCTAGTGTTATTTCAGTTAATCAGCCCCTTTTATTCCGAAAATATCACTTCAAAATTTCCTTGTTTTTGAAACTCTTTTTCAACCCAAAAATTGTGATTTTTGGTTTTTTTTTTTTTCGAGCTGATTTTGGCGTTAAATCTAGTGTTCGCAAGCTTGATATTTCTGAGATTTGCATTTAAGAACTGTAAGTATTTCTTTTAAATAATTTTTGAGATTTAAATATATTTTATAGTATAATGATATTTATTACTAATATTATTATACAATTTTAGAAGTATTCCGTGTTTAATAGTTATGTGGTTATCGAGAAATTTAGGAAGTCATGATATTTTAGAATTACGAGAAATTTTAAGTTTTTGGAAAATTAAAATAGGTACTTTAGGTGTAATATGAGATTTATCTATCTACTGAAGATTTATTTAATTTGCATGAATTTTTATAGGTGACGATTGACAATTATCAGTTCTGTTGTGGTGAATTTCTGAATAAGCTAAGAAGTCCAGTTAAGCGGGGTTTCTATGCTAGATTTGCATAAAAAGAAATGAACTGAGGTTGGTTTGTAAAAATGTGCATTTTGTTTTAAAAAGAAAATGTGATAAATAACTTCAGTATATGTTTTATATTTATTCATGAGATATGTATGAAAGAGAAAAGAAATATTTTTGACCTAAAAAATATAGACATGAATAATATTTGACATGTTTATGAAATATGCAAAAGATCGAATATAATATCAATGAGATTTTTATACATGTGATATGAAATGATTTGGATCTGTTTTTGATAAAATATGGAAATGATATGAATATGTTTAGCACGTGTTTTGATATGATATGGATATGAAAAACTTTTGGCATACTTATCTGTTTGATTCTAATTTTGAATTTGGTTATGATATGATGATATTGGTTCACGTGATATGGTTGGTACCAACATGATATGATATGATATGAGTGCATCCACTTTGGAAATAAAGTGGTCTTTTACGTGTTCTTTCCTGTATGCACACTCGGGGCTCCGAAATTGAAAAGTGGGAAGTTTCACAATATGATATTGTTTGGTTTGGCCACTGGGGATAGCACAACCCTATCACGAGAGTTAAACATGGTATAGGATATGATATGATAAGATATGATATGATAAGATGAAAATGTTCAGTTATATTATGCCAAAGCATTTTGAATATGAAAAAATTGAAAAGTCGTTCTGATTTTCTGATAACACATTTTGAGATGTGTATATGAAAATGAAATATTTTGTTTCTGCATACTGAACTTTCTGAAAATGCTCATATTTACATACTAGTATATGTTCTCTGCTTATTGAGTTGTTGATAACTCACCCCCTTATCTCCAAATATTTTTCAGATAATTTTGGATATTTCAGCTAAGGATCAAGACTGTGAAGCATTATATGAGATGACTTAAGAGTAATGGATTAAGAATAGAAAGCTTTCAACGAATATCACCGATTTTTGTTAAGAGATTTCCTTGCGTTCTGATGTCTTGGCTTTTTGAAGAATTGATTATATTGAGAAAATTTTGTTTGGATCAAACTTTCTTTATAATATTGAAAATTTGGAGTCTATAATTTTATTGTTAAGATATGGGTTTAAGAGCTATGTAGAGAAGTTGATATTTTTGGAATTACTGTATCGAGGATTTGATATATAGGAATTTGTATGGTTAATTAAATTTGAAGTGTTTACATTTGATTTGGAACTTCTGGAAGTATATTAGTAGTGTTGGTGTTGATTATCAGGTAACATGAGTTAACTCTCCGGACCCTTGGGGACCAGGCGTTACAGTCAGTTAGCAAAGCACGGGTTATCCCGTCGATGGTATAACTTTCTATCCCTTTTTATTTATGTTAGATATTAATTAGTTGACTAGGTTGTGGACTGTGCTATTAGTATTGTAGAGTTCGCTGTGTAGTGTTGTGATGTGGTGTGCTGTGTACGTGAAGTGTTGGGCGTAATTGAGTAGTGTAGTGTGTTGTGTTGTGAAGTGTGGATGGGAAGAGTACATGTAGAGCGTACTCTGTGTGGCGTAGCAAGTGTGTATGGAGTACACATGGAATGTATTTCATGTGATGAAATGATGTACCATATGGCGTGTATGCCGTAGTGGTGATGTGGGATAGTATGTGTTAAGGGAGTATAAGTGGAGTGTACTCCATCGGGTGAAGCGATATACCATGTGCCGTGTCATGAAGATAAGGATGGTTGCGTAGTTGTTGAGCGTAGAGCATTGTGAGTAGCATCGGGAATTGTGGAACATTATCCCGAAGTGGCTAGGATGTGGCATGTAGTTTGAGGTTACAAGTGTCGCCGTGTAGTCGGCTTATGGCTGGGAGTGTGTGTGAAGTGGCAGGATAGTATTAGAGTAGTGCAGCGGAAGCATAACTGGGCAATGTCATGAAGTGACGTGGTCAATTGAGAAGTCGTGCTCATGATGAGTTGGCGTATAAGTGACATAGCGGGATGTCAGGTGACAGGACAAGGTCACGATGTAGCTTGGGAGTAGCCTCGAGTTATATGAATGGATTCTTGTTGTGTAAGTGTTGGGATAAACTGTTAAGAGGGATGGGTAGAATGAAGAGTCATGCTAGCTGGGTTAAGAGAAGGTTGGTATCGGAGTATGGCGCTTGTCTATATGAGCTGGTGCTCAACATAGTATATGTTGGTCTTATGTGATAAGGGGTAAGGTATGTGTGTAATCTAGTTTGACATGTGTTTGGCGGATTCATCATATGTAATGGTTAATCTGTCCTAAGCATGGTTACACGGTACTTAAGTCTCAAAGTTGACTTGAAGCCGTGTGGCGTGTATGGATTGAAATGAGGACTTAGAATGAGCTAAGATACATGAAGGTAGTGATGGGTGTATTGTCTAGGATTGTGATGCGTGACTTAGTCGGTCTGAGTCATGCATCTGGATGAGATTAATAAGAAGAATGGGATGAAGGTCTCAGTGTCTTAACTCTAAGATGAATCGTGAGATTCACTCTAGTGGAAAGGCACTCGAAGTAGAACGTTGAGATTGGAAGAAGTAGTGACCATAAGTGGGTTCCTGAAGGTTTAAGCATAGTAAAAGACACGTAAGAGTACAGGATAGAAGGAGAGTGTTTCAAGTAAAGCATAGTTTTATTTCTAATTTAGTTGCTTATGTACTAGATAGAAAATGACACTAAGGTTATGTGTATGCATGTAGGTTTCCATCTGACACGTACATGAATAGACTGCATGATATGAAAGTAGCATGGAGTCTAGGTAAATATTACGTTTATGCTCTTCTAGAGTTCTCTAAAAGATATGAAATGGAAGATGAACTGCTTCTGTTGCGTCTAAACTTTCACTCAAAATAATGAATACAAAATTCAGATCAGTTTTACCTGCAAGTATACAGGGATTGACTAATGTGATAAAGAGACTAAAATAAAAATAGATTATTAAAAAGAACGAGCAACCAAAAAAAAAAGAGATTTTTGAGATGAAAATTTTTAAAGTAACAAAATATAACTGAAACAATAAAATGAATCAATATGGAAAACGACTAAGTTTTCAAGGATCCATCTAATAATTTATAAAATTGTTTCTGACCAAATTAGCTCAGTTAGACTAGAATAATGATTCCGTCTAACTGGAAGATTTATCAAATAAGCCCAAAAATAATCACCAAATATTGAGTTTGAATAATTTATGGTAGAAAAAATTCATAAATCCAATTGATTATCACAGGGATTTCTCAAGTATTTACTGTATTCGAAAATCACAATAAATCAAGAGAAATATATAGATAATCAAAGTTTCTAATAATAACACCAATTAATTAATCAAACTCACAATATAACTCTATTATTGATCTGAAACAATATTTAAATTATTAGACTTTACCTCTCAACCTTAGTACAAAAAAATTAGCCAACCATGTTTATTACAAGAACCATGGAATTCAATGATAAATTCTCCATAAGAAAACTTAAATAAAACACAGTATATAAATATGAACTGAATAATAAAACACTGTAAATAAATGAGCTGAACAATAAAAACACATAAAATAAAAGAGTTGCCAAAAATAACACTACAAATATATGAGTTGCCGAAAACACTATAAACAAGCTGCCGAATAAAGTAATACACTATAAATATATAAGCTGCTGAATAAAACACAGAAAAATAAGCCAAAAGCTTGCCAAAAACACTAAATAAAATGCAGTTGCCGAATGAAACACAGTAAAATAATCTGAAGTTGCCGAGAAACAACACTAAATATAAGAGTTGCCGAAAATAGAAAGAGAGTTCCAACTGATCCCCGAACTAGTGAGCTGTCATATGGTGTTGCCGAATAACACTGTAAAAATAAACTGAGATTGCCGAAACTAAAACACTACAAATATGCTACCGAAAACACAATAGAATAAACTCAAGCTAGTTGCCGAATGAAATGTAAAAATAAACTGTAAGAATAAACTGATGTTGCCGAAAATATAATGAAATGAAACTTGAGTGGCCGATCGAAAACACTATAAAATTAACTGAAGAGATGCCGAAAATGGACTGAGAGCTGCCGAATGATGATTCACGGTGTACTTAGGGGTGAGAATCGGTCGGTCCGGACCGAGAAAACCGGACCGGACCGGCCATTTTGGACCGGACCGGACTTGGTCCGGTCCGGTCCGGTCCATTTTTATTTGGACCGAATGTATTCGGTCCAGTCCACGGTCCGGGTGATTTTTGGACCGGACCGAATGTATTTCTATATATTTTTTTTATATATAATTAATTATATATATAATTATACTATATTATAATTAAGTATAGACTATTAATACTATTATATATTTATATTATTATATAGTTATACTAATAATGGTTATATTAGTTGTTATATTAGTTTAGTTATACTATATTATAGTGATTTATTATAAGTTATAACTATATTATAAATTAGTATAAGTTATAATGATTTAGTATAGTTATAACTATTAACTATAGACTATAGTTTATTAGTTATACTTATACAATTAATATTATACTTATACTAATATTACTAATATATAGCTATAGCCTATACTATAATACTATATTACTAATAGTCTAAATTCTAATACTTTATACTAATACTATTATATAGTTATACTAATAGTTATATTAGTTTAGTTATACCATATTATAGTGATTTATTATATATAATGATTTAGTATAGTTATAACTATTAACTATAGACTATAGTTATATTTATACAACTATACTTATACTAATATAATAATATTACTAATATATAGCTATAGGCTCCTATAGCCTAAACCATATTACTAATAGTCTAATACTTTATATTAATACTATTAAATTGTTATACTAATAGACAATAGTTATATTAATTTAATTATACCATATTACAGTGATTTATTATAACTATATTATATATCAGTATAAGTTATAATGATTTAGTATAGTTATAACTATGAACTATAGACTATAGTTTATTAGTTATACTTATACAATTAATATTATACTTCTACTAATATTACTAATATATAGCTATAGCCTATACTATAATACTATATTACTAATAGTCTGATACTTTATACTAATATTATTATATAGTTATACACTTATACTAATAGTTATACCATATTATAGTGATTTATTATAACTATATTATATATTAGTATAAGTTATAATGATTTAGTATAGTTATAACTATGAACTATAGACTATAGTTTATTAGTTATACTTATACAATTAATATTATACTTATACTAATATTATTAATATATAGCTATAGCCTATACTATAATACTATATTACTAATAGTCTAAATTCTAATACTTTATACTAATACTATTATATAGTTATACACTTATACTAATAGTTATATTAGTTTAGTTATACCATATTATATGATTATACTAATCATGATTCATAATAACTAATCACTATAAGTCTATCACTATATATATTTAGTATCAATGTATTAATATATTCTTTAATATATTACTAATACTATTAAGTATTAAGAGTTATAGTGTAAATTATAATATATGTATAACTTATAAATTTATAATAGTATGTATAATTAAATATTTTATTCTTATTTATAATAGTATGTTAAGTATGTATTTTTCTCAATTATAGATATAATATGTATGGATAATTAAATTATTCATGCTTATTACTTCATAGTTCATATACAAAATGTTAAAAGTTGTATATGGCTCATTATGCATTAACATACTTTAAGTTAGTAATAAAGTAATAATTAACATCATCAATAATGTAATTTTCATCTAATTTATTATCGTTGATCATATAAAATATTTTTTTATTGATTTTGTTACATAATCCATATTAATAAGTCACTTAGTTTAATTTAGTAATGTAAATAATTTTTTTTATTAATTGATTTAAAAATTAAAAAAAAAAGAAAAAAAAAGAGGCCGGACCGAATGGGCCGAACCGGACCGGACCGGACCGATAGCTACCGGTCTGGTCTGGTCCCCTTAGATGTTCGGTTCGGTCCGGTCCGGTCCAATCGATGGACCGAAAACCTTCGGTCCATCGCCGGACTGGACCGGACCGGACCGTGTGCAGCCCTAGGTATACTTCATGATGGAGACGCCGTGCAGTGGAGGAGATTGGGCACGGCTAGGCTGAGGTGGTCCGAACGTATGCATGGAGATGACGTACTGCCAGGGCTGCGCAAGAGACGGTTGCTGCCGTTGGTGGAGATGGTTGTGCTGCTGGTGGTGGAGAGGAGGTGTTGTTGGTGGTGGAGAGGCGGAGGGCTGCGGCTGCGCACGCTCGAAACGCATGCATGGCGTTTGCATGCGTTCGGCGAGAGGTTGAAGACAGGTCGGGACAACATGCAGTTTATCTCAGACGACGGGTCGTTTGGCTTGGACGGCTGATTCAAAGCTAGTGAAAAACAACATGTCGTTTGGCTTGCAGGCCAAACGACATGTCGTTTAGCCTGCGAAGTAAATAAAAAATAAAAATAAAATAAAATAAAATAAAATAAACTAAAACAAACAGAATAATAAAAGAAATAAAATTAAAAAAAGAAAATAATTAATTAATTAAAAAAATAAACAAAAACTAAACTAAAATATTAAAAATGTGTTGTGCATGTGAGACAATAAAATCAAATTAAATCACAAGTTATAAAAATAAGCATAAACTATGCTTTTAATCAATTTAAATCACAACTTGGATTTATTGCCTTTTGATCATTTTTCTATCTAAAATCAATGATAAAATGATAAAACAATTAAAAATATATTGATTTTAACTATATAAATTATGCAATAATGCAGCTCAATCAGCTTCTCTTTACGATGCTTTACGAAACGAAAGGAAACGATGTTTTACGAAAAGCATGCTAAGTGTTCAAAGGTATACGTATGTATGGCCCTTCTTGACAGCCCCTTTTTATGCAACCCTAAGTAGTAATTGTACGCATGTGAATGGATGACTATACGCAGTATCTATTATACGTATTTTCTACGAAAATAAATGTTGAGACCTATGCCTCAAGCTTTAAGCGATGTTTTAACTGATGCGAAGAAAGTGTTTTAAATGTCCCTATGAACCGATGTTCTTAAAATGTCCTTAAGAACTAACGTTTTAAAGGATGCAATGAATTGACATTTTAAAGGATGCCATGAACTTACCTTTTTAAAGGATACTTTGAAAGATGATATTTAAGCCCATGCCTTAAATGACGTTTTTCCATGAATGAACTATTAAATGAAAAGAACTGAAAAGAAATGAATGTTTTAATATATAAAAATACGTAACGGCTATGACTGAATGAAAGGGTACCAAAGGATTAGAGTGGGCAGATTACAATGCCGGGTAAGTAGTACTAGTAGTGCACCCAGTGCTACCCCCTGACTGAAAATGGGTTTCCAACCCATAGCCATGGGCGGAATCTGAGTCCAAACGAAGACTGCTAACCCCAGCACACGGGGTGTAACAATGTGTAACGGCCAAAGGAAAGTGATAAGAAGGAATGTATGAATGCATTGCACTCTTCAAGAAATGAAGGCACTGACGGAGGAAATGGTTTATGAAAAGAAAACTCCTTTTAAAGAAAAACTCGGCCTAGTGATGTTTTCAAAAGAACGCATGTATGCATGTACATATAGCATGTATAGAGTGATGAATGCATGACTGAAAACCTATGTTGTTATATTTTAACGGTATGAAGTTATGCTTACTGAGTATTCGACTCATTTTAGTTTTTATGTGTACTCATCTTCCCACAGGAACTGAATGAGCAGAATGCGTCAGGACGGACACGGTCAAAAGGTAAGAGTACGCAAGTCTAGGCACGAGAGTTTTAAATGTACAAGAGGCCTTTTTATGTTAAGACTTATGTTTTTCGCTGTAAACCTTTTTTATTCTCAAAGCACATTTTATTTTATAATGTAGAGCCTTACACCCTAGGTATGAAAGTAAAAAGTTTTGAAACGAACGGTAATTCCCGTTGTCTTTTCTAAACCTATTTTATAAAAAATTCCACCACAAAGATGGGCGTTACAAACATGCTTACATACAATGTAATTATATTTCTTTAATAATTTTTCTACGTAATGCGATTGATCATGAAAAATACCATTACATGTTTTGGCAATTTTCATACCCAAAATAAAATTAACCTCACTAAGATCTTTCATATCAAAATGATTATTAAGCATGTTTTTTGTTTCATATATAACATGCAAATTAGAACCAAATATCAATACATCATCCACATATAGGCTAATAATAACATGAAAATTATCCCGAGATTTACAATAAATACATTTATCACTCTCATTTCACTTATAGCCATTCTCGATTATGCAAGAGTCAAATTTTTCATGCCACTGTTTAGGGGCCTCTTTTAAGCCATATATGGATTTTGTCAATTTACACACTTTTCTTTCTTAGCTAGGCTCTACAAAACCTTCTGGTTGATCCATATAAATTTTTTAATCTAGGTCCCCATTCAAAAAAGCTATTTTAATATCCATTTGATGAATTTTAAAATTATAGATTCCTGCAACAACAATCAATAATCTAATGGATGTTATTCTTGCAACCAGAGAAAATGTATCGAAAAACTCATGATCAGCTTTTTGTTTAAAACTTTTGTGACAAGCCTAGCCTTGAATTTTTCAATCGTTTCATCCAGTCTAAATCTTTTTCTAAGGACCCATTTACACCCTATGGTGTTGCAACTCGGTGGTAACTTAACTAATTTCTAAGTTTTGTTTGAAATTAGTGAATCTCATCACTCACAGACTCTTTCCAAAATACAGAATCAAGTGATGCTAAAGTTTCTTGTAGAGTATTTAGGTTTTCCTCAATATTATACACATAATAGTCGAGATCAAAATATTTCTCAATTCTAGCTCTTTAATTTACTCCTTCTTAATTCAAAATTTTCTTCATTTTCTCGAGGAGTAAAAGAACTAGCTTCAGAAAAAATATTTTATCTAAATTCTTGACCCCCACTATTTTTATTTGAAAGTAAAGTTTTCTTCATGAAAAATCACATCACCTGATTCAAAAATCACTTTATTTTCAATATAAAAAAAATCTATAGGTTGTACTATTTTTTGCATATCCAAGAAAGACACAAGTGATAGTTCTAACATCCAATTTGAGCCTTTTAGGATCCGTTAGCCTTACAAATGCCAAAGAGTCCCAAACTTTAAAATATCTCAAACTTGGCTTATACTGTGACGCCCCGAGTCTCACATACGAAAACGCGAGAATCGTGAATTTAGGATGATGACAACACGGGTCACAAATCTCAATGATAAGTGCTCAAGTGTGTGCAGCATACAACAAGAACACCACAAAAGTCACAGTGGATGAATTAAATAAATCAACTAAGTACCATAATTGTTTAATACAGATATCCAAAATAAATATCCGTCAAAAAGTTATACAATTATCTATTAAAAATATAATACAAATCAAATACATTTACAAGAGTTGGGAACAAATCTCATAAATCCCAAATGACCACGTCACTCTTTCGGTGGAGTCGATCCCTCAGGCCCCACAACCTCATTTGCATCAAAATCTATGGTACCATAAAACGGTACCGCAGGTAAGTAATAATCCAAACAATCCACGAGATAAAAGTGCATTAATACAACCAACATGCATGCATATGATGAAATATGCCATAGCCTCAAAACATCATTTTTTCCAAAAATGAATATTTTCCAACACACGCCAAAATCCTATTTTTTTAGCCCAAAACAATAATCCATTCTTTTCCCAGAAAATGATTCGCATAAAAATATTTATCGGACACTGTAGGCGGGAATTACAGGCAGGACTCTACCATTATCCCTGCTTACCACCATCCATACTGAATGTACCGTAGACAGGAATCACAGGTGGGACTATACCACCATCCCTCCTTACCACCATCTTTACCGAGTGCATCGTAGGCGGGAATCACAAGCGAGACTATACCACCATTCCTGCTTACTACCATCCCTACAGTTCTTATTCTACATAAGGGGTACCCATTAGAGCACTTTAGGTGAGAATCACAAATGAGACTCTACCACCATCCCTACCACATGCACTGTAGGCAGGAATCACAGGCGAGAGTCTATTACCATCCCTACCGCTTGCACCGTAGGCGGTAATCACAGGCAGAACTATATTACCATCCCTATAATCTATTTTCCTTTCTCTCACATGAAAATCCAGTTTTCAAATATACACATGAATATGTATGCAATTATGTGAAAATCCAGTTTTCATTTACAAACATGAACATGCGTGTAAATATGTAATGCACATGATACAACATCAATATCCAACAACCAACCAATTCCAATATAACCAATCACACAAACAACTTCATCCTCCAATCCAACCGACCCCCTTACTCCTCGGACTCAGTCCGGCACAACCAACCAATTTACAGTAAATGAGTGTTAGTGCAAAAATATATTTAAATCTCAAAAGTTATTTGGAAAAATTCTTACAGCGCTTTATTATAATACTTACAGCAACTGAATAGTGCAAAATGCACTTGGCCGTAGGTCTCAAAAATAGTGAATTTTGAACGGGATCAAACGAAGACTTGAGATTATAAGGGTAGAGTTTAGAGATGTCGGTAAAGTTAGTGGTGGTGGTTTTTGGTCATGGATGGCGGCGAGGGAGGCGTTTGGAGGCCAAAATGATCAAATTGAAAATGTAAATGGTGGAGTTTCACCAGTGACAGATTGGGGTTGGGGATTGGTGCTTTAGGTTGCTAGGAGGTCGATGATGAAGTGGTGAAGAGGCGGTAGTCAGAGGTGGCATGATGGCGGCGCTGGAGCACCAAAAACCATGCTGCTTGAAGCTGTGCGTGCGGGTCAACGGTGGCACGAGAGGGGCTGATATTGGTGGTGGGAGATCGTCGGCCGGAGGGAAGAGGTTGGGGTGGGTGGTGTCAACCACGGCGGAGCGCGGTGGTGCAGACGAAGAAGGAAGAAACGGACGGGAAGAGAGGGAGGAGAGGGCATCATGCGTAGGAGAAGCAAGGGAGGGAGAAGAAAAAGAAGAAAAAGAAAAGGGAAAAAGAAAAGAGTAGAAAGAAAAATGAAGGGGAAACAAATGAAATTCAATCCTCATAACTTGGCTTACGAAATTGATCTAACGAAAATAATTTTAAAACAATCAGTTTAATAAAATAATTCAAACGCAGTGAAAAGTTTAAATAAAATAATAATAAAATCCATCAACAAAAATAATTTTAAAACCCATAAACAAACTAATTTAAATTAAAGATTAATTTAAATGCAAAACAATTTAATATTAAGAAAGCATATCAAAAATAATTTTCACAACTTAAAAATATTATAAAATAATGTATCGAAACTCCCATAATTTTAAAACAAGAGAACCAATATTTAAATTAATTAAAATAATCTTTCAGTTAAAATATACTAAAATATGAGGTATCACATCCTCCCCCTTTTAAATAAAATTTCGTCCTCAAAATTTGCAAGGTCAAACATCAACGCTAAGGCAGTTATATGCTACAACTCCAAACACGCTTGAGAAGACCATACCATCAACAATTCCCATTAAGCATGAGTAATTCTCTCCCAAGTTTACTGCTATAGGCGATTCCATCATACTCGCATTAGTCTCCCAATGACACATCACACCCAGTACTCCTAAGAGCACTCACATTGGACTATGCATATGTATATGCATAGTCATATTTGCATAATATGGTCATAAAAGTACCTGCATTGGATTATGCATATCTATAATTTTAGCTACCTATGAACAGTTCCTATCCATCTTTAGATAGCAACTGTTCATTTCATCAAACATATTTTATGTATTATTTCTCACTCCTCTCTCTATCGAACGACCAGACCAACCCCAACGGCATTATTTTCTTTTTTTTTTCTCCTCCATTCGTTTCGGCTTCTTTGCTTCTCCATTCCTCTCTCTATTCGAAAACCCCAAACGGAGATCAAACCCGTGCGCCTCTCTCTCACGACGGCTGTCGTCGGAGCTTGCGACGGCTCTGGGCTCGTCACGGTTGGGTTTTCTATTTGGGAGATTATTTTCTTTTTTCTCCCACATTCGTTTCTTGTTCTCTGGTTCTCCATTCTTCTCTCGACTCAAAAATCCCAACGGAGATCAAACCCGTGCACCTCTCTCCCACGACGGCTGTCGACGGAGCTTGTGACGACTCTGGGCTCATCACGGTTGGGTTTTCTGTTTGGCTCTCCACATTTTAGGTATGAAATCCCTAGCTCGAAACGCACAGAAACTTCTCCCTCTGTTTCTTTACGGTTTTGATGTGCTGCTATCCCTTCATGGTTTTGATTTGTGCTATTTTGTGGATTGTTGTTCTTGGTGTTAGATTAGGGTTTTAGATTAAGCCTAACTAAGAACATTAACTGCACTGAGAAAGAGAGGGAGGTGTCTGATCTGAACGAGAATTGCATCTATATAATTTTACCCCTAATTATTCAGAGAAAATTGCTCCACCATTGTACTTTCGACTGCACTGAGAAAGAGAGGGAGGTGTCTGATCTGGTTTTAGATTAGGGTTTCTTCATTTTAGACCCTTGCTTTTACATGTAAATTTTAGCCATTGTCCCACTGATTTGTCCCACAGAAGATTAAATATTGGGTTATATGTAACTGAATTTAGCTTGATCTATGCACTTCTGTGCTTTTCTATTTTAAACATCTCCCATAAGTTGGTTGTGGTGAAATTTACTTTGTAATGTGTGTGGATTTAGAAGTATTCATAATGGATAGTTCAGTTGCGGTTCTTCCACTTGACATTATACTTTAGTAAACTCATGATGTATGATGGGTAGCTGGGATTGAACTAGCCTCCATAATCTTCAAATGGAAATAATTGAGGAACAAAGGAAAAAGGCAATATCTCGTATATAATTGTATGCTTTGTTTTGTGCAGTTTTTGATAACATTTTTTGACTGTGGTGACATGCTTATAGAACTGATTGTACTGCTGGAACTGTATAATTTTTTGTGTATGGAACTATATTTTGGTTGGTGGTTGGTGGTGGGTGGGATGCAAGTCACTTGGGTGAATTTTGTTGTTGGTGGGGTTTTGTTTTGCTGGAAATTTGTGTTGTTGGATGTGGTTGCTGCTGCTGGACGTGTGCCTGCTATTGGATGTGGAAACAAGTGCTGGCTGGACGTGTTTCTGCAGCTGGAGATGCAAACAAGTGCTGGACGTGTTGCTGCTGGACAGATTGCTGCTGCTGGACGTGTTGCTGCTGCTGGACTTGTTGCTGCTGCTGGAAAATGTTCATGTTGTAATGATCTTGAATCAAATTTTTAGTGTAATGAATTTGTATCAAAATCAACTTTTTGAAACTTGTATCAAGTTGATTTTCATACATAGAATAGGTACTTTCTGAATGGTGCCTTGATTTAGCAGATCACCTAGTTGATATAGGGAATTTGTATTAAGATGACATGTTAATGTGCTGTTTATGAGCATATGTGATTAATTTTTGGTATATATAAATTTGATGTATTTATTATATATGAAACTGCTTCTGTTTGGAAACATGAAATTGTATTAATATATGAAAATTATAGGTAATTTTGCATTCATGATCGTGTTTTAAAAGAGGTAATTTTGTATTTTTGTAAGAAAAAAAAATAAAAAAAAATAATATTTTATTATTATTTGGTCTCAAATATGCATAAGCCAATGTGTGAGTTTTACTTATGCATATGCAAATGGTCAAATGGTTATGCAAAAGAGGTAATTTTGCATATGCATTTGCATAGACCAATGCTAATGCTCTAAGGTGGTCATGTTATCCGAATCTCCATTCCACAAGAACCTTAATATAACACCTAAAAATTTCAATGATTATCTTCACACCATAAACTGCTAACTTCAATCAACTCTTATGCTATAACTTCCAAACCTTCATTGTATTCTACCTTTGGTAACCTAATGGCCACTTTCAAAATTAACCATCAATAACATACAAGTGATCCATTCCTACATTTCCATTATCTGGACCTACATCCTCGAAATCAACAAGAATCATTTCCTAGATCCACACAATCTATTACCCTTAAACTTAATATAGATCAATCCTAAAACTTGCCACTATAACCTTGAATTAATAACAATTATTTTTTCAAATTCGATCCAAATCTACAATCCTCAGAAAATTACACAAATTAAATCAATACCTTCAATCTCCAAAAAAATATTCTCCTTGAAAATTCCTATATCAATAACTCAACTCCAATCAACCCCATATAATGGTTACAGACTAATCAGTCTTCAAAATAAATCAAACTAGCACACCAAGCCTACAGAATTAAAACTTAAATCTTATTACCAATCAGTCCTCAAATCTGCAATTCTAAAACCTTAAACTATAATAGAATCACTTTCCGAAATCTATAAAATCGATGAACTTATATCCAATAATAAAACAATCAACTCTTGAAGCTTTCAAAATCTAAAACACTAAATGATAACAAATCATTTCCCTAGTTTGCAAAACCCTAAACCTTTGGTGAAATTCTCGTAAATCTATCCTTGAAGTTTGTTGAACTTACAACCTCCTACTTTAAAGACTCATGCCATATCTCTACAAAATCTAAAACCTCAATTATTCTACTCCTCAAAAAGATCACCCAGACCATGTCGTTCCTTTCAAGCCTCGATTTTACAAAAACAAACCAAGTCGATAAAATTCAAGCCTATTACACTAAATATTAATACCTATCAATAGCATTTTCGGTTGTACCATCTTCCTGCCATATCGTAATCCTTAACCCCACTCTCAACTCAAAACAAATTAAAATATAATTATAGCAAAATAAATTAAAAATACAACAATATAACATGAAATAAAATAGAATAAAGCCAACAAAATACAATAACATACAATAAATTAAAACAATTAAAATAACATACTTCAAACAAAATAATTTCAAATCACAACTTTAAAACTTTCTGGTACTGCACCTACTGGACATGTGGTTTTACCCAGAACCGAATTGCTTTGATACCACATGTGACGCCCTGACTCCCAAGTATGCAAACGCAGGAATCGTGAATTCAGGACAATGACAACACGGGTCACACATCCCAACGATAAGTGCTCAAGTGTGTGCAACATGCAACAAGAGCATCACAAAAGTCATAGCGGATGAATTAAATAAGTCAACTAAGTACCATAATTGTTTAATACAAATATCCAAAATAAATATCTGTTAAAAAGTTATACAGTTATCCTTTAAAAATATAATACAAATCAAATACATTTATAAGAGTTGGGAACAAATCCCAAATGACCACATGTCACTCCTCCGGTGGAGTCGATCCCTCAAGTTCCACAACCTCATCTGTATCAAAATCTATGGTACCATAAAACGGTACTGCAGGTAAGTAATAATCCAAACAATTCCCGAGATAAAAGTGTATTAATGCAACCAACATGCATGCATATGATGAAATATGCTATATCTCAAAACCTCATTTTTTTCAAAAATGAATTTTCTAACACACGCCAAAATCCTATTTTTTTGCCTAAAACAATAATCCATTCTTTTCCTAGAAAATGATTCGCATAAAAACATTTATCGAACACTGTAGGCAAGAATCACAGGCGGGACTCTACCACCATCCCTACCGAATACACCGTAGGCGGGAATCACAGGTAGGACAATACCATCATCCCTGCTTACCACCATCCCTATAGTTCTTTTTTCACACAAGGGATACCCATTAGACCACTGTAGGCGAGAATCACAGGCGGGACTCTACCACCATCCCTGCTTACCACCATCCCTATAGTTCTTTTTCCACACAATGGGTACCCATTAGAGCACTGTAGGTAGGAATCACAGGCAGGACTCTACCACCATCCCTACCGCGTGTACCGTAGGCGGGAATCACAGGCGGGGCTAAACCATCATCCCTACTTACCACCATCCCTATAGTCTCTTTTCCTTTCTCTCACATGAAAACCTAATTTCCAAATATACACATGAACATCTATGCAATTATGCGAAAACTCAGTTTTCATTTACAAACATGAACATGCGTGCAAATATGCAATGCACATGACACAACATCAATATCCAACAACCAATCAATTCCAATATAACCAATCACACAAACAACTACATCCTCCAATCCAACCGACCCCCTTACACCTCGGACTCAGTCCGGCACAACCAACAATAAGTGTTAGTGCAAAAATATATTTAAATCTCAAAATTTATTCGGGAAAATACTTATAGTGCTTTATTATAATTTTTCAAGGATCACAGAGGTGTAAGATGCAGCAACACAGTAACTGAATAGTGCAAAATGCACTCGGCCGTGGGTCTAAAAAATAGTGGATTTTGAATGGGGGCAAACGAAATCTTGAGATTACAAGAGTAGGGTTTAAAGATATCGGTGAAACTAGTGGTAGTGGCATTTGGTCGTGGGTGGCGGCGAGAGAGGCGTTTAGAGGCCAAAATGATCAAATCGAAAATGTAGATAGAGGAACTTCACCGGTGACAGATAGGGGCTGGGGATGGGTGCTTTAGGTTGTTAGGAGGTCGAGGATGAAATGGTGAAGAGGTGATGGCTGGAGGTGGTACGATGGCGGCGCTGGAGCACCAAAAGCCGTGCGGCTTGAAGTTGTATGTGCGGGTCAACGGTGGCACAGGAGGGGCTGGATTGGTGGTGGGAGATCGCCAGCCAGAGGGGAAAAGGTTGGGGTAGGCAATGTCGACCATGGCGGCGTGCGGCAGTGCAGACTGAAGAAGGAAGAAACGGACAGGAAGAGAGGGAGGAGAGGGCGTCGCGTGCGGGAGAAGCAGGGGAGGGAGAAGAAAAAGGAAGAAGAAGAAAAAGAAAAGGGAAAAAGAAAAGAGTAGAAAGAAAAATGAATGGAAAAGAAATGAAGTCCAATCCTCATAACTTAGCTCACGAAATTGATCTAACGAAAATGATTTCAAAACTCATAAAAAAACTTATTCAAATTAAAAATCAATTTAAATGTAAAACAATTTCATATTAAGAAAGCATATCAAAAATAATTTTCACAACTTAAAAATATTATAAAATAATATATCGAAACTCCTATAATTTTAAATAAGAGAATCAATATTTAAATTAATTAAAATAATCATTCAGTTAAAATACACTAAAATATGGGGTATCACATATACCCTTTCCATAGTTCAAAAGGTGTAATCTTTGTGTTTTTATGAGGTAGCTTATTTAAAAATGACAAACAATCAAAATTGTTTCACCCCAAAAGCTTGAGGGAGCGTCTGAATTAATAAGAATGATATTTGACAATTCAATCAACGTTCTATTTTTTCTTTCAACCACACCGTTAGAAGCAGGTGAGTATGGTGCAGTAGCTTCATGGATAATTCTCAATGACTGAATAAAATAATTCAACTCATTTGAATCATACTCTCGGCCAAATTGATTTTCAATTTCATGGGAGAATTCTTTGAACTTTTCCAAAGCATCACTTTTATTTTTTAATAAATAAACATGTGGATTTTGAAAAATGGTCGATAAAAGTGATAAAATATCTATTTCCTCTACGAGTTAAAATTCCTTCAAATTCACAAAGATCGGTGTGAATTAAATCTAACAATTTGGTATTTGTTTTGAACACTTTTATGAGGCCAGTTTGTAATTTTTGCTTGATAACAAACTTCACATTTTTGAAAATCTTTTTTCAGTTTGGGAATTAATCCTAAACTACTCATGATTGCAACATATCTACTATTAATATGACATAAACGTGCATGCCAAACATTTAAAGAATAAAGCATATAAACAGAAACATTCAATGCTTTATTATCAACGTTCAATTTAAATATTCCATCACAAACATAGCTCTTGCCCACAAAAACTTTATTTTTAGTAATAACATATTGATTAGATTCCATAGTTTGCTTAAAGCTAGCTTTGTTGAGTGGAAAGCTTGACATTAAATTCTTCCTTAATATACGTCCATAAGTGAATTTCAATTCGACCTCACCACTCTCAAGGACTTTGGTTTTGCTTGAATCACCAAGTATAATAGATTTCTCTTCTTCAAAGGGAGCATACATTTTTGAACCAATCTTTATCATAGCAGACATGCCTATTGGAACCAGAATCTGCCCACCACCCTTCAACAAATTAAACCATGTTAATGTTTGTAATCATTGAGAATTATCCAATATTTCTTTGCTCTAGCTTTTTCCGTATCATATTTATTCTGTCAAGCTTTCTAATTTTTCTTTGCAGAGGAGTAAGTAGTATTGTAGAAATCATAAAATTGATCCGCAAAACAATTTAAAAGGTAACATCGATAGTTATACTCATCTTTTGTATATATTTTCTTTATGAGCTTTGACTTGTGCTTTAACCATATTCTCGGAAGTGATCTTGTTTGGATTATTTGCAGTGAGAACATAGGAGACGTTGAGAAGGCTTAGATAGAAGAGCACCTTACACTTCCATATCTTGAAATGGGCTCCCTTGAAACGGAATAACTTGTTGAGATCTCCAATATTTTTCGTGGATTTTTTATTTGTAAGCTCCATTTGAATATCTTTAAAATTGTTAGTGAAATACACAGTAATATAATAAAAATTATAATAAAATTAACATTCAAACGAAACCAGTTTTGACTGAGGCATGAAAATTGACTCGCTCTCTTTAAGGAGAATTAAGCTATCTGCGGTATGTAAAGTTTCAATTGAACCGATGCAGCAGACCTCCTTTTGACTTCTCTCCTCTAGAATATAACAGCCCAACTGATCGTCATATAACTCTAATCAACTCTGCACAAGTGATTGAGCCCAAAGCTCCTCTAAAAATAACACTTCTCTATTATTTGAAAAATTCTCAATAATCTCTAAACACTACCTTATGTTATCTTTGTAAAAACTCTCACTTTACGTACGATATTAAAGGACAAAAAGATAGCTTCTAACTTTTTTTCTCTTTTTTTCATATGCCCCACTACTATCTTCTTAAAGCCCTATTCTTCCAAAATACTATACGTTGGTTGTTTATCCAGATCCCATAATGTGCCGTAAATGATCTTTCTCCTAGATTCTAGAAAACCGAAAAGGTTACAAATTACTGCTAGCCTTGATTTTTTTTTTCTCATCTATTAAAACCAACTTTCTATATTTTCATCAAATTGTTGGCACTTTGAATGATTTGGTTTAAAACTTTCTCAACAAAAAAATCTAAGGAAAAAAACGGTAATATTAAAAAAAATCTTGCTAACAAATACAATTTATCAAAAAATACCAACACCCTAGAATTGGACAAATGAGGTTTGCATGAAAGTCTAGTGTATTATATATATACGCACTGCCATGAACCCTAGTGGGTGGATGGAATAGTATAAGAGCAATCTTGGGACTTACTTAAAAGGACTTTTGTCAGATTATTGAGCTCAATAAAACTCTTATAATCTGCCATAGTAATTTATAAACATGTAGTCTTTGCAAAATTTTCCGACTAATATAACTTGGACTTCTACAAATATTGGTCCATTGATATACTCTAAAATCATCAACTACACCTTAGTGATTTTAAATAATAAAATTTTGGGCCTTTAGACCTAACTAAATTTCAATAAAATTAACTTGCGGGTTTATCCAATATGGCTCATTGAACTTTTTTTATGCTCAATAATTCTATATTCCACCAAAATAAAATTTGGCCTGTGAACTATTCAAAATTACTTGTTAAATTGCAAATGGAATTCGGATTTGGCTTCCCTCGTGTAGCTCAAGAAAAGGACATCTCCTATTATTAGAATTACAGCCCTCCACATCATCAACAGAAAAAATAAACGGCATGTAATTAACCCTTTTGCTAAACTTGATCCCATCCGTTTATTTTTTCTATTAATGAGGTGTAAGCTAGTAATTTTAATAACAGGAGATGTCCTATTCTTGAGCTACATGAAGGAAGCCGAATCCTCCCACATAAGTATTAACCTCAATAAATTAATAGTTCGCGGACTTGGGCTGGGTGTTACACTTTAGCCAATGTTTAATTTCAAGAATTTTTTACAAGTATATGGTAAATAGTTTAGTAAGAAAATTAATCTAATTCAAATATCTTCCAAACAATAAAAAAAAGTACTATAGTTACAAAGAGATTTCATAAAAATAAATTAAAAAATTGATCTGTTAGATCAACTTAATTTTAGAAATAATTTTACAATCTGACATATCACATCAAGATATGTCAATTTATGAATTTAGTTTTATAAATTTTTTTGTGTCTATAGCATTTTTATAGGAAAAGATAAAGTGAGAGTGAAAAATGAGCTTCGCGCGAGTATAACTTAGTTTATTGATGTACGATCAACGAAAAAGAGCTCTTTTCGAACCTAACTAAGAAAGCATGGAGCTTCTTCATCAACCAAACAAGAAATTAGACATCTCCCGGAGTGTGAAAACCACTGGAGACAAATAATCCAGCTCATGGAGCTCTCCTTGAAGAATGAAAAATCTCATCTAATGATTGAATTATTGCAACTTCATTTGAAAAGAAACCAAACACAAAACAAAAAAATTTCACAAAAACAACACACACAGAAATTATGTGTTCAATGTGTGAAAGTGTGAGATATCTGAGCAAAGGTTTAGACGTCTACTTTAAATAACCCTAGAAATGTAACCTAGGAATGGTGGTTTAGGATGTGTCAAATGGGTTTTTAATGAACAACCAAAAGAGACTTTGTGTTGACAAAAATGGTGAAAATACCATCATGGTGTATAGTCGTTTAATTTACTCTACGACCATGCTCATGAAACATATGTTGTTGAACGTATGTTGCGCGTGATATTTAAGTTCCATGTTATTAATTCTTGTAACTATTTCATTAAAATGTTTTTACTCCTCTCTCTCTCTCTCTGGGTTTCTAGGGTAAGTGTGGAGGTCTATTTTCACTACTGTTGTGCAGGTTTGAGGGATTCCTTTCTGAGTGGTGGTCTGGTTTCACTCCCATCGTGCAGGTTTGAGGGTTTCCTTTTCTGAGTGGTGGTTATTTACTGGTATGGAGAGCAATTTACAGGAATTGTATCAATGCTTGTCGCTGATGAAACATGAAAATGATGAGGTTGTGGTGGAAGTGGAGAAATTGGAGAAGTTGAATCAGCGGGGTGGCAAGTGTTTAGTAATGTCTTTGTTCACCGAAAAGTAGTTTAATAAGGTTGCGTTTAAATCAACAATGAGGAAGGCTTGGTGACTGGTCAAGAGTGTTCGATTTTGGGATCTTAATTCCTTTTTGTTTCTAGTTGAGTTTAAGAATCTCCGAGATAAGGAGAAGGTGGTGCGTGAAGGCCTCTGGTCCTTTGACAAGCATCTTGTGTTGATGAAAGAGGTGGATGGTAGTCAACAGGTTCAAAATATCAAGATTTCTAAGGCTCAGTTTTGGGTCAGGTTTCATGACCCAAGTTTGTAATGGGAGGGGATAATCCAGTTTGGGTTCGTTTCTCTTACGAGCGTTTACCTAATTTTTGTTATTGGTGTGGTTGTCTGGGACATGGTGATAAAGAGTGTGCCTGAAGACTGTCAGAGGTCATGGAGGACGTTTTCCTCCCCTATGGGGCATGGTTGAGAGCCTCATCTTTCCGTGACAACTTCAAGGCAAATAAAACCTGGGGTCGAGGGCAGAGGAGTTTGGCTGCTACGACAACTCAGGCCGCTGGGGGTGATTCATCGGAGCAGGAGGGTGCTGAAGCCGTTATTGGTGATCATCCAAATGGAGTAACGGATAAGATAAATGTGTCACACGTTGTGGATACAAATTCAATGGCTGCTGAGATAAATGTGGAACGAGTGGAGGATGTTCAGGAGGAGTTGGGGAGCCGTTACTGAAGGGAGTGGGGTTAGTTGTGCAAAACATCAAAGTTAAAAATTCTGTTGAAGTGGGTTGTCAAGATGATGGGCCAGTAATGACTAGTGGGCCAATTGAAGCATCAAAGTCTAACTCTTAAGAGCTGTTGATAGGCCGCGAAAGGCCTGATGGGCTTCTTAGTAGAAGATGGAGGAGGCTGTCAGATCTAGTTGGTTCAAGTGCTATGACCCATGGGTCTCAAGGATCAGTTTCATCTCATACCAAAAAAAGGAAAGTTCATCTTGTTTACTTGGATTCAGAGGAGCGATTGGTGAAGAGGAGCACCGGGCATGGCCTCTCTGAGCAAATGGAATCGGCGGCGGTGGCTGTTGAACAACCCCGCCGGCATCAATGAAGATTCTCAATTGGAATGTCCATGGGCTTGGGAACCCATGTGGCATTTGCACCCTCTGTGACTTGGTGAAGAGGGAAGTTCCTGATATCTTGTTTCTTCAAGAAACAAGATTAAGATCACATGAATTTGAGGTATGCAAATTTCATTTGGGTTTTTCTAATTGTTTAGTGGTGGATTGTATTGGTCGAAAGGGGGGGCTAGCTTTGCTTTGGGGGAGGGATATATCACTCTCGGTGTTAAATTACTTGCATAATCATATTCATGCTAGTGTCAAGTCTAATGATAGGGCGGAGGTATGGTTTATGACGGGTGTTTATGGGCATCCTGAAGTGGCAAATAGGTTTCATACTTGGGATTTGTTGAATTGATTATGTGTGAATAATGGGGAGCCTTGGATAGTGTCAGGGGATTTTAATGAAGTAATGCATCACCATGAGAAATGTGGGGGTAACCCCAAACCTGAATGGCAGATTAATGATTTCCGAAAGGTAGTTAATGAGTATGAGTTGAAGGACTTGGGGTATAGGGGGCAGAAGTTTAATTGGAGTAATCGTAGGAATGGAGTGCATTGTATTCATGAAAGACTAGACAAGGCATTTGCAAATTTCCAATGGGGGTCAAGATTCCAATTTGCCTCTATTGTACATGGAGTAGCTGCTTACTCTGATCATATCCCTCTATGGGTTAATACTGATGGTGAGGAGGTCCCTGTGAAGCCCAAAAAACTGTTTAAATTTGAGTCAATGTGGGTGGGGTAAAAGGTTTGTGAGGATATTTTCATGTCTGCTTGGAGAAGGGATGGGGTTGGTTGTAGTATGACTGAGGTGATGGGGTTGATAAAGGAGACTGGTGTTCAGTTAAGTTGTGGAATAAAGCATCTTTTGGTCATGTCCAAAAACAGTTGCATTTGGCAAGATTGCATTTATCTTCTCTGCATGATAGTGATCCTTTGGAAGAAGATAGAGAGGCTCATAATAGGGCTAGGTAGGAGGTTCAAAAGTGGTTGGAAAGAGATGAATTAATGTGGAAACAGAGATCAAAAGTACTACGCCTAAAAGAAGGGGATTCAAATTCTAGATATTTTCATATGAAGACCTCTCAGCGGCAAAGAAAAAAAGGATGGTAAGGATTAAGGATGGTCATGGGGAGTGGCACTCGGGTGAGGAGAAAGACCAGATTATTCTCAATTACTTCAAGGACCTCTTCAGGAGTTCTAATCCTATGGGGTCTCTTGAGTTTCTGGGTCCACTTGCTGGTAAAGTTTCCAGTTCTATGAATGAAGATTTATCCAAGTAGGGGTTTGAGGCAAGGGGACCGTTTGTCCCCTTACCTCTTTCTTCTGTGTACAGAGGGGTTGATTACTTTGCTAAAGGAAGTCGAGGCAAAAAAAGAGCTTTCAGGAAAAAAAGTCTATCGGGGAGCTCCAACCATAAATCATCTACTGTTCGCAGATGACTGTTTGATTTTTTGCAAGGCTGAGGTGGAAGAAAATAGAAGATTACAAGCTTTGTTGGATGCTTATGAGAGAGTGTCGGGTCAGGAAATAAATAAGGAGAAAACTGTCATGGTATTCAGCAGTGATGTGGATAGGGAGAAGAGGGAAGAAATTAGGCTAATGTGGGGAAATGGGGAGTTCCAACAATATGAGAAGTATCTTGGACTACCTCCAATAGTTGGTAGATCAAATAATAGGGCTTTCCATTCCATAAAACAGAAAGTATGGCAGAAACTTCAATGCTAGAAAGAAAAATTGCTCTCTCAAGGTGGTAAGGAAGTTTTGCTAAAAGTTGTAGCACTGTCCATTCCATCTTATAGGATGAGTTGTTTTTTGCTACCTAGTAGTGTTTGTTCTGATCTAGAGAGTCTTATGGCTAAATTCTGGTGGGATCAGAAGCAAGAGGAGAGGGGGATTCACTGGGTGAGTTGGAGCAATATGTGTCAGAGGAAATTTGAAGGGGGATTGGGTTTTAAAGACTTACGAACGTTTAACCTTGCTCTCCTAGCCAAGCAAGGGGGAAGAATGCTTCAAGAAGAAACTTCTTTGCTATACAAATTGCTTAAGTCCAAATATTTCTCAAATTCTGATTTCTTTGAAGCAGGGTTGGGCCATTGCCCTTCTTTCACATGGAGAAGTATATGGGAAGCTAGGAGATGGTTGAAAGAAGGGTGTAGAAGGAGGATAGGAGATGGTACAGTAACTCGAATCTGGACTGAAAAGTGGATACCTGGACATAAGACTCTGATTCAAGAAGGCTATGATATATCTGAGGAACATAGACAGGATCGGTTGGTGAGTCTGCAGAAAACCATAGGTGCTGGGATATGGGGATACTTAGATCTCTCTTCAATCCAAATTTGGTTATAGGAATAAGGAAGTTGTTGTTAGGGCCAGGAGATTCAATTGATCAGTGGATTTGGGAGCATGAAAGGAATGGTAAGTTTACTATTAGAAGCTGCTATAGGTTTATTTCAACTCAGTTAAAGGCTAGTGTAGCAGAAACTTCAGAGGTAGATCGACAACATGTAGTTTGGAAGGCCTTGTGGAAGTTAGCTTTGCCAAATAAGATTAAAACCTTCGCTTGGCGAGCATGTAGAGATGTCCTTCCAACCAAGGAAAATATTTTGAAGAACAGGTAGTTACTGATGGTATGTGCAATTTCTGTGTATATCTTGTCTAGGACTTAAATCATGCAGTTTTTAGTTGTCTTGTCCTTAGAGAGGTTTGGAATAAACATGTCCCTAGTTTGGATATGAATCATAATGCTAAGATCTTTGAGTTAGTAACACAACTTTGTCATCTTAAGGATTATGATAGTTTGGCTATTTTTTGCTCTTTGGCTTGGGGATTCTGGTATTGAAGGAACAAAATGGCTTTTGAAAATCTGGATTTGCCCATTAAACAGGTGTCTGAACATGCTTTAAGTTTGCTGAAAGTTTCAAGTCGGTAAAGGGACCATCTCATACACAAATGTAGAGGCATCTTAGATGGTCTCCACCTCCAGTTGAGTGTTTGAAACTTAAAACAGATGGGGCTCTTTTCTGTGACCTCAGGAAGGTTGGAATTTGGGTGATTTTAAGGGATGATAAGGGTAAAGTGCTAATGGTGGCAAGTATGGCCAAAACTGAAGTGGAAAATCCAGAGGCCATTAAACTGTTGGTTGTTCTTCGTGAGATGCAACTGTGTGTTGGTAAGGCTGTTATGAACTTGATTGTGGAATCTGATTGTTTGTTGCTTGTAGATTCTTTGCAGCAACAAGATATGTTGAATTCGGATCTTGGGGCTCATTATAGAGAGGTTATGAGATTAAAAACCTGTTTTGCATCTTGTTCCTTTACACATGTTTTTAGAGAGGGTAACTCAGCAGCACATTGTCTTGCAAGACATGTTTGGAATGTTGAGATGTGTGAAGATTGTATTCCAGACTTCCTTTCTCAAGCTTATGGCTTGATAAATGTCTGTAATCTTTGTTTATCTTCAGTGAAGTTGATTTTCTATCAAAAAAAAAAAAAAACTATTGCATTTATTCCTTACCTAGGCATCTTTTATCACTAGCATATTTTTATGAAAATTGCATTGATTTCTAGAAGTGGCATGAAAGTTGGATTATGACCCGAAGCCAGGATGAGACATTATCTCAATGAAATTTCTCTAACCACTCTAGAGTTTTTAAGAATAGAATGGTATCTCTTAAATTGATATTTGGCTATCAACGATCTCAGACGAGAATATATGTAACGGTCTCAAGTCACAAGACTTGTCTCTTATTTGGAGGAGGCTAGAGAAACTTAAGGTGAATGACGGTTGCGTGAAGCCTTAAGTGTTCCTAAGTCACATTGACAGACGTTACTCAATCATGACGAAGGGAACCAAGACGTGCTCACGAATCTTTAGAGGAATTCGTGTTGTATTGTTACTCAGTCATTCTCATGCATTTAATCTGTGTTGATATCTATCATTACATACTATCATGAGTCTTGTCTTAGGATTAACTTGCTTAACATGGCAGTCTCACTACAATACCAATCATCGAAACCGTAGATTTTTCATACCAGTACGATGAGGGAGTCTTCCAGCAAGACGCTCAACCACAACTAGAGGAGTGAAGAGGATGCCCTGATTTTTCTATCAATGAACCACTTATTGGCTAGGCCACCCGCTATTATATTGTTTTATTTTATCTCGGAGAGGAGAATTTTAATTTAATGGTTATGTAATAATTGATTGATACTCACGGATGTATTTGTGACTTGTGGACGGTTTTTTTTTTTTTATAAAACATATTGCATTCATTAATAATGGACATTACAACTTTGACCTGAAACATACATAACATGCCAACTACAATATTAATAGCTCCCCAGTACGCAAACCTTTATAGACCACCTTCTGAGAGACAGCACAACTTTGTCAAAGACAGAGTTTACAAACCCCCTACTTTGTTTAAGACCGAGTAGATGACACACTCTAAGGACAAAAGTCCAAGAGACTATCTTTTTTTTGTTTTTATTTTTCTAAAAGAAAACACATAACAGAAAATTAGGATACATGCAAAAAAATGAATTTCATCTTAGAAAAACATAAAACCACATTTTCAACCTTGGAGAAAAAAAAACAAACAAAGTAATTGTGATAGCATGTAAGAGCCACGTGCCACCTTGGGAGTATGGCAGTTAGTTAGGTCTGAAGTAATCAGTGGCCCTAGATCCAGAAAAGCAGCGCTTGGCGGTAGAAGAGCACCCTTAGCGGTGGCGCGTGAATTTCATGGGCCCATTTTGGACCGCGCATGTGGCTCACGCCTAGTGCCGTTCGCAGAAGTTCTTCACCTGTCTGACGGATTGGTGCCTTGGGAAACCTGCGGTAGGGGGTGTGGTGGTTGTTGGACGTCGGACGTCGGAGAGCAGCAGATCGGCCTTCTGCCATACTTAGCCCTAAAAAAACAACCAAAAAAAGAAAAGTAAAGAAGAAAACTACAGAGGAGATGGAGAAGGGATGAAAGAGGGAGGAGGGAGGGGGGAGGAGCCCTCTGCGCATGTTTTGATTTGGTGGTGGTTTCTAGAGAGGAGGAGGAGTCTCTCTCTCTAAAACTAGGGGCCGGCTATCTCCCCATCAATAAATATTTTGAATTGAAATGAAATTATTCTTTTTTGTGGATGGAGTTATTGATGCAGTATTTGAGGGTTTCAAATTTTTCTTTGATACTAATTATCTTAGACTGATAGTACTTTTACTTATTCATATCATTAATAACATACATATTGCTCTCTACAGAAAATTTCAAGCCAAAGCCAATTCAGGGTATGGACCAGATCTACCCATCCATCATAGTTTCGGAATTAATTACAAACAATCCAAGATCATGGGATTTAGAAAAAATACAAAGTCTCTTTGATCAGGAAAGTGCTGAAGAGATACAAAAAATCCCAATGACAACGATCTCACAGAGTCACGACAAAATTGTCTGAACACCAGCTAGCAATGGAAAATTTTCGGTCAAAACTGCTTACCACGAAACACTCAGCAACAAGATTCCAGAAATGCAAGACACAATAAAGGAGCTTTTCAAACTTTTTTGGACATTGTGAATCCATGATCGACACATGCTATTGATTTGGAAGCTACTATGGAATATCCTCCCCACCAAAAAAAGAATCAGCACTTTCGTACCTCAACATGAGTCACTAGAATGCCCACTATGCAAACAAGCTGAAGAAACTTTGTTACATCTCTTAGTGGAATGCCCAATAACCTAGATTTTATGGCATCAAAGCAACTGGCCATTAAATCTAACAAATCTTCCCATCAATTCCATATCAAACTGGATAAAAATGATCATACATCCAAAAAAAAGTTTGGGGTTGCGTGATAAAGAAATTCACCACTTTCAAATTTTTGCGGTGATTATCATGGATTTTATATGGAAGCAGAGAAATGAATTTGTCCACAATCATACCTCAATATCTATGGAGCAAGCAAACAAATTGAGCCATATTTATGAAGATTATAAAGAAGCACGGGAAAGGAAGTAGAGTAAGCCAGAAGAACTATGGATACCTCCTCCTACATCTTTTCAAAGCTTCTCCTTCGATGCAGCAGCCAGAAATAATTTCTCAATGGCATCAGTGCTATGAAGAAACGACAATGGTGATCCTCAAAATCAAAACGGAAAAAATTCAAATATCAAACCCACTTGTAGCTAAAGCTTTAGTAGCTCTACTCGCTTCAAAAATGGCAATCCATCATAATCAAGCAATTATTGAAGGTGAAGCCCAAAATGTCATCACAATAATACAAAATTCTGATCTATCCCTGTTATGGCAAATCTCACCCATTATAGCATATTTCCAGCAAATTCACCACAATCAAAATGGGTAGGAACTCGCAGAAATCAATCGATTTGAAAATCGATGTGTACACTCAGTTGTGCAATGGGTAGCAACCAATCTAGTATTTGGATGCCTACCCTTAGATAAAGAGTTATGCTATACAACCTCCTACTATTCATTCAACCTCCACACACCAGCTACGTGGCTCTTTTATTTTATTTTATTTTTAAAGAAGTTTAAACATGCGTTTCATTTCAAGATCATTTCAATTAAAATCCTCCCCCCCCCCCCCCGCGTTGTTCTCCCCCCGCATTCTCTTTTCCACTCCTTCAGCTCGTTGTCCTTTCGCCGGTCTCACCATCGGCCCGCACTGTGTGGCTTCATCACTCCGGCACCCTGTAACAAAAGTTCTCCGCCGGCTTCACCATTTCCACACGGTTAGTATAAACTATAAAATGGAGACCCGAACTTAGCAATAAATTTGTGGGGAATCGGGGATATTGTTTGATGGAATACCATTTTGACCTAGAGAGTGAAATTGGAAGTGTCATAGAAGACAAGCCAAAAATGAATTGTGCATCTGAATAAGATTGGGAGAGATCGTGTTGTGCTAGGAATAAACTTCGTCCTGCCTTTTGTTGTTATGAAAATGAAGAAATGCTTTTAGAAGAAATTTTATTTTAAAAAGTTAGAAAAAAAAAAAAGGAAGATTTTGTGATTTCTTCTATCCTATAGGAGTTTCTATTCTATTGCTTTTGTTGTTTTTCAATTTCATCATTCTCTAATTAACTTTAAAATGATTGACATTAGCATGAGCACGATTGGTTGTCATTAGTCCCTAAGAATGGATTGCGAACTAACCATATCTCTTCTACATTCTCATCAACAATGGGCCAACTCTTTGGTGAATTGTGTACATGATACGAGTGAGGATGCAGCTAACTGCAACTTATATCCAGATTTCAAGAGCTAAACTTGCCCTAGCTAAGTGATTTTCTGTGTTTCAAAAGAGACTTTAGTCTACTGGTTCATGAACCAGAGATAAAAGAGTAAAATCAGCTAGGTTGAGTAGTTGGTAGTTGGAGCTCAACTTCATAGATTTTGGACTCAGTTCCAGTTTAAATTCATCCAGTAGATCCTGCTCATGTTAGACTAGGCTGTGTTTGGTAGCCTAAGCCTAGTGTAAGCCTGTAAATAATGAGCTATACAAGCCTAAACAATACACCACTTAAGGACACAAATTTGTTCTCTTTTTTTTTTTTTGCAGTTAATGTGAGATGGAGATTTAATTAAATACCAAGTTTTTATTCTTTTGCCCACGTTTCTTTACAAATGTGGCAAAGATTGTCTAACATCACTTTTCAATGATAAGGTGTGATATAATACCCAAATGGCCACATGCTTCTTGTGCTCTTCAGAGTTGTTGTTTTTTTGCTTAACCCAAAACAAAAGAAAATGTTGGCCTTATAATACTTCCTCCGCACCAACTGCTCGTGTGCTGAAACTAATAGATGTAGATAATCCCATAAAAATATATCTTGCTGATGTTGTATACCATTCACTGGTTTTTTGGTTGTTGATAACATCTGAAATTGTGTAGCTAATTAAATATTAAATGAAACCAAGATTTAGTTACCAAAGGACCATGTTCTGCTTGCTAAGGTCAGCTATATTGGCCAAAGGAACATCATTTCACCAACAAAATTAGTTAACTTTATCCATTTTAAAATTAATTTATGAAATATAGGCTATATAGACAGTTTTTATAAGGCCTATAATCTGTAGCATGACTGCACTGTTGCTCATTGTAAAAATATTTGTTACAATATGTATATAATCATTTTTGTTTTAATATCTATAAACACATGGTAATGTAATAGACTCAGCTGGACAAACCCATTTGGAATACATAATTCAAAAGTAATATTCCAAGACATTGGTTTAAATAATATATTACCACCAATAACTTAATTTTTGAGTGCAAGACAAGCCAGGTATTTTGCAAAAAAGCAATCAAGTTTATGTGTAAACAACTTTTCCATTAGCAAGAAATAGTTGAAGTACTTTTTATCCTAGCAGCTGAAAGCATTAATCTTTTTAACCAGCGACTGAACAAAAGAAAGGTTCCGATGGTGGAAAAATTTAGAACAAAGTGAAAAAAATAAACAGGTAGTAGGTTTTATTCAAGTACTTGTGCAAATATTGGATTGCATGCATATTACTTCCAAACACATGTTCATTGTTTTTTTTTTTTTTTTTTTGCCAATTTAGACTTGCAAAAAAATATTTGAAGACAAATCACAATATAGTGACCTCCCAGAATCATAAGTTGGTGGTAGTGTTGACAAGGTTGTCATCCCAACCCAGTGTAGTACTCTAACACAACCAATGCCACCGGCAATAATGAGGTGTGAGGTTATTTTTCACCTTTATAAATCTTCCTGAAATCGTCAAATCTTGGTGTCTTTGTTTTCATTTTCCAATTTTGCATATCTCCAAGAAATGTCGTGCATGCCTGGGACTTAGTGCAAATCAGTGGCCAAGTTTGAGCAACAATTGGTTTAGATGAATTGGTGTAACAAATGGGGTATGGAAATTATTTTTGTAAATGGGGTATGTAATCTGAAAATGGGTTTAGTTTTTATCCCTGGGTAAATGTGTGATTGTAAAATGGTTGAATGGGGTATGGAAGTTATTTTTGTTGTGACTTACTAGAGCCGGATGGTCGGTCTTATACATTACACAATTATGGTGGACTTGTAAATATGTAATATGTAAATGATCAGATTATGGAGCCCTGAAGGGTGTTAATTTTTTTTTCACTAAAGATCAGATTATGGTTGTGGTTGTAGTTAATGTTTATGTAGTTGAGGAATTAATGCTTGTAATGTTGCTATTGATTTACTCCACAGGCATTTTGCTTTCCAAATTTTTTTTTTAGTTGAGGAATTGATGCTTGTTTGTTTCTGGTTATGAGAAATTGATGGTGGTTATGTTGCTAGTTTTTTTTTTTTTTTACTGGCTATGGTTATGAGAATTTGATGGTGGTTATGTTGCTGGTGTAAATGGTGGTTATTGGATGTAAATGAGCTTGTGGCAAGAGCTACCGCAATAGACTCTGACCCAGCCTTTAAGGAAGATGTGCAAAGAGCGTTTGGGCGTAGTAGATGTAGGCTCATAAATTGCCAAAAAGATCACCATAACAATTCCTCAAATATTGAATGCTTGGATGTGTTTAAAACTTGGCTTTATGGTTTGTTAAGTATAATATCTATACTCATAGAATTATCGTTAACAACAATTCTTCTATGCAATTTGTGAGCATAGATCATGAAGGCATGTTTCAATACAAGACTCAAGAGATCTGATGGGCCTTCAAGTTCAGATCTCTTACAACTGAGATAGTTCTCTGTTCTTGACTTCTCAAATCAGAAGCAATTTGTGACGCTTTGCATTGATATTAAGGTATCACTTATAAGAGAAAGTAAGTTACTCAGTTGCTTCTTTGATAGCAGCTTTAACTAGTTCCTTTTTTATTATCTACCAATAAAAAAAAAAAAGCAGCTGAAGGATGGGACACCACCATTCATGATATCACAGGAACCATGAACCATCACCCCCAATTGATGGAAACTCATCAGCTTCAAGTTTCAAATATGACTAAATTTCCATTTTGTACTCATAAAAATTTAGATGTAAAAGTAGCTATAACAATATAAATATAACAAATCAGAATTCCTTGTTTTACCCATTCTTACCCATATATTAAACTATTGATCAAAGCCTACATACTGAGATTTATAGAATCCAAGGCCACCAATCCTGTCCAAATCCTTTCTTACAATCTAGTTGTAAAACTGGCATTGTTTTAAACTTACGTACGTCTTTAGAATCTAAACCTCAACTCTTTTTGACATTAATTCATACAGTCTGCAAAATTTCAAACTTGGGATTTGATCAGACCTACAAGCATCTTCAGAATATATATATATATATATATATTTCATAAAATCCTCATAAGTTCAGAACTTCATATTTGACAAGCTTATATGTTAAAGTCTACAGAATTTAAAACCTAGCACTTGATCAATTTTATATACCCCTCCAAAATCAAAACCTCGAATCTTATCAAAAATATTTGCTAAAATCTACAGAATAAACTTACTGGATCTAAACCCTCAAATGTCATAAAAATCATTTCTTAAAATATGCAAGATCTAAAGCCTCAAATTTAATAGGACACATTCCATAGGTCTGCAAATGCTAAAATCTTAAACATCATCTAAATCATATCTTGGAGTATGCGGAACTCTAGAACCTTAGATCTCACCAAAATCATTCTTAAAGTATGCAAAATCCCTAAACCTCAAATTTCCAAAAACTCAATCCATAAAGTCCGCAAAATCTAAAATCTTAAATTTCATCAAACTCATTATTATAGCCTGCAGAATTTGAAACCTGGCTCTAATACCAACTCTAGCGCCCCAATGGAAGGCCCAAACCACGTGACCTATACTCCAAAAGGACTAGTCAATTACACAATTGGTGTAACGCCCTGTCTCTGAGGGTCGGGAGAGTTAACTCATGTTACCTGATAATCAATTCCAACACTGCTAATATACTTCCAGAAACTCCAAATTCCCAATATTATAAAGAAATTTTGACTCAAATTAATTTCCTCAATATAATCAATTATTCAAAATGCCAAGTCATCAAAACACAATGAAATTTCTTAACAAAAAAAATGGCCAATACTCATAAAAAATTTTCTATTCTTAATCTACTATTCTTAAGTCATCTCACCCAATGCTTCATAGTCTTGATCCTCAACTAAAATATCCAAAATCATCTTAAAAATATTTGAAGATAAGGGTGGGTGAGTTATCAACAACTCAGTAAACAGAGAACATATACTAGTATGTAAATATAAGCATTTAACAAAATTCAGAATGCTGAACAAAATATTTTCTTTCAGAATGCAGAGTCAGGATACTTATTTTTAGAATGCAAAATCGAAACAAGTTACCAAAAATATAAGAGCGAAACTCTCAAAAAACATTCTTATTCAAAATTTCCTTTGGCAGAGCACAACTAAACATCTTCATCTTATCATGTCATATCATAACAGAAACCATATTTAAGTCCTGTGGTAGGGTTGTGCATTCTATAGAAAGCCAAGCTGAACAAAAATCACCATAAATATCAAAGTGATTTCACTCAAAACAGAAAACCACTATTATAACCCATGGCGGGCCAGAGATCACTATTATATCCCGTGATAAGGTCATATGTCATTATTGTATCCCGTGACAGGGCCAAAGGTCACTATTATCTCTTGTGACAGGGCCACATATCAGAGTAAAATAGAATCAGAAACACATCAAAATCACAGTCAGAGCAAAATCAGAACGTCATGCCAAAAGTTTTTCAAATGCCACATCATACTAAAACAAAGTATTGAACAAATTCAGATCATTTCACATTTTCCAAAACAGATTCAGAAAATCTTCACATAACATGCAAAAATTATCAATTTTCATATTCGCTCATATTTTTCTGAGTTCAATAACAAAATGTCAAAAATAAGCTTATGTTTACACCAGTCATGCCAGAAAATACTTTATTCTTATACAGAATCTCATGAGCAATGCAGAACAAATAACTATGGTCGTTTAACATTTCTTTTCATAACACAACAGCACATTTTCAAAATTGACCTCAGTCGATTTTATTTTCATGCAAAGTCTAGCATAGGAATCCCGCTTACCTGGGCTTCTTAGCTTATTCAGAAATTCTCCACAACAGTACTTGAACAATTGTCAATTGTCACCTATAAAAATTCATGTAACTTAAGTAAATTTTCAGTGAACAAATAACCTCGTATTACACCTGGAGTACCTATTTTAATTCCTCAAAAACCTAAAATTTCTCTTAATTCTAAAATACCATCAATTCCTAAATATCCACATAACTATTAAACTCAGAATATTCCTAAAATTGCATAATAATATTAGTAATAGATACAATTATGCCATAAAAATACATTTCTGGTTTAAAGGCTCATTAAAACAAAATTGATTAAAGTAGGAGAGAAAATATTTCATTTCATAAAAAATAGACTAATTAGTTTCTCTTTAAAGAGTTCAAAATAAAAATCTTGCACTACAATATTAATACTAATAATATATTTCAAATATTTAATTAATCTGTATTTAAAACAAAACTCATACAAAGAAAGTGAATTTAACATAAAAACTAAAACATGATCAACTTATAATTATTTTGTTAAAAGCATCAGTATACTGACTTAGTGTATAAGCCCTTACGTCTACGCCCAAAATAGATTGCAGCGCATGTAATACAAAACTCATGCTTTCAGAAACTCAGTGGTAGAGACTTACCCAAGGGAAACCGAGAGGCAACATGCGATGGCTGGAAGATGCAACTCACGGCAAGCACCAAAATCACCAAGAAACCGAGTGAAGCTCACGACTTTTATGGGCAAAACAGGGCACAACAAAAAGGGCAAAACAGAGCAATGAAAGACCAAACAAAAAGGAATGCAATGGGAATAAATCACAAGCATGAGCCACGAAATTAGTAAGGAAAATTTAAGAGAAAGTACAACAATGGAGGCTCACGAACAGACCTGCAAATGGAGAGAAAAAGAACAGATGAAAAATAAATGCGAAAGAGAGAGATCTGCTCTGTTTTACAGCAAAGGAGAAACCAAAAATTAAAGAGATAAAAAATGGAACCATTACCAGCCGAAGATGGAGGGATGAGTGGTGGCGTTCGTTGACTTGTAGAGGGGTAGAACCGAAAATAAGACGGAGAGGAAGAAGGAATGCAGCAGACGGCATCCTAATGAAAAACAGAGGAAAGAAATGACATAAAAAGAAGAAGGAGAAGAAGAGAAGCAGCAGCCTCACTGATTGAAGATGATAGATGAAAACTGAAATGGAAAAGAGCTGGAGAAGCAACAGCGCGCAAGATAAGAAAAGAGAAATGAAGAAGCCCTTAAGCTGAACCAAACGACACCGTTTGGGGGGGGGTTTAGTGGGCTGAGTTGAAGGCTCACGGGTTGGGCTGGGGACCGAATGGACTGGGCTCAAAATAAAAATAAAACACACTCAAACAAGCTCAGTCCAAAAATAGAAGAGTCCAACAAAAGTAAACCACACAATAAAAATAAATAAGAGTCAAATAAAAATACTATAACTCGATATTAATAAAATAAAATAATTAAAATCCAAAAATAAAATAAATTAAAGCAAAGAGAAATTTAAATGCAAACAATAATTAATATCAAGAAAGCACATTAAAATAAATTTCACAACTTAAAAATTATAAAATAAATCCAATGAGAAATCCGATAAATTTAAAACAAGAAAACTATTATTTTAAATTAAATTAAATAATCATTCAATTAAAAATATACTAAAATACGTGGTATCACAATTGGAACATCATTGACACCTTATAAAGAATAAGAACTTCTCATTTCCAAGCGATATGGGATCATATAAATACTTATCATTATCATATAGGATATCACAACTCTATATAAAGTACCTACTTTCTGGTTTTAAATAGGAATATATGGGTGTGTAAGTGGATGATGACCCTAAGCTGAGGTGGGACATTATTTCGGTAGAGTTTCTCTGGTTACTTAGGAGCTTCTAAGAATTGAGTAGCGTCCCATGGATTGTCATCGAGCGAGATGGTAACATTCTCAAGTCAAAGTTGTCACCTCTCGGCTATCGAAGGCTAGAGAATGCGTGGTCAAGGATAAGGCGTGAAGCCAAGCATCGCTCGTTACGAAATAGTAAGCATGGTCATTATCCATGGTGCTGCTAAGGGAACGAGGGTGTGCACATGACCATTTTAGGAGGAGACCGTGGTGCACACTTTAATCAAACGAAATGGTTGGTATGATGGTTTTCATGTTGTTGAATAGGCTTGACATCTTGGATAAATATATTATGTGATGTTTTGGGTATTGGATGCCCAGTAACGTTTTGTGGTTTATTAATACTTTATTTGTTTGGAGCCTAGCGTCTCAGTATGTATGATCTTAATTCTATTTACTTTGAAAATCAATTTTTTTATATTCATCGCCATTACTTGCATTATTAGTTGTTGTCATAAGTTATAACTTATTAAGATTTCCTCAAAATCTTGTTGTGGTAGTCCTACTACAGTTTCATTCCTCCAAACCGTAGGTTTTGATGTAGATATTTTAAGCATTGAGGTGGTTTACAAAGAAGATGATCCAATGTAGCCTAAGCACTAGTACGGGGGTTTGTCTCAATTTAAGTTACTATATAATGTTTTGAAGTAATTGATGGTTATTTTATGTTGGGCGATAAACACACGTATGGTCTTTAATATTATTATAGCAGCGGTGATGGTATGACTTATGGATATTATTTTGGATGGATAAAGTATATTTCTCTCATATTGATGCATGTTATCTTTAGCATGAACTTGCATTCTAACTTTTCCGTTGCGATTATTTTGTATACATGATATGCCGGACATTCATACATACAATGCTCCATAGAACGTAAGGGGTGTCGCATATGTGGCATGCATCCTGACAAATATTGTAAGAATATTTATATTTATGTTTTTGTTCTTAGTAACAAATAACGAATATTGCTCTCTTAATTTTGATATGAGATGGCAAGTTTCATTCTCGTAGTGTTTGAATATTTCTCCAAATGTACACATTGTGATTGGTCGTATATGGCTCTGGCAAGGTTATTAGTAAACCAAGTTCGTGCCACATGGCAAGGTTATTGCTAGAGATCAACGTCTCTATGTTTTAGGATCTCTAAACTTTTTCATTAAAAATATTTACTAAGCACTGCTAAAGCATGTGCTATCATTCATGCATAGAATTAACTAAATTTCAATGATAATTTCCTTATAAGCTAATAAATTCTGAATAATAAAAATGCTGAATCTTCATTAAAAAAAAAAAATCAGATTTAGTAACTTTGTGCCCCCAAAATAACTGAAAGTTTTTCTTCTTTTTTTTTTTTTTTTTTTTGGTTTTTCATTGTTCCTTTTTTTAATTTGTTTTTTTTTTTTTTTTACAATTACAATTTATATTTGTTGTTTTTCGATCGTTCTTTTATCATGTTTTGATCAGTTTGCAGTTCTTAACTCTTTAAAGTAAGAGGCTGCTCTAAAGTCTAAACGGATCAAAGCAATCTTTTCCGATCACTTTAGATGGGAGCCTGAAAAGAATAAAAAATAGAGGAAGAGAGAAAACTTATTTACGAAGAAAATTTTCATCAGTTTCGTAGAAAGAGGGAAACACAGTTCACACGAAATATTGGTCAAGATCGATCATACCGAAGAGTACTTTAAGAATATTTTTGAAAAATAGTCATAATTTCCAGAAATCCATGCATAGCGAAGTGTACTCAAATATATATATATATATATATATATATAGCCAACTCTTGCACTTTTTGAATTCTTCTTTGCGTCGTTATTCTTCCCATCATGGAAAACAAAAGTAACACTGCCACAGAAGCCTTAGAAAGTTCGAGTGCCCAATCGTTTTCCCAGACTTGGAACCCAAACAAGAATATAATGAAGGGTATGGAACATAACATTAAACAACGTCTGTCATTCGTGAAATTAGTAAACAAGTGTTATAAAGCTATCAGATTCGTCAATGTTCCTTCCCTTAGAATGCAATTACATGCTGCCACTTTTGATCACTTAAGAGTGAGGTGGGCTGATCCTCAGCCCATGCTTACGTTAGCTTGAGTATACTTCGGCTAGAAGTAGTTGTACTCATCTTTTAGAGCCAGAGAGTAGAGACTGCTTTCTCTTTACCCTCGGGTCAGGCTCTCTCTCTCTCTCTCTCTCTCTCTCTCTCTCTCTCTCTCTCTCTCTCTCTCTCTCTCTCTCTCTGTAATGCCCTGTTCCCGCAGGGGTCGGCGAGTTACTCCCTGTAACTTAAAACTTACGTTCCATCAATATATTTACAGACTCTAAAATATAAGGTCATCAGAATACTACAAAATCTCTTAAAAAATGTCTGTCAATTTTCAGAAAATCTTCTATGAGTAATCCACTATGCTTAAAGAATCATCTCACCTATACTCCAAAATCCTGATCCTCAGTTGAACCATTCAAAATCATTTGAAAAATATTTGGAGATAAGGAGTGAGTTATCAACAACTCAGTAAGTAGAGAACATATACTAGTGTGCAAACATGAGCATTTACAGAATTCAAAATGCATAACAACATAATTTTACTTTCAAAATGCAGAATCATAACATGTTATTAAAAATATCAGAGTGAAAGTTTCAAAAAAATATTCTTATTCAAAGTCTTTTGGCATAGCATAACTAACCACCATCATACCAGAACATCATATCACATCAGAGACCACATTTTACGCCCCTGGTAGGGTTGTGCAAACTCCGGTAGCTAACCGAGCGGAAACAGAATGTGAATCTTCCCCCTATTTATTCTCGAAACCCCGAGTGTGCACATAGGAAAGACTACCAGAAAACCCACTTTGTTTCCAAAGTGGATGCACCAGAAACAGAACAGTTGGTACCAACCCAAATAGAAGCCACTATTAGCACTTGTGGTAGGTCAAATAGATCACCATCCATAAACCAAACCCAGATTCAGAATGTCATGCCAAAAAATTTCAGAAAATCACCTCATATCATATCAGAGTACAGAACATCTTTTGAACAGAACAGAATCAAATCATAAAATATAATTTATGCACAAAATTTCATAACTCGCTCTCTTTTGCACATTTCAGAAACAAAATGCTAGAAAATAAACTCATGTCTGCATCAGTCATGCCAGAAAATATTTTATTCTTATACAGAATTTCATGAGTAATACAGAAACAAATAACTAAAATCGTTTCGGATTTCTTTTCATAACAAAACATGCATATTTTTCAAGAGGGACCTTAGTTCATTTTATTTTATGCAAAGTCTAGCACAGGAACCTGCTTACCTGGACTTCTTCTTAGGTTATGCTTGGTAGATGAGATAAGATGAGAATTTTTAAAAATTTTATGAATAGTGTTAAGATGAAAGTTTAAAATATTATTTTTTAATATTATTATTGTTTTGGGATTTGAAAAAGTTCAATTGAAATTTGAAAAAATTGAATTATTTATTATATTTTGTATAGGAATTTGAAAAAGATGTAATGATTAGATGAGATAGAATTGAGATGAGATGTTTCATCTTGCCCCCAAACATAATCTTAACCTTTCAGAATTTTTCTCAAAAATATCAAGTCAACTATAAATCATCACCTATAAAATAATCACATAAATCCGTAAATTTTCAATCAATCAAAAATTTAAACCGTTTAAGCGTAAGCTTCTAAAATATATATTTTTGTGCTTTATGGCAGGGATCAACCGAGAGGAGCTTGGGACTGAAAGTACCTAGAGGTGGTGCGGCAGCAGCCAAGTCTTGGGTTGAGGAGGTTCGATATATACATGAGATTGAGGGCTAACAGGAGGTATAAATAGGTGAATGGAAGACCAAAAAAAAAAAAAAAACCTAGAGATGAGAGAAAGTGGATTGCATGCAGAGGGATAAAATGGATGTGAAACCGTGTAGAACATGGACTCTAAAATAAGGTAACATGGTGATGCAGGAGGATCTGAGTCAGATGATGCTAAGTTGTCAGACTGCACATTGATTGCACTGAAATACCTTGAGTTGGCAAATCAGCGCAAAGAAGACAGGAAATCGTTTATCTTTCCTCTTGATTGGGGTAGTTTTGGGCACGTTTTGGTATTTTAGCCATAACTTTGGTTACGGGTATCAGAATCGTGCATATGACCCCAATTCAGAAAGCTCTTTTCGGCGTACACGTTGTGGGTACCCAGCTATACTCAATGTGCATCATTTTCGAGGCCAAATTCCACTGTTTTTCCCTCCAATTTTCTATTTTTAATTATTTTTTTACCTTTTATGGTAATATTTCATTTACTGTTTTGAAAGTGATTCTGAACTCGATTTGGGCCAAATTTTTGACAGATTACATCTTTTATTATGTATTTAATTTTGGCATTGTTATTGGGATTTTGCTATTTTTAGTAAAATTTCAATACAGTCGATTTTCAGTTATTACAGCCTGGCTTGTGAGTTGATTTTCATTATTCTGGAATATTGATAATGTAAATTGACATCAGAGACGTTTTCTCTGTGTTCTTGGACGAATCTCTTGTTTTCTTTTTTATGAATCATCTGTTAAAAATAGCCTGTAGAATAATCGTTATTCTGTCCGGCTTCACATAGGCTTGGGCTTTTTCAGAAAAATTGGGCTCAAATCTGGTAGTGTAAAAACAAAAATAACAAATAGGCTTTTCGCAAATAGAAATCTATTTTTCTTTTTTAAAACAACTTGGCACTGGACTTGGGTGTTACACTCTGTTTCTCTCTCTCCCTCTACTTTCCATTCCCTCTACTTCCCATTCCCTTCCCATTGAAGCCTTCTGTCAGCCTGATGGTTTTGAGTATATATATATATTGCTGTGAAATCTGAATGTTGGGTGGTTTCCGATTGGCTTGAATTGTCCTTTTGGTTTTGGATTATGGTGTTTTTGAGATTTAGTTTCTTTCAAATGCAGTAATGTGCATCTAATTGTCAACTGCATGTGCTCTAGTTTTCTTAGTTGACTCTGTTTGAATGAGTTATTTTCAGAAAATAAAGTGCAGAATTTGTGAGAATGGTTTTTAGGAGTTCCTTGAATTTTTTTATTTTCTAAATTTAATGAGCATTCTAAGTTCTAAAGTTCTAAATTTAATGAAACTGCAGTTGAAGCTTGGGACTCAAACTTTGATATTGTACCAGAGCCAAGGATCTTTCTATACAGCATGGATAATATAGTGCTGCGCTTTGTAAATCAGGTTTCGAGGGATAATTTTTCTGTGCTCTGGAAGCAGGAAGGTGTCTTTGGAAAATTTGATTTCAAGATGAGAAGATTGTATTTCTTTTTTTCCCATCTTTCCGTAGAATACAAGTTTGAAATCTCCTATGAGAACATTGGAAAGATTGAGCTATATCGTCCACGTGGTCAAGCAACAAAATTTCTTCTCATTCAGGTTAGCTGGTGAAAATTTTAATTCAAAAATATATTTCATCAATTCTGTAGTTTTTTTTTTTACTTGCACTGGGTGTCTGAGAACAGTGTTCTCTGACTAATCTCGGGAGTGCACATACCCTCGGCAAGGCAAGTGCACCTTGGGTAATTCAAGAGAAAAATCATCCAATCCAATGATCCCTAGGGATTGTCTACACTCAAGAGGATTTGAACCTTAAACTTTAGAGAGAGCATACCACCAAAAGGCATTTACCACTTGAGGCAACCACTAGGAGTTAATTTGGTTAATACTGTAGTTCATACAGGCATATAAAGCCAGTAATCTTGTCTCTCTCTTATATGCATAGGTTGCTATACTCTTTCTTATCAACACTTTTGCGTTCCACAGTTAAATATCAGTCAACATTACATAAGTTCACTAAATGAGTTCATGTTAGAATTGCTAGTTATTTGGAGCTCCAAGGATTTATGAGAAAGAAATATCTGATGGTCATCATTATGAGTGGATGCCAGAAGTTGATTTTACTCCATGCTGCATCATTGGCCAATCTTATGCTCTATGTTTGGAGCTTCCAAATAAGCTCCGGCTTCTGGAATTACACCTTGATTTTGTCCATTATAAAGAAAATGAAGACCAACTTGAATTGATGGAAGGTTCTCCTTTCTCATGCAGTTCAGGTCTTGTGCCCATTGTGAATCCACCCACAGGCTTTGACCTGCCATATAATATCTTATTTCAGATCAATTCCTTAATTCGTCATGGGTGTGTTCCTGGGCCAGCAATTGATGATGATTTTTATCGGTTGGTCGATCCAAAGAGAATCAAAGTTGAGCACATAGAATTTGCCCTGGACAAACTTTTTCACCTAAAAGATTGTTGCTAAGAACCTGTGAAATGGCTCAAGGAGCAGTACAAAGGATATGCGACATCCACACAACTTCCTAGAACTGCTGCTATTTCTTTGGATGATGGGCTCGTATATGTACACAGGGTTCAAATTACTCCATCTAAAGTCTACTTCTGTGGGCCAGAGGTGAATCTCTCCAACAGGGTCTTGCGCAATTATCCTGAAGATATTGATAATTTTCTGCATGTTTCTTTTGTTAATGAGGATAAACTTCGATCAATAGCTTAATCTTCACAAGCATCTTCTACAAGTGAGGGAAAGCGAACAAGAGTTTATGCTAGGATAATATCCACCTTAAGAAATGGCATAGTTATTGGTGATAAGAAGTTTGAGTTTCTTGCCCTTTCATCGAGTCATGCACTCTGTTTGGATGTTTGCTTCAAGACCTGGCTTGACTGCAGCAGATATCAGAGAGTGGATGGGTGATTTTCAAGATATCAGAAATGTGGCAAAATATTGTTCCAATGTGCGTCAATCTTTTTGTTCTTCTAGAGAAACTGCCAGCGTTGGCATAGATGAAATTGAAGTTATTCCTAATGTAGCAGTTAAGAAGGGACAAGTCACATTGTTTCTCAGATGGCATAGGGAAGATATCTGAAGAATTGGCTTGCAAAGTGGCAACAAAGTCAGGCTGCAGCTCTGTTCCATCAGCATTTCAGATTCAATATGGAGGGTACGAAGGTGTTGTGGCTGTTGATTCGACATCATTGGTGAAGTTGTCATTGAGAGAGAGCATGTGTAAATACAAATCCCTTGACAAAAAACTCTATGTTTTGGCATGGACTAAGTTTCAGCCTTGTTTTCTGAATCGTGGGATAATCACCCTTCTGTCTTACCTTGGAGTGAAGGATCAAGTTTTTCAAAAAAGGCAATGGGAGGCTATAGATCAATTGAATGCCATGTTAACAGATCCGTTGAGAGCACAAGAGGCACTGGAGATGATGTTCTCAGAAGACATCACAAACGTTTTGAAGGAAATGCTTATATGTGATTACAAGCCAGATGCAGAACCTTTTCTTTCAATGATGCTTGAAGCATTCCATGCATCTATGTTGATGGCCTTGAGGTTTAGTACTCGGATTTTTGTTCCAAATGGGAGATTTATGATGGGATGCCTAGATGAAACCAGAACATTGGAATATGGTCAAGTATTTCTTCAAGTTTCTTGCTTTAGTAGGCAACTCTGTAACCAGTCAACGTATATGTTTAGTGCCAAAAGTTCCAACCCAAATAACTACATTTTTTAAGGTGAGGTGGTGGTTGCTGAAAGCATTTGTCTGCACCCAGGAGACGTGAGAGTCCTGAAAGCTGTTAATGTGCCAGCTCTACACCACCTGGTGGATTGTGTTGTTTTTCCACAAAAGGGAAAGAGGTAAGTCTTTAAAATGTAATAGTTGGAAACTCTAAAGCATGGAATCCTATTAATATGGGCACTCACTTGCACCAGAGTTTACACATAATCCTATAGCAACATAAAATTCATCACATCCTATTAATATTCATGGCTACCTATTTGACTTTTATAATATTTATATAGAGATCTAATGTAATCAATAGGGAAAACAACGAGACCCATTTATCATTATCCTTAAGTAGAATCTCAACATATAATGTAAGCTAACATAAATTTAAAATTGTAATGTAAAATATGTAATTTTTGGACATACAAGATTCAGACTAAACTCTGTTTTTACTTTGCTTTGCCATTTCTTCCTCTGCTAATGACTTCAAAAGGTTCCCAATTTGTTGGCATACGCATGACATTGAGTCCTTTTTTTTCTTTTCTTTTTTGTGTTTGGTCACTTGCCTTGGCCATATACAATTACTCAAAAGTCATATTCAGCATGATTTCAAAATAATTGCGTTCAGACCCCATCCAAATGAATCTTCGGGAAGTAATTTGGACGGAGATAAGTACATTGTCTCTTGGGACCGTGATCTTATTCCTCCTTTTCAAGTTGAGCCAATGGAATATGTTGCGTCATCGACCACGCAAGTTGATCATGATGTTACAATAAAGGTATCTAACCTCGCATTTCCATGTCCTTGTACACAAACTTTCTTCCATAGCTAACATATAAAAGCCTCTAATTGTTATCATGCAGGAAGAAGAGGAGTATTTCATTAACCATGTTGTGAAAGACAACTTAGGAATCATCAGAATGGTCCACGCCGTTTTTGCAGACAGGGAGCCCCATAGGTTAATGAGCCATGAATGTATGGAGCTTGCGAAGCTACACTCAATCGGCATTGACTTCCCGAAAACTGGTATTGCATCTGAAATACCTCCTCACCTATACATCAAAGAGTATCCCGATTTCATGGAAAAGGCTAATAGATGTACCTAACGATCGAGATCTATTATCGGAAAGCTTTTCCAAGAAGTGAAAGCCATTGTATCCTGCACAAGTCCAGTCAAAGCCTTCACTTTGGAATCAGCAAAACTGCATTATGACCCTGACATGGAAGTAGAGGGCTTTGAGGACTTCCTCAGTGATGCTTTCAGAAACAAAAGTGAGTATGATTACAAGTTGGGGAATTTGATGGATTATTACGGGATCAAAGCTGAAGCTGAAATGATCAGTGGCAATATTTTGAAAACGTCAAAACATTTTGTTTGGAAGAGGGATCTGGATGCAATTAAATATGCTGTAAAGTCGCTAAGAATGGAAGCCAGGACTTGGTTCAACGAGGGAAGTGATGCAGACGGTGCTGATAACGCAAAAGCGAAAGCATCGGTATGGTATCATGTCACATATCATTATACTTACTGGGGTCGCTACAATGAGGCCGGAATGAATAGAGCTCACTTCCCTAGTTTTGCATGGTGCGTTTATGACCAACTTATTCTGCCCCGGACATAATAACAATTATTTTACAGGTTAGTTTCAACAGATGATTCACAGAAAATAAAACAAGAGATTCATTCTAAAAAAAAGAGAAAATGTCTCTGATGTTAATTCAAATTATCAATATTCAAGAATGAGCAAAATCAACCCACAAGCCGGACTGTAATAGCTGAAAATCGACAGTATTAAAATTTTACCAAAAATAGTAAAATCTCAATATTCATGCCAAAATTAAATACATAATAAAAGAAGTAATCTGTTAGAAATCTAGCCCAAATCGAGTTCAGAATCACTTCCAAAACAGTAAATGAAATATTACCATAAAAGACAAAAAATAACTAAAAATAGGAAATTAGAGGAAAAAACAGTAAAATTTAGCTTTGAAAATGATGCACACCGAGCCAAAGTTATGGCTAAAATACCGTAGCCAAAGTTATTGCTAAAATACCGAAACGTGCTCAAAACTGACTCAACTAAGGAAAGATCACGATTTCTTACTTTCTTTGTGCTAATCTGCCACGTCAAGATATTTCAGTGTAATTAACGTATAGTCTGACAACTCAACATCATTTAACTCAAATCCTCATGCATCGTATACAAATCAAGAGGGATAAATTAAGCGTAAAGGCTTTAAGTCTGTCATGGCCGGAGCATCTATTCAGTTAATGATTTCATTTCTTTCAACAACTTGTATGAATGTGACAGCTGCTTGATATGACTACTATATTACATTTGCTTTGTATTGTTATTGGTATTATTTGTAAATGCTCCAGGCAGATGTTTGGGGCTAGAGAATATGTTTTAGTTTTTGTTGTATTTGAATAGATTTCCAGTTTTGCATCTTTTTATGATTATGCAATATATAACAATTGGTTTTGAATGTTGATACGTTGTCGACTAGCATTGTGAGAATATAACGATTGTTTTTTTTTTTTAATATAACAATGGTTTTAATATATCTTTCTAGGATTTTACTACGCTCTTAAGGTCTAAAGAAATTCTTTTACTAAATTTCGGACAGACTATTACATCACTCCAATTCTACAACAATAAATAAATATTTCAATCATTATGTTTATATCTATATTTACTAACTCATTTTCTATGTGTTCGATGCTTTAACTATTTTCAATACCTAACTCTAAGACCCCCTCAGTGTGAGAGTGCATGTGAGGAGTCGTTATCATGAGTCTATATTCATAGGACGGGACAAAGGATTCCCCAAACAATTCCGCAAAATGTTGTCACGTACATCACAAGTGCATGAGAATGCCTCTTGTAGAGTGGGGTGGAATTGTATTTGGTCACATAACTTGATAGTCGGGATGTGGGATCTCCCACCTTATCAAGTGGTGGTGTCTTCGAGTTGGTTGAGGTTGGATTATACAAGTTTTCTACTTGCATTGAGGATCTATTATTACTTGTCATAATATTACAAATGTGTTTTTTTTTTTTTTTATATACGTTAACTGGGAGGGTGATTCCTCACCATGTTAGAAGGATGCATGTAGCTATAAGAGTGTGAGTGATTCCTCGTCATGCATATACGTGTTCGTCCAGTATTTTCATGAAACGTTTTCATAGCATCTTCAGTAGCATTATCTCTATTAGCAATTTTGTCATAGACGCCTAACCTACCAATGGTTTCGTTCTCGAGACTATAGACTTTGATGCAAGTCAAGACCCCTGCATGTAATGCCCCATTCCCTATGGTTAAGGATTTCATGTGTTTTCAAAAAACAATTTGGCAAGAGATATCATATTTAATAAAATAAACATTTATTTCATAAAAAGAATTATTTAATAAAAACATGTATCCAAATAATATTAAATGAAATAAACTAAATAAAATTCATGTAATAAAAATAGTTTATTCTAAGAAGTCTAGAAATTAATTGACTGCTCCATCTAATCCTGTCATGCCTACTCGTGTTCCTCATTCTCACCTGGGTGGTTAACAAAACATGAAATAAAATTAAAATAAGTCGAAGACTCAATAAGAAACTCATCACAATGTAAGCATACTAAACGTAGGATTTTTCATAAACTTTTTCATGTTGAAAATTTAAAGTTATGACCATTTTACATATGCTTATGATATGCATGACTTGTCTTAAATTATCTTACTTATCTAACTTATCATACTTATCTTACTGGCTAGCACACTTAACTTTGTGTGTAAGGTTGTACATAGGTCCCACATCCTTTGGCTATTAGGGGAACTACTAATAGTATTCTAGTATATTATGGTGGACCACGCTTAAGTTCGTGGTTTGCACATTCACCCATAAGAATCGCATTGGTAACATGCATTTAAATGACCATCTTATTAACTGATCTTATTTTATCTTACACTTGAACATAAGGAATCTTACTTATCTTATGCAATGCGAGATGCATAACATAAATAATAGGTACATAACTATAAAATATTGAATTAAACGTGGTGTGAAATTTAACATGATTGTAGATTATGTTGAATGATATGCTTGCATAAATCATGACATATGTGGTACATAAAAGGAGGCTATCAAGAATTGACTTTAGTAATAATAATCTAACTGTGTTCATTCTAATTTATATTCAAGCTACTTATCTCGTATAGCTAATTCTAAAGTCATCTCGAAGATTGTTACCTATACAAAGTGGACGGTGCTAGTGGGCCGCCCAACATTTATTGCTGGACGGTACCATTAGTTGAAAATTGTTCTATTTTTTTTCGTTTTCTTTTTAATATTTTTTTTTCATTTTTAATCATTAAGAAATATATATATATATATTTATATATATAACTTCACTCTGTCATAGTTATTAAAGTAAACAGCAGAAAAGTTGGTATAATATGCTTAAACAATTTAAAGTGTTCAATAAAATTAATCTCTTATTATTTATTAATGTAATTTTTATTGGAAAAATTTATATAATTTTATTTCCATAATTAGTATCTGTATAATTTAAGTTTATGAGATCCTCAAGAAGCTTGTTCCTTGATGTTAAACTTGTTGAGGCATTGGCTGCTCTCAAAGCAGTCCTTTTCTACAAACAATTAAGAATTTCAAGATTGATGATTGAGGGGGAGGCCCTCAATATGGTTAATGATCTCAACAAAGAGACAAGTGTATGCCTTCCTGGTCTGTTCAATATATTTCTAGGAATTCCAATTTTATTGCTTCGAGGAGAACATTTCTTTGGAGGGAATATTTGCTAACTTAATAATGAAAGTTTGATTACTAAAAAAAAAGGAACTTAACTCATAAAAGTAAGTCCATAGTATGATAAAGAGATCGGTTACTATCTGAAAGTCTACAAGTAGTACTAGTATTATTACGGTGCAGTTAAGAAATAGCATTTTATAATGGTCTGCACATGCTTAACCCAGAAAGCATAAAAGCAACTTTCACGTGAAAGGAAATAAGGGCGAATTTGTAATAAAGTTGAATCTTCATGTGCTTTTTGAAGAAGCTAAGGCAATCCAAACTTTAACAAAGCATTACGGGTGGACAGGTGACCTAGACTCCTTTCCTAAAAAAAAAAAAAAACTAAGCATTACGAGGCGAAAGGAAAAAGGCGAGTGACGGAAAAGAATTTAACTCACTGACCGCTACAAAATAAGGGCATAATCGTAATATCTTTCGAAAAAGTTACTCTACTCTAGGGTAACCAGCTTTACAAAACTTAAAGAAATTCCATTCAATCTTGAGGACACGCAAATATATATTGATAATGATGGACACTCAACTTTTAAATTATTAAATTTATATTAATTTAAAATATTTTTATATATGAAATTTATAATTTTTTTTAACTCAACACTTCTTTACATGCGAGACCTCTTTTTCAACTTCTCATAAATACATCTAAATACATCTAAATTCATCTTTTTCAACTTCCTACAAAACTCACTTCACCATCTTCACTAGGGGTGTCAAATAGTATTAACGGGTCGTGTTTGTGTCGTGTCAAAACATATATATTATACTATATGGGTCAATCTGAATATGACCCGTTAAGCTTATCATGTCAAAATCTCAAACCCTAATATGACCAATTAACATAACAGGTTGACACGACACGACCAGTATTAAACCTTTAGTGAATACTACGAAATATGTTAATGCGACGCGACCCCATCCGTTTCAACCCGTTTATGTATATGGGTTAAATAGACCCAAAGTTAATCCATTTGACTTGATTAAGTTTAGCATAATTTTATATAAATGTTAAAATCACAATATCTATAAAAAAATACAAAACTAACTACAAGTCCAAAATTTCAATCGAAACAGTAAAAATATTGAAATTAAAATTTCAACAATTTTAGTTTTAGGTATAAGGGTATAATTGTAGATTAAAATTTCTTAACGGGTCATAACGGGTTAACCCGTTATCAACCTGATAATCAATTATGTCTTAACGAGTCAACTTGTTTTGACCCAAAACCGTTAAGACTAAACCCGAACCCACTATTATCGTGTCATGTTTGTGTTGGATTAACGGGTCGTGTCACATATTATTACCCCTAATCTCAACTCACTACTATTTATAAAGAACTCAACTCATCTCAACATCTAAACGGGGCCTAAGAGTACAAAAGGGTTGTGGCAGACTACAATACATAACTTTATTGGGAAGGGTTTATCACTGTTTGTCCTCTAACTAAGTTTATGGTATTTAAAGAAAGGAAATATCAAATAAAAATCACAATAGAGGCATATGTGCTGGGCAGCAAAGAGATCAGAGACAAAGAGCTCACCCAAAGAGGGACAGTGTGATGAAACTTGGAGTCTGAGCTAAGATGAGGACGCCGACAATAATGACGATTCTGGAATATAGTGGGAAGATGGATGGTGTTGTTAGCTTTTGGAGTTCAACGGAGTAGAGGAAGAGAATAAGGATGTGTGTAGCTTACCGAAACAGAGGGAGAGGTGGTTGAGAACCACGATGGTTGGATGGGTTCAGTTTGTTTACAGGAAATAGAGGTTGGGTTTCTCAGTTGTTGGTGGAGGTGTTTGCTATGTGCTGAGGAGTTTGGCCAAGGGATAATATATAGATGGGAAACCGTCTTCGACGTGTTTAATTCAAAGTGTTTCAGTGAATTTTGTAGGAGGAAGACTCGATATGATCACTGAAAATGGAGGGATAACAAAAGAAGGTGATGTGAACTACAGTTTGGTATAAACTAACATAAGGAGATTTGGATAATGAGTTGAGTTGAGAAGGGATGAGTTGAGATGAAAATTGAAAATTGAATAAAATATTGTTAGAATATTATTTTCTAATATTATTATTATTTTGAAATTTGAAAAAGTTGAATTGTTTATTGTATTTTCTGTGAAAATTTAGAAAAGTTGTAATAATTAGATAAGATAAGATGAAATGAAATGTTTTTTGCATCCAAACCTAGCCTACTAAGAGGATTTGAAAATTTATCAGTGAGACTTGGTCAGTAGTGTTATGATAAACATTGCAAGTCTTAACTGATTATTTTATAACGTTTATTTATTAATAGTGAAATGATCAAATTAATACCAGTTTGAATTAAAATATTTATAATAATATTTAATAATTAAATACCCAATATTATAAAATAATAATAATAATAACTAAACGATTATATTTATCTTACACGACATGTCCTAAAGTATGATCCGTAAGTTACACGACATGACGAAAGAGGAAGAAGAGTCAATCCTGCTCGAGTCCTGATTACGTAGACTAGTACCTGCCTTAGTACCAGTCTTTGCCATAGCTATCATGTGCCTTCCGTTAGGATGTACAATATTTAGTCTAGCAACTATTTGTAATCAGTATGCCACCTTATGGTGACTAAACTTATGTATTCTGGATTATGTCATATTTTGAGGTTTTAATGAAGGGTGAAAAACCTCTTTTCCATAAAGTTTGACATTCTGGTACTTAAATATTAATGTTGTCACCACAACTTGTTCTACTTAAAGTTGATTGCAATTACATAATTTCAATATCTTACACGTGTATTTCTCTCTGGAAAATCATACGCCTACTTCAAATCTCTTTTGGTTGTTGACCGATTGGCCAGGATCCATGGCACATGAATCCTCACCTAGATTTTCGTGAGGAACGCGATGTCAAAGTTATGGAACTAATATGAGGGCAGAAGTTAAAGCATCCTTGGATGGTGTGAAGCTATGCTTGAAATTGCAACTTTTTGATGGTGATGATTGAATCCAACTCAAGGATTATTGTAAATTGGTGGCATTGAAAGGGTTATGTTTATTGGATAGTAATAGATGATTGGGAGATGATATGCCTGCTCAATCAAGACCGGTTATTTCTTTATGCCATGTCTTTAGGGAGGTTAATAAAGTTGTAGACCTCTTAGTAAAGGAGGTGGCTAAAGGCCGAAGTGGCGAGTTCTCTACTGCCTCTAGAAAATGTTTTGGTATTCTAATTGTTGGCAGACTAGGTTTACTAGTATTGCATTCTTGATTTAGTTTGTTATTACAATATTCATCCGCTATAAGTGGGGGTTTATCAATAAAATTGAGACTTTGTTGTAACATCCCGGATTTTAGTGTATTTTTAATGGAGGTTTTATTTAATTTATTTTGTGGTTATTTATCTTGTTTTTAAATTTTGGGAGTTTTAAAATATTATTTCTTAATAATTTATGTGATGGAAATTATTTTATGTGCTTTTTAGATTTTATTTACTGTTTTGACATTTAAAATGGATTTTAATTTTAATTGATTTATTTATGAGTTTTAAAATTTTATTGTTGTATTTAAATTATTTCACTGTATTTGAAATATTTTATTTAGCTTTCGGTTTTAATTTCGTCTCCGTTGAATTTTTCGGGACCCAACTTGAAAGACAGGATCTTCTTTTTTTCCCTCTTCTTTTTCCTTTCTTTCCTTTTTTCTTCTTTCTTTTTCTCTCTCTCCCCGGTTCCTTCCCGCGCACCCGACCCCCCTCTCTCCCTTCTCTCTCCTCTCTCCACCGTGCGAAACGGGCTTACTCTCGCCGCGCCGCCTCCCGGCCGCCGTGTGCCACACCGCCGGCACCATTCCCTCCCCCGTGCGCCGGCGACCTCACCCCTAAAATCTTAGACCGCCCCGAGCCGCCGTTAGCCGCCGTGAGCCAGTTGAACCCGCGGTGGGTTTTTCCTCCTTCCGCCGCCGTCCGGCCGCCATTGGCCACCAACTTTCTACCACTTCATCACCGGCCCAATACCAAGCTTTTCCACCCAAACCCGGCCCCGATCCGTCGCCGGAGCCGGTCGAACGAGCACCAAACCCGATTTGGGTATTCCGGCCAAAAATCGTCCGATTCCGCCGCCATTCTCGGCAAACCACCACCACCATTAGATTCACCACCTTCCATAGGCCCTACCCTACCGTTCCCAAGTCTTCGTTTGACCCCGGGTGAAATTTGAGATTTACTGTGTATTTCAGCCACAGTGTATTTTTACACTGTGGTATTGCTGTTTTGGCGCTTCCAACTCTCCCGTGATCCTCCATAAATTATTTTAAAGCACTGTAAGTATTTCTCCAAAAGACTTTTAAGATTTTAAATATATTTTTGCAATGATCTATTTTTATAAACTGTGAATTGGATATCTGTTGGTTATTTGGAAATTATGGATATCTGTTGGTTATTTGGAAATTATGGATATCTGCTGGTTAGTGGTTTTTGGTTATTTTCATGGCATTGTGCACGCATGCGTGGGTGTGTAATTTGAAAAGGCTTTTCGGGTGTGTGTGTATCACCCCCAAGTCGAGATGGGTTATTATCTCGGTGGAGCTCCTCTGGGCACTCGGGAGCGGAATAAACTGAGTGTCGTCCCCTGGAGCTGTTGCTTGGGACTTGGACCGGGATGGTAGCGCTCTCGGATCCGACTCCGTGATCTCTCGTGCTGGCGGAGATCAGAGGATGCTTGGCTATGTACGCGGTGGGCGCGGAACTGGGCATCGCTCATGTATTACTCGCACAGCCGTTACCTGTGGAGTGAATAAGAAGCCAGGGTATGTGGATGGTCCCTAGGGGAGGCCATGGTACATACGGATTAAAATTGGCTGTTTTCTGGGAAAATAGCGTGAGTTGATTTTGTGTACCATTTTCTGGGAAAATGGTGGAACTGATTTTATTGGACATGATTTTTGTGCCAAAGGGATTTTTGGCGTGCGTGGGAAAAACTTGTAATTTTCGAGAAATGATGTTTTTCTCGGGTTTTGAACTTGGGTCATCATGTGCATGCATTGGTCGCTGTAATTATATATTTGTTATCTTGGAGTACTTTTGGGTTTTACTTACTGTGGTACCATTTATTTGGTACTGCAGATTTTAATGCAGGTTTTGAAGAGGTTGAGCCCGAGGATGCGGCTCCACCTGAGGAGTAGGGACTTTTGGCTATATTTTTATTTGGTATTTGTATTTTATTTGATGTCGTTTTATGAACAACAAAATTGTATTATGTTGACTTGTGAATTTCTGTATTATTTTTGTATTGTATTAAATTCTGGTACTTAGTTATCTGATTTAACCTTTCCGCTGCGTTTTATTTTGTACACGTGTTGCATTTCACACACTCGGCACGTGTCGTTGGGGTGCGTGACCGTGTTGTCATCCTCCCGGGTGTCTCGATTTCCTTGCTTGTCCGTACATGGAAGTCGGGGGCGCCACAGGTGGTATCAGAGCAGTTCGGCTCTGGGTAAAGCCACATGTCCCTTAGGTGCAGTACCAGAAAGTTTTAAAATTGTGATTTAAAATTATTTGGTTTGAAGTGTGTTATTTTTAATGGTTTTAATTTATTATTTGTTATTATTTTATTGGTTTAATCTATTTTGTTGAAGGTTATTTTATTTTAATTGTTTTATTCATGTGTTACATGTCATTTTATTTATGAAATTTTATTTTGTTTGTGAGATTTTGTTTTGTTTTGATTTTATGTTGTTTGAGGTATGTTATTTTAATTGTTTTAATTTATTGTTGATAGTTTGATTGATTTTATTTTATTATTTTTATCTTATGTTGTCTTATTATATTTTATTTGGGTGTTACTATTACTCTTAATTAAATTTTGTCCGGGACTAAATTGGGGTTGAGAATTGTGCTTTGACAGAATAATGGTGAGGCCAAGGAGGCAGGATAAGGAACCTATGGGGGAATCTTCCAACAATGAGGTGGATAATGCCATTGCTAGGGCATTAAATAGAATGGCTGATCTCTTCCATCAAAATATTAGGCCGCCTCAAGTTGACCAAAATCTGGTGGTACAAGTGGGGTGTTCCTACGAGAGGTTTCTTAAATACCGGACCCCGATGTTCTTTGGTGTTGAGGATCCACTTCAAGCTGAAAGGTGGATCAATGGAATAGAGAGGACTTTTGAGATTTGTGGCTGTACAGAAGAGCAACAAGTGCTGTATGCTAGCTATTTGCTGCAGGGTGAAGCAGCCAATTGGTGGAGGATGAAGAGGAATCTTTTGGAAAGGGAGTTTGGAACTCTAGCTGCCGTGTCATGGCACCGTTTTAAGAAGGAGTTTGATGATAGATTCTTCCCACCTGCTGTGAGGAGGCAGAAGGCCCGAGAGTTTAGTAACCTGATTCAAGGCAATATGACTGTGGAGCAGTATTCCCGTGCTTTCATGGAGCTTGGGCGTTTTGCGCCCCATCTTATTGCTACTGAGGATCTTCAGGTGGAGCGTTTCAGGGAGGGTCTGCGTCCCGAGATACGCAGATTCGTAATATGCCATCGGGTTTCCTCTCTCAGTGAGTTGATTGATTTGGCTACCATGGTTGAGCGGGAGAATAGTTTGGCTGTAGGCTCCCCTCCGGGTCAGAAAAGGAGTAGTTATACAGGCGAAGGTAGCAGCTCGGGGTCTCCACAGAAATTTGTGCAGAGGACTGGGACCCGACCACAAGCAGCATCTGGTATGCGTATTGGGGGCCGAGCCCCAGTTTGCAGCAGATGCAATAGAGCTCATGAGGGTGATTGCCGTCCGAGTGGGACCCGATGTTATAGATGTGGCCAGCTGGGGCATTTATATCGTGACTGTCCTAATCAATCTCAGGCAGGTCGGGGAGGCCGACGTAGCGGAAGATCTAATCAGAGACAGCTGATTCAAGCTCAGGTTTATGCCATGACCCCAGGAGACGTGGAAAATGAGGTGCCATCTACTCTTGATGCTGGAGTGATTACAGGTATGAGTTTAATTTAACTTTTGGAATTGGTGTTTGGGGAAAAAAAATTGTTTGTTTGATTTTTGGGTGTGTGTGCGTTGTTTGATTTCGGGGCACCTTAGTCTTTTGTATCAGCCACCTTCGTACGACTGTGTAACTTGGTTAATGAGCCCTTACCTCCATCTTTGGTTGTGGCTCTTCCTAATAGGGAATTGATATATTTTAATATCGGAACTCAAAGGGACGGCATGGTCTAAGTGAACTCTATGGAGTAGGAACTCAAGTTGCAGCTAAGGTGGGAATAGTTTTAGTTCGCCTAGGATACTTGAGGTCCTAAGTTCCATAGGATTAATTGTTGGGTTTAGGGAGTAAGAGGTCATAAGTTCAACGAACTTCGAGGTTGAATTTTTGAGAAGTTATCTAAGGTTTGTGGCCCTATAGTTTTATGAAATAAGTTTATAGGATCTAAGGTGGTAGGTTCAACAAGCACTTGAGAGATTAATTAAATTAGAAATTTTAGATTTTTGTCGACTCTGTTAAGCGCTTTGGTATTATTTCGGGTTTAGGAATTTTGCAAGGTTTGTGAGGTGAATGCTTTAGATTTAAGGTCATCGAATTTGAGGATTTTAGGAAATGATTTTTGGGTTAAGGTTTTAGAATTATAGATGATAATGATTATTTTGTAATAAGATTTAAGTTTTAATTCTCCGAGTTTGGTGTGCTAGCTTGATTTATTTTGGAGACTGTTAGTCTGTGATCATTATAATGAGGTTGATCAGAGTTGAATTATTAATATAGGAATTTTTTTTAATGAGAATATTTCTTTGGAGATGCAAGTTAATGATTTAGCTCGTGTATTTTCGAGGATATAGGTCTAAATGATGATAATGGTAGTGATAGATCACTTGCACGTTGGAAGAGTATTGATTCTAGTTAAGGACGCACAAGATCGACGTGTTGCAGTTGTGAGTTGTAGGAATTTCGGAGAGTATAGGTTCTAATCTTTTTTTTGGCTTGGAAGAAGTAGTTTTGGTAGGTGTCATTAAGGAATCGTTACGACAGTATTAAGTTCAAGAGTTTTGGTGAGTTGATCGAAGAGTACTGTCGAAGCAAGTTACTCGATGGATTGATGATTGGCAATAATTATTATTTTGATTACTTAAAGGAATTAATTGTGACTTGAGGTCACATAGGAATTTAAATTTTTGAGGTTATACTTTCCTTTGGAAATTAAGTTTCCATTTGGGAGAATCAAAGACATTGTTATTGGACTTAAAGAAAGATTGATTAATCTTGGAAGTTGAACCTAGGCATCAACGGTGGATAGTACAATCAAGTATGTGAGTTATTAAAACATTAGGATCCTTGGATGTTGTATAATAGTTTTTGGTGGATTGAAGATTTGAACAGTAGGGTGTGCCTTGAGGTTTATTAGTGTTGTGCTATTGAAGGATTTAGTCATGCAAACTAGTTTATAGGAGTAGAAGTAGGTGGGCAAGTTACCAGGTTTCTGTAATGTTTTAGAGAAGTCTTTGGTAGTTCGTAGTGAGTTTAGTCACCGCTAGATTAGATGATATTTAGAACTTAGTTGTTAAACTTTCGAGTTTAGTTTGTCGGTGGGATTTATAGATGCTCTTTCTGGTTGGCTGGAGTGGATTTGAGCCTTTTAAGATAAGTTCTTATCGAAGTTGAGTGGGTGTAATTGGAATTCTGAGGTTGATTAATATTGATTTTGAGAAGATACCTGTAATTGGAGATTGATTATTGGGTATGCAATTTCGTTATTGATGGTTAATTGTTTTGGAAGTAGCCACTAGGTTACTAAGGTTTAGCATTCAACGAAGGTTTAGAAGTTTTACCATAGGAACCAATGGAGGTTAGTTCAGTATATCAAATGGAGCTAGTAAGCATTAAATTTTCTTGGGTGTTGTGCTAAGGTTTTGTGGATATAGAGATCTTGGATTTCATGGCCGCTTTAGGAGTATTAATCGTGATGTGCCTTTGGGAGACTAGTGCGAGTAGGTTGGATATTGCCATGTTTATTGAGAAATGTGTCAAGTACTGGCAAGTTAAGGTTAAGATCTAAGTCGATACCTTTGGAGAAGGTAGCTTGGAGTGATCTTTTGGCTCAAGATTCCTCTTAGGAGCGAGAGGCCGATATGAGGGAGCAGTATCTGTATTTGTTTGGTTGACCCTCCTGGTATGCTTCTTAAGTCTACTCCTAGTTGAACCTTATGTTTGTCTTAGTTTTTAATGATTGACCTTATCAATTTCGAGGACGAAATTTATTTTAAGGGGGGGAGATTGTAACATCCCGGATTTTAGTGTATTTTTAATGGAGGTTTTATTTAATTTATTTTGTGGTTATTTATCTTGTTTTTAAATTTTGGGAGTTTTAAAATATTATTTCTTAATAATTTATGTGATGGAAATTATTTTATGTGCTTTTTAGATTTTATTTACTGTTTTGACATTTAAAATGGATTTTAATTTTAATTGATTTATTTATGAGTTTTAAAATTTTATTGTTGTATTTAAATTATTTCACTGTATTTGGAATATTTTATTTAGCTTTCGGTTTTAATTTCGTCTCCGTTGGATTTTTCGGGACCCAACTTGAAAGACAGGATCTTCTTTTTTTCCCTCTTCTTTTTCCTTTCTTTCCTTTTTTCTTCTTTCTTTTTCTCTCTCTCCCCGGTTCCTTCCCGCGCACCCGACCCCCCTCTCTCCCTTCTCTCTCCTCTCTCCACCGTGCGAAACGGGCTTACTCTCGCCGCGCCGCCTCCCGGCCGCCGTGTGCCACACCGCCGGCACCATTCCCTCCCCCGTGCGCCGGCGACCTCACCCCTAAAATCTTAGACCGCCCCGAGCCGCCGTGAGCCAGTTGAACCCGCGGTGGGTTTTTCCTCCTTCCGCCGCCGTCCGGCCGCCATTGGCCACCAACTTTCTACCACTTCATCACCGGCCCAATACCAAGCTTTTCCACCCAAACCCGGCCCCGATCCGTCGCCGGAGCCGGTCGAACGAGCACCAAACCCGATTTGGGTATTCCGGCCAAAAATCGTCCGATTCCGCCGCCATTCTCGGCAAACCACCACCACCATTAGATTCACCACCTTCCATAGGCCCTACCCTACCGTTCCCAAGTCTTCGTTTGACCCCGGGTGAAATTTGAGATTCACTGTGTATTTCGGCCACAGTGTATTTTTACACTGTGGTGTTGCTGTTTTGGCGCTTCCAGCTCTCCCGTGATCCTCCATAAATTATTTTAAAGCACTGTAAGTATTTCTCCAAAAGACTTTTAAGATTTTAAATATATTTTTGCAATGATCTATTTTTATAAACTGTGAATTGGATATCTGTTGGTTATTTGGAAATTATGGATATCTGTTGGTTATTTGGAAATTATGGATATCTGCTGGTTAGTGGTTTTTGGTTATTTTCATGGCATTGTGCACGCATGCGTGTGTGTGTAATTTGAAAAGGCTTTTCGGGTGTGTGTGTATCACCCCCAAGCCGAGATGAGTTATTATCTCGGTGGAGCTCCTCTGGGCACTCGGGAGCGGAATAAACTGAGTGTCGTCCCCTGGAGCTGTTGCTCGGGACTTGGACCGGGATGGTAGCGCTCTCGGATCCGACTCCGTGATCTCTCGTGCTGGCGGAGATCAGAGGATGCTTGGCTATGTACGCGGTGGGCGCGGAACTGGGCATCGCTCATGTATTACTCGCACAGCCGTTACCTGTGGAGTGAATAAGAAGCCAGGGTATGTGGATGGTCCCTAGGGGAGGCCATGGTACATACGGATTAAAATTGGCTGTTTTCTGGGAAAATAGCGTGAGTTGATTTTGTGTACCATTTTCTGGGAAAATGGTGGAACTGATTTTATTGGACATGATTTTTGTGCCAAAGGGATTTTTGGCGTGCGTGGGAAAAACTTGTGATTTTCGAGAAATGATGTTTTTCTCGGGTTTTGAACTTGGGTCATCATGTGCATGCATTGGTCGCTGTAATTATATATTTGTTATCTTGGAGTACTTTTGGGTTTTACTTACTGTGGTACCATTTATTTGGTACTGCAGATTTTAATGCAGGTTTTGAAGAGGTTGAGCCCGAGGATGCGGCTCCACCTGAGGAGTAGGGACTTTTGGCTATATTTTTATTTGGTATTTGTATTTTATTTGATGTCATTTTATGAACAACAAAATTGTATTATGTTGACTTGTGGATTTCTGTATTATTTTTGTATTGTATTAAATTCTGGTACTTAGTTATCTGATTTAACCTTTCCGCTGCGTTTTATTTTGTACACGTGTTGCATTTCACACACTCGGCACGTGTCGTTGGGGTGCGTGATCGTGTTGTCATCCTCCCGGGTGTCTCGATTTCCGTGCTTGTCCGTACATGGAAGTCGGGGGCGCCACAAATTGAGACTTTGTCCTTTTTAAAAAAATGAGCCCTGATTTTGTGTGGCCCCATTTTTGTTTTGCTCTAACACTCAATTTACTTATAGGTGTAATGACCCCAAACTCCTTTTAAGATTTCACAAGTTTGAAACATGGGGACATACAACACAAAATTATATACCTCCATTCGTGATAGTTAAAAGGCAATGCACATAGCATACTTCTAATAATATGCAATAAATGCAGCAGATAATTTTCTTTTGAACCATAAATATTGTACAAGAATGCTAATCTCATAGGGTTATCATAATATCTTGCCTCATGGGCACCATGATATCTTGTTTCACGGGATTACCTTAATGTAAACTTAACATTTCATATTTAACTTAAAAAATACTTTATGACATGCTTGCATGCTTCATGACATGATGGTTGTGACAGATATTCATGATTGATAATAATATGGCATGACATAAAATAATTCAATTTAATAGGTATAAATAAAACATGATTATAATTGCATGAAGCTTACCACCTTTCATACATAAACATGCTACAAGTTAGAAGCTAACTTATAGAAATTTGAGTGTAATGTAAACGTAGCGTAGGCTGAAATGAGAGATGTTTTGGGATTATAATTTCTCACTTAATCATATAAAACAAAATTTACTAACTTAGAGCTTAATTTACAAAATTACCCCTTAACTTTTGAAAAATTACAAATTAGCCCCTAAATTTATGAAAATCACAAATGGACTCCAAAACTTACCAAAATTTACCTACCTCATGTTAATTTCATTATAAGTCCAGTTGTGGGCTTAGTATTTACAAAAACTCAAACATACTACAAAAACTCCACTAGGCCAAACTTAACATATGCTAGAAATCATGTTTTGCTTGCTATTTGGCCTTTAAACACATCGTCATGCCTAATCCGAATTTAACAACTCATAAATATTAAATCTCTAGTTATAATATCATGTCAAGATACCAAATCAAGCATTTTTAAACATCATAATCATTTCATTTCAAATAATCATACAGCACATCAAGATTAGCTCAAACCGAAACTAATCTTGGTGTCTTTAGCTTTTCTCTTACGTTTTAACACCAAGGACTCCAAAAGTTCACAAATATTAACCTCTAACATGTTAAACACTAAATCCTAGTTGATAAAATGCCTTATCAAGCAACAAAACTCAACTTACTCAACATGTAAAAATTGGCTTGCACAAAAGCATTAAACCTGAAACTTAAACATGCATTGGCTTGAGCAAAAATACTATATCCTTTATTTGCATGCATAAAATCTTGAAAAAACATCCATATACCTCACATTCAAGTTTTAACTTGATCTAAGCACCATATTTAGCATATCTTAGAAAATCACAGCATCAAAACAACCATAAACCCAAGATCCTCTAAGACATGCATAAAAACATACTCTTTGCATGTTTATTAAAATTCGAACAAAAACCTTTAAAAATCCAACTTAATCCATAAATAAAATATTTCAGAAAATTACTTTTTTTAAAAATAAAGCCATGGATTTGAGTTTCTAAGGCTAAAATGACAAATTAAACCAAACAAATCTCATGTTGATGGGTTTGGTTCTAGCACTTAGAGGATCATGCAAATATATTTTATTAAAACCTTATATAACATAAATCATACCATGAACTTGCATAAAAATCATAGCAATACTCTAAAGCACCGAAATTTATAAAAATTTTCAACAAAACAACACAAACTTCCAAAGCATATCAACAAACTCCAAACCAAGCACCATACACCAATAACTCATCATCCAACCTTCAAACTTCCAATAAAAATTAACCAACAATCTCCCAAATATTCGAGACTCATAGCTTTATAAAAATACAAGATATTTGGGATAGGAAGAGAACTTACAAACTTGGAAACAATGAAGCAAAATTGCACCAAGCTTTTCTCTCCAAACTCTCTCAATTTCTCTCATGAAAAGAGGATGAAAATTTGCAAAGTGTGGCAGAATGAGAGGGGGTGGCATGGGGCTATAGGGTCAGAGTTGGACTGGTTGAATGGTATGAAACTTGATGTGTAGATGGCTTGTGCAAGTGGGAAAAAATTGCGGGAATGGAGGGCTAGAACTAGGTTTCCAAGTGGGTGACTTTGAGATGAGTTTGCTTGCTTATTTGACCTTCCATAAAGGAAACTATTTGGGGCTGAAATCAAGGTACAAGCCATCCACAGAGTTTTAGTTCAAGGGGGTAAAATGGCATTAGAAGCTAAGGGTAACTAGAGGGTTTTGGCTAGAAAAATTATGTATAACCGAATGACATCCATATAGGGTATAGGTGGAGTTTGAGTTAGGGTTTCAAGCCCATATGCAATTGTTTTCTTCAAATGAATGTGCCATGGTATAAGGGACTTGATGAGGGTGCAAGAGCTTGTATTTGAGTGGTTGGTTGCTTGTAGAATTGGTTTAAACCAAGAGGGAAATACTTAGTCAAAATCAAGTTGCATGATTAAGGTTTGAGAAGTTTAGGGTTTCTCGCCTTCCTCAAGGATTTGGGGTTTTAGTTTCTCTTCAATAATTTGGAGTTTCATTAGGGTTGAAATCCTGTTTGTTGGCTGGCCACTGGGGTACTTGATTGGGTGGAAGAGTAAAATGTGTATGAAGGTCTATTAACTTACTTGGTTTTCACTTCATTCACCTTACACATTTGTACTTTTCTTGACAAGTTTAAAGTGGGCATTAAATGAAGGGTTGTGATGGTGCCACGTGAAAGATTTTTTAGTGATCTTAGGTTGATTTGGACATCCTTATCACGATTTATTATTTGTTTGGACTAAGTGTCATGTGGTGCTCTTTGGTTGGCCTACTATTCATTGAAAAACCTCGAAACTTTTTTTTACATGATAAAATCCTAAATATTCATACGAGTTTAGTGATGCAATTGTTCTCATCAAATTATACTCCTAAGTGCCTCAAATAAATAAAAAAAGGCACTTCATCCTCGTAGCAGATCATAATCCGATTATGCTAATGGCATTTCAAAGGTCTAAAGAAATTATTTCTATCGAATTTCTTTTGGGATGTTACAATAGGCATGCTACAAACCAATTCTGCCTTAATGTCTCTTTTATAACGTATTTCCTCCATTTGCCACTATCTACATCGATAAACTTTTTGACTTTTGAGTATTTGTTTAGAATCTTTACTAGGATTGAATGTAGTAGGTTGAGGGAGTTTGAATTTATTGAACTAGTTAAAGCTCTTAATCATGAGAGTCGGAATTTATTTCACAATCATCTCCTTTCCTTTACCTACTATGAAATAAATGCTAGATAATAACTTAAATTACAAAATATATTAAGAGAATAAGATGAGATGGCTTGATTCGTAATAGAGAATATGCTTAAGCTTTTATATATAAACTAGAATACGTGAAAAATCTTCCAATTTGTAAAAATTACATAGGGTGGTGGTGTAGAACGGGACTTGGCCTAGAGAAGCAAGATACAGCTTATGACATATTGGCACGATTTTTGACAAACATTGCCACCAACTTATGGAGGGGATTTTCATGGAAAAACCAACCGGATTGGTCGATGGGGAGGAGAAATACTTGTTGTATCAATTTCAGTTGTTCTCTGGTGGTGTTATCAATCCCCCTAGAGGTGAGGTTTGTTTGAGAGAGTAGAGAGAGAAAGTGTTGTAGTCTGAGAGAGAATGAAAGAAATCAAAGAAGAAGATGAGAGGGGAAGAAGACAAACTCAAATTGAAATGACACTGTTTGGTTTAAAATCAAACGAAGTTGTTTCACATAAACTTAAATGGAATGTCGTCGTTTTAACTGAGATATGTATATATATATAATGTATATTTATTTAATTGGCTAGCTCGACGGTTTGACCTGGTTCAAACTGGAACCGAACCTGCCGACGTCAATTTTAAGGAATTTTTACCACTGTTCGACCAGTTTCATGCTCCGATGGTCAGTTTGCATCAGTGTTGGCTAGTTTCGTCGCTTGTTGTATAGCCCTATTATGACATGTTCAGTTTTATGATTTTGACTTTAATAAGTTATTTTGTTAAGTACATAAGACTTGATTGATTTTAATAAGTGTTTACGCATACATTCTTTTAGATTTTAAGTATTTGAATGAATAATAATTTTGTTTATTTTATGAAATTTTTTGTATATGAGCATTTCACAAGAAGAAGAAGAATTTCTTTTAAAGTCAAACTTTTAAAATTTTAATTTGAAATTATTATTGATTTGTAATTGAAATATAATTCAAATCTAAATTCAAATTCTTGGGTAGAAATTGGACATTAAATTTTTGCTCAAAATTTGATGGTATCATGTGAGAGATTTATTTGAAACTCGGGCAAAAACTTGGTAGGTTGTTTTCTAATAGAAAATATAAAATAGAAGATAGAAAATATAAAATAGAAGATATAAAATATACGAAATGTAAAAGAGAGGAGCTATAAAAACTTTAGGCTATATTTTTATTATTTTTAAGTGTGATTGAATATATTTTTTAACTGCCATCATCTCTGGTGCCGGAGTGGCGGCAGCCACCCTAGTTTGGTACCACCAACAGTGGTGGAACCAGATATTTTCATGTAGGGAGACAATGTTTTTAACGTGTAATAATTAAGAAAAATAATAATAAATAAATCTGAAGTTTAATTCTACAGTAAATCATAAAATCATAATTATATATAAAAGTTACATCTCAGTAAAATCATCTTTAAAGAGAATTTTCATTTTGAATAAAGAAATTTATAACTTGCCATATATATATATAATATGTAGAAATAAGATTCTAAAATACATAACTTAGCATCTCCTTTAAATTTTTTGTGATTGTCTTTCATGCAATAATATTTATTCATTATCATTTTTGTAAAGACAATTTTAATTTTTTTTTCTCAATAGAAACTAACTGGTGATTTTTCATAAACTCATCTTTTATTCTAGTACATAAGCTAATTTATTCAAGTTTTATTTAAAATCTGGATATTTTAGGGCCACATTCAGTATATAATGTTACAATTGAGGCATCAAATAAATTTTTTCTTGTTTAATGATTCTTTTCTCAACTATTTTTCATACAAAATGTCAACCTTAAATGATTCTTCTAGTGTTTATTTCATTTTGGATTCCATATTAAGAACTTTAGAATAGTATAATCAAGAAGTTTGGAGTCCATATTAATAAGTTATTTATTCTCATACATTTAATTTTAGTTTTAAGCCTTTTTTAGAATTTACCCTTCAAATTAAAAGAGTTCATGTTATGGGTAAGAAATTAATTTTGAAGGGAACCCATTATAGTAAATACATGATAGATAGAAATTAAAAAGTTTGGAACCATGTAAAAAAAGTGTGGTGCTAGCTGGACTGCCCACGCTAGGAGAAATTTGTATTTTTTTAAATTATTTTTTTAACTATTAAATAAAAATTAAAAAAATATATAACTTCGCTAATAATCATTAAGTGAAAAAATTGAAATTAAAAAAAATTAAAATACACGGATAGTAAGTTTGAACAGTAACATTGAGGGAACTAAGTATAATTTTTTGTAAAAAAGATAGAGAAGAAAATAGACATTTCTGTGTAGATGATATCCTCGTTGCACAAGTTTTTACGTTTTTTCCTATAGATTTATTCACAGTTTCATCATTATTCTTTTTGGTCCAACCCTTTGGGAGCATGAAGGAATCCACTTTCACCAATAATACTTGGCAACTATATCGCACTACTATTTCTTAATCGTTTGACGTGATAATAGGTTAAAGAATTAAGAATATAACCTTTCTTTTGGCATAAATAAAGGGGTCCATTCAAAAGCCAGTAACCAAGCCGGACCCATTTGTCAGAAGTAAATTATTGGAGCTAGAAACCTTAGGTTTTCTAAAGGGTATTTTATTTTCAATAATTTAAAGAAAATTTTAGGAATTTAGTTAAAATTCTTCTATATTTAAAATTCCGAATATCTATTTTAGAGATAAAGTTTAAGGGATAAATAATAGTTCTTTAAATATAAAAAAATTATTATTCATCCTTTAAATTATTTTTTATTAATATTTTATTCTAATAAATAAAAGAAACTATTCTTCTAATTATCTACATTTTCTGTCGTATTCATATTTGTTATAGTTTTAAATAATAATTTTAAAAATAATTTAAATAATTAGAAAAACATAAAAAAAAAATTAATTTTAAAATATTATCACATCTGCAAAAAAATTAAATTTTTATTTAAAATATTCACTAGAGTAATAGTTTAAAACATAAAAAATATATTAAGTAATTAAGTTTGTAAAAAGAAGTGAGAGAAAAAATAAAAAAAAAAAGAATAGAGAAATATTATTTTAATAGAATAGAGAAAAATGATAAAAAATGAGATGTAGGATGTTTTTAAAAAATAAGTAAAATTTAAGAAAACATTTTAAGTAATGTAATTTTTAATTAAATTATAGCAAATTTTGAAGGGAAATGCTAGATACCTTGCCGATGTTCACTTTCTAATTAACTAAAGACCTTATCCACGTTCACTTTCTAATTAAGGTGAGACCTTACCCACGTTTACTCCTGACAAATGGGTCCGACTTGGTTACTTGCTTTTGGTTGGACCCCTTTACTCATGCAAAAAGAAAAGTTATATTCTGAATTCTTTAACCTATTATCAGGCACCCGTATCCCGCCCCGAACCATGTGGGGAGGGTTTTCAACCCCGCTCCGATATTGGTTGAAACCACATCTTGTCTTGTTCCTGCTTAATTCAATGATCTATTATTTTTATAAATTTTTTTTGGGTCTAATTTTTTTATTAAACCAAATTATAATATAATTAAAATTTCTACATTTAAAAAAAACATATAAACTCATTAGAGTTGTATTTTAAATTGTTTTAGCTTAGGAGGCCACATCAATGTATTAACTTGAATTCAACTTTAAGCTTTTAACAAATTGTATATATTATTTATATAATTATTAAAAATATAATATTTTTTTATTTTAAATATGAGAAGGATGCGGAGCTAGGTGCAAGGCAGGACACCGCTGGGGTTAGCTCGCCCTCTACCCTCACTAGGGGTCTACAAAGAGGGGCAGAGTGTTGGAGCCCTGCCCCCGCATGGGCAGAGCGGGGTAGCCTGCCTGCCCATACAGAATCAGGATAGCGGGAGTAGACTCTCACTATTCACCCTTAATCACGTACGGCCCCTACCCCGCTTCGCCCACCATGCAAGGGTGGGGTAGCGGGGGCAAGCCTTCAGTATTCACCCCTAATCATGCCAAAGTAACACCACAGTAGCCACAAAATAGATCATTTCCATAAGCCCCACCAACGCGTTAACTGCCAAAGAAGACCGAGAAAGTCCGAGTGCCCAATCGCTTTCCCAGATTTGGGACCCAAGCAAGAATTTATATTATATATATATATATATAGGGTTTGGAACGTGACATTAAACAACGTGTCATTCGTTAACTTAGTAAACAAGTGTTATAAAGCTTAAGATTCGTCAATGTTCCTTCCCTTAGAATGCAATCACATGCTGCCACTTGTCACTTAGAGTGAGTTGGGCTCCTGATCAGCCCATGCCTACGTTAGGGGGAGTATTCTTCGGCTAGTAGTTTGTTAACAGTACTCATCTTTTAGCGCCAGACAGTAGACACTGCTTTCTCTTTACCCTCGTCTAATATATATATATAGTTGCCAGCAATTCTACACTCAGTGCTTTCCTTTCAGGTCAGGCTCTCTCTCTCTCTAATTCCCATTCCCTTCCCATTGAAGCCTTTTGTCAGCCTGATTGTTTTGAGTATATATATATATATATAAATATATATATTTATATATTGCTGTGAAATCTGAATGTTGGGTGGTTTCAGATTAGCTTGAATTGTCCTTTTGGTTTTGGATTATGGTGTTTTTGAGATTTAGTTTTTTCAAATGCAGTAATATGTATCTAATTGTCAACTGCATGTGCTCTAGTTTTCTTAGTTGACTCTGTTTGAACAAGTTATTTTCAGAAAATAAAGTGCAGAATTTTTTAGAATGGTTTTTAGGGGTTCCTTGAATTTTTTTATTTTCTAAATTTAATGAGCATTCTAAGTTCTAAAGTTCTAAAGTTCTAAATTTAATGAAACTGCAGTTGAAGCTTGGGACTCAAACTTTGATATTGTACCAGAGCCAAGGATCTTTCTATACAGCATGGCTAATATAGTGCTGCGCTTTGGAAATCAGGTTTCGAGGGATAATTTTTCTGTGCTCTGGAAGCAGGAAGGTGTCTTTGGGAAATTTGATTTCAAGATGAGAAGACTGTATTTCTTTTTTTCCCATCTTTCCGTAGAATACAAGTTTGAAATCTCCTATGAGGACATTGGGAAGAATGAGCTATATCTTCCACGTGGTCAAGCAACAAAGTTTCTTCTCATTCAGGTTAGCTGGTGAAAAATTTAATTCAAAATAACATTTCATCAAGAGTAATACTAGATATAATCGCGAATCCCGCTCAGTCTCCCTAAAAAGGTGGAGTCCATCATTTTAAAGTAGATTTTTTCATGTGAGTAACAGACTTGTCTACTTTTTTCATGAAAATTGAACACCCTAAGACCATACAAATAATTTTCCTTTCATCAATTATGTTCATATAGGCATACAAAGCTAATCATCTTGTCTCTCTTATATGCATAGGTTGCTATCCTCTTTCTTATCAACACTCTCCGAGTTATTGATATCATCTATTTAATGAAAAATAAGTAACACCAATGAAAAGACCCTTTTCCGGCCATCTATAAAACTTTTGCGTTTAAATATCAGTCAACATTTCAAAACTCATCAGTAGGTCTAATGACAATCATATGCAAATTGAAAAAAAACCAATATCAGTAGGTCTTTAGTTGGAAGAAAATATTTGTTTCCACAATTCTATGATCTCATTCTAGTTACAAATTTCTTGTCTACATATGTTCATACCTTGGAATTAATCATTTTTGTGTTGAAATTGCTACTTTTACCATTTTCACTAAATGAGTTCTTGTTTATATTGCTAGTTATTTGGAGCTCCAAGGGTTTATGAGAAAGATGTATCTGATGGTCAACGTTTTGAGTGGGTGCGAGGAGTTGATTTCACTCCATCCAGCTGCATTGGCCAATCTTATGCTCTGTGTTTGGAGCTTCCAAATAGGTTTCGGCTTCCGGAATTGCACCTTGATTTTGTCCATTATAAAGAAAATGAAGACCAACTTGAATTGATGGAAGGTTCTCCTTTCTCATGCAGTTCAGGTCTTGTGCCCATTGTGAATCCACCCACAGGCTTTGACCTGCCATATAATATCTTATTTAAGATCAATTCCTTAATTCAGCATGGGTGTGTTCCTGGGCCAGCAATTGATGATGATTTTTATCGGTTGGTCGATCCAAAGAGAATCAAAGTTGAGCACATAGAATTTGCCCTGGACAAAATTTTTCATCTAAAAGATTGCTGCTATGAACCTGTGAAATGGCTCAAGGAGCAGTACGAAGGATTTGCCACATCGACGCGACTTCCTAGAACTGCTGCTATTTCTTTGGATGATGAACTCGTATATGTACACAGGGTTCAAATTACTCCATCTAAAGTCTACTTCTGTGGTCCAGAGGTGAATCTCTCCAATAGGGTCTTGCGCAATTATCCTGAAGATATTGATAATTTTCTGCGTGTTTCTTTTGTTGATGAGGATTTGGATAAACTTCGATCAATAGCTTTATCTTTACAAGCATCTTCTACAAATGAGGACAAGGGAACCAGAGTTTATGAGAGGATAATATCCACCTTAAGAAATGGCATAGTAATTGGTGATAAGAAGTTTGAGTTTCTTGCCCTTTCATCTGACTATGCACTTGATAATTCTATTTGGATGTTTGCTTCAAGACCTGGCTTGACTGCAGTAGATATCAAAGAGTGGGTGGGTGATTTTCAAGATATCAGGAATGTGGCAGAATATTGTTCCAATCTGCGTCAATCTTTTTGCTCTTCTAGAGAAACTGCCATTGTTGGCAGAGATGAAATTGAAGTTATTCCCGATATAGAAGTTACTAGGGGAGAAGTCACATATTGTTTCTCAGATGGCGTAGGGAAGGTATCTGAGGAATTGGCTTGCAAAGTGGCAACAAAGTTAGGCTGCAGTTTTATTCCATCAGCATTTCAGATTCAATATGGTGGGTACAAAGGTGTTGTGGCTGTTGATCCGACATCATTGGTGAAGTTGTCATTGAGAAAGAGCATGTTCAGATACAAATCACTGGACACAAAACTCGATGTTTTGGCATGGAGTAAGTTTCAGCCTTGTTTTCTGAATCGCCAGATAATCACTCTTCTGTCTTACCTTGGAGTGAAGGATCAAGCTTTTCAAAAAAGGCAATGGGAGGCTATAGACCTACTGAATGCCATGTTAACAGATCCGTTGAGAGCACAAGAGGCACTGGAGATGATGTTCTCAGAAGACATCACAAAAGTTTTGAAGGAAATGCTTTTATGTGATTACAAGCCAGATGCAGAACCATTTCTTTCAATGATGCTTCAAACATTCCATGCATCTAAGTTGATGGACATGAGGTTTAGAACTTGGATTTTTAATCCAAATGGGAGATTTATGATGGGATGCCTAGATGAAACCAGAACGTTGGAATATGGTCAAGTATTTCTACAAGTTTCTCGCTTTAGTAGACAGCTTTGTAACCAGTCATCCCATATGTTTACTACTAGCACTTCAAACCCAAATAAGTACATCCTTGAAGGTGAGGTGGTTGTTGCAAGAAACGCTTCTCTACATCCAGGAGATGTGCGAGTCCTGAAAGCTGTTAATGTGCCAGCTCTACACCACATGGTGGATTGTGTTGTTTTTCCACAAAAGGGAAAGAGGTAAGTTTTTAAAATGCAATAGTTTGTAATTCTAAAGCATGGAATCCTATTAATATGTGCACTCACTTGCACCAGAGTTTACAAATCCTATTAATATTCATGACTGCCTTTTTGTATTGTTATAATATTTGTATAGAGATCTAATGTAATCAATAGGTAAAACAGCTAGACCTATTATCCTTGAGTAGAATCTGAAATATATACGGTAAAATACCATAAAGTTAAATTGTCTATTTGGACATACTAGATTCAGACTAAAGTCTATTTTTAGTTTGCTTTGACATTTCTTCCTCTGTTTATGACTTGAAAAGATTCCAAATTGGTTGGCATACTCGCTGCATTGCTTTCTTTTTGTTGTCTGCTCACTTGCCTTGGCCATACAACTACTAAAAAGTCATATTCAGCATTATTTATGTATACACTCTTTACTAACATGATTTGAAAATAATTGTGTTCAGACCTCATCCAAATGAATCTTCGGGAAGTAATTTGGACGGAGATATGTACTTTGTCTCTTGGGACCGTGATCTTATTCCTCCTCTTCAAGTTGAGCCAATGGAATATGTTCCAGCATCGACCACGCAAGTTGATCAAGATGTTACAATAAAGGTATCTAACCTCGCATTTCCATGTCCTTCTACACAAACTAATTTCTTCCATACCTAACATATAAAAGCCTCTAATTGTTGTCATGCAGGAAGAAGAGGAGTATTTCACTAACCATATGGTCAAAGACAACTTAGGAATCATCAGAATGTTCCACACCGTTTTTGCAGACAGGGAGCCCCATAGGGTAATGAGCCATGAATGTATGGAACTTGCCAAGCTACACTCAATTGCCATTGACTTCCCGAAAAGTGGTATTGCAGCGAAAATACCCCCTCGTCTATACATCAAAGAGTATCCCGATTTCATGGAAAAGCCTAATAGAAAGACCTACATATCAGTATCTGTTCTCGGAAAGCTTTTTCGAGAAATGAAAGCCATTGCACCCAGCACAAGTCCGATGAAAGCCTTCACTTTGGAATCAGCAAAACTGCATTATGACCCTGACATGGAAGTAGACGGCTTTGAGGACTTCCTCAGTGATGCTTTCAGAAACAAAAGTGTGTATGATTACAAGTTGGGGAATTTGATGGATTATTACGGGATCAAAACTGAAGCTGAAATTCTCAGTGGCAATGTTTTGAAAATGTCAAAACATTTTGATAGGAAGAGGGATCTGGATGCAATTAAATATGCTGTAAAGTCACTAAGAATGGAAGCCAGGAACTGGTTCAACGAGGGGAGTGATGCAAACAATACTGACAATGCAAAAGCAAAAGCATCGGCATGGTATCATGTCACATATCATTATACTTACTGGGGCCGCTACAATGAGGGAATGAATAGAGCTCATTTCCTTAGTTTTGCATGGTGCGTCTATGACCAACTTATGCAAATCAAGAGGGATAAATTGAGCGTAAAGGCTTTACATTTGCCATCGCTGAAGCATCAATTCAGAAGGCATAGAGATAGATCCATCGACGAAACCAAGTTTATTCTTCGCCGAAAGAGCCATTGCCATCAAAACGAGACCGAAAATGATAGTTATCGCAGATGAGAGGCTGAGTGACCAAAAGGACACTAGGACTATCACTAGGGTGAAGGAAGAAGGGAGAGGTAGCATCAATTTGTGAGACCGTGCCATGGAAGGAAAAAAACATCTGATACCATGTAATGATCAAACCGGGTGAAACCCTGGGGGAAGCAATCGAAGGGTCTGGAATAAAACCTCTATTTTATTAAAAGATCAATTCCGTGTGTTTTTGTGTAGTACAAAAGAGAAATGAAGTACAATATTTGTAGTATATACAAATAAAATAATATAGACATGTGACAATGATGTGAACTAAAATAATTCATGATAGATTTCATATTTTTCAGCAACTTACATGAATGTGACAGCAACTTGATATGACTACTATATTACCTTTGTTTGATACTGTTATTACCTTATGCTCCAGGCAGATGTTTGGGGCTAGAGAATATGTTTTAGTTTCTATTGTATTTGAATAGATTTCCAGTTTTGTATCTTTTGTGTTTATTTATTTGAACTTGCACCTCCTTTTTTTTTTTTTTTTTTGTTTTGGGGGCCTCTGGAGATATATATTGTTGGTCTATCTTCATTCAAATTCTTTTCCTAAACGTCTTTTTCTTCGCCATTCAATAAAAAGGGACATATCTTTATTTTGCTCCTAGTTGGCTTTGATTAATTTCAAAACGATTACATATGGGATAAATCTTGTAGAGATTCCTTTCCTCTTCTCTTCTCTCTAAATATTAGCTCAATCTCCTGTTTCCCTCTACAACCAATTTCTTGCCATTGGGTGAAACCAGTACTCAAAAGAAAACTGGGTGATCCCAATGGGGAAGCTTCCGAAACACAAAGTCAAATCTTAAAACAAATTTAGAGGAAGAAGATATGTAAATTCCATCATCAGCACCATAACTATAGATTGCAGTGATCCTTTCTTGGTTGTAGCATCAAATTGCATCCGAGTATTTCCTCAGTTAGTTGTCTTGTTATATGCTAGATTAGTTTTGGCAAACAACAAAATATTGAAAACGATTGCTAAAGTTACAAAGAGATTTTACAAAAGTAAAAGTAATAAATTGACTTAGTTTTATGTGATCCATTAGATCTACTTTATTTTAGAAGCAATTTTACAATATAACATTTTTTTTATATAGAAAATAGTCATCATTTCATTCATTTTATAAAAAAGTTACATCTGTGACTCAAAATTACAAGTCAAACTAAATTCTGGTGAAAACTTCCCGTACGCAAATTTCTGTGCGACGGCATTGTCTACCTTCGGATACTCTCAAAAGAGAGTAGCACATCCCAACCCCCCTCATCCTCCAAAGGAGGAGAGGTATCCCAACCAACCCCATCCAACCATCCAGCTATGGACATAAGTCCAATAGCCTATTTAATCTTTATTAACAACAAAAAACAACAAAATCCAACAAAACCACCAGATAGCCTGCCCACCGCAAGTATCAGCTACACGAGACTAGACAACACAAGCACCCAGCACTCGTACAACCCACACCATTCGACCGTACAACCACCAGCCGTAGCATCGCCCGCCATGCTCAACCAGCTCTGCCCACTGCAAGCATGGCTCTACACCTCATGAACAAAAAATAAAATACCAGCAACAAAATCCAACAACAAGAACCAACAGCACACCGACATTAAGTCAAAAGTACAGAGACAGAAACAACACAACAAAACCCAACAAAACAACCAATGCAAACAAACACCAACCAAAGCAACAAAACAACCATAGAATCGGAAAAGCAACACAACAGGTTCGGTGGTGGCGCGTGACTTTCACGCGCCACTCAAGAAAGGAACCAAACGGCCTGTCGAGACAGTGCCGGTATACTGGGCCCTGAGCTACCGCACATGGCTCCGACACGGTGTGATACGTGATGGCTTGCATATGCCACACGTTCGCTGTAATCCGCAAGTGGGAACGACGCGCCGTGATGAGTGGCACCCAAAGTGGACGGCTGCAAGATCGACGGGCGAGTGTTCTCCCAGTGGTGCGTGTGTAGGAAAATTTCCACCGGAGGAGATCGGATCGACTACTCCCCTTTATTCGGCTGAAACCTGTAAAAACAACAAAAAAACACAAAGAAACCGTCGGAGACGACGGTAGAGAGGGAGGAGAGGAAAGGGGAAGAGGAAGCCGAAGCTTCCCCTTCCCCCCACTATGATCGGGCAAGGGAGTTTTTGAGAGAGGGTTTTTTGGAAGAGAGTTTTTGAGATGTTTGGGCTCGGATCAACTGTAGGTAATTCTCAAACTTCTCTCAGATAGATCAGATTAGTTGATCTTAAGATTTTAGGGTGGAGGAGGAGCTCGCACGGACTGGTGAAGGGTAGGGGGCTTCTGTTCTACGCAAGGGGAGGGGGGATAAAAACGCAGGGGAAGGGGGTACAATATAACATATTCCATCAAGATATGACGTCAATTTGTGAATTCTTTTACGGCTAAAGTATTTCTATAGAAAAAAATAAAGCGAGTGAAAAGAAGAGCCTCATGCGACTGTAACTTATTTTATTGGTGTAAGATTGAGATGATCACCCAAAAAGAGCTATTTCTAGACCTAACCTAAGAAAGATGGAGCTTCTTCATCAACCAAGCAAGAAATTAGACCTCTCCCAGAGTTTGAAAACTACTGGAGACAAATAATTCGGCTCATGGTGCTCTCCTTGAAGAATGAAAAAATCTCATCTAATGATTGAATTATTGCAGCTTCATTCGAAAAGGCAACTGTAGGATAGGAGCGTCACGGAGTCAAAGACATCATGTGTAGTAGCGTTTCACCATGTGGGTGAAGCTTCTAAGACGTGTAGAGCACATCATTTCTATCACTGTCACCCCTTCCATCCAGCGTACACATGGACAGTGGATTCTCGCTAATTCACTTACCACCCTATAAGGAATGAAGATCAAGCTACCATAGATCAAGCACGGAATCAAAATAGTCCAGCAATCACAGCAAGCAATCAACCATGATTTCAGCAACTTACCTTAAGCGGCACCACGATAACTGATGCATAATTTTAGAAAGATAGAATCTGTCTAGCTGTGTATAATCATTATGTAATTCATTTAATTTAGCATTCTTTCTATATTGTACAGATTCCAAGTATAGAAACAGATTGTACATGATCAATATTTATATAAATGAAAGCACACTCTCTCACTCAACTCGTGAGATTGTTTTTTCTCAAAACTTCTTCATGGTATCAAAAGCCAATACGGGTTGCTAGAATGTTGTGTTTTTTTTTTCCCCTTCAATGGCTTCCTCTACTTCACATCCCTATCCATATCCTGTCTCACAGAATGTGTCAAATTATGTGTCTCTCAAACTCACTTTCCAGCAATTTCCTGCTCTGGAAAACTCAGATGCTAAATATTCTTGAAAGCTATGACCTTCAAGTTTTATCACAGGTGATATACCCACTCCATCACAATTTATTCTTGATGAGTCTAATACCTCTCAGTCTAATCCACTTTATCACAAGTGGCATAGGTCTGACAGGCTTGTTAAAGGATGGCTTACAGCCACCTTGAGTGAGGAAGTTTTAAGCCTTGTGGTTGGTCTAAACACTGCCTCAAAAGTCTGGAGTGCCCTTGTTCATGCTTTTGCAAGGGTGTCCTCTGATCGTAGTCTTGCACTTAAGCAAAGACTCACCTCAATCACTAAAGGATCTGATTCATTAAGTGAGTACCTAAGGAGATTTAAAACAATTAGTGATGAACTTACTGCTATTGGAAAACCTGTTTTTGAACACAAGAAGTCTTGGTGGCTTCTCAATGGTCTTGGTAAGGATTTTGAAGTTTTTACAGCTACTATGCTAAGGCCACCTGTTCCAGCCTTTTTAGAACTAGTTACTTTATTGGAAAGCTATACTAATCGATACAGGGTTGATGTTCCTCCTTCTCCTATGGTTTTTTATGGCCAAAAATCATTCAAACAAAGGAAACCAAACCCTAGCATTGGTTCCTTTAAATCCAAAGGCTGTGGCTTTGTCCAAGGCCAATCCGCTAGCTTAAGATCAAGCTCATCCAACAATCAGTCTCGTGGTCCTTCTTCAAATTCAAATTCCAAAACAGCAGGCAAAGAAGAAGTTGTATGTCAGATATGTCACAAAAGAAATCATACTGCTCTTAAATGTTTCAATAGGTTCAATCATTCTTTCATAAATGACAACCTTCCACAGAGTTTTACAGCCATTAAAATGGATGAGGCTCCTGACACAAGTTCATGGCATCCTGACACAGGTGCAACTGATCACATGACTGCTAATGAAGGTACTCTTCACTCACTACTTCCATATAATGGTCATGATGGTATTATGGTTGGTAATGGTAAAATTTTACCTATCACTCATGTTGGACAAGCAATGGTTGGTTCAACTCAATCTCCAATACAATTGAATGATGTGCTAGTGGTACCTAAAATTAAGAAGGATTTATTATCTGTTAGTAAGCTTGCATCTGATTATCCAATGAGATTTGAGTTTGATGGTCATGGTTTTATGATAAAGGACAGGACAACAATGAGGACAGTAGCCACAAGAAGGAAACAGAAGGGACTACACATTTTTGATGATGTTGGTTCAACCTCACAGAATAAAAGGAGTTTTTTCTCCTCCAGATTTAGATCCACAAATAAAGAGAATTGGCATCTTAGGCTTGGACATCGAAATTCAAGAATCCTAGACTATCTTTGTAATAAGAAATTTATTACTCTTGATTCAAAACAGTCTTCTTCTGAAATTTGTACAAGTTGTCAAGTGGGAAAAGATTGTAAATTGCCATTTCTTTCAAGAGACAATATAGTCAACGTTCCTTTTGAAAAAATTCATTGTGATCTATGGGGACCTGCTCCCACTCCTTCTAGAGAAAAATATAGATTCTATGCTATCTTTGTTGATGAAGCTACTAATTTTAGTTGGTTAATTCCCCTCAAATGCAAGTCAGATTTTCACTCTACTTTTATACAGTTTCATGTGTTTGTCATGTGTCATTTTAATGCCAAAATTTGGATTTTCCAAATTGATGAAGGAGGTGAGTTTAATAACAAGAACCTCGCTGACTATTTTAAAAAATTTGGCATTCTTCATCAATCAGCTTGTCCAAAAACACCAGAAAAAAATGGCAAAACTGAGAGAAAGCATAGAAGCATAACCAATCTAGGTTTAACCATGATGTTCCATGCAAAACTTCCACCTAGATTCTAGTTAGATTTCTTCTCTACTGTTGTGTTTTTGCTTAACAGATTACCTTCTCCTCTTCTTAATATGGACTTTCCTTTCTTTAGACTCTATGCCAAACATGTTGATTATAGCATTCTTAGAACTCTTGGGTCTAGATGCTTTCCTTATCTTGGTGATTTTAGGTCCAATACACCTGAACCAAAGTCACTGCCATGTGTCTTTATTGGTTACAGCACCAAACATAAAGGCTATAAATGCCTTTATCCACCCACTGGTCGAATTTGTACCTCAAGGCGTGTTGTCTTTGATGAGTCTGTTCTTCCATATTCTAAGCCAACTCTGTTATATGATTCTCCTTCTATTGAGGGAGATTTTTCCAACTTCATTGAATGTCAAAATAGTTCCTCCAATACATTTGTGTTGCCCTCTGCATTTGCTTCTCCTTCCCATTCATCAATTCAAGCTACCATCATTGATTCATAGCTTGTACAGCAACATACAGATTCAACCATTCCTCCCTTACCTACAGAATCAATTTTTTTGCAAAATACACTTCCTGTTGAAACTGCAGTGCAGCCACCATCACAACATCATATGCAAACCAGGTCTAGATGTGGCATTCACAAACCTAATCCTAGATATGCAAACTAGCATAATTTGGTCTCTATTCCTCCTGAGCCAAAATCTATCAAAACTGCCAAAAACCACCCTGGTTGGTCTGCTACAATGGAAGAGGAGCTAGCTGCACTTGTAGTTAATCAAACCTGGAAATTAGTTTCAAGAACTATTGACATGAATGTCATTGGATCCAAGTGGGTTTACAAGGCAAAAGGCACACTAGAAAGGCTCAAAGCAAGACTGGTTGCTAAAGGCTTCAGTCAAGTAGATGGGGTTGATTTCTCAGAAACCTTCTCTCCAGTTGTGAAGCCTGCTACTATCAGAATGGTCCTCACAATTGCTACTGTAAAAAAATGGGCACGTCATCAACTAGATGTTAAGAATGCGTTTCTACATGGTTGTCTCACCACTCTTGTCTACATGCATCAACCCAATAGATGACATGGTGGTAACAGGTGACAATCCCAATAGAATTAAGTGGTTGATTTCTCAACTTAGTTCTCAATTTTCCATCAAGGATCTTGGTTGTCTTCACCATTTTCTAGGCATAGAAGTCCATAAGATTGGTTCAGATCTTCTCTTATCTCAATACTGGTATATTATAGAGTTGCTAACTCGAGCCAATATGCATTACTGCAAACCTTTGTCTACACCTATGCCATCCAAAGGTCAACAGCTCAAAGCTTCTGAGGAGCCTTTCCATGATCCAACTACTTAAAAAAGCATGGTTGGAGGCTTGCAGTACCTAACATGCATTTACCAGACTAGATCTCTCTTTTTCTGTCAACTATGTTTGTCAATTTATGCAAACACCAACAACCCAACACTTTCAGCTTGTTAAGAGAATTCTAAGGTACTTACAGGGCACAACAAAACTTGGCCTACATATAACCTCAAGCAACACACTCGACTTGTATGGGTTTTCTGATGTAGATTAGGCAAGTTGCCCAACCACAAGAAGATCTATCTTAGGGTATTGTACCTTCCTTGGCAGCAATTGCATTTCATGGAGTGCTAAGAAGCAACCTACAGTGTCTAGGTCAAGTGCTGAGGCTGAATATAGAGCCATGGCCTCAACTGCAGCTGAGCTGACTCGGCTTTCAAAACTACTCAGAGATCTTGGAGTACCTCAATCAAAAGCACCAACCTTATACTATGACAACATGAGTGTTTTATATCTCACTGTTAATCCAGTTCTCCATGCTCGAACAAAGCATATAGAACTGGATTATCACGACATTCGATAAAGAATAGCACTTGGGGCTTTAGAAACTCAATTTGTTAAATCATTAGATCAACTAGCTAATATTTTTACCAAGCCATTGCTCAAGGGTCCATTCAAGCAGCTGCAAGACAAACTTGGCCTTTGTTACCATACACAGCCAAGTTTGAAGGGGAGTATAAGGAATGAAGATCAAGCTGCCATAGATCAAGCACAGAATCAAAATAGTCCAGCAATCACAGCAAGCAATCAACCATGATTTTAGCAACTTACCTTAAGCTGCACCATGATAACTGACGCATAATTTTAGAAAGATAGAATCTATCCAGCTGTGTATAATCATTATGTAATTCATTTAATTTAGCATTCTTTCTATATTGTACAGATTCCTAGTATAGAAACAGATTGTACATGATCAATATATATATGAATGAAAGCACACTCTCTCACTCAACTCATGAGATTGTTTTTTCTCAAAACTTCTTTACACCCAACATCGAGAAATGTGCAGCCATTGAGAGGCAAATCACGTCATATAAAAAGCCCTATATAGTCAATCTTCATCTCACGCTTGCAGATTTCCAAAGATTCAGAACCTCTCTCTCTCTCTCCCCCTCTCTATCGTCTACTTTAAACCTCGAAAAAAGGCTAAAACCCTAACTCTATAGGTTGAACTCATTTCCTTACGCTTTCAAATGCCAGAGTGTACATCAAACCAAGGTAGGGTAGATCATCAACATGAAATTCAATGAAAGCTCATAGCTATGGTAGGTTCTTCTCTAAGATAATGCTAACAATGTTGGTTAATGACTATGAGTATGCTGTGTTATGATCTACTAGATCTCTGTCCCCTTTCTTTTGATACTTTTCTACATGCATAATACTCCACTATGATTTACTAGCTATTCTTGTTAAAGGCTGATGTTACTTTGTAAAAAGTAACTACTTTCCAGTTTTAAAGAGGAGCACATTGGTGTGTGAGTGGACCTTCTCTGGTTACTCTAATGCATCTAAGAATTGAGTGATTTCCCATGGGTTGTCATTGTGCAACGACAAGCTTGAGCGAAATGGTAATACTCTTGGGTCAAAGTCGTGGCCTCTCGGCTGGTAGAGGCTCGAAGATGTCGTGGTCAAGAACAGGGCATGAAGCCAGGCATCACTGGTTACAAAATCATTAGGATGGGAATTAAACAATGGCCCAAGTGATTAATCATATGTCAGAGATGTTGCATTGGCACAAAGTGTAAGATTCCAGAGAAGGAGAAGAAAGCATAGAGAGAGCGTGAATCATGAAGTTTTGGAAAACATATTGTATTTCACTTGTTGTGCACAGTACAAGGAGGCTCTGATATATACACGTTTAGCTAACAAACTAACAGAATGTTGTACCAAAATGGAAGGCACTAATAACAGAAATATGTACGAAGAATAAAGAAAAGAATAATAAAAGAATACAAGGTAAAACAAAGAAATAAGTAATTAGCCTTTTCCAGACTTTGAGACTTCTGCTAAACGACTTGTAGCTGTTGTGGATGAGTGACTACGACCTGTAGCTTCAGTGTATAATAGCCCCCCGCAAGATGGAGAATAGAGATTCACTATTCCCATCTTGGATAAGTGTTTTTGGAGAAGGAAAGAAGGCAGAGCTTTTGTAAAAATGTCGGCTAGTTGGCATTGAGATGCAACATGGGTTGTGGTGATGCTTCCTTCTTGGATTTTGTCACGTATTAGGTGGCAATCCAATTCAATATGCTTAGTTCTTTCGTGAAAAACTGGATTGGTAGCTATGTGGAGGGCTGCTTGGTTGTCACAGTAGAGCATTGCAGCCTGTGGATGTGAGACCCTTAGATCAGTGAGCAAATATCTCAGCCAAGTGAGTTCAGAACATGTGGAAGCCATGGAACGATACTTGGCTTCAGCTGAGGAACGAGACACCACAGATTGCTTCTTTGTCTTCCAAGAAACAAGGGAGTCACCAAGAAGAATGCAATATCCTATAATAGAGCGACGAGTATCCGGGCAAGAGGCCCAATCCAAGTCACAATAGGCTTTGAGCTGCAACTGGGATGTAGAGGACAGCAAAATACCCTGTCCAGGAGACGCTTTGATGTATCTAAGAACCTTGTGGGCAGTGGCTAAGTGTGTAGTTGTCGGGTTATCCATGAACTGACTTAGGAGCTGGACAACATAGCATAAATCAGGCCTAGTGATGGTTAAATACAATAGACGTCCAATAAGCCTACGATAAGAGCTTGGATCTGAAATGGGATCACCAGAGGTCTTGCTTAACTTGAAATTTTGGTCAATAGGCAATTTGAGAGGTTTACTGCCTAGTGTTCCCGAATCAGCCAAAATATCCAATGCATATTTACGTTGACATAAGTGAATCCCTTTGGAAGATCTAGCAACTTCCAAACCAAGAAAGTAACGCAAAGAGCCAAGGTCCTTTATCTTAAATTGACTGTTAAGGAAAGATTTAAGAGCTTCAATGGAAGAGGGACAATTTCCAGCCACAATTATATCTTCTACATAAACTAGTAGAGCAGTGAATGAAGTGCCATCAAGCTTGGTAAAGAGACTATAATCAGCTTTGGACTGCTGAAAACCAAAAGCAACAAGAGAGGAGGAAAATTTTGAATACCATTGTCTTGAAGCTTGCTTAAGGCCATAAAGGCTCTTAGCAACTTGCATACTTGATGGGGACCTCTTTTGTTGTATCCAGGGGGTTTGCGTATATAAATCTCTTCATCCAAGTCTCCATGAAGAAATACGTTGTTGACATCAAATTGATGGAGAGACCATCCTTGTATTGCTGCAACCGAGAGTAAAACTCTTACTGTCACAAGCTTGGCTACTGGAGAAAATGTCTCCGTGTAGTCTATTCCTTCTTGTTGTGTAAATCCCTTGGCTACAAGCCTAGCTTTCAACCTTTCAATGGACCCATCAGAATTGAACTTTGTTTTATAAACGTATTTGCAATCAATAGCATCCTTTCCAGGAGGTAGGTCAGTGATGATCCAAGTATGGTTCTATTCTAAGGCCTGTAGCTTAGTATTCATGGCTTGACACCAGCCAGGGTGTATCACATGTATCATTGACAAGTAAAGTTCCTGGGGCGTGTGATTTCCAAGGATGAAGATGTAGTGGACCCTAGCAAGATAAAGTAGTTCTAGATTGGGAGCCAAACCCATGATTGTTCACAAAGTCAAAAGTTTTTTGGTACTTGCCGGATACTACAGGAGACTTGTGGAAGATTTCTTTAAACTTTCTTTGGCTTTGACTAGAAGAATACAAGCTTGTGTTGATTGAGAAATGTGAACGGAATTTTCAAGAGTTGAAGAGTAGACTAACCACGGCTCTTATGTTGGCCTTCCTAGAGTCTCACAAGCCAATGGTAGTTTTCAATGATGCATCCAAATATGGCCTTGTATGCGTTTTGATGCAAGAGGGATGGATAGTTGTGCACTCATCATGTCAATTGAAGGACCATGAAAAGAACTAGCCCACCAATGATTTAGAATTAGTAGCGGTGATCTTCACCTTAAAGATTTGGCGACATGATCTTTATGGCAAGGCCAATGAGATATATATGGACCAAAAGAGTTTGTAGCATCTCTTTACCCAGAAGAACCTCAACATGAGGCAAAGGAGGTGGTTGGAAAAAATTAGCAACTACTAGTGCAAGATCAAGTATCACCTAGGAAAGGCTAACTCAATCACTGTGCACTAAGTTGGAAGTCACAGGTGAAGGATGCAGCCGAGTCCTTAGGGATAGAATCCCTCATCACTGGAATAAGGAGACTATTAGAAAGTTCTCAATGAGAAGATGTCATTATCTCGATGCAGGAGACAAGGGTGATGGACTATGAAGAACTGAAGGTGCAAGAAAAAAGAGATCATAAGCTGATGGATATTTGTTGAAGGGTCAAGAAGGCGAAAGGACCCATGCATTTCAGTCTCAGTAGGAATAGTGGTTCATTAGTAAAGCTGCCTCCCAAGTGTAGAAGGTGTCAAGTTGATTCAAGGGAGAGTCACGAGGTCGATTCCATAGGGACTATGGTGGGCAGAAAATCACTTCAGTTTTAAAATGCTTGAGGATGCATTTGATTTCAGAAAATGGTGTAAATGTGCTATGTAATAATTAGATGTGTAAATCTAATCTAGACTTCAAAAGGAACTAAGTTAGTCTTATATGTACTCAAAGGAATGAAATGTACCAAATGTAAAGTATGCTAAATACAAATATACCAACTCAGATTTCTTAGGATGTTTGTTGAGTAGAAGAAAACGTCAAAGCAAAGAACAATGGTAGAAAATCAAATGTGTGCAATTTTTGGTATCTAAGGGACAAAAGATCAAACACCTAAGCTATAGATTCACTTTTCATGGGTTGTGCTCAAATAAATTATGATTCCCTAACCCCTTCAAATACTTTCTCTGTTCAGAGATAAGCACTCGAAAGATTCAACAATGAAACACAAATCCAATCAACACTAAAATTTCTACTGAATTGTTAAACAATTTTGGAATAAACATCGCAACCATGTATTCTCATTGCAACCCAAGCATCCATTGTGCCTCTTGTCAACAACAAATCAAGGGTCAAAGCAAGAACTCATGTTGATTCTTTTTGTAAACGGATTTACAATCCCTTAGACTTTGAAATTAAACTAAAGGAAATTCAAGTTACAGAAACCACAACCCAATCCAAGTTATGCTCGAGCTTAGACACAGAAAATTACTCTTGCATGATGAAAACAAAATGTTCTTTAACTAATGTAGAAGATTTTAACATAAAAAACAAAGATATGGAAAATAAGAATGGATGAGGTTCTGCTCTCTTGGAATTTCTACCCTAGCCGAGTATATCCCCAATCTCATCTTTTGATGCAGGACACGAGTTAGAGTAATAGTGGCAAGACAATAAAGACAATAAAGGCAACGCGTTGGACTTTCTCTCCGCAACATGATTCCTGCACTTCCACCGTTTACATGCTGATTTTCTACAGAATTTTCATAGACAGCAACTTAATTTATTTCCTTCTTAGTTTGTCGTTAATTTTCCTTTTAAAGCAACTTAATTTATTTCCTTCCTAGTTTGTCGTTAATTATCCTTTTAAAGCAATATCTTTACTTACTTGGATTGATATATATTGATCTCCATTGTAAGAGAGAAGGCATTCATGATTTTAATAAGAAAAGTGTGTGTTGTTTACTCCTTTGTTTATCTCTGGAAGACATAGATCTTCCTCTGTTTTATTTTATCTAGCTTTCGCTACGTCAATTGGCATTAGAGCAGGTTGTGCCTGGCCTAATGGCTATAGATGAGATTGAGGGCAATCACTCCTGTGATGAGGAACACAAAGTCTCAGCCCTTTGGGCAGCTGTACTTTCACAAAGCTAACAAAACCAACATCGTTTCGAGGGTATTGTGAGCATGTTGCAGGAGATACAACGAACCATTGCAGATGTCCAGGTTGATGGTAACAGGAATCGCAATGATGGAGGCCGAGACCGAATGGGTGGTAGTCATGGTTTCATACCTCGACAAAGGCAACAAGTGGTTGATGACTCTTCCAGTGATGATGACATTGAAACCCCTGTCCGGTGAGATCGAGGTAATAGGGAGCCCCTGATAATATGAATAACTACCGAATAAAAATTGACTTGCAATGTTTCAATGGCCATCTCCATGTTGAAAACTTTCTTGACTGGATGTTAGAAGTAGAGAATTTCTTTGACTACATGCAGATTCATGAGGCACAACAAGTGAAGTTAGTGACATAGAAGTTAAGAGGGGGTGCATCAGCTTGGTGGGAGCAGATGCAAAATAATCAAAGGCGTCAAGGCAAATAACCAGTTTGTGCGTGGCCCAAGATGAAGCGCTTGATGAGGGCTAGGTTTCTTCCACCAAATTATGAGCAAATTTTGTATCAGCAATATCAAAATTGTCGACAAGGAACTAGAACTATTAATGAGTATACAGAGGAATTTTACTGGCTGAACTCGTGAAACAACTTGTCTGAAACCGAAGGACAGCAGGTGGCATGGTATATTGGGGGGTTGAGACTAGCTATTCAAGACAAAGTGACATTGCGCACTGCTTGGACTCTATTAGAAGCTGTTAATTTGGCCATGAAAATTGAGATGCAGTTAGCTCGCCCACCACCACGAACGCCAAGCTTTGTGCCATCACCTAAAGCTGCAAGCCAACAACTCAGTAATCCACAGATGCCATCATCTAGCAGACCACAAAGGAGTAGCAATATTGACCAAGCACAAGGGTCCTCTATGGCACAACCTTTACAGCAAGGAAACTCCAGCAATAATCCTTACACCAAGCCCATGATAGGGAAGTGTTTTCGATGTAACCAACTTGGTCATCGCTTTAATGAGTACCCCACACATCGACCAGTCAACTTGATCGAGGGTGGAGAAAGTGACTCGAAGGAAGAGGTTAGCGATGAGGAAGAGGAAGGTGAATTGGTGGAAGGAGACAAGGGTGAGATGGTGAACTGTGTGATTCAACGTCTCTTGTTGACGCCTAAGCATGAAGGGAAGACTCAAAGACATGAGATCTTCAAGACCCGCTGCACTATTAACAACAAGGTGTGTAACTTAATAATTGATAGTGGTAGTTGTGAAAACATAGTTTCGAAGGCCCTCGTGACAGCACTACAATTGAAGCCTGAGAAGCACCCTCATCCTTACAAAATCAGTTGGATCCAAAAATGGGTTGAGGCACGAGTGTCTACTTTGTGTCGAGTTCCTTTTTCCATAGGAAAGTTTTACAAAGATGAAGCCACTTGTGATATTGTGGAGATGGATGCCTGTCATTTGTTGCTTGGGAGACCATGGAAATTTGATACAAATGCAACTTATAAAGGGCGTGCCAATGTGTACTCATTTTGGTGGCATGAAAGAAAAATATTGCTGGTACCCATGACAGCTAAGAGTTCAGATCCTATAGCTATGGTGAGAAAAAAATCTTTTCTAACTGTGACTGAAGATCAATTTATAGGAGGCATTAAAGAGGCTGGGGAAGTATGGTCATTAGTTGTGAAGGGAGAGCAGAATACCGAAGTATTTGAAGTTCCTCCACAAGTGCAACATCTACTAGATGCGTTTGAAGGGCTCGCTCCACAAGAATTATCGGAAGGCCTTCCTCCCATGCGAGAGATCCAACACCATATCGATTTAGTTCCAGGGGCAAGTCTACCTAATCTTCCACATTACCTCATGAGTCCCAAAGAAAATCAGATCCTGCAAGAGCAAGTTAAAGACCTTATTCGCAAGGATCTGATTCGAGAAAGCATGAGTCCTTGTGCCGTACCAGCCTTTCTCACACCCAAGAAAGATGGGACTTGGAGGATGTGCGTGGACAGACGTGCTATTAACAAAATTACGGTGAAATACAGGTTTCCCATTCCTAGGCTAAATGACATGTTGGATATGCTTGCAGGTTCAAAAATCTTCTCCAAAATCGATTTACGCAGTGGCTATCATCAAGTTAGAATCTGGCATGGTGATGAATGGAAGACGGCATTCAAAACCAAGGAAAGGCTATATGAATGGCTAGTGATGCCATTTGGCCTCTCCAATGCTCCATGCACCTTCATGCGCATCATGCATCAAGTCCTCAAGCCCTTTATCGGGAAGTTTGTCATCGTTTATTTTGACGACATCCTCCTCTATAGCCAAGATGAACAGCAACACATTGGTCACTTACGGGAGGTTTTATCAGTCCTCCACAATAATAAGTTGTATGTTAATCTAAAGAAATGCACTTTCTTCACTACCAGGTTGTTATTCCTTGGTTTTGTGGTAAGCACGGAAGGCATTCATGTGGATCAGGAGAAGGTCTGTGCCATTCGAGAATGGCCAAATCCCACCATTGTCACTCAAGTTCGAAGCTTTCACGGATTAGCAACTTTTTACCGACGTTTCATCCGAGATTTCAACACAATTGCTGCACCCCTCACGGAATGCATGAAGAAAGGGAAGTTTCAATGGGGAGAAGACCAGGAAACCAGCTTCAAAGCTTTAAAAGAAAAATTGTCCACTGCACCTATACTCACCTTGCCCAATTTTGAAAAATTGTTTGAAGTAGAATGCGATGCATCCATGATCAGCATTAGAGCTATTCTCTCTCAAGAAGGGAAACCCGTTGAATTCTTTAGTGAAAATTTGAATGAAGCAAGAAGAAAATGGACTGCTTATGAGCTAGAATTTTATGCCATAATCTGATCTTTAAAGTATTGGGAGCATTAATTAATACAACGGGAGTTTGTGCTCTATAGCGACCTCCAAGCTTTGAAATTCATTAACCCTCAAAGCCATTTAAATCGAATGCATGCTAGGTGGATCACTTTCATACAAAAATTTACCATGGTGCTGAAACATAAGTCTGGCAAGCAAAATAGGGTAGCTGATGCTTTGAGCCGCCATGCATAATTACTCGTAACATTGCAGGTGGAGGTTACTTACTTTGAACAGCTGAAAGAATTATATGCTGAAGATGAGGATTTTGCTGACACATGGGGCAGGTACATTACACGACAACCAGTGGCTGACTTCCATGTCCAGGATGGGTTCCTTTTCCGTGGCACCCAACTTTGTATCCCTTGGTCATCTTTACGGGAACATATCCTATGTGATTTGCATGGAGGTGGCTTAGGTGGTAATGTTGGGTGAGACAAAACCATCTCTTAGGCGTTACTTTTGGCCCCAACTCAGACGTGAGGTGGGTCGTTTTGTTCAAAGGTGTCCCGTGTGCCAAGTGGGGAAAGGGCAAGCACAAAACACTGGATTGTATACTCCTTTACCAATTCCAGAAAACATATGGGAAGATTTGAGCATGGATTTTGTGCTTGGTCTTCCACGAACTCAAATGGGGTGCAGATTCAATTTTTGTCGTTGTTGATCGATTCTCCAAAATGGCACATTTCATTCCTTGTCGAAAGACAGCGGATGCCTCCAATATAGCCAACCTATTCTTCAAGGAAATTGTACGTCTTCATGGAGTACCAAAATCAATAATCTCTAACATAGACGTCAAGTTTTTAAGTCATTTTTGGGTAACTCTCTAGAAGAAGTTCGGCACCTCCCTCAAGTACAGCACCATTTGCCACCCTCAGACGGATGGCAAAACGGAAGTGACCAACCGTACACTTGGTAACATGATATGTTGCATCTCAAGATATAGGCCAAAGCAGTGGGACGTTGCTCTTCCAAAGGTGGAGTTTGCTTTCAATAATATGTGCAATCGTTCCACTAGGAAAACACCTTTTGAGATTGTGTATACCAGTCCACCGAAGCATACTCTAAACATTATCCCCCTTCCCAAACTTCCTGGATTAAGTGTAACAGTAGAGCATATGGCCGAGCACATCCAACAAGTGCATTTAGAAGTGTGCAACAACCTGGAAAAAGCTAATGAACGTTATAAAGCCTCAACTGATAAGCATAGACATGTCAAAATTTTTCAAGAGGGAGACTTAGTGATGGTGCACCTTCGCAAGTCACGATTTCCTGCAGGCACCTACCGGAAGTTGAAGAACAAGAAATATGGACCTTTCCGGATTTTGAAAAAAGTTAACGATAATGCTTATGTGGTTTTGCTACCTGAAGACATGTCCATTTCCTCTACTTTTAACGTGGCAGACCTTTTTCAATACTACCCACCAGACGAGCCATTATATGTCAGTAATAACGTGAGGTCGAGTTCTATTTTAAGTGGGGGAGAACTGATGTAGGACACGAGTTAGAGTAATAGTGGCAAGGCAATAAAGACAATAAAGGCAACGTGTTGGACTTTCACTCCGCACCATGATTCCTGCACTTCCACCATTTACATGCTGATTTTATGCAAAATTTCCATAGACAGCAACTTAATTTATTTCCTTCCTAGTTTATCGTTAATTATCCTTTTAAAGCAATATCTTTACTTACTTGGATTGATATATATTGATCTCCATTGTAAGAGAGAAGGCATTCATGATTTTAATAAGAAAAGTGTGTGCTGTTTACTCCTTTGTTTATCTCTGGAAGACACAGATCTTCCTCTGTTTTATTTTATCTAGCTTCAGCTACGTCATCTTTCCTTCCTCTTTTATGCTTTTCCCCTGTAGGCCATGCTATGTGTGTAAATGTATTCTTGAATCTTGGACCACAGAATATTCCTCAATCTCCTCCCCACTCAGCTCCAAGTCCCTTTCAGTTACAACCCTTTCCATTCTAGTTGTGGCCTCCCTGTGGCAGAGTAGGTGTATATTAGTGATGGACACGGGTTAGAAACAGATTTCGGTATTCTAGAAACCTGTTTTTTTATCACATGGTGGAAGAAGTAGGAAGTCACATGGGCACAATTATCACTTATCCATATTACCACGGGGGTCTAATGCACTTAAAATAGATAAAAGACCCAAAATGCTATTAGACTTAAGTTTTAGCAATTATCTCTATTCTAATCACAATGCCTAATTATACATTACTATCATCTCATCACACCCCCCAGCTAGCCTTTTGCTAATCTATAGTAAATTGAGCGATTCGAAGAAAAACAAAAAGTTAACTTCCTTCTAAAGTTACCGAGATAAAACATCTATACCAAAACTAGAGATTGTCAAAAGCATGGATATTAAAGCTGAGATAGATTAGATTACAGCTCTTCACATAAGCTCATGAAATACTCAAGCACTTAAACAAAGGAAATGTGTGGTTGTAGATCACTAAATCTAATAAGTGGGTGGCAAGACTACCAAAGTTGGCTATCAAATTTTATTAAGTACTCACAATAACAATAGCTTAATCAAGAAGAATCAAAACTAATCTTGCTCCAATTCAAAACCATAAACTTTTCTTGATCTCTGGTTTGTCCCTTTTCTCAAGTGTTTTGCTCATTTTCAATCAAGAGATGCATTGGCAGAGGCCTAGCTCTCTTCTTCTTCTTCTTCTTTTATTTTTTTATTTTTATTTTTATTTTATTTTTAATTTTTTTTATTAAACCATTAAGATATGGTTTATTAGAGCTCCTATCAGCTGCAATATTAGGTCAGACTTTGTAAAATAAGAAGGCAACCAAGGTGTCCTAGATTGTGTATGGTTGAGTTTAGCAACCAGCAACTTAATCAAACATTTTCTTTACTCGCGTGTCTGATTATTTGATGAACTTCTATGTTAAACTACACCTAAGCTATTGGAACTTAATATAACCCATGATCTAATGTGACGCCCCCAACCTTCGCTTGTGATGGAACAGAGACTTAGAGCGTCGGGACATACCCCCATTCATGATAGTTACTATGCAATGCATCGTAGTATGCAACTAGCAGTATGTAAAAATCGCAGCAAATAGAAGGGTGAAAACAAAACTTATGCCAGAATAACTAAAACATCCCAATTTCATTAGAAATCATCAAGTTCAAAATACCAACATAGCATAGACTTAAGTACAAAGTCAAATCATTCTCTTCATGCGATCTAATGCATGAAGGATTAGGACTATAAACATGGTGATCAAATCTTGTCTCCTCTCAAGGTTAGGCTCCTCCTCAATCAGTTAGATCCAATGCTCCATCTAATCCATCCTTCTCGTATCCTGACACAACTTCTATCATTCTCAAAGAAATGATAGCGGGTCCATAAGGGGTGAGGTTTACATGAAATCTCAGTAAGTTAACAACCAACTTGCACAAAGATAAATTATGCATGAAGAATGATAAATATGAAATGCAGAAAAATGTGTGCGTCTCCCATCCAGATTCCTTAACATTTTTAGAAAAATAGAGACACATACTTTCGTTCAAAGAACATTTTTACTTTAATCGTCAAAAGATAATATTTTCATCATAAGATTTCATCATTTTTAGCAATTCATAAATTGATCTTAACTTGTGGTATCGTCACAATTCCCCACAAGTATTGTGAGTACCTTTCAGTGATCGTAGTACAATTCACGTTGAAACTACGTTGTCTATAGACTCGTTCTTAATGCATTGGTAATATAACATAATATCATAACATCATAACATGTATACCCACCTGTATTAGGTATCATAACAGATTGACTTCACTTTGGTGTTCTTTAAATAGAACCCATTCGAAACCCGTTGACTGTTCTTTGTCAACCCAGGGGCTGCTACTCCATTCTTGAACACTCTAGAGTGAACAGAGGAGTTCCACTAGGATAATTTTCCATCCTAACCTTTAGGGTCGTGACAAAAATTATTTTCATGCTATGTTAAAAAAATGTGTTCCATGACATGTACATATATAGCAAAACTTTTTATGTGAAATGACATTTATAGATGCAATATGCTAAAATGGTAAAAATATCACATGTCATATAAATATACACTCAATGTATCATATAACATGATATTTTATGCTCAATGTGATAATTGAAACATGAATGAAGCATTTATCAATAAATCATAAATAATCTGTCAAGGTGTAAGTTAGAGGCCAACTTACAAACTTCCAGAGTAATTAAAAAAATATTGTAGTAGCTGAAATCAAGTGTGTACTAAGTTAGAATTAATACTTCTATGGTTGAGGTTCAAAATCAAAGGCTTAAAAAAATGGGTATTTATAAAAATACCTATAGACTCTAAAAAATTGTCGTTAGGGCCCTAAATTTTCACTGGTTGCAAACGAACTTCAAATTTAATCAAAACTCATGGACTTCATATTTTTGATATTATAAAACCATATATGCCCTTGGATTTTCAAAAATCATAGTGGAACTTGCCCAAACAGTCCCAACCCATAGCATGCACTCTAGTTGATGCCTAAGTGTTTTTTCAACTATTGATCCCTATGAATGCATGCATATGAGATTTTCTTTAATCATAAATGATCACTAACATCTTTAATGACATAAAGAAGGCTAATTATTAGATAATCAAGTTTATCCCAACACTTAATCATGGCTAAGATATCCTTACTCTCGAATTTATTCATAACCTATTTATACTTGATGATGAAAACAAAATAGATTCAAAACCTGCCATGGCATTCTTCTAACCATAATTTAAACCTTCCATGATCATTTTAAGAAAATTATAAATCATATAAACTCATGCTTAGGACATGACATAGCTAAATTTCTAATTAAAATTATTCAATCATTCAAACCATCTCTTAATCAACCCAGTTTTGAACTAAGCATGATAACCTTCTCAAAACTCAACCAAATATCGACCAACACTTGGAAAAAAATCTTGACATGCTAACTAAGATTGAAAGAAAGAAAAATTACAAATGTTGTGGCCTTCCAAGTACTCAAGATAGCCTTGCACAAGAACACTCAAGAACTCACTAGGTTTCACTCTTTTGATCTCTAAGAGGGAGAAGTGCTCTCAAGGCACAAGTGGAAGCTTGGACCTAAGGTGTGGAGGAAATTTGGGGGTGAAGGAGCCTTTTATAGGTAGCCAAAGGGAGGGGGCGTTGGCCTTGGTCCAAGGCGATTGATGGAAGGTGATGTAAGAATCTGAATTTTCCAAATTTGCACTCCATCAGTTATGTCATCTTATGCAGGCCAAAATAGTACCCTAAACCACCATGATGTCACTTCTCTAGTTGCTACATTACTCCTATGGGAGCTGGTCATGTGGTGCTGAAGAAATAGAAGGAAAGCCAACAAAACCATTTATGGGACTGACGGGTTCAAAGTGATTTTCTTTGGACAAAATTTTCCATTGTCTTGACTTATCCTCTTGACTCATAGTCATGGATGATTTGTGCAGGTGCAAGGTCACTTCTTGAAGAATTTTTTTGGTGGTAGAAGGTGGATAGTTGGCTGCTAAGTAATCATGAAGGTGCAGCCCGAAATAAGGTGATGCAATGGAGGGTGTTTGCTGAAATTTTTAGATTGTCTTCATCAGTTTGTGTCCTCTTGTGCAGGGTGAATAGTGGTCTGAAACCACCATGATTTCTTTCCTACTGTGGCTACAATGGTCCTATAGTGTTGGCCAAGTCGTGGGGCATGGCTTTGTTGAGAAAAAGTCAAGCAATCCACCCTTGCTAACCAGTGAGTTCAAGTGGCTTTTACTTGGCAGAATTTGAGCTTTTGTTTCGGATAGTTTTGGGTGGAAAAAATTGAGTTAAATTTCTCATGATGGTCATGGGACCCCTTTGGGTGCTTAGGGTATGATTTGGATTTAAGGAAACTAATGGTATGGTGTATTGAGCTTTTAAGTTGAATAGTGAAATAAACCCAAACATGACATTAGGCCTTGCGGGCTAGGCCCATGAATGCTCTAAGGTCTTAAAAGCCTCACTAAATTCACTAATGGGCTTGCTTTTCTAATCATTAGCTTAACGATACTAAGTGCCAAGATTAAGGCTAACCTCACTATCAATCTTAATGTAAGTAATAACCCAAAATTAAAAGTCTAATCTAGAATGCTTAAGGGTTGATCTAATGGGTAATTAAGCGGGGTGTTACATCTAAACAACCTTTTTCTCAAGCTTAGACTTTTGAAGGCAGCCATTGCACAGTTCAGTCAAGCATTTTTAAAAATCAAAGAAACAAAAACCAAAGAAAAGTCATGGGAAGGGGGCGTATTACTTGAATTTGAAGGGTTATGACAATAAGAAAAGAAAGAGAGAAAGGTGGAACAAAACCTGCAAAACGAAATAGCAAGAAAGAAAGAGAGAAAAAAAAAATAACAGCAAAAAAGAAAGGAGCAAGCAAAGTAAAGAGCTAGGTTGTTGCAATGTAGATAGTATCATGCAAAGGGATAATGGTGTCTTCGGGTGAAAATTTTCCCATAATAGGTTTTAGTCTTTGGCCATTGACTCTAAAAGTATTTCCATTTTAAGGGTTGACAACCTCAATAGCACCATGAGCAAAAACTGTTTTTATCACATAAGGGCCACTCCACCGAGATCTAAATTTACGAAAGAACAAATGAAGTTTAGAATTATAGAGTATGGCTTGCTGATTTGGCTCAAAAGACTTTCTGAGAATACTCCTATCAACTTAGAATTCTCGTAGGCATCCCTCCTTAACTCATCTAATTCAGAAAGCTAAAGTTTTCTCAAAGACCCAGCCTTACCCATGTCAAAATTAAACTTTTTTATTGCCCAATATGCTTTGTGTTCAAGCTTAACAGTCAGATAGCATGCCTTACCATAAACTAACCTATAGGGAGACATGCTAAGTATGGTTTTATAAGTAGTTCTATAGGCCCACAAAGCATCAGACAACCTTAATGACCAATCTTTTCTATTTGGATTGACTATTTTTTCAAGGATTTGTTTAATTTCTTTGTTTGCTAACTCAGCTTGGCCATTTGTTTGGTGTGACATCCCGAATTTTTGTAAGGAATCGTATTTACATTTTTGTATGGATGATGATGTGTCTTTGAATTTTTGGTTTAGTATGGAAGAGCCCATTAGACTAATTGTTACTTTTAGGTGGGATATGGATATTTTAGATAAGGCTTATTAGCCCTCAAAAGGAAATAGAGGGACTTGACCCAAGGAAATAAGCCCATGAAGAGTATTTGCTTTAGCAAGCCTAAGTTAAGCCATGGGACAAGGAGGAGGTGCCACTTTGCTTCAAGGAGTTTTTGGTCCTTTGAAAAAAAAGGCTAAGTTGACACCTGTCAACCATGTATTGGATCCTTAGGTGAAAAGTGGAAGAAGCAAAAAGAGGAACATAGGGTTTCGGTTTTTGGAGTGTAGGCGCCACTTTTTGCAAGACACAATTTCTCATAGACACATGTCAAGCTAGGACAAAAAGTAACTTTGTGAGTTTCAAGATGCGTCATACTAGGGAAGACAAAAAGTGAGCTTCTAGAAGACTTTTTGAGGAATAAGAGGAGCTTGTAGTAGATGGCAAAAGGGGGAAAGTGAGAGACCCAAAAAGCTACCTAGGGAATGACACAAAACTCCCTTAAACTTGTCAATTTCGGCTCCCAAGAACACACACACACTTTTCACGCCATATGTCACCCTTGCATTGGAGGGAAATCTTAGGAAGATTAGGGTTCAGAAGGGAATTACCATTTGACCTTTTGATACATTGAAACTAGACAAGAATGGAAGGGGAAAATGGAAATGGAGGCAAAAGTGGGTTTCAGTTTTGGGGAGAAAATGCCATATGACAACCCCAACCCTAAGTCACCCCTTGGTCTTCCCCATGCAAGTCCCATCTTGGGGGAAAAAGAAAGGAGGCTTTGCCACTTGTCTTACATGCATTGGTTGGAGAAAAGTTTGGAGAGATACTATATAATGAGGTAGCCAAAAATGGGGGAGTCCTTTTTGCAAAAAAATTTCTTATTCTCTTATTGCATTTCGGCCACCACACTCATTCTCTCTCTAGTTTCTATTTTCCAACATTTTCTTACTAGCCAAACACTCACACTTACCACCATTTTCATGTATCACCAAGAAACCACTCACAATACTTCGAGTAGGAGCTCAACATGTGGAGGTAAAGATCTTTTCACCTTTTCATGTGAGTATGCACGGCCAAATTGGACGAAAGTTATTTCTTCATTTCGGTTTTAGGGCTTTTCAACACAACCACCCATTTCACACTAGAAGCTAGGGTTTTCTCTTCAAGGAAGATGGAACCTGAAATGTTCTTAATATTTTGAACACATGAATGCGAGTTTAAATGGATGTATGATTCGGTTTTAGCTCAAAAGAAAAACTAGGATTTTAATCTTCAAAGGTTTCGGCCCACACTCACTCACATTTTTAGAATCTAGGGTTTTTGTGTTTTGATTTCTAATATTCTACGTTATATTTTCAGATTTTCGCTAATATTATCATTGGACTTTTTGTAAGTAAACTTCCAACCTATGTTTGATATTATTTGTATATATTACGTGAACTCTTGCTTTTTTATTTGCTTGAATGATGTTATTTGCTCCATGTATATTATTCGGCCTATGTGATGCTATGAATAATTGTTTGAAATTTTGGTTTATGATAGTCCATGATGATATATTTGGCCCTTGTGTATTTATTCATGAAGTTGTTGCTTAAATCTAGTATTTCTATGATGCTATTTTAGTTATGGTTAAAAGTGATGAGCTGCAATATCTTGTGATGTATGATTAAGCAAAGTTTTCAAATATGATACATTTTAGTTTCGGTTTTGCCATATATATTGGTTTTCATGTTTGTTTGGACGTAAGATCTAATGGAAGCATGATGTTATGAGTTGGAATGATGGAAATACATATATTGGAAGGCCTAGATGGATCTTCCAAGCCCTCTTTTTGGGTTATCAAAATCTGTTTTGATGGATGAATCGAATATGTTTGAATGAAATTATCCTTGTTAACATGTTCTAATGTTTTCAAGCTATGTTACGAGATGCATGATGAACTATGCTATCCAGCTTTTACATGTTGCATGAACAAGATTAATGTTTCATCATGAGTCCATGTCACATGTCAGATACATTTAGGTCCATGTTTTAAAAAGAAAGAGTCAAAGATGTTTTATAACGATCCCAAATGCTAGGATAGGGAAATGCCCTAGTGGAACTCCTTGTGTATTTTGGAGTGTCTAAAGCCAATTGGAAACCCCTGGGTCTGTGAAGTACAGCCGACGGACCTTGAATGGTTCCTATGGAAGGACATTGGAGTGGGGTTGCACCTAAAGCTAGTGGGTGTGTATTACGGTGAAGGCGAAATATGCGAACTGCTGTAAAAAATATGTTTATGTTTATGGCGTAGTCACCTTGATCAAGTGGATCGTTGGTTGATGCAGTAACTAGCAGAGAACACACGGTGCTTAGGGGAGCCATGAGGTATCCATATATGTGAGCTCCATGATATGAAATGACATGATATGCTATGATATGATATGACATGATATGTTTTGCCATGAAATGCTATGATATGAAAGAAATGATAAGGAATGATGAGAGTTTTTCTCGATATGATATGTTATGACATTATATGAATTGGCATGATATGTTATGATGTGAACAAGAACCTGAGCTCAAATGATATGAACATGTGTTAAGAGCTTAAAAGATGAAAAAGTCATTTTTACGAGAAAAGTCCATGATGCATAAGTCAAAGTTTTATGTCATTTGTACATGTCCATGCATTTGTTTGTGTTTGCTTTTATATGCTTATGATATCTATGGCATGTTGTTTGTTTACTTATTGAGATTTCTTGAAATCTCACTGTGGTAGTGTCCACTACCATTCTCCATCCAAAATGGTAGAAGTTGTAATAGGTATAGAAAACTCTAATGACGAAGCGGAAGAGGACAACACCTCCATCTTGGAGCGCCTTGAGACGTTGACCAAGTGATCACTGAGATACTCCAACATATTGAGGAATTTAAAAGGTGCCACAATCGGGATAAGGATAAGAATTTATAGAAAAGAGTGAAGCCTAAACCCTTTTGAGAAAAAAAAAATAGAAAGAAGGCAAAGTTGGGACCCCATTTCCTTTAAGTTGGAAATTTCTTTTGAGGATTAGACTTTACTTTTGATGGATCCCGTGTTTTGGGATTAGTTTAAAATACACTATCTTATTTTGGAAGTCTTTTGGAAACACAACTCGTATTTTGAAGTGCTTATGCTATATGAAAGCTTTGGGATATTTGCACTTATTGGTTCCATGTGTCTTATTTATTTTGCCACCATGCTTAAGTAAGATAGTGAAGAATTGTTCCACTACGATTTTTATTGCATACTGCTAGATGCTAGGTGCATTGCATCTTAACTGTTACATACAAGGGGTAGGTAGCCTTGTGTTACATGTCCCGCCGCATTCAGTCATTGTCAAATCCCAAGCAGAGGGCTGGGGGCATTGCATTTGGGGATGGTAAGGGGTGGACACCTTATGATGGATCCCGTATGCCTTTGGGCCATGTTCTAGCAACTCAGGTCTTCAAAGCTGGGCATGCGAAAACGAAGAAGAAAGAAGCTGGGAGAGGGTGGCTTTGGGGTTAGGGAGTCTCTGATGCTAAAGTTAGTAGAATATTTTGGAAGTTTGTAAATAATAAGAGAGTCTAGAGACCACGAGACTTTTTTGTATATGGAAATGGCTATTTATACCTGGAGTATAGGGGGATAGATCATGCATGCCCCCGTGGAGCCCATATCCTTTTTATTGTTCATTTTTCCAGAGTCCTTTAAATGTAGTGTGCCTCTATGATGACGCAATTAATGTGGCATGTTGCTCTGGTAATGGTTTCATTAATGCAGTGTGGCTTTCTGATTTGCTTTACTTTACTGGTGTCTTTGAAAGTCCATCGATGTTCCCTTGTCAGAAGATCAAAGGTTCTCTATCTTTCTTGCTCTACCCTATACGAGTCCCCTCGAGCTGGATGCGGTCGAGTGGCCGTTAGGCCTATCTCTCCAATCAACCATCATTGCTTACTTTCCCTTGCTGGCGAGTTGCTTGGTGGACAAGCTTGGGCCCTAGGGTAGGGCATCGGGGCAAAGCCCCTTACTATCGGGTAAGCGCCTAGTGGGCTTATGAGTGAGGGAAAAATCTCCTTACAATTATCCCGCCAATTTCTATCGAACAGGTCCAATGGGAATTCTTCCTTTCCTTTCTTGATTAATCAATTTTTGCAACTACGGCTATGCTGCATTTTCTTTCCCAGGGTGAGGAGTTGTTGGTTTCTCGGCGCTTATGTGTTGGACTTCTGCTTTCCAACCATATTTGTAACACCCCGTATTTTAGTGTATTTTTAATGAAGGATTATTTTAATTGATTTAAAGATTGATTCTCTTGTTTTAGAATTTTGGAAGTTTTAAAATATTATTTTTAAGTTGTGAAAATTATTTTATTAGGCTTTCTTATTGTTAATTATTGTTGTGGATTTAAATTGATCTTTAATTTAAATTGGGTTGTTTATGGGTTTTAAAATTATTATTGTTTTAATTAAAGTATTTCTCTGCGTTTGATTAATTTTAATTAGTGTTCTGAAATTTAATTCATTTTTATTTTAAAGGATGTTATTGTTGGAGTTTAACATTTTATTTTAACTAGTTCTGAGTCTAAATTGATTTAATTATTTTATTGTTTTAAAAATAATTATTTTGAGGATCAGTTGTGACTCAAAAATTGTGAGGATTGGACCTCATTTCTTTCCCTCATCATTTCTTTTCTCTTCTTTTCTTTTTCTTCCATTTTTCTCTCGGATTTTTCTCTCGGATTTTTCTCTCTCCCGCTCGAATTCTCTCTCCTCGCCTGACTCCCTCTCTCTCCTCTCTCACGTGTTTCGGTTTTCACCTCACCGTCGCCATTGCCGGCCGCCGTGGTCGACACCGCCGGGCGACCCAGCCCCTCCATTTTCAGGCCGGCTAACGCCGCTGTTAGCCGCCAGGAGCCGTGCGAAGCTGCTGGCTTCTCTTTGCCGTTCCGCCGCCATCCGGCCACCATTGGCCACCATTTCTTAGCCACTTCACCACCGGCCACTTACCGTCCTAACCGACCCACTTTTGGCCCCGATCCATTGCCGGAGTCGCCCATATGAACCCCCTCTTCGATTCGAGTTTCTCAGCCTTAAACCGCTGTTTCGGCCACCACCCATGGCCAACCATCACTTCCATTAGCTTCACCACCTCCCATAGGCCCTATCCTACCGTTCCCAAGTCTTCGTTTGACCCCGTGTGGAATTTGGGTTTCATTGTGTTTCAACCACATTGTTTTTACACTGTGGAGTTGCTGTTTTGGTGCTTCCAGTTCCTCCGTGATCCTCCATAAATTATTTTAAAGTGCTGTAAGTATTTCTCCAAAAGACTTTTAAGATTTAAATATATTTTTGCAATAACCTGTTTTATAAACTGTGAATTGGTTATCTGATTAGACTGTGTTGGTTATTGGGATATTACTGATAACTGTTGGTTGTTGGTAATTGGTTGATTTCATGGCATTGTGCACGCATGCGTGGGTATGTATTTTTGGAAACTGTGTATTGTGAAAATGGCTTTTCGGGTGTGTGTGTATCACCCCCAAGCCGAGATGGGTTATTATTTCGGTGGAGCTCCTCTGGGCACTCGGGAGCGGAATATACTGAGTGTCGTCCCCTAGAGCTGTTGCTCGGGACTTGGACGAGATGGTAGCGCTCTCGATCCAACTCCGTGATCCCTCGGGCTGGCGGGGATCAGAGGATGCTTGGCTATGTACGCGGTGGGCGCGGAACTGGGCATCACTCGTGTTGTATCACTCGCACGGTCGCTACCTGTGGTGTGACGAAGGGAGCCAGTGTATGTGGATGGTCCCTAGGGGAGGCTATGGTGCATACGGGATAAAATTAGAATTAATGTAACTATTCCTGGATTTTATTTATGTGCCAAATGGTGATTTTTGGCGTTCGTGGAAAATTGTGATTTTACGAGAAATGATTTTTTTCTCGGGTTTGGTGTTTTGGTCATCATGTGCATGCATAGGGACTGTTGTATTAATATATTTGTTATCTTGGAGTATTTTTAGGTTTTACTTACCTGTGGTACCATATATTGGTACTACAGATTTTGGTGCAGGTTTTGAGGAGGTTGAGTCCGAGGATGCGGCTCTGCCTGAGGAGTAGGGACATTTGGCTATGTTCTATTTTGTATTTGTATTTTATTTGAGCTTATTTTATGAACAAGAAAATTATATTATGTTGACTTGTGGATTTCAGTACTGTTTTTATATTGTATTAAACTCTGGTACTTAGTTATTTGACTTAACATTTCTGCTGCGTATTATTTGTTGTACACGTGTTGCATATCACACACTCGGCACGTGTCGTTGGGGTACGTGACCGTGTTGTCATCATCCCAGGTGTCTCGATTTCTGTGCGTGTCCGTGCATGAAAGTTGGGGGCGCCACAGGTGGTATCAGAGCAGTTCGGCTCTGGGTAAAGCCACATGTCCCATAGGTGCAGTACCAGAAGTTTTAAAGTTTGGATTTGAATTATTTAATTTGAAGTATGTTGTTCTTATTGGTTTTATTTATTTTAGTGTATACTACTTTGTTGCTTATTTATTTTATTCTGTTATTTTATTTTAATTGTTTTATTTTTGGTCGCTTATTTTATTTGTTTTAATTATTTATGGTGTACTTCTTCATTGTTTTATTTATTTTGTCGTATGTTATTTTATTTATGGAATTTTATTTTATTTGTGAGATTTCGTTTTGTTTTGATTTTATGTTGTTTGAGATATGTTACTTTAAATGTTTTAATTTATTGTATGTTATTATACTTGGTTGGTTTTGTTCTATTTTATTTCATGGCATTTTGTTGTATTTTTATTTATTTTGTCATAATTAGATTTTAATCTGTTTGAGTTGAAAAGTGGGTTAAGGGCTACGCTATGATAGGAAGATGGTACGACTGTGAATGTCATAGTTAGGCTTGAACATTTAGTGTAGTAGGCCTGAACTCTTAGCAATTCGTATGTTTTAATATCGAGATTCGAAGGGAACAACATGGTCTAGGTGAACTCTATGGAGTAGGGACTCAAGTTGCAGCTAAGGTGAGAATAGATTTAGTTCGCCTAGGATACTTGAGGTTTTAAGTTCCGTAGAATTAAGTGTTGAGTCTATGGAGTAGGAGGTCATAAGTTCAACGAACTTCGAGGATAGATTTATGAGAAGTTATCTAAGGTTTGAGGCCCTATAATTTTTAGGAAATAAGTTTATGGGATCTAAGGTGGTAGGTTCAACAAGCACTTGAGGGACTAATTAAATTAGAAGTTTTACATTTTGTCGACTCAGTTAAGCACTTTGGTATCATTTGGGGTTTTAGGATTTTGCAAGTTTTGTAAGGTGAGTGTTTTAGATTTAAGGTCATCGATATTAAGGATTCTTATCTGGTTTAAAGTTTTAGAATTACAGATTGAAGGATGGATTTGTAATAAGATTTAAGTTTTTAATTCCTCGAGCTTGGTGTGCTAGTTTGATTTATTTTGGAAACTGATTAGTCTGTGATCATTATAATGAGGTTGATCAGAGTTGAGTTATTGATATGGAAATATTTCTTCAGGAGAGTACAGGTTCTAGTCTCATTCTTGGTTTGGAAGAAGTGGTTTTTGGTAGGTGTTGTAAAGGAGTCGTTACGACAGTATTAAGTTCAAAAGTTTTGGTGAGTTGATCAAAGTGTACAGTCGAAGCAGGATACTCGATGGAATGATGATTGACAATAATTGTTTTGATTACCTAAAGGAATTAATTGTGACTTGAGGTCATATAGGAGTTTAAATTTTTGAAACTATACTTTCCTTTGAAAATTGAGTGTCCAGTTGGGAGAATTAAGAACATTGTTATTTGACTTAAAGAAGATTGATGGGTCGTCGTGTATGGCGTATGATAAATCTTGGAAGTTGAAGCTTAGGCATCAACGGTGGATAGCATAATCAAGTATGTGAGTTAATAAAATATTAAGATCTATGGGTGTTGTGCAATAGTTTTGGTGGAGTGAAGGTTTAAACAGTATGGCGTGCCATGAGGTTTAATAGTGATGTGCTATTGAAGGATCTAGTCATGCAAATACTAGCTTATAGGAGTAGAAGTAGGTGGGCGAGTTACCAAGAAAGTTTTGATAAGGTTTTGGTAAACTCAATGGTAATTCGTAGTGAGTTTAGTCACCGCTAGATTAGATGATATTCAGAACTTAGGTGTTAAGTTTTCGGGTTTAGGTTGTCGGGTAGAAGTTGATAAGTGTTCTTATTGGTTGATCAGATTGGATTCGAGCCTTTTAGAGTATGTTCCTTATCTTAAGATGAGACGAGTGTATTTTGTGGTAATGTTACTTGTTTCAATTGCAATGCTGAAGTTGATTAATATTGGTTTTCTGTCTATGATCGTGGATGTATTATTTTCAGAATATTGATCTTGTTTAAAGTAACGGGAGTTATTTGAGTAATATGTGTGATAATTCATGATTTTGGACAGAGGGTATTTCCATCAATTGTGGTAAGAGTTTTCTGGTTAGTAGGTATGGAGCCACCTTGTACTCGATGGTATTAATTTTTATGAGGACTTAAATTTTAGGCATGTGGCGAATATTAGAGTGCGCAGTAGGAGTGTGATATTTTAGTTGTAATTAGGAGTTCAAATTTTGTGCTGATTTTGAGGAATTAGTGATGACTTGGAATTTTGAGAAATACCTGTAATTGGAGATTAACCATTAATGCAATTTCGTTATTGATGGTTAACTTTGGAAGTGACAACTAGGTTACCAAAGTGTAATATACAGCAAAGGTTTGGAAGTTTTACCGTAGGAACCAATAGAGGTTAGTTCAGATTATCAAATGGAGCTAGTAATCATTGGGATTCCTTGAATGTTGTATTAAGGTTTTGTGGATATGGAGATCTTGGATTACATGGCCGCTCTAGGAGTAATAATCATGATGTGTCATTGGGAGACTAGTGCGAGTAGGTTGGATATTGTCATGTTTATTGAGAAATGTGTCACGTGCCGGCAAGATAAGGCTGAGCATCAAAGACCCGTTGGTAAACTTCAACCTCTCCCTATTCCTGAGTGGAAGTGGGACGACATTTCTATAGATTTCTCCGAGAACTCCTAGTGGAAAGAACTCAGTTTGGGGGATTGCTGATCGGTTGACCGAGAGTGCCCATTTCTTACCTATCAATAATACCGACTCTTTGGGAAAGCTGAATCGGTGGTATGTAAAGTAGATAGTGCGTTTGCACGGAATACCCAAGAGTTTTGTGTCAGATAGGGACCAGCAGTTCACGTCCCCTTTTTGGAAGAGTTTACAGACAGTTTTAGGCACTAAGTTAAAGTTCAGTATTGCTTATCAACTTCAAACTGATGGTTAATCTGAGCGTACCATTCAGACTCTTGAGGTTACATTGCAGACTGGTTTCATGGAATTTCAGGGAAGCTGGGAAAATCATTTGCCGCTTAAGGAGCTTTCTTATAATAATAGTTTCCATGCCTCCTTTCAGATGGCTCTGTATGAAGCGTTGTATGGGAGGAAGTGCAAATCGCCTCTGTGTTGGGATGAAGTTGGTGAGAGTAAATTAATTGGGCCCGAGTTAATAAAAGAGATGATAGATCAAGTTCGGGTGATAAGAGATAAAATGGCGGAAGCGCTAAGTCGTCAGAAAAGTACTGTAGATTCAAGGAAAAGAGACTTGTCTTTTGAGGAAGGTGATTGAGTTTACTTTAAAGTCTCTAGGATGAAAGGCGTTAAGCGTTTTGGTAAGAGAGAAAAACTTAGCCCAAGATTTGTAGGACCTTTTCAAATTTCGGAGATGAATGGGGCTGTTGCTTTCAGGATTGCTTTGCCAGAGTATTTTGGAGAAGTTCACGATGTGTTCCATGTGTCCTCATTGAAGAAAAGTTTTGGTCAGCAAGAGCTGCGTTTTGTCGACCCAAGACGCATCGAATTTCAGCCTGACCTTACTTATGAGGTTGCCCCGACATAGATTGTAAATTGGAAGGAGCAAAAGTTAAGATCTAAGTCGATACATTTGGAGAAGGTAGCTTGGGGTGATCTATTGGCTCAAGATTTCTCTTGGGAAAGAGAAGCAGACATGATGGAACAATACTCGTATGTGTTTGTATGATCGGCGGTATGTCTCTTAAGCTTACTTTTAGTCGCATCTCATGCCTGTCTTTAGCATTGATGTTTGACCCTACAATTTCGAGGACGAAATTTATTTTAAGGGGGGAGATTGTAACACTCCGTATTTTAGTGTATTTTCAATGAACGATTATTTTAATTGATTTAAAGATTGATCTCTTGTTTTAGAATTTTGGGAGTTTTAGAATATTATTTTATAATATTTTAAGTTGTGAAAATTATTTTATTGGGCTTTCTTATTGTTAATTATTGTTGTGGATTTAAATTGATCTTTAATTTAAATTGGGTTGTTTATGGTTTTTAAAATTATTATTATTTTAATTAAAGTATTTCTCTGCATTTGATTAATTTTAATTAGTGTTCTGTAATTTAATTCCTTTTTATTTTAAAGGATGTTATTGTTGGAGTTTAACATATTATTTTAACTAGTTCTGAGTTTAAATTGATTTAATTATTTTATTGTTTTAAAAATAATTATTTTGAAGATCAGTTGTGACTCAAAAGTTGTGAGGATTGGATCTCATTTCTTTTCCTCATCTTTTCTTTTCTCTTCTTTTCTTTTTCTTCCCTTTTTCTCTCAGATTTTTCTCTCTCCCGCTCGACTTCTCTCTCCTCGCCTGACTCCCTCTCTCTCTCCTCTCTCACGTGTTTCGGTTTTCACCTCACTGTCGCCATTGTCGGCCGCCATGGTCGACACCGCCGGTGCCGTTCGACTCCCCGTGCGCCAGCGACCCAGCCCCTCCACTTTCAGGCCGGCTAATGCCGCCAGGAGCCGTGCGAAGTTGCGGGCTTCTCTTCGCCGTTCCGTCGCCATCTGACCACCATTGGCCACCATCTCTTAGCCACTTCACCACCGGCCCCTTACCGTCCTAACTGACCCACTTTTGGCCCCGATCCGTCGCCGGAGTTGCCCATACGAACCCCCTCTCCGATTCGAGTTTCTCGGCCTTAAATGGCTGTTTTGGCCGCCACCCACGGCCAACCATCACTTCCATTAGCTTCACCACCTCCCATAGGCCCTACCCTACCGTTCCCAAGTCTTCGTTTGACCCTGTGTGGAATTTGGGTTTCACTGTGTTTCGGCCAAAGTGTTTTCACACTGTGGAGTTGCTGTTTTGGTGCTTCCAGTTCCTCCGTGATCCTCTATAAATTATTTTAAAGCGCTGTAAGTATTTCTCCAAAAGACTTTTAAGATTTAAATATATTTTTGCAATAACCTGTTTTATAAACTGTGAATTGGTTATCTGATTAAACTATGTTGGTTATTGGGATATTACTGATAACTGTTGGTTGTTGGTAATTGGTTGATTTCATGGCATTGTGCACGCATGCGTGGGTGTGTATTTTTAAAAACTGTGTATTGTGAAAATGGCTTTTCGGGTGTGTGTGTATCACCCCCAAGCCGAGATGGGTTATTATTTCGGTGGAGCTCCTCTGGGTACTCGGGAGCGGAATATACTGAGTGTCGTCCCCTAAAGCTGTTGCTCGGGACTTGGACGAGATGGTAGCGCTCTCGATCCGACTCCGTGATCCCTCGGGCTGGCGGGGTCAGAGGATGCTTGGCTATGTACGCGGTGGGCGCGGAACTGGGCATCACTCGTGTTGTATCACTCGCACGGTCGCTACCTGTGGTGTGACGAAGGGAGCCAGTGTATGTGGATGGTCCCTAGGGGAGGCCATGGTGCATACGGGATAAAATTTGAATTAATGTAACTATTCCTGGATTTTATTTATGTGCCAAATGGTGATTTTTGGCGTGCGTGGAAAATTGTAATTTTACGAGAAATGGTGTTTTTCTCGGGTTTGGTGTTTTGGTCATCATGTGCATGCATAGGGGCTGTTGTATTAATATATTTGTTATCTTGGAGTATTTTTGGGTTTTACTTACCTGTGGTACCATATATTGGTACTGCAGATTTTGATGCAGGTTTTGAGGAGGTTGAGCTTGAGGGTGCGGCTCCGCCTGAGGAGTAAGGACATTTGGCTATGTTCTATTTTGTATTTGTATTTTATTTGAGCTTGTTTTATGAACAAGAAAATTATATTATGTTGACTTGTGAATTTCAGTACTATTTTTGTATTGTATTAAACTCTAGTACTTAGTTATTTGACTTAACCTTTCCGCTGCGTATTATTTGTTGTACACGTGTTGCATATCACACACTCGGCACGTGTCGTTGGGGTGCGTGACCGTATTGTCATCATCCCGGGTGTCTCGATTTTCGTGCATGGAAGTTGGGGGCGCCACAATATCCTAGTGGCCTTTTAGTCTCTGTGGCTATGCGGCCTTATGTGGTAACTTGCCGCTTCTCATTCTAATTAGTTCATTGTAAGCATGTGGCTTCATGTTGTAACTTGTCGCTTCATGTTGTAACTTATCCATTGTAAGCTTGCAGCTTCATGTTGTCAATAATATTATCCTTTTTGCTTTCTATTTATCTTATGTGGTCTTTCGCTTTCGGGGTCCCCCTTTCTTTTTCACTCATTTTTTTTATGGCCGGCCTGGGGCTTTTGACCTCATTTTTTATAGCTAACTTATATTATCCTCATTTGCCTTCATTAGTCAGTTATCTTCTTGGTGCCTTTAGCGATATCATTGACGAGGCCGATGTCTCTCCACTTTTTTTCTTTGAGCCAATTTCCTTCTTTTTTGTTGTCGGTCTCTCGGATGCGCTTTACCCTTCTAGTCTTTTAGTTCTTCCATTTTGCATTGTCGTGCTTTATTTTGATATGTAATTGAAAAAAATAAGTGTCATTAGCGTATGTCGGCCCTCGTCCATTGCCATCGGCGTGGAGGGGATGGGAATCCCCCCTAAGAGTTAAGCCGCATCTTGGAGACTCTAGTTGCCTCCTCGGGGGGGAGAGGCCAGGAAACATTTTGCTCACCCACCTCTATGTCCCTTTGAGTAGCACCATGGTCGTGGAGTTGAATTAAATAATCTGGGCTACTCTTTGCTACAATGGAGGCCACTCTCCATTGCGGGAGGGACAAGGTGACCTCTGGCTTAACCCGCCCCTTTTGTCCCTGTCGGAGCTGGGTTGTTCAGGCCGTTTGGGACTGGACCCACTCCTTCCCATTGACATTGCGTATTTAATTCCTGAAAAAATAAGCAGGCTATCATAACTTTATCCTTAGCTTCATAGGAGTTTAGACTTCACAAACTTGGGCTCTTTGGCCTATGATGCGATGTGCTTGCTGCTTTTTACCATGCTGTCGATGTCCGCATTCCTTGGTGCAGCATTTGAGCTGTTGAAGGACAAGGCCCACACTCCATCGATGAGAGGTCTAGATGCCTCAAGCCAACCCACCCCTTTAGCCCCCAGTTGAGGTAATTCGGACAGCGATGTGGCTGCTCTGCTCTTTTGCACGATGGGGGTCGAGGTAAGTTTTTGGGCAGTCTCAGGTCTGGACCTATTCTTTGTCTTAAGAAGGACAAGGTGGTCTTTGGCTTAAGCCGTCCCTTTTTTCTTAGCGGGAGGTAGGTTGTTTGGGCAGTCTGCTACTGGACCCGCTCCCACCAGTGGACATCACAACAAAGGGTAAGTTTGGGTTAGGCTGGTGATGAAACCTCTCTTAATCATAGTGGAGGTCGTGGTAAGTTATTCGGGTAGCCATGGGCCTGGTCCCGCTCTCTCCCGCGGGATGACAAGGCAGCCTCTCGCTTGACCTGTCTCCTTGGTCCCTGGGCAGGTAAGTCATTCAGACAATTTGCTACTAGACCCGCTCCCACCTGTTGATGCTTACATGAAAGGTAAGTCTTTGTATTTGAGTAGCTGATGACTACTTGCACTTCATCGGGGAGGGGTCTGAATGCCTTAAGCTGAACCTCCCATTTGCCCCCCGAGGAAGTAATTTGGACAACGATGTGGCAGGTCCGCTCCTTCTCAACAATGGGGGTCGGGGTAAGTTTTTGGGCAGCCTTGGGGCTAGATCCACTTTCCATCGCAAGAGGGACAAGGTTGCCTCTGGCTCAACCCATCCCTTTGTTCCCCTGCAGGAGGAAGGTTGTTCGGGAAGTCTGCTACTAGACTAGCTCCCGCCCGTTGACACTGCAGGGAAGGGTAAGTTTTGGGTCAGGTTGGCATTAAAACCAATTTTCGTAGTAGCGGAGGTTGGGGTAAGTTATTCAAGTAGCCATGGGGCTGGTCCAGCTCTCCACTGCGGGGAAACAAGGCAGCTTCTGGCTCAAGCGGTCTCCTTGGTTAGTGGGTGTAACGCTCCAATGGAAGACCCAAACCACTTGACCTATACTCCAAAAGGACTAGTCAATAATACAATTGGAGCCCTATTGAAATATTATAAAGAGTAAGAATTTCTCATTCCTAAGCAATGTGGGATCTTATACACCACCTACCCTTATCCTTATCATATGAGGTATCACAATCTTCTATTGGACTGGCTCCTGCCTGTTGACATTGATAAGGAAGGTAAGTCTGTACCTTCGGGTAGTTGACGATTGACCTTCACTTTGCCGCAGGAGGGATAAGGCAACCTTTTGGCCTACATTTCCCTCTGGTATCCCGTTGTGGAGGTAATTCAGACATCGATGTGGCTGGTCCACTCCTTCACCATGATGGGGGTCGGGGTAAGTTTTTCGGACTGTTGAGGGGCTGGTCTTGCTCTCCCAGACGAGGAGGTTCACCTATCATCCGTCATGGGGAGGTAGGTTGTTTGGGCAATTTGGGACTGGACCTGCTCCCGCCCATTGAAATCGCAGGAAATGATAAGTTTGGGTTAGGCTGGCACCAATCCCACACTTAGTCGTGACAGAGGTTCGGGTAGTTTTTGGGTAGCCTTGGGGTTGGACCCACTATCCATGGTGGAAGGGACAAGGTGACATTTGGCTCAACCTGCCCTTTTGGCCCTGCGGGAGGTATGTTGTTCAGGTAGTCTGTAATTGGACCCGTTCTCAATTGTTGACACTCACGAGGAAGGTAAGTTTTTATCTTTGGGTGGCCGAGGGTTGACACGCACTCCTCCGTAGGAGGGATAGAGCAGCCTCTTGCGTGACTAGTCCCTTTGGTGTCCCGCGGGGAGGTAAAAAGGCAATAAAGACTTTGTTAATGTAGATTACATTGATGAAGATTCTGTTGATTGAGATTTTGTTACATTCTTGAAACTTGACACTGAAACACTACACCTCTTCCATTAGGATTTGTAGTGTATGCATGTAAACATAAATTTGCAATAATTATGCTAGCTTTAGCAATAAAATTTTCTTAAGTACGAGGTCTTCGACTTTGAATGCTCTCGGACACACTCATTTCTTGACATCGCTCGACCCTCCTTTTGTTGGTGGTGGTTCTTACCTCTGCCTTTAGTCTGACTTCTTTCTTGGCTCCGTTAAGGCCCAAAAAGTGTCTTCGACGTGAATGAAATTGTCAGCTTGGTCCATAAACTCCCGTACCATTACAGGAGTCCTTCTTGCCAGCTTGGCCATGAACAGGGATCTTGGCCACAGCACTCCTAGAAGCGCCGCCAGGGTTATCTTTTTGTCTTGGTCATCGGTGGTCATGCACTCTTTATTGAACTAAGACAAGTATGCCTTTAGAATTTTCCACTTCTCCTTGCTTAATGATGAGGAGGTATGTTGCTGGGAGTCACCTTCTTCGACTTGGCATGAATTGGGTCCAAAATAGTCGAGCAAGCTCACCAAGTATGCTCTCGTGCTAGCCCCTTTAGGGTTAGCAGGAACACCCTGAATGCCACCTCTCCCAAGAAGCCATGCAAAGCCCTGAAGGTTTCCAGGTGCTCAAGGGGGTCCCTCCCTCCATCGTACATCTCCATGGTGGGGATCTTGAACTTTGGTGGCAAGGACACAACCATCACTTCTTTTGTGTAGGGTAGACCAATGCTTGTGATTAGTTGGTCCACCGACAATGATGTGCCCACTTTCTTTGCAATCTCTTCATATTTTCCTTTGAGATTGCGAAGCTCGTCTTGCATGTTCTTCCTCTCCTCCTCCGCATTCGCTCCAACTTTCGCATTCCTGGACTCCAGGTACTAGCTATTACTAGGCTTCACCTCTTTGTTTTGTCCTTTATGAGGATTTCTGAGCTCCTCATTCTCCTTGCGAAGTGTTTGCACTTCATTAGTTAACTTTATTACCTAGTCCTCCATAGCTTTTCGTCTTGCCTCAATGGTAACTTCCTGTGTGTTCCTCCCGAGTTGTCTAGAATGGGTTGTTGCAGGCATATGAAGTACATGCAAGATCTACAAGGATCTCACAGACGGCACCACTGTTGACGTCATGTTTCATACGCCTTTGGGCCAGGTTCTAGCAACTTAGGTCTTCAAAACTGGGCCTATGAACACAAAAAGAAAGAAGCTGGGAGAGGGCGGCTTTGGGGTTGAGGAGTCTCTGATGCCAAAGTCAGTAGAGTATTTTGGAAGTTTGTAAATAATGAGAGAGTGTAGAGACTAAGAGACTTTTTTGTACCTGGAAATGGCTATTTATACTCAAAATGCGGCATGTCTCTACGACAGTGCCATTAATGTGGTGTGTCGCTCGGGTAGTGATTCCATTAATGAGGCATGGCTTACTAATTTGTTTTAATCTGTTGGTTTCTTTGGTGGCCCGTTGATGTTCGGTTGTCAGAAGATCAAAGGTTCTCCGTCTTTCCCGTTCTACCATGTACGAGTCCCCATGAGCTGGATGTGGCTGAGTGGTGGCATGCCTGTCAGTCCCATCAGCCATCATTGCTTTTACTTTCCCTTGCAGGCAAGTTTGGGCCCTGGGGCTCGGTATCAGGGTGAAACCCATTACTCTTAGTTGAGCACCTAGTGGGCTTATAAGTGGGGGAAAATCCCCTTATAGATCCCATACCTTTTCAAGAGGGCACCCAATGTTTTATTACATAAATGGGTTCCATTATCATTGATGATAGGTTCGGCATGAGCTTTTGGCATGCCAAACCTAGCTACAATGTTTTCTTTTAGGAACTTAGGCACCATTTGATGATTATTTATTTTGCATGGAATAGTTTCTACCCACTTAGAAACATAATCTACTACAACTAGAATGTACAAATACCCAAAGAATGAAGGAAATTGTCCCATGAAGTCAAGTCCCCAACAATAAAAAATCTCAAGAACTAAAACTGGTTGTAGTGGCATTATGTTTCTCCTAGTGATTCCACCTAATTTCTGACACGGTTCACACACTGTACAGAAGTTGTAAGCATCCTTAAACCTGTTTTGCAAATATAACCCAGATTGTAGGATTTTAGCCACTATTTTCTTGGTAGATAAGTGTCCACCACAAGCTTTAGTATAGCAGGCAACAAGAACAAAGGGTATATCAATGTTTGGGACACATATATGGATAATTTGATCAGAACAGTACTTAAAAAAATATGGATCATCATAAAAGAAATACTTAACCTCTATTCTGAATCGCTTTAAATTTGGAGCAGTCCAATGGGGAGGTGTTTCACCAGTCACCAGAAAATTGACAATGTCAGCAAACCAAGGAACTGACTCAACTGAAAGTATATGCTCATTCGAAAAGAATCAGATATGGGAATGGGTGGTTTCAATTTCTGTAAATGTAAGTCTGGAAAAGTGATTAGCCACCACATTCTCCACCCCCTTTTTGTCTTTGATGGTGATATTGAACTTTTGGTGGAGTAGTATCCATCTGATCAACCTTGGTTTGGCCTCCTTCTTGGTCAATAAGTATTTTAAAGCCTGTTGAACCATAAAATGACAATTTTCCCAGTTAAGCAACAACTTCTTCTCTTGACACCTGGTCAAAATATCTTGCAAGTTAGTTAAACAATTCTCAAAAGTACTTCCAAATACAAAGAAATCATCCATGAACACCTCTAAACTATTCTCAATTAAATCATTGAAAATTTTGAGCATGCATCTTTAAATGGTGGTTGGAGCATTACACAGCCCAAATGGTAGTCTCCTAAATTCAAAAGCTCCAAAAGGACAAGTGAAAGTGGTCTTTTCCTGATCCTTAGGTGCTATCTCAATTTGATTGAAGCGTGAAAATCCATCCAAAAAATAATAAAAGGAATGGCCAACAACTTTTTCTAAGACTTGGTCATGAAATGGCAAAGGAAAATGGTCCTTTCTTGTGGCTGCATTGAGTTTTCTATAATCTATGCACATTCTCCAGCCTGTGGTCACTCTTGTGGGAACTAGCTCATTTTTCTCATTTTTTATTATGGTTAGTCCAGTTTTCTTTGGTACTACTTGGATAGAACTAACCCACCTACAATCCGAGATGGGGTAAATATTACCCACAACTAGCAATTTCAGCACCTCACTTTTTACTACCTCCTTCATAGTAGGGTTCAATCTCCTTTACATCTCCCTTGAAGGTTTTGCATCCTCTTCCAAATAAATTTTATGGGTGCACACTAAAGGGTTTATACCTTTTATATCAGCTAATGTTCACCCAATGGCGTTTTTATGTTTTTTTAGGACTGCCAACAACTTTCCTTCTTGTTCACTAGTTAAATAGGAAGAGATTACCACTGGAAAGGTGTTGTGAGGTTCTGGAAAGGCATACTTCAATTCTAATGGTAGGGGCTTGAGATCCAAGGTTGGTATCTGCTCCTCTGAAAGCTTCAGTGTTGCTGTCAATGGAGGGAGTTGTTCAAATTTGAGCTTCCACTATGTCACGACCCCGCCCCGCGAAGGGCGGAATCGCCACGTACATACCTATTCTTTACGTATTTTCTTTTTGCCTTTTCTTTTTCTTTTCTCTTTTTTTTCATACATGGTCAAACCAACAGGGAAGACACTAAGCGTCCACCTCTCTCTCTGCAGTAATGCCTTGCTCCCCAGCCTTTCCTTCATTTCCAGGATGTTTAAAACATTTAAAACAAAAGTGAGTCTAATACTCAGTAAGTAGTACACCATGCAGTAAACATACTAGGCATCTATTCTTTTCCTTTAGAAAACATGCATACATAAACATTTGCATTTCGTTTCATGCATAAACATTCTTAGGCATAACTAAGCTTTCATGCATAAACATTTTTTCATGCTTTTCATCTTTTCATGCTTAACATTCTTTTCATGCTTTCCATGCTTTACATCTTTTATGCATAACATGCTTTTCATGCATTACATCTTTTCATGCTTTTCATCTTTCACTTTCATAGGCCATTGCACACTGTTACGCTCCATGTGCTAGGGTTAGCGGCCCTATGGCCAATGGATTCGCCTCTGGCCACAGGTTGGAATCCCATTCCATCAGGGTGCAGCACTGGGTGCACTACCAGATACTACGACCCGGTATTGCAATCTGCCCATTCATTCATTTGGGTACCCCTTTCCTTTCATGTGGCCGTTACGTATTTTTATTTATTGAAACTTACGTTTCCTTTCATTCCTTTCATACTTTCATTCATTTCGGTCCTTTTCATTTGACAGTTCATTCATAGGAAAGGAACGTCACTTAAAAACATGAGCTTATCATCATTTAAAAGCACGAGCTTAAACATCATATAAAAGCATGAGCTTAAACATCATTCAAAGCATGGCTTAAACATTTCTTAAAAGCATAGGTTTAAACATCATTAAAGAGCATAGGCTTAACATCATTTTAAAAGCACGAACATAAATATCATTTAAAAGCATGAGCTTACACGTTATTTAAAAATATAAGCTTAAACCTCATTTAGAAAGCAGAAGCTCGATCATCATTTAAAAGCATGAACTTAAACATCGTTTAAAACGTGACTTAAACATCGTTTAGAGTACAAGTTTAAATACCATTAAAACATGAGCTTAAACATCATTCAATTCAAAAGCACGAACTTAAACATCATAATAAAAGCATGGTCTTAAACATCACTTTTCAAGACTTCCTTTAAAATGCCAGTCCATGGCATCCTCTAAAACAATAGTTCTCAGGGACATTTTAAAACGCCAGTTCTCAGGGACATTTAAAGCATCAATTCATAGGGACATTTTAAAACTTATTTAAAGCATCATTTGAAGCATAAAACATGAGACGTTCCATTCCTTTCCTTTCCTTTACCTTTAAACCTTTTCATCATCTTTCTTAATTCAATGCACATGCGTTTTCATGAACAGGATAAATTTTCATGCTATACTACATATAGGAATAATCATAAGTTTCTTGAGAACATGCATAAAAATCTCATGACTTAGAATATACATGCATGCATTACCATATACACGTACACACAATTATAATCGATAGGGTACTTAACAGGAGCTATCAAGGAAGGGCTTGTACATACTATATACATTTATTCTTTCACATTTGAGAAACATTTGCAATGAGAGAGATATTCTTTCATTAAGAAAGCATGGTGTAAGAAGCATGGTCATAGCTACTTACCTGTAAGCTTTCCTAGTGAGTCCATTTGAACTTGAAAGTAGACTCCTAGTCCTATCCAATAAAATGAGATAGACATATTAACATCCACCTTGCTTTGAGCCTTACTAATCGATACGCTCACATGCTTACTTAAATCCTAACTTGGAATTAAACGTTTCCTTAACCCGTTCATCTACCCTCTAAGCATGGCACTAGGCCAAAACATTAAAATCTTCATTCCAAATATTTTTAAAGAAACTCATGAAAGTAAATAACAAGTTTGCCACCCTTTAAAATTAAGCATAACATAAAATATAGCAAGGTTACCCATTTAATAAACTTTAAAACTTTTAAGCACTTAAGCTTATGCTTTACTTACTCAATACCATTTTAAAATAAGATATAAATTACAAGACCCAAGCAAGACCTCTTAAACCAAACCTCTAGCATCTTAAAATGGATTACCAACCAATATTAATAAACGACACATGGTACCAATATATATATAAATTAAAATCATCATTATTTATGATTAAACCAAGTTTAAGAATAACTTAGCAAAATTCGAAATATAGGAAATCACATAGCAAAAACCCATTTTAACATATTCGGTTTGGGCTAAAAATAGAGCACACATACTTATTTGCAATATAGGAAATTAGGCTTCGTTTGGTTCCTTAACCAAACTCATCTCATCTCACTCATCATTACAACTTTTTTAAATCCCAATACAAAATATAATAAACAATTCAACTTTTTCAAATTTCAAAATAATAAAAATATTCAAAAATAATATTTTAACAATATTTTATTATCTAAACTCAACTCAACTCAACTCATTTCAACAACCAAACGCACCCTTCATCAAAACATAAGCTAAACAACTCAATAGGCTTCCAAAATCACATTAAAAGTAAATAAGTTAAATTAGGATTTTTACCTTAAACTCTTAACCCCTTCCAAAACACAAGTGGAAGATCAAATAGAGGAACAACTGTGTGGATGAAGAGCAACACGGTACCACTGTTTTAAACCCCAAAAACCGAAACATCAAAATCATCAAAGGAAAACCCACTTGATTAAACTATAGCTAGGTTTTGAAATACACAAGAGAGAGGGTTGAGAATGCCCTTACCTTGCTATGGAATCAAAAGCTTGATGATAAGATGAGTTGGTTTCTTGAAGAACAAAGAGAGGAGATGAAGAGAGGTGTGTTAACTTGCTTGGAAGAGAAGTGAAAATTTTATTTCTTTTTTTTTTTCTTCTTGGGTGTGGCCGAATGACATGGGGAACAAAAGGGAAAAATTGTTTTTATTTTTCTTCTTCTTCTCCTTTTGGTTGGCTTGCGGAAGATAGGTAGGTGGGTCAAAGGCTTCCTTTGGAAGCTTGGAGTGGCTTGGACGATGGAGGCTTTGGAGGAAAGAAATAAAAGCTTCTCTTGGAAGCGTTGGAAGGCTTCTTGACCGATGCATGGCTTGGAGGAAACAATTGCAAGGCTTATCTTGGAAGCCATCGGTTCACATGCTAGAAAAGTGAATTGATAAGTTAAGTGACTTATCTTATAAAGAGAATGGGATGAATGGTGAGGATTCAAGCCTTTCCCCACCTAACAATCCAATGGTGGGGAGAAGTTGGGCCATTACTTAAATAAATAAAAATAAAAGGACTTAAGATAAATATTTCAAGGTCTTAAAAAGAATAATAATAATCTTGATTTATTTTAATAACTCATATCTTAATAAAACATACTCATCTTGGTTTAAAAAAAATAAGACATACTCACCTTAAAATAAAATAATTGAAAGTAGTAATAAAAATAATCTTCATCTCAAAATATTTAACTTAAGAATTAATAGAATGACGTAAGGACCTACGTAATAAGATGCGGGTATCACACACTGCAACTTTGCCTAGTTCCCTACAAATAAAGCAAAGGAAAGTTCATTAGGAATGTCCATTGGCTCGAAGTCTTCTTCTAAATCAAGTGCTGAATCAACAGTTTGGTAAGATAGTGGTAAAGGTTTTGAAAGGATGCTTTCCAACAAGTTTACTTCTTGTACTTCTTGTACTTCTTCTACCTCTTGGGGCTGCCTGCACAAGTTAAAAATATTTAGCTCCAATGTCATATTTCCAAAACTTAACTTTAGGACACCACCATTACAATTTATCAAAGTATTTGAAGTAGTAAGAAATGGTCTTCCTAAAATTACAGGGGCTTGAAATATAGAATTGGCTGAGAGTTGCATGTCAAGAACAACAAAGTCCACTAGGTAGTAGAACTTATCAACCTGAACTAAAACATCTTCCACTACCCCTTATGTATTTGATAGATCTGTCAACTAGCTGCAGGGTAATCGAGGTAGGTTCCAACTAACCTAGGCCAAGCTTTTCATAAATAGTATAAGGCAGCAGGTTCACACTAGACCCTAAATCTAGAAATGCATGACCAATTTTTGAGTTTCCAATTATGTAAGTAATAGTGGGTGAACTTGGGTCCTTATGTTTGGGTGGGGTGTTGTTTTGTATGATTGCACTGACTTGCTCAGTGAGGACGATCTTATTTTTGAAACTTAGTTTCCTCTTAATAGTGCATAAGTCCTTTAAAAATCTTGCATAAGTGGGAATTTGCTTAATGGCATCTAATAGAGGTATGTTAATCCTTACTTGCTTAAAAACCTCTAAGATCTCAGCATGATTCTTATTTTCTTGCAAAGAAGCTAAACTTGAAGGAAAAGGTGTAGGTGCTGGACAGTAACTTTTTTCAGCTTCAATTTGAGGTGGATTAGAACTCTTACTAGTGTTGTCTAACCTTGGCGTGGGAGTTTCCAATACTCTACCACTCCTCAATGTGGTGACAGCTTTCACTGATTTAATGCATGAACCTTCAACTACATCAGAAACTTGTTGGACTTGGCCTTGTGGATTTGGTTGTGGCTGTGCAAGAAATTTCCCTTTCTCTTGGATACTCAAGATTTTGGTCGGTCTTGTAAGGGGACCCCCTAATGTCATTTATGGCCTGTGAGTTATGGTTATTAATTATGGCTTGTCTTTGCTTGAACTGCTAGAAGTTTGCTGCCAACTGTTGGACTGTGTCTTCAAGACTTCTCCTCTATGCCAGAGGTGCTTGTGTAGGGTACTAAGAAGGCCCTGGTTCTGCTAGATTTGCATTGGCTACGTACTGAAAAGGTCCAAGTGCATTGGGTGTTGAGTGAGCTGCTTGTTCATTTCTCCAGTTGAAGTTTGGGTGGTTCCTCCAATTTGGGTTGTAGATGTTGGAGTATGGACCTGAAAAGGGTTTAGAAACCATATTAATAGTGTTGGATTGATCTAAGAGAAATTCTTTGAAAGCTGGGATTGTAGGATAGTCATTAGTTGAATACCCTTGATCCTCATATATAGTGCATTTCTCAGAAATGTTTTGTATAGCTTGTATCTCATTCACTTTTTTCATATCAATGGTTTCTAATTTCTTAGAATCATTACCAATCTGGCATGTAAACATCCACATCCCTAAAGCTATATTTCCCACCCCCAATTATGGTCTTTGAAGGCTCAGCCTTGTCATAGACATCTAAGGTGTCCCATGATTGGCCATTTTCAGCTAGATAATCAAAGTAGTCAAAGGCTTCTTCAGGTTCTTTGTTAAAGAACTCTAAATTGCACATTGTTTCCACAAACTGCCTCATCTTGGGTTGCAAACCCTCATAAAAAAAATTTGATGATTCTCTAGTTTTCATAACCATGATGAGGGTAAGCATTAAGTAAGTCTTTAAATCTCTCCCAGCAATGATAAAAGGTTTCAATGTCCTTTTGAGGAAAACTCATGATTTTTCTTTTCAATGCATTTGTTCTATGAATGGGAAATTTTTTTTCAGGAACTCAATTTGCATTTCCTACCAAGTTCCTATACATCTATGCCTCAAAGAGTTCAGTCATGTTTTGTCTTTGTCTTTTAAGGAGAATGGGAACAACTTCAGCCTAATCACTTCCTCATTGCAGGTTCTATCCATGAAAGTTGAACAGACCTCTTCAAATTCTTTGATATGCAAATAGGGGTTCTTAGATTCCATACCATGAAAATGAGGTATTAGAATCATGCCAAGTTTAAAGTTGAAATTATTTACATTCAAAGGTTGGATTTTGCAAGAGGGTGAGCTGGTCCTAACAGATTGTAAGTAATCTCTAAGGGTTCTGTTATGTTTACCCACGCTCCTTTCATCTTGTTCATCTTCAACCATTGTGCTAGATGTTTCAGATGTTGAATCAAGTGAAAGGGATGCACAATCAGAATATGTCACTGATTCTATTCTAACCAAGCTAGATGTATGATCTCTATTCCAAACAGACATACAAGAGAGCAAAATTACTAGCAAGAAAAGGAAAGCAAAAAAGAAAAAAAAGAAAAACAGAAAATGGAAAGCAAGTGATTCAATAATAACGTAGGGAAAGAAAAAAAAAGAAAAGGTTTAGATGTCACTAAGAGTGTGAAGAGGTTCACAACGCAACAAAAACATATCCTCTCAGCAGCAAGGGAAGGCTCTGAGTTTCACCATTAGTTCCCAACAATGGCGCCAAAAACTTGGTTAATTAGTAAAGCTGCCTCCCAAATGTAGAAGGTGTCAAGTTGATTCAAGGGAGAGTCCCAAGGTTGATTCCACAAGGACTATGGTGGTCAGAAAATCACTTTAGTTTTAAAATGTTTAAGGATGCTTTTGATTTCAGAAAATGGTCTAAATGTGCTATGTAACAATTACATGCGCAAATTTGATCTAAAATTCAAAAGGAACTAAGTTAGTCTTATTTGTACTCAAAGGAATGAAATGTTACCAAATGTAAAGTATGCTAAATACAAATATACCAACTTAGATTTCTTAGGATGTTTTTAGAGTAGAAGAAAACATCAAAGCAAAGAACAATGGTGGAAAATCAAATTTGTGTGCGATTTTAGGTATCTAAGGGATAAAAGATCAAACACCAAGCTACGGGTTCACTTTTCATGGGTTGTGCTCAAATAAATTTTAATTCCCTAAACCCTTCAAATACTTTCTCTATCGAGAGATAAGCACTCAAAAGATTTAACAATGAAACGCAAATTCAATCAGCACTAAAACTTCTATTGAATTGTTAAATAGTTTTGGAATAAACATTGCAACCATGTATTCTCATTGCAACCCAAGCATCCATTGTGCCTCTTGTCAACAACAAATCAAGGGTCGAAGGAAGAACCCATGTTGATTCTTTTTGCGAACTGATTTACAATCCCTTAGATTATGAAATTAAACCAAAGAAAATTCAATTTACAGAAACCACAACCCAATCCAAGTTATGCCAGAGCTTAGGCACAGAACATTACTCTTGCATGATGAAAACATAATGTTCTTTAACTAATGCAGAAGATTTTAACATAAAAACAAAGAAATGGAAAAGAAGAATGGATTGCTCTCTTGGAATTTCTACCTCAACCGAGTATATCCCCAATCTCATATTTCCTTCCTCTTTTACGCTTTTCCCTCGCTGTCCTTGTTGTGTATGTAACTGATTTCCTAAATCTTGGACCATAGAATATTCCTCAATCTCCTTCCCACTCAGCTCCAAGTCCCTTTCAGTTACAACCCTTTCCATTCCAATCGTGGTCTCCCTGTGGCAGAGTAGGTGTAAATTAGTGATGGTGTAGGGTTAAAAACAGATTTGGGTATTCTAGAAACCTGTTGTTTTATCACACGGTGGAAGAATTAGGAAATCACATGGGCTCAATTATCACTTATCGTAATACCATAGGGGTCTAACACACTTAAAATAGATAAAGACCCAAAATACTATTAGACTTATGTTTCAGTAATTATCTCTATTCTAATGTATAATCAAGCATTTATCAAAGATTTTGTTCCATATTTACTTAATCACAATGCCTAATTATACATTATTATCATCTCATCAAATAGCACCCTACGATAAAAGGACTAAAGGCTAATCCCTGTAAATTTAGTGATCAAAACGAAGATACTCACCGAGACCCATGTAACACCTTACTCAGTACATCCTAGAAGTACAAAGATGTACTGGAATCTAAAAAAAGATTTTTGGTGGGAAGGAATGAAGTGGGACATAGCTCAATTTGTTAAGAAGTGTCCCATGTGTATGCAAGTGAAAGTGGAACACCAATGACCTGCTGGGAACTTACAGCATATATCGATCTTGTGATGACCACGCCAATGCAAGGGGACATACCACCAATGGAGTTGAGTGGAAGGAAAAGATGAGAAATCACTTAATTGATTTATTGAAAAATAGCCACAAGTGGTCCAAAGTGCCACTAGTCCATCGTATGGGCGAGCAACACTATGTAGAAAGCTTGTCAGTCCTGTCCTGACACAAGATGATAAAGAACTTTTCATCTTATGGTAGGTAAGATAGAAAAGCCACCTAACGTACGAAGGGGAAGAACGAGCTGAAGGCAAGCAATGATCAAGGATAAGACCCTTGCTGAAACATAGAAGCTTTCCTAGACTACACGAAACAAACAATAGGTGGCAGTATCGTACGCAATAGCCCACACTCCATCTGAAGAGTCACATCCAAAGTGGGCTTGCTGAAAGGATTGCAACTCAATAGATCATGTCATCTAAACCTAAAGGTATGGCCTAATGCCACGTGGGAAACTTTCAGTCAGAGAAAAATCAAGGATTGGACATAAGGCAAGCCATAATGACTTGCAGACCATGTCTTGCCAGTTTATCTTTTTCATCCTACAGTGGGAAGATCTAAACTAAAGGGCTTCCATTCAATCACATCTAGAGTCAGAAGGCCACCTGATGAGCCATTGCTAAAACATGGTTAAGACAAAAGCCAAAATCTCAATTTTGAAATCGTAAGCACCTAAGAGCCTTGGAATTTTAATCTTTGAAGGAAGCAAACGAATTTAGATGAGAAAAAGAAAGGAGATAGGTAGGCTTCTAATACAATACCCAGGAATGGAGGGTAAACGTTTTGTGAGGATGCTATGGACTTTTGCCTCATGTTGTAACAGCTTGCCAGAAATTCAGTGCGTGAATTTCTTTAGGTAGAAACATCATGAAAACAAGTCTTATGAATTGAGTAATTGCATAGGTTTTAATCTGTCAGATAGTCAGTTTCTTGCCCACTTCAGTGTTAGAAACACGATTTTATTTATTTTAGGTACTTATATAACACCCCATACCCGGATAGGTCGGAGAGTTACTACCTGTCATTCAAAATCATATCTCACAGTACATATATAAACTCTAATTTCTCAATTACACATAGATCTCATTGTTTAAATAAACTATTCCAAAATAATTAACTAGGAACACCACAAAGTCTCAAAACAAAGCAATAATCAAAAGAACCCTCTTTGTACTAAATCTACTATGCTCACTGTCTTACCCATGCTTCCTATTCTTGATCCTCAATAGAAACATCCAAAACATTTAAAAATATTATGGAGATTAGGAGTGAGTTATAACAACATACTAAGTAGAGAACATATACTAGTATATAAATATGAGCCAGTAAAAAAATACAAAACCAAAACTTGTTATAAAAAAATATCATAGCAACAATTTAGAACTATTCATAACCAAAAGTTCTTTAACATAACATAACTGAAACATCACATCATAATGGAATTCCATGTTTAACGCCTATGTTAGGATTGTGTAGACCCCGATAGCCAACCTAGCAAAATAGAATGTGAAATATTTTCCTTACTATTCTCATAGCCCCGAGTGTGTACATAGGAAAGACCATGCAGAAAACTAGTTTGTTTCCAAAGTGGGTGCGCAAGAAACAAAAAATTGGTACCAACCCAAGCAGAGGCACGATTTTACATTTGTGGTATGTCAGAATAGAACAAAAACATAATGTCATGCTGGAGATTTTCAGAGGTCACATCATATCATAATAGAGTATAGAACATATTTATAACATAATAGATTTAGATCATCTTCATATAATCATGCTCAAATTTTCATATTCGCTTTTTTTGCACAGTTCAAAAATAGAATGGCAAAAATAGCTCATATCTACACTAGTCATGATAGAAAAATATTTTCTCTTCTTATGAGTAATGCAGATAAATAACCGAGATTGTTTTCAAGATTTCTTTCATAACAAAACATAAATATTTTCCATAAAATAAACCTCAGTCCATTTGTTTTATCAAAGTTTAGCATATAAACTCTGCTTACCTAGATGCTTTTTAACTTTTATGAATTTCCTCGCAATAGTACCGAATGAATATCAATCATCACCTATAAAATATTCACATAACTTGAGTAAATTTTCAACTGAACACATACTTCAGAATTAAAACCTGAGATATAAAAATCTATATTTTTTTAATGTATAAAAATCCTCGAAACCCTAAAATATTGACTCCCCCCAAAATACTTTAATTTTCATATAATTTCTCCAAAATAATTTCATGATTAATTCCTAAGATCATATTAACTGCATAATATTGACATTGAAGTCATAAATCTTGTGTTTATCTATCCAATTTTAATTTTTCAACCTCCATAATATCATTAACTTCAAAATAGTCTATTCTTTCCTTGGATCCAAGTAGCCTAAACTCAAGTGACTAATGAATCGAGGGTCGTGTATGTAATTATACTTAAAAAATTTCTCAAGTATTTCATGTATGCGTCTTAGCTTCATTGCTTCAAATTAACACTTAAGGTAGATGGCTTAGATTGCATGCGCCGACTAATAGAAGTAAGAGAGAGAGAGAGAGAGAGAGAGTGCTAACGAGAAAGATGGGATGAGAGAGAGTGCTTTACTGCATGGAAAGGAGAGAGAGTCCAATATATGCGTTTGTAACACCATGTCCAGTGCTATGGGTAGTAGTCTGGTAGCTCTGTGCAACAGATGGAGATGAAACCTAGTTGTGCTATTGGAGCAGCTGGGTGGAGGGAGATGTGGCACACATTGCTATGTTTCTACTTTATAAAACAAGGGAATAGATTTGGGGCTGTCGTGGCTCTGGGTTGTGGTGGATTTGATGCCTTCGGGTGGTTGCTTTTGGTGGTGGTGGCTTGTGAAGTTGGGTGTCATGGCTGGCAGGGCTTGGGCTTGGCGTCGAACAAAGGGCCATTGTGGTATGGAAGGCACACTACTTAGTTTTGAGGAGCAAAAATAAATGAGGCTTTTGATTTCTTACAGTGCTTGTGCTAGGCAATGGCGCAAGATGGGGCTTTGGGCTTATGGTTAGGCTTGTTTCAATGAAGGTAGCACTGTGGTTGCCACCATGTGGTGTTTCCCATGGCTGTAAACACTGATCTTGGTTGGTTCCACTATGGTGGAGATGTGGATGCGCGGATGGTGGTGCATACAAGTCTGCTGCCTTGACCATGAGGGAGACTAGGGGTATGTTGTTGTGCTTGTTGGGTGCTTCATGGGCGTGGGGATGTGGGGAGGAAATGTGCAGACTGAGGATGGTGGTGGCCGCGTAATGCTTGATGGTGATTTTATGGAGAAGGTGTGGCAACCCTAGCTTAGGGGAGAAGACCAAGATGCATTGGAGTCTAACATGTTCTATATATACACGGTTTGGGGTTGGGTTTAGGGTGATGGTATGGGCCAAGTATTCAATAGATTCCAATGGGGCATTGTCTCAAGTCCAACTCGCCCAATAAATAATTTTGAGATTTAAAAAAAAAATAACTCTTGACTTGATACATAAAAATATTAACTGGGCTTTTGTCCAATCATTAAGCCCAATGAAACTCTTATATTTTACCATAAAACTTTATGGGCCTGGGGACTTTCCAAAATTACTCAACTAATCTAATATTGGGCCTCTATAATTATTGGCTCATTGATATTCTCAAAAATCATCAACTGCACCTTAGTGATTTTAAAAAAATAAAATTTCAGCCTATGGGCCTAACTAAGTTTCAATAAATAATAACTTACAGGTTTATCTAATATGGCCCATTTAACCTATTTTAGGCCCAATAATTTATCCATCTTTCATCACTAATAAATTTTAGAACAAGCCGTCATGACTTAGGAGTGTGAGAATGAGAAACAGTTTGTGCGATTAGTCTTAAATGAATTTAGGATTTTCCGGTGCAGTAATATGCTTTTCATTTTTTGGAGCAGAGCTATTCAAACATGCATTTTGATTTGTTCATGGCACTTAGGGTCAAAATTTTTGAAATGAGTTGCATTGTTAGTATCATAGGATTATTTAGGAGTTTATGGTGCAATGTTATGTTCGCCATTTTCGAAGTGAATAGTAACTTTTGTGTTAGTGCCATATGGCACACAAGTCAGTCGTTTTCATATCATAGTGTGGAATGTCCAAATCAGTCTAGAGAAATTTTATTTGGGCACTTGGCAAGATCTTAGCCATACTTGGTGAATAGTATAGGTTGGAACCAAGAGGAACCATGAGGTGGAAATGTGAAATAAATGAATGAAAACTCAAGCATTGTGATCATGCTACCTAAGCCAAATACTATTCCATCCAACCATTCATTTTGTGTAAAACTAAAGAGGGCTTCAACCCTAGTGAAATTCTAAATATTCAAGATCCAACTGAAACCCTAAATACCTTGTGGAAACCGAAACCCTAAATAGTTTTCCAAACCCTAAATGTTGCAAATTGTAGCCTAGTGTTTAATCACTTGATCAAATTCCTTCCACATGCTATTAACTACTCAAATTCATGTCATTATTCCCTTGTCCATTCTTTTATACCATAGTATCTTATTGGGCCATGAAATATTTGATTTGGGCTTGTTAGAAACCGAAGCCCCAAACCAAGCCCCATTAAAACCCCAAATGAGGCCCAATCAGTCTAGGCCCACAGAAACGCTCCACCTATGCGAGGCTTTTTTTAGGAAGTTTCCCCAGTGACGTGAGTGTACTTCTAATGCCCATGTCAGCCCCAAATGGTGCTTGATGCGAGGGCAATCAGCCACCTCACCACCACCCTTCACATGGAAGCTTCCTTGGTTTTACCCATGATTTTGGCTGACAACACATCACCAAAGGGTCACCCTCACGTCCTCTCTCAACCTCTACAGTAGTATATGAGTCGTTCATGGCTTGTCCATTACATTTTTGTCACTTTTGATTCACTTTCTTGGAGAGAACTGAAGAGAAATTTCAAACAGCTTTTCTAGCTATTCTTGCTTGCATTCTTCAAAGAATTTTTATAAGTATACTCTCATGAAACTATCTGCATATAAGTTGTTCCAATTTGAGTTTGGTTTCCATTGATATATTTTGTATGATTTTTTGTGAATTTTTTATTGGTGAAAAGTCTCTTTAAGAATGTAAAGGTCATATTGGGCAATAAACTGGATAGTGTGTAATTCTTAGATTTTTTTGATGAAGTTCTTGGCAAGCTCATGGTCCAATATTTTTATGGTTTAGATTTAACATATTAACATGAAATTTGGTTCTAGATTTGTTGCATATTAAGAGTTTTTACTAAGAGTTTTGCATGATTTTAGAAAGTTGGAAACTGGAGGTGTAAAAACGGTTTTTGTTTTGAGTTAGCTCAAGAATTTTGTTATGGAAGCATGCTCTTATAGTCTTGATATTCATGTATTTTTTCCTTAGGACTTTAATTGATGTGTAAGAAAGTTATTTGGAAGTTTTATGGTTGTGAACTTGTGTGAAAAAATTGTTATGCACGCAAAGGTTCTGATATGGCTAGATATTGAAGCTTTCCAGTTGCTTGAGGCTTTTATGAATTGTTTGCCATATGATTTTTGGATTTTGTGATAAGATCATGTTTAGGAATTCATTACACAATATGTAGTTTTGTTCTTTGAGGTTTGATTGTTGAATATTTCAGATTTGGAGTGTGATCTAAGTCAAGAACACGTGGTGCTTGGTTAGAACCAAACTTGAGGCCATGTGATCTTAGGTTTAATGCTTAGATCATGTTTAGCAATTGAATATGAGGTATATCATTTTAATTCTTGAGGATTTATTCATGAGAAATTCGGATCTAGTGGTTTGATTTTAAATCAAAGCATGTGGTACTCAGTTTAGAAGATAACATGCAAGCAGATTTTGTTAGATATGTTTTGTGATTTTTGTGGTCATTGATTTGTTGTTTCAAGCATATTATGAACTTAGGAACATGTTAAGAGTATGCTTATGGACTTTCAGAGTCCTTGGAGGTTTTTGTAAAGGAAATAGTCCGATTGAATTAAAGAGTTGTTTGATTTGGTGTTTTAGCATTTTTTTAGCATGAGGAGTTTATGCTTTCTATAAAATATATATTTTATGGTCTTAGCATGATTTTAAAGCATAGGATATCATTTTATATGTTGCATGATTTGGTTTTAGCATCAAATTTGGTGTTTGAAAGAATTGTAACAAAAACCAAGAATTTTAGCCTTAGGACAAAATTTAGTTTGATTTGGCCTATGTTGGTACTTGTAGCTATGTTGCATTTTAAAATTTTCTAATTACATATTTAGATTTAGGATAAAATTTACATGAGGATTGCAAATTTTGGTGAGTTTTGTAGTTCGGATGCGAAATCCTTAAATTAGGGGCAAAATTGTCATTTCACACATATAATGGGGTAAAATGGTAATTCTGCCATGAGTCAGTGATTTAATATTGCAAAGTATTCTAGTGAGGAGTTTTTAACCTTTAGAAATGTCTCCTTATTGTTCTCGTTATTTACGCTTAAATTCATCATGCTATAATCAATGTAAGTTAGACTCTAACTTACTTTCTGGATATTTGTTTATGTATGGTGGTAAGATACCATCTTTCATGTTTGTTGTACTTATATACATGTTATGTTATACAATGCCATGTTTTCAATTCAAGTACATACTTATTTGTTACCCGTTATGTCATGTCATGCCATATTTATCTGTTACACCCCATGTTATGCCATGCTATGATTTATTTCCAAGTACATGTTTATCTGTTACATGCCATGTTATGCTATACTATCATTTATTTCCAAGTATTTGTTTATCTGTTATAACCCATGTTATGCCATGCCCTTATTCATTTCCAAGTACATGTTTATCTTTTACATGCCATGCCATCTTTTACATGCCCTTATTTATGGCATGTCATGAGTCATCCGAGTCCATCAAAAAATATTTTCCAAGTCTGGTCATATTACGTCCACGTATAGTCAAGTTATTGTTCAAGTCATTTTCAAGAAATCATGATAACCCCATGTGACAAGACTACACTATCATGGTAGCCTCATGAGACAAGAATATCATGAAAACCCAATGAGACAAGAACATCATGGCAACTCTATGAGACAAGGACATCTTGGTAACCCCACGAGACAAGAATATATTTTAATACGTTCCAAGTTTAGTTTCAAGATTCCAAGTTCATGTTCAGTTCACATTCAGTTTCAATTCACATCATGTTTATTTCAAGTTCAGTTCAGTTTCAAGTCAGTTCAGTTCATGTTAGTTTTCAAGTTATTTCAGAATATGTCATGCTATTTTCCAAATCATGTCATGCTCATTTATTTTCACATCAGCATTCATTTCTTTTTACTATCATGCATGCATTTGTAAACTATTAGTTTAAGTTAGTTATTAACGTGTTGAGATTTGTAATCAAATCTCACTTGGTAGTCTCAACTACTATTCCTCCTGGAATGGTAGATCTTGTGTCAGGATTTGGAGAACCAGGGGAGGATCACCTGGACCAGGTCAATTAGACCACGACGCAATAACAAGGAGCTCATCACATCGATACTCTAATTTTAGGATAGGATTATGCCTATCTTGGTCAAGTTGTGTGAGCTACTACATAGGCTTGCCTAGTTGATATTATGTTAGTTTTATTTTATACATGAGGAGCCCCATCTCCAGTACTAATGACGTTATTGACATTTTGGACAAGTACTGTAACTTTTGGACATCATTTATTATATGTTTGTGAAGTATGCCTATGTTAATTTTGGATTTGTTATATCCGGTGCATAGTATTGCTTAAGAAAAAAAAAATCCGCTGCGAATATTGCATATCGCTATATGCATGCTATGTTCATTATATCTTTATCTGTCACGAACGGGGGCAGGTAACCTTGTGTTGTATGTCCCAACGCTTCATAGTTTGCCAAATTTGAGGGCCTCACACATGTATACTTTGTAATCTCCCCCTTTCAATCATGAAATAATAAATGTTTTGCCATTACATTTATGAATATTTTCACTACGTCTTTTCTAAGATTTGAATGCATTTGTTTTCAATGCTATCTCTATGTGAGAATCTATATCTCTGTGTGAGTGATTGTACTGTGTGTCGATCATCATTGGATAGGATAGATAATTCCCTTAACAATTCCTACGAGACATCACCATGAACTTCATACTAGAAAAGGGAGTCCCTATGAATGATTGAGGTGGGGTGGTATCGTGTTGGACTCACCTGATCGACGGGATGAGGAATCCCTCAAGTGCATAATGTGTTGGTGTCTTTGAGTTGGTTGGCTGGGTATAGACAAGCTGACTTGCACTATGTTGGTCGAGTGGGAGAGATTCCCCTATTTCGAATGGTGGAGTGGTTCATCCCCTATTGGCCCATCAGGCGACGTATGTTTGTGAGATGAATATCTATATGATAATTGTGAACGACTATATAATTGGTGCTACGGACTTACCGTGGTTCAGAAGAGGGTGATTCCTTGCCTCTACGACATGCATAACTACATATATAGGTAATGAGGTTTGTGAAAAGGGTAATTCCTCAAAAGGCGAGTCCTCGCCAAGCTTATATAAATGTATTTTACCAAGAGGGTGATTCCTCGCTATGTTTTACAAATACATGTGTTTTTTCTTGAGAGGAAGATTCCTCGCCACGTACTATTACATGCATTCACCTTTAGTTTTATTGCATAAAACTATTCATTGTATATTCACGAACATTGTTTCTGATTAGCAGTCTTGTCATAGCTTCCTAACCTACCTACTATTTCGGTATCAGAACCGTAGACCTTAATGTAGAGGTAGATCTAGGAAGAATACAAGAGGAGGAATAGTCAACCAAACCCTACCAGTAGGCAAGTAGGCCCACCTCTTGCTTTAGAATCTATCCATTGTGGAAGCTATATTTGTAACTATTATGCCTTTCAGGTTAGCTAACACCCTAGCAGCTTTTATAGACATTATGAATAGGGCACTCCAGCTATTCCTAGACTTATTTATAGTAGTGTTCATAGGATATACTGGTGTTCCTTCCCAGGTCCTGGACTTACGGCCTACCTTATTAGTAAAAATAGTTCATGGACTTATGTCTTGCCTTATGTCCAATGCTCAATCTCTCTCCAACTGAGGGTCACCCATGTGACATTAGAACATACCTCTAGTTTTAGACTATATGGTTCACTGAATAGCAATCCTTTTAGTAGACCACTCCAGATGTAACTCTTTAGATGGAGTGTGGGCTTCTTCTTGCGACACTACCACCTTTTGAGCATTTCTGTGTAGTCCTGGAAAGCTCGTATGCGTCAGCAAGGGTCTTGTACTTGACCGTTGCTCACCTTCAGCTCGTTCTTCACCTTTGTACATTAGGAAACTTTTCTAGCTCGCCTACCATGAGTGAAAAGTTCTTTATCACTTTGCACTAAGAAATATCAACTAGGGTATCTCTACATAGTTTTGGTCACACATATGCTGGATTAGTGGTACTTTGTAGCACCCACAATTATTTTTCACCAAATGAGTGAAATGACTACTCATATTTTCCTTCCACTCAACTCCATTGGTGGTCTGTCCCTTTGCATTGACGTGGTCCTCACATCCTCTCCCCTTACGAGGAATTTCATCCTCGAAATTCGATAAGGGTTCTTCAAGACCCATACATGGATTTGTCGATGCCTTCGGTGGCCTTTGACTGAAGAAGGGGCTTGCCCTTGTTGGGATAAATAGATTGACCTTCACCATCTTAGATCAAGACATGAGATGACTCCTTATGTCTCCTTCGTCTGCTCCATCTGGGTTGCCTGACGGTTGTGCTCTCTCATAATCTAGCTAATTAAGTTGGTTTGGCATTATTGGACATTGGTGAATCCTCACCTTTGTCCTTTCCTTGGTCATCATGCTTCGATGTCTCCCATTTCTCACCCTGAGGTGCCTTAGCCATACCATCCTGGTCCAGCATTTATGATATTAGGTTCCTTGCCCTCTAAGAACTCTCTTCATCTTAGCGGCATTCCTCAACTGCAGGTCTGCGTTCAACTTCTAATCTTCCCGCTTTGCATCGATCTTCCAAGAACTGTCGCATTATCTCAGGCTGTACAAATACCCTTCATGCAATTCTTTACTCTCTCACCATAGTTACATTCTCGAGGACTCTAAGTGGTATGGTTCCAAAGGGTGATATGATCCCGCAACTCTCCACTGCACCTTTACTAAAGGTACAACTCTTGATCGCAATCTCTTCTTCTTCCTATCTATTTACGTATTAGCCTCTCTACATAGGTGAGATTCGGTTATAGGAGAACTAGATCCGAACTGATTGCTCGGGGTTGTTGATTCCTAAAACTTTTCCTTAACGAGGAAACGTGGAACACATCTTGAATCCCTTCGTATTACGTTGGAAGTGCAACCCAATATGTTACTGGAAGTTAAGCCCAAGGTATGTTGGACCATACTAAGTAATGGAGAAGGTCAACTCCCTCATTCTCATGTCAGTGTAGTTTTTCTACCTACGTTGAGCTGTAGTCAACCTAGCTCGAATGAGCTTGGCCTGTTCTATCATTTCCTGGATAGCCTCCGGTCCAAGCATCCTGGCTTCTCCTACTTCATCCCAACATATTGGCAACCAACATTTTCTCTCATACAACATCTCTTAAGGGCCCATTTGGATAGTCGCCTGGGAACTATTGTTGTATGCAAACTCAATGACTAGGGCTTGGCTCTCTCAGGGCCCTTTAAAATCCAATACGCATGCCTTCAACATGTCTTTTAGCATATGAATGGTCCTTTCTGACTATCCATCTGTTTGGGAATGGTAAGCACTCTAAACTTCAGCTTAGTTCCCATCGCTGCTTGTAGACTTCCAAAATTGAGACATAAATCTTGGATCTTGGTCAGATACTATAGTCTTAGGTACTCCATACAACCTAACTATCTCCCTTATATACAACAAAGTGAGTTTGCTCTGAGTATCTATGGTGTTGACACCTAGCGTCCCATTTCTCGGTAAAGGATCTAGTTGTAAGACTGAGGATCGAACCATGTGGGAGACCTTCATTTCCATTCACCCTTGTTTTTACTGCATAAAGTTTCTCATTGCATATTCACGAGCATTTTTTCTCATTAACAGTCCTATCACGACTATTTCGGTATCGGAACCATAGACTTTAATGCAAGGGTAGATCCAGGAGTAATACCTGAAAAGGAAGAGCCAACGCAGCCCAAGCAGTAGGAGAGTAGGCTCATTTCCTATTGTAGAATATGTCCATTGTGGAAGCTGTATTTGAAACTATTAGGTAGGCGACCATATGTGTTCGGTCAACCATATTTTGGAGATACAAATCAAATAGCTGGATATGTGTACAAATATTTAAGGAGTACTGTGACTTGTGGATATTGTGAGAATGTAATAATCACATTTAGTATTCAGACTAACCCTTTGCTTTTCCGCCACAAATCATATCCCTTTTTCCAACACGTACATATTCTAGCGAACATTGCACAGGTAACCCGATTCAAACCTTGGGTGTTTCCGTGAGGCTAACACCCTGGGTACCACAAATGCTCACCAGATCCTTTATATAGGATTAGAGTGCCAGATATCCCAAAATGGAAATGATACGATATAGGGGATTTTGTTGTCAGGTTGCCAAGGACTCCTAGTGGAAAGAACTTAGTGTGGGTGATCATGGATGGATTTTGTTTTCTTCCAATTACAAACACAGATACTCTAGGAAAGTTGACCAAATTATATGTTAAGGAAATAGTTAGGTTTCACGAGGTCCCTAAGATTATTGTGTCGGATAGGGACCCAAAGTTCACTTCCCATTTTGGGAGAGTTTACAAGTGGCTATGCACACTAGATTGAGATTTAGTAGTACCTATTACCCATAGACAGATGGACAATTGGAATGGACTATTCAGACACTCGAACACATGATAAAGTCATTAAACAATTGGGGAAGGAGGGGAAGTTAAGTTCAAGGTATGTCGAACCTTGCTAAGTGGTGGATAGGATAGGCCCAGTGGCCTATAGAGTTGCACTACTAGTCAAATTTGGAAATGTGCATGACGTATTCTAATTCTCCACCTTGAGGAAGAGTTTCGAGAAGCAAGAATGGTGAGTGTTCAACCCAAGAGAGATTCATGTTTACCCAAATCTTACACACGAAGAAGCACCGATACAAATTCTAGATTGGAAGGAGTAGAAGTTGAGGTATAAGACAATACCCTTGTGGAATCCAAAAGCCCACAAAATCACTTGGGAAAGTGAAAGAGATATGAGGGAACAATTTCCTTATTTATTCAAGTATTAGTGACTCAAAAGATGAATATAATAAAGGGGATCATTAATACCACCTTGACCATTTGGTGGATGTAGCCTTACATATACTGTTGAATCCGTTTGCTTCCTCAATATTCATAACATTAATGCCATCAAAGACTTGCAGTTATCACTGTAACAGCCAAGCGAACCACCAGCAAAGCCGTTCCACCACCAACGGTGATAAACAGATTCATCCAAGACAGGCGTGAAGCGGCGAGGCATTGAGATGAAAAACAACGAGTTGAGGAAGAAGACCAACAAGCCATAACTAGGATTGTAAGACACCGCAATGAAATCCTAGACTACCACAAATCGTGTTTACCCAGGTAGTAAGACCAAGTGGAGTAAGGCTCACGGTGTGGGAGCGAGAATTCCTTTTGGAAAGTGAGATAAGGCATGCACAAGAAACTATCCAACCGAATGTAGACTCTAGCAGGGTGGTGTAAGCCAGGGTGCGATGTGTAGGAAGGAGGCATCAAGAACAAGGGGAAAGAGAACTAGTGAAAAGACCTTGTAACCTGCCATATGAAGGATTGCATCTAGATGCATTCGTCAATGCCAATTTCGATTCCAACGATGAACAGTCCACTAATATTCCCAAAATACCATGTCAAAGTGATCAAATGTACCCCCAACATTGCCCAATGAACCCATCAACAACAACAAAGGAAACAATAACGATATGAGTTTTATTGACCCCTTGCATAACATTTATAATAATATTAGTAGCCCCCAAATTTTGAGGAAGAAATTTTCTTTTATAATAGTAATATTAGTTCCTTTGAAAGAAGGAACTCCCCACTGCTAGCAGTCTTCTAAAGGTTTGATAACCACACCCTTCAAAAGCCTCATATCATCAATCTTCATGTCACACTTTGAAGATCTTCAAAGATTCAAAAACTCTCTCTCTCTCTCTCTCTCTCTCTCTATATATATATATATATATATATTTATGTGTGTGTGTGTGTGTCGTCTACTCTAATCCTCCAAAGAAGACGAAAACACTAACTTTGTAGGCTGAGTCTGTTCCCTCACACTTAAGATACCAAAGTTTGCATTGAACCAAGGAAGGTCAGATCATCAACAAGCAATTCAATGAAAGCTCAATGCTAAGGTAAGTTTTTTTCTACAAAAACGTTAGCAATATTGGTTAATTACTATAAGTATGCCAAGTTATGATCTCCTACGTCTTCCTCCCCTTTCATTTTATATTTTTCTACATGCATAATACTTCACTATAATTTACTAGTTGTTCTTGTTAAAAGGCTTATGTTACTCTTGTAATGCCCCAATGGAAGGCCTAAAATCATCTTTCACAATGCAAAGAGATATTCCAAAAGACTCCATAAACATAACCTCATCTATTTTCAATGGCTCCATAAATCTAAATTCATCTAATTCCACAAATCTATATAAATAACCCTCTACAAGTCATCAAAATAATAATAAAACAAATAAATCGACAACTCCTTAAGACTTAATAAAAGTGTCAACATCCCAATAAACCAAATCAATCGAACAAATCAGTCTACTGAATAATAGTCTTCAGTAATCTCAGTACTTATTCCCTACACTCAACAATCTTTTCCCTGCTTTCTATTCTTGATCCTCAGCTAAAACATTCACTTAATCTAAAAAATATTGTGGAGATAAGGGGTGAATTATCAATAACTCTATAAGCAGAGAATATATATTAGTATGCAAACATGAGTAGTTACAGAGTTCAGAATGTTGAACAAAATATTTTTAGTTTCGGAAAGTAGAACCAAAACATATTATCAAAATATCAGAGCGACTATTCAAAATATTCATATTCAAAAGTCCTTTGGCAAAGCATAAATAAACATCATCATCATTAGATCAAAGCATCATATCAGAATAGAGGCCATGTTTAACCCTCGTGGTAGGGTTGTGCATCTGTGGATAGCCAAGCAAAACATAAATCACTCTCTCACCAAAATGGTGTGCACTCAAACAAAGGCCACAACTATAACCCATAGTAGGGACAGAGGCCACTACAGATTTTTCAAATGCCACATCATATCAAAACAGAGTATTGAACATATTCATATCATCTTCACAATATCAAAAACAGATTCAGAGCATCTTCAATTAATCAATGCAAAATTTTCAGATTTCATATTCGCTCTTTTTACACAATTCAGAAACATAATGCAAAAAATAGCTCATGTCTACGCTAGTCATGACAGAAAATATACTTCATTTTTTATACGGATTACATGAGTAATGCAAATAATTGACCGAGGTTGTTTTGAAGTTTTCTTTTCATAAAAAAAATGCATGTTTTTCATAAAATCAACACCAATCCTTTCGTTTTATGCAAAGTCTAGCATATGAACCTCACTTACTTGAACTTTTTAACTTCTCTAAATTTTCTCACAACGTTGCCAAGAGAACATCAATCATCACCTATAAAATCATCACATAACATGCGTAAATTTTTAATTGAGAACATACTTCGTAGTTAAAACATTAGATATAAAAATTTATATTTCCTTAATGTCTAAAAATCCTTGGAACCCTAAAACATCGACTCCCCCTAAAAGACTTTGACTTTCACATATTTTCTTTGAATAATTATATGATTAAACTCTAAAAATATTACAAAGCCCAACATCTAATTTCTCTCTATTTTTATCATCAAACTTGTCATGAAAAAATAATAAACCCCAAAATGGTTTTTCCAGTAATATCCACTTTAAAAACCTAATGTTTGTAACCGAACTTCAATTTCTTGACAATCTATCATTTTTCAAAATAATATAATCTTTCATGGGCTGATCTCTCACAAATTCATATAAGCCATAAGGAACAAGTTTTATGCTCAAGTATGTCCTAACACATGACACCACCCTCAATATCTACCAAAGAAATGGTAATTATGGGCTTGTGAGAGAGGGATGTCAATGAGCTAGAGGAAGAACAAACGTGAGAGAGATTATAAACTATACTGAGATAGAGGGAGAAACACGTCAAATGTGTTTCCCTCTACCTCAGACGGGAATTCCATAGATTTAAACACGTCAAATGTGACCTACTCCTCACCGACCCTCAAAACGAATTTCCCTTTCTGGATATCAATTAAAGTTCTTCCCATCGCCAAGAAAGGTCGGCCCAGTACCAAAGGAATCTCCTCATCCTCCTCCATATCAAGCATAATGAAGTCAGTCGAGAAAAATAACTTATCAACTTTCACTAGTACGTCCTCAATGAGTCCTCTCGAGTATTTAATGGATTTTTCTGCCAATTGTAAAGAGATGGTGGTCGACTTTGCTTCTCCAAGACGTAGCTCCTTAGGCAACAACTTTTTTTGTACAATTGCACTGCTCTCCTAGGTCGCCAATTGTAGAAAGATGGTGGTAAGCTTTGCTTCTCCAAGACCTAGTTCCTTAGGTGGCAGCTTCTTTTGTACAAGTGCACTGCTCCCCTTGGTCGCTAACTATAGAGAGAACTGATTATCAATCTTATTTTTTCTTCATCTTTGTGGAAAATGAATTGGTGGGTCATAAATTGAAGGAGAATAAGTTTCAGAAATAAACTCCCTGGATTTCTTGGGTTTTTAGCCCCTTTATTCACCTTAGTATTCTCAGCTTGCTGATCGATCGCATCTCAATCTACTTCTTTCACCTCGTACTCAGTTTCCTTCTCGGACTCCTCATTTTTTACTGCTTCTGCATCTTGCTATGTATTTACCAACTAGTCATATGTCTGTCCACTTCTGAATGTTACGTCTTTGACATGTTCCTTCGGATTGGTCACAGTGTTGCTCGGTAAAGTCCCTACTATCCTTTCAGTAAGTATGTTTGAGAGTTGATTGATTTGTACCTCAAGATTTTGGATTGAAGCTGAGTTGTTTTGGTTCACCATATCAACCTTTTGCATTGCCATATCAGTCTTTTACATGTACTGCATAAACATATCCTCAAGTGTCAGCTGCTTCTCTTGCTGTGGAAACTGTTAAGGTGGTCTAGCTGGCACTTAGTTATTGCTCCATGAAAAATTAGGATGATTTCTCCATCCAGGATTGAACGTCTTTGAATAAGGATTATTTTGACGTTGGAAATTGGACGCGTAATGGGCTTGTTCATAACATGGTTGGGCAAAAGGATTCCCCACTTGGCAATCTACACTTGAATGATCACAAACAACATTAGTTTGAATAGCATTAACATTCATCTTACCTATCTGTTGGGATAGATTTGTCATCTACGCCGCCAATGTGGTAATAGCAAAACCTCTAAATGCCTTGTACGCCTGGTCGGCCATATTAAATTTGGAGGCGGCAACCTCTTTCTTCTTCTCTTTATTGTACGCCTTGTTCTCTTGTTTTTTTTAAATAAAATAAAATAAAATCCAAAGTTGTAAAAATTTAGCTGGTATCAATATCAATAACAAATAACTATTTGGATTGAAAATAGCCTCAATAGTGGATAACACTTCTCTCTCTCTAGAAAAATCCTCTAGCTTCTCTCTAAACTCCTTCGAACCTCAAATCATACGAAAGGGGGTGGGAGCTTTGGCTCCTCCCCCTCTTTTCTCCCTCCCTCCCCTTCCCTTCTCCTCTGTCCATTTTTGTTTCTATTTTATGTTTTGTGATTTTGTATTTTTCAGGCCAAATTAGAGAGGAACGCCATTTTGGATCTTTCTAGCCGTCTATCGTCTACACACGCCCCACTGGGATGAAGCCAAGCCGCCGATCTTCAAGAGCACCAAATACAGCGCTCATCAAAATGGAGTGTAGCCCGCACGCATGGGATGAAGCTTCCGGATCTCGTCGGCGCGTGGCCAACATGCACCACCGTGGAGCCCTCTACTAATGCCATGCTCGGCTTCTCTGGACTCCTTGTCTCCATGGCTTTCAAGATCGACCATTAGCGTTCCTCCCTGAGTGATCAGTGCCCTGCACGTGCCAATGTCGACACTTCGTGCATTGTTCACCCGATTTTTTTTTTTGTTTATGTGATGTTTCGTTTTAGTTTTTTTGCTTTATGTTTTCTGTTCACCCGAGTGAGTTGTTGGGCCTTTGGATCGATCGTAATCTGGGGCAGGAGCTATTCGAGAATGATGGGCGATGTTATGACTGGAGAGATTGCACGACCAGTGCTCGAGCGTAGGTGCTACCTGCATAGTGGAGGCTGAGTGTTTCCATGCGTGAGTCGGGTTCTCGTGCCATCAAGGCTATAGATGTCAATGCTTGCGGAGTTTTTGTGGTGGGCATGACGTTAGGGGTCACACCAGTGCTCGTGCTTTTGTATTGTTTGTGTAGTTTGTTTAGTTAGTAGTGTGTTATTTGTATAGTTGTTAGTTGTTTAATGTGTTTTATTTGTAGTTTTTGTTTTTTTCTGGTTGTAATAACTCGAAATAGGCTAGTGGATTTAGTGTCCATAGCAGTGTCCCATTCGTTTCCTCCTTGGGAGGACAAAGGGGCCCTTAGTCTATTTACAGAGCGCTTTCTCTTGAGGAGAGAGTTTATTGATAAGTTAAGACAATGTCCGCCACAAAGGAATTTGTGTGTGGGGAAGCCCAAGAGCTGATGCGTAGTTTGGCTTATAGTCTGGATTTTCCATGTATTGATAAGTTACAATTGTAATTTCGGTAGTTCATTAATGAAATGAGTCTGTTTCCATAAAAACAAATAACTATTCCCTAGCAACGGCGCTAAAAACTTGTTTGCATAAAAATATATCTACAAGTGCACAAAATCATAACAAGTAGTAAAGTGTTTTAAAGAAAATAATATCAAACCCTCAGGGAATAATTATGTTATTGAGTATTAAAATTGACTAAATTAATTACTATTTGGAAAACCAAAATTTGAAGAATGGTTTATTAAATTAAGGAAAAGAATATAAAAATTAAGATTTTAAAAATAATAAGAATAGATCTAGAGCATTTGACTTCACCTATCAAATCCCACACAATTTATTCTTCCTCATTATAGAATCCCAATTATCCCAAATTAATGATAAAAATCCCTTAACTATTCAATATTTTCTTTCGAACAATATAAAAAATATCTCCAACTAATAACTCCACATCTCTACGTGAATTGAACTAATTGGAGACTCATTAAGTTTTTTAGATTTTTCTTGGAAATCACACTCGTCACGATAAAGTATCTCTGCTTTCGCTCTATTAATGGTGTTTAATCCTAGAGCTTTAATCACAAATCACCTTTCGGTCTCATTGCAAGCCAAAAGATCGAACAATAATCAACTAGAAAATTGTTAGCATTAAGAACAAGAAATAAACACTCAATCATGGAAATATTGAAAATAAAATAACTTGAAATATAAATTGTGTTCAATGTTGGGCTACATCAAAACTCTAGAAAATATAATTAGTTCATAATGAAATTAAAAAGAAAAAGAATAAAATTAGTATTCTTCGTTGAAGTCGGTTAATGAAGCATACGACTCTTGCCTCTGCCCTCCAGTTTCACCTTCTCGAAAGAACACTTCAAGAATAAATTCTAGAACTCTAAACTCAGACTTAGAATTTAAAACAAAAAAACTCTCGACTCTGATTCAGAACTCTCCTATATTCATCCCATAAGTCGAGATTAAATAGATATCAAAATTCAAATTTGGAAACAAGATAACTGCGACTACAATCTAGTCTAAAGATCTGAAAAATAATTTTCTAAAGATAAATGTTAACATAAAAAAATTATCCCAAGAATAATGGGTTTATCTAAAATGGAAGATTCAGTGATATGTGGCTTGAATTGCGAAGCTCAGAAGGATTTGGTCGCCAACAGATTGATTACGGAACTAGGATTTGGTAGTCAGCAAGAGATTGATCCCGGTCGGGATGAATTATCCCACTGAATAGATATCGTGTGCGCTGAATATAACTGGCGTGGAGGTCACAAAGACCACACGACCCTTTGCTCCCTTACCGAGTGGAAAGAATCCCGACCGAGATGAAAGGCTCCTCTTGCCTTTTCTAATTATTATCCACGATGTCATTTAGGTTGGTCTTTTAACTTGGCCATTTAAATTAGTCACCCAATCTAACCACCTAGAGCCTTGTCCCCAAATCTTTGTGCCTTCTGGTTGAGAGTTTCCTCGCCTACTAAGAGGTAAGTCTTATCGCCTTTGCGCAAGTGAAATCTCTTTGCTGCCCACGGGAGAAGGCTCCTCACCTAAATCTCATTGGCTTTCTTCAGATCTCTCGGCCTCTCATCGGTCTGGATCTGTAGTCTCTTCTTTTGTACTAAAATACTCTCATTTTTCACTAAATCTTCTCATTCCTTCAAATCTAAGAAAATAAATAAAAATATATAGAAATAAAATAAAATCAATAGTATTGAAAGGAAAATTACACTTTTCATAAAAAAAAGAGTGATAAAAATCACATAAAAATAACACTTATCAACTCGCAACTAGACGACAACAATGGTTGGTGTGAGCTCCTCACGATGGAGCTACTCGAGCTGGTGATCAAGTGAGGATCACGGTGACAAGTTTCAGTAGTGGTTTTGGCGTGGGGCTGGGTTTAGGTGAGTTGTGGAAGAGCCGTGCTCTATTTTGAGTTTGGAAAACATGGGACGATGGAGGCTAAGGCTGCGTTTGGATCCTCAACCCAACTCAACTCATCATTACAACTTTTTCAAATTCCAATACAAAATATAATAAAAAATTCAACTTTTTCAAATCCCAAAACAACTTTAATATTAAAAAATAATATTCTAATAATATTTTATCATCTCAACTCAACTCAACTCAACATCCAAACTCACCCTTAAGTGTGGGTTGATGGTGTAGGGGCAGTGCTATGGAGGAGTATGCACTGGCTTGATCTTCTTGGGAAGGTGTAATTCCATGCGATAGGTCTAAGGGAAGGCCATGAGGGTGCACCACCGTGAGGCGTGTGGACTTCTTTGGTCGTGATGGAGGCTGCATGGTGGTGGTTCTCAGTGTTGGGGTTGCTTTGGTGGCTTGCTCAACGCTTGGGGGTGGTGAGACTCATAGTGGTGTTGCTATGAAAAGTGTGACGGGTTAGACGTGGGCTTTTGTGGAGGAACCAAAGGGTTGAAGTGGTGGGGCAGTCAGTTTGGTGATACAGGTCACTATGCTAGGCTCTTCAGAGAGAGAGAGAGAGAGCTCGAGTTAGTTAGAGAGATAGAGGAATCAAAAGAGGGAAATAGAGGAGTCGAGAAATAAGGGAATTTATGTGGGTTGTGACTTGCGGCAGTTGTTGGTCATGACAAGCAGTTGGCAAAGGTAGCTGATGCTCACGGAGTTGAGGAAAAAGTGAGAGGGATAGTTGTAGACAACGGGGACGAGAGAGAGAGAGAGAGAGAAACTTAGATGAGAGATAGTGTGAGAATGAGGTGAAACGAGAAGAGTAAAATGAGGAGACTGGAGTGATGGGGAGGAGAGAAACACAAGGAGAGAAGCGTGACGGGGAGGAGACCGAATCGGGAGGGAGAAACTATCAAGAGCATTGGGATGAAGAGGGCAAAAAGAAAATACCCACCCCAAAGGAAATAACATCGTTTTCCTTCCTTCGGTGGGCTAGGCATTCTTGTGGGCCTGGGCCTTAGGCCTAGGTGTTACATCCTTCCCTTATAAAAATTTCTTCATCGAAATTTGCTAGTACCTCAAGTGAAGCCTAAACACCGTTTCATGCTAATTCTAATCCTCGATCATTTGTCGAACATACCGTTCAAAAATTTGATTGTTCCAAGATTTTAGCCTGGTACCTCATGTACCACCTTTTAGGCATGCATGTTCATGCACATTGTATCAATTATCATACTTTCTAGGGTCCAGTTCATGTTTAGAAAGGTAAACCTCAAATATAAATTTACAAGCCCAATAATCATTTCACCCAAATTTTTAGTCTTCATATAAAATAGCAAAATAAACTCTCCACATAATATGACAACCTCATACCCAAAGAAAAAATACAATTCTCCAAAGCCTGGTGCCGTTTGGATAGTAAGTTGAGAAGAGATGAGTTAAAATAAAAATTGAAAATTGAATAAAATATTGTTAGAATATTATTTATTATTATTATTATTATTTTGAGAATTGAAAATTTTGAATTATTTATTATATTTTGTGTGAAAATTTGAAAACGTTGTAATGATGAGATGAGATAAAATGAAACACTTTCATTATCCAAACAAGTAAATCTCACACTTGATTCATGAAGGTATCCAATTCATGGTCCCTAAGAATCTATTGTTCCTAATAATCCTCAAAAGTTTGAAAATCCATAGCTGAGATTTAAGTCCTAAGTGATCTCAACCCAACTAATTTCCAAACCTTCAAAAAGTTCACTCTCAACCCATCGTGCCAATCTCCCGTTGCAACCTCTAATAATTTCACCCAAAGGCTTAAGGTCAAAATCTCGTAATTAAATCATTGTTGTAAATAATTGACTTCCACATCTACCATGACAACTCTTACCAAGCTTTATCAAAATAGGTATAACATACTCATATATAATTCTAGATGATGATGTCTTTCATCTTTAGTCGTAATCAATATACATTCTCATCAACCCAACCTTTCATCTCCTATAACACCAAATTTTAGAGTAATCCGTTGAAATAAAAGGAAGGACTAGTCTTAGAGTTAAGTAACAATGTGCTTTCTTGGAGGGAAGAGGAAAGCTACCTGTAACCATGTCGTCATTGTCGTTTTCCTTGGCCTCTCTAGTCGTTAGTGCATAAACTCGGGCAGGCACTACATTGTGCTAGGTAGTGGCTCATGTCGCTAGTCCGATCCTCTGGAGCGCGATGGATTTCTTATTGCTACCTAATTGCTCTAGATAATCCTTGATGAAGTGACCATATTTACCATAACAAAAACACTGTCCAGTTTCCCTTCTACATTCCACAAAGTGTATGACATTGCCTGACTTGTACGGGTTATTTCATTGATTGTCCTACACCAATCTTTGGCCTTAGTTGTTTGCTTCATTCCTCTTCTTCCATGGTCCATGATTCTTGCTAAAGGGGAACCCCAATGGCATCGACCTCTTCCTCTGCTCTTGAAGTTCAGCACTGATTCTTGCTAAAGGGGAACCCCAATGGCATCGACCTCTTCCTCTGCTCTTGAAGTTCAGCACTTCTCTAGAGGCTTTGCTCGAGTATTATGGCCTTATCCATTAACTCTACGAAATTTTGGATTTGAAGGGCCACCACTCACTCATATATCTTGTTATTCAATCCCTCTTCAAACTTCTGGATCTTCTTTTCCTCATCGGGGATCAGATATGAGGCAAAGAACAACAGTTCAACAAATCTGGTTGCGTATTGGTGCACTGTCATGGTCTCTTGCACTAAGTTGGAAAACTCCCTGACCCTCGTGCTTGAAGTGGGGCCAACTAGTAACTCCCCTACCATCAACTTCCCTGATGGTTCTCTTTGAAACCCACCATCTCTTAGCTTCTTTTGCCAGCTTGAAAGCAAAGTACAATATTTCTGTTGATCAATGCAATTTAGGCTGCGAAGTATTTCTTCGATGTCTTGGATCCAATCCTTAGCTAGGGTCGGGTGGCCAAGCCCATAAATAGTGGGAGGGTGCATCCAATTAAATTGATCCATGGCGCAACTGCCCTCATCATTGGTTGCATTCAAGTTCGAAATGTTTCAAACCCGGTGACGAGATGCCATCCTGGAAAACTTATACCTGGTTTAAACGTTTCAAGGGGAGTACTCATAAAAATTTAGATGTGAAAGTAGTTATAACAATATAAATATAACAAATCAGAATTCCTTGTTTTACACGTTCTTACCCAAATATTAAACTATTGATCAAAGCCTACTGTAATACCCGAACCTTACTACGTGGGTTCTTACGTCATTTCTTTTAATTTAATTTCTTAAGTCAAATATTTTTGAGATAAATATTTTTATGATTTTAATATTTTTTATTTTATTTTAAGATATATGTGCTTTTATGTGGGTCATTAAAATAATTTAAGAAAATATTTTTTTTAGATCTTAAAATATATTTTTTCTGAAGTCCGTACCTTTCTATTTAATTGAAGAGTAGCCCAAATATTTTCCACCATAGGATAAGCATACTTTTCCATGGACTAATCCACACCATCCATTCATTTAGCTTCCAAGAGAAGCTTTGAACCATTGTTGACCGACCTCCCCCATGCCATTCGAACCCCTCTCTCTTTCTCCTACACGACACTTCAAGCTTCTTGGATAAGCCAAACGGGTCTCCTTTCTATCCTTCTCCTACACGCTAGTTTCGGCTTCCAGAGCAAGCCAAGGAGAGCTTCTTCAAGCTCTAGTTTTAGCCATTCTAACCCCACAAAAAAGGACCCTCTCGGGTTCACCTGCACCGAACACCTCTCTTCTTCTCTTCAAACCGATTCTCCATCTCCTCCTAAATTTAAAGTTCTGCTGAAGCATCTCCAGGAGGACAAAATTTGCTGGGTTGGCCTTCAGTTCTCCTTCTCCTCCCGTTCGTGGCTTGCTAAACTAGGTAGTGCTATGTTTTTCCAATTTCTTCTTGTGATTATGGGACTGCCGAGTGAATTATGCCATGGGAGTTTCGGATTTCCTGTGCTGGCCGACTGCTGTGTAGTGATTTTCTGGGTTTATTTCCTCACTTGTTCCTCCTAATTTATGCTCTATCTAGTTGATAACCAAATGGAAAGAATATGCTCTATTTTCTGGGTTCCCAGCCGTGTATATGTTCTGTGTTTTCCATCCGTGTGTTTGCTCTATTTTCATTGTTGATTTCCAGCTATGAATCTCATCTTATTTGGTTCCAGCCATGTGTTATGCTCTACCTTGATTTCCAGCCAAATTATGCTATGTTTTCGAAAATTCCAGCCTTGTGTGTGTGCGCTCTGTTTTGGTGTGTTCCAGCCGTGTATATTTGCTTAATTCCAGTCGTAGGTAACTATAGGTTGTTTGTTGTGTTTATTCCTTGAGGTTTATTGAACCTAAGGCATGAATTGATTTATCTTGTCTTTAAGTGTTAAGTTAGTGAAGTTGAAGTAGTGATTTTAAGCATGCTTTTTCAAGATTTATGGCCTAAGTAAGCCACTAAGAGTTTTAATCCAAACTAGTAGGCTTATCTTGGAAACTTTAAGTTTGCCAAGTGCTATATCTATTATTTGTGATCTATTTTTAGAAGATAAGAAATGTTTTCCTAAGCCTCTTACATCCTTAATATGGTTAAGCTATGTAGTTGAAATTTGGATTCAATAAGGGATGTTCAAGAGCGTGAAAACACTAAGCCTATGGGCTGTCCAAGAGTTTCAGAATTTTCTTCTATGTTTTTATTGAGACTTAAATCAGCCCAATCCATCCCTTTGTTCAAAGCTTTGCTTAGCTCAATTTAAGATGGAGTTTAGCATTAAAAGAAGTGGCAAAAACCAACCCTTTGTAAGCCTTGGCCTTTTTGTTTAAATTACCTTCCAAATGATATTCAAAGCTATCAAATGCCTCTCTTGATCAAAATTTCTAGATTTGAAGCAAATTCCTTATTCTTTCCCTCTTTAAATAATTCCTACAATTTATGCATTTTAATCTATGATTTTTCACCTATCTTTCATGAAGAAAACATTAACCTTTAGAAGAGGTAGCTAGTATGATATCTATTTTCATAAGTTTCTTTAAAATATTTGGAATAAAGATTTTAATGTTTTGGCTTAATGCCATGCTTGGTGGGAAGACAAACGGGTTAAGGGAATGTTTAATTCCAAGTTGGAATTTAAGTGAACGTGTGAGCATATCGATTAGTAAGGCTCAAAGTAAGGTGGATGTTAATATATCTACCTCATTTTATTGAATAGGACTAGGAGTCTATTTTCAAGATCAAAGGAACCCGCTAGTAAAGCTCACAGGTAAGTAGCTATGATCATGCTTCTTACACCATGCTCTTTTTATGAAAGAATATCTCTCTCATTGCAAATGTTTCTCAAATGTGAAAGAATAAATGTATATAGTATGTGCAAGCCCTTCCTTGATAGCCCCTGTTAAGTATCCTATTGATTATAATCGTGTGTACGTGTATATGGTAATGCATGCATGTAGATTCTAAGTCATGAGATTTTCATACATGCTCTCAAGAAACTTATGATTATTCCTATATGTAGTATAGGATGAAAAATGTATCTTGTTCATGAAAATGCATATGCATTGAACTAAGAAAGATGATGAAAATGTTTAAATGTAAAGAAAAGGAAGGAAAATGAACGTCTCATGTTTTATGCTTCAAATGATGCTTTAAATTAGTTTTAAAATGTCCCTGTGAACTGATGCTTTAAATGTCCCTGAGACCTGACGTTTTAAAATGTCCCTGAGAACTATCGTTTTAAATGATGCCATGGACTGGCATTTTATAGGAAGTCTTGAAAAGTGATGATTAAGTCTATGCTTTTCTTGTGATATTTAAGCTTACGTTTTAAACGATATTTAAGCTCACACTTTTAAACGATGTTAAGCTCATACTTTTAAATGATAATTAAGCTTCTGCTTTTTAAATGATGTTCAAGCTTATATTTTTAAAATGGCGTTTAAGTTCATGCTTTTCAATGAGAATTGACTTTTTAAAAGATGTTTTGAAAGATGATGTTAAGCTCATGCTTTTCAATAATGTTTAAGCTCATGCCTCTCTCAATGATGTTTAAGTTCATGATTTTAAATGACGTTCATTTCCTATAAATGAACTGTTAAATGAAAAGGACCGAAATGAATGAAAGTATGAAGGAAATGAAAGGAAACGAAAGTTTCAATGAATGAAAATACGTAACGGTCACATAAAAAGAAAGGGGTACCCAATGAATGAATGGGCAGATAGCAATGCCGGGTCGTAGTATATGGTAGTGCACCCAGTGCTGCACCCTAACGGAATGGGATTCCAACCCGTGGCCACGGGTGAATCCATAGGTTTAAAAGACTGCTAACCCTAGCACACGGGGCGTAACAGTGTGCAATGGCCTATGAAAGTGGAAAGATGTAAAGCATGAAAAGTATGAAGGGAATGTTAAGCATGAAAAGATGAAAAGCATGAAAAAAAATGTTTATGCATGAAAGCTTAGTTATGTCTAAGAATGTTTATGCATGAAATGGAATGCAAATGTTTATGCATGCATGTTTTCTAAGGAAAAGAATAGATGCCTAGTATGTTCACTACATGGTGTACTACTTACTGAGTATTAGACTCACTTTTGTTTTAATGTTTTAAACGTCCAGGAATAGATGAAAAGACTGGGGAGCAAGGCATTACTGCAGAGAGAGAGGCAGACGCTTAGTGTCGTCCCTGTCAGTGAGGAAAGGAAAAGAAAGGAAGGAAAATGAAAAGAAAGTACACAAGGAATAGGTACGTATGTGGCTGTCTCACCCTTTCCGGGGCGGGGTCGTTACACCTACATACTGAGATTTATAGAATCCAAGGCCACCAATCCTATCCAAATCCTTTCTTACAATCTATAGTTGTAAATCTGGCATCGTTTTAAACTTACGTACGTCTTCAGAATTAAAAAAGAAAAAGAAAAAAAAAGATTTCATAAAATCCTCAAAAGTTCATAACTTCATATTTGACAAGCTTATATGTTAAAGTCTACATAATTTAAAACCTAGCACTCGATCAAGTTTATATACACCTCCAAAATCTAAACCTTGAATCTTATAAAAAATATTTGCTAAAATCTATAGAATAAACTTATTGGATCTAAACCCTCAAATGTCATAAAAATAATTTCTTCAAATATGCAAGATCTAATACCTCAGATTTCGTAGGACACATTCCATAGGTCTACAAATGCTAAAACCTTAAATATCATCTAAATCATATCTTGGAGTCTGTGGAACTCTAGAACCTTAGATCTCACCAAAATCATTCTTAAAGTATGCAAAATCCCTAAACCTCAAATTTTTAAAAACTCAATCCATAAACTCCGCAAAACCCAAACCCTTAAATTTCATCAAACTCATTATAATAGCCTGCATAATTTCAAACCTATCTCTGATACCAACTCTAACGCCCCAGTGGAAGGCCCAAACCATATTGCCTATACTCCAAAAGGACTAGTCAATGATATAATTGGAGCCCTATTGAAACCTTATAAAGAGCAAGAACTTCTCATTCCCAAGCAATATGGGATCCTATACACCACCTAACCTTATCATTATCATATAGGGTATTACAACTCTATATAAAGTATCTACTTTCTAGTTTTAAATAGGAGTATATGGGTGTGTAAGTGGATCACGACCCTAAGCCGAGGTGGGACATTATCTTGGTAGAGCTTCTCTAGTTACTCGAGAGTGTCTATGAATTGAATTGAGTAGCATCCCAGGGGTTGTCATCGGGCAAGATGGTAACGTTCCCAAGTCGAAGTCGTCACCTCTTGGCTATCGAAAGCTATGGGTGTGTAAGTGGATCACGACCCTAAGCCAAGGTTGGGCATTATCTCAATAGAGCTTTTCTAGTTACTCGGGAGTGTCTAAGAATTGAGTAGCATCCCATGGGTTGTCATCTGGCGTGATGGTAATGTTCTCAAGTTGAAGTCATCACCTCTCGGCTATCGAAGGCTACAGGATGCGTGGTCAAGGATGGGGTGCCAAGCCAGGCATCACTCATTATGAAATAGTAAGCATGGTCATTATCCATGGTGCTGCTAAGGGAACAAGGGTGTGCCAATGACCATTCTAGGGAGATGTAACACCCATCCTTCAGGTGGGTCTTTTTACAAAATATTTTAGAAAATACGACGGGAATTACCGTTCGATTTAAAACATTTTACTGTCCTTCCCAGGGTACAAGACTCTACGTTATAAAATAAAATATGCCTTGATAATAAAAGGGGTTTACATTGGAAAACATTGATCTTAAAATAAAAAAGGACCTCCTTTACATTTAAAATCCTCATGCCTAGACTTTCATGCTCTTCCCCTTTAGCAGTGTCCCTTCTGAGCATACTACTCATTCAGTTCCTATGGGGGGAGGGGCACACATAAAAACTAAAATGAGTCGAATACTCAGTAAGCATTACTTCATACAGTTAAAATATAACAACATAGGTTTTCAGTCATGCATTCATCATTCCATACATACTATATGTACATGCATACATGCTTCCATTCGTAAATATCAGTGGATAGGGGTTTTCATCTTTAAACATGTTTTTCCTTTCGTAAAATGTTTCCCCTGTTACTGCCTTCATTTCTTAAAGAATGCGATGCATTGATACATTACTTTTCTTTTCACTTTCATAGGCCAGTGCACGTTATTACACCCCACGTGCTAGGGTTAGCAGCCTTTTGGGCCAATGGATTCGCCCGTGGCAAAGGGTTGGATGCAGCACTGGGTGCATTACCAGATACTACTGCTCGACATTGCAATCTACCCATTCATTCGTTAGGTACCCCTTTCCATTCATTCATGTGGCTGTTACATATTTTCATACATTCATTTCAGTCCTTTCATGCTTTCATTCATTTTTAGTCCTTTTCAGTTCATGAAAAAACGTCATTTAAAAGCATGGGCTTAAACATCATCTTTCGTGGCATCCTTAAAGCATCAGTTCATAGGGGCCTTTCACCATCAGTTCATAGGGACCAGTTTTAAAACACTTTCTTCGCGTCGGTCAAAGCATCAGTGTAAAGCTGATGCTTCCTTTCTTTTCCTTAGAAAATACGTACAATAGATACATCGTATAATCATCCATTCAAATGTGTACAATTAATATTTTTGGGTGCGTAAAAAGGGGCTGCCAAGGAGGGGCCGTACATACTTATACCTTTGAACACTTAGCATGCTTTCATAAAAACATCTTTCGTGTAGTTTCGTAAAGCATCTTTTAGAGGAAAAGCATTTCTTTTTCTTTTTCTTATATTTTGGAAGACTCTAGAAGAGCATGAACATAACACTTACCTGGACTCCATGCTACTTTCATACCATGCAGTCCATTCATGTGCGTATCAGATGGCAACCTACATGTATACATAACCTTAACGTTATTCTCTATTTAGTACATAAGCAACTGAACTAGAAATACAGCTATGATTTACTTAGAACATTATCCTTCTATCCGTTGCCCTTACGTGTTCCTTACTAGGATAAGACCTTCAGGAACCCATTACGGTCACTACTTCTTTCAACCTTACGTTCTACTTCGAGTGCTTACTCGCTAGGGTGAATTCATGATTCACCTTAGGGTTAAGACACTAAGACCTTTGTCTCATTCTTCTCATTAACCACGTTCTGACGCATGACTTAGACTAACTAAGTCACGCATCCCATTCTTAGACAGTACCATCATCATTCCCCTCATGTATCTTAGCTCACTCTAATTCTCATGACCATCCATACATGTCACACAGCTCCAAGCCACTCTAAGGCTTAAGCACCGTGTAACCATGCTTAGGATAGATTATCCATTACATATGGTGAATCCGTCCAGCACGTGTGTCTAGCCAAAGCACATATGTACCTTACCCCTTTATCACCTAAGACCAACATATCGTACATTGGTCACAGGCTCGTGTGACGAACGCCATACTCTGATACCAACCTTCTCTTACCCGGCTAACATGACTCTTCATCCTTGCCATACCTCACGATAGTTCATCCCAACACTTGACAAGATATGACTCTATTCATGATTACACCTTACGTCACGCCATATAGCTCGAGACTATTCCCAAGTTACACCGTGACCTTGTCACGTCACTCGACATACATCCTAACTCATCGTAGCATGACTTTTTGATGGGCCATGTCACTACGTGACGCTACCCAGTCATGCTTCCGCTGCACTACTCTAATACTTTCTAACCACTTCGTACTTACTCCCGGCCATAGGCCGACTACGCGGCGACACCCATCTCCTTGGACTGCAGCCATACTTCACAGCACAGCCTACAACACTATACAGTACACTTCCCAACTACGCCCAACACTTCACGTCACAGTCCACACCACCATACTACACAGCGAACCCTATAATACTAACAGCACAGTCCACAACCTAACCAACCAACTAGCATCTAACATAAATAGCGAGGGATAGAGAGTTATACTGTTGACGGGATAACCCGTGCATCTCTCGCTAGCCGTCATAGCGATAACGTTGGAAGGAACATACGGGGTGGCTACACTACGTACGGTGGCTGTTTAGGTGTTTGGATAGCTAGGTGTGGTCTTGGAAGGGCCTAAGGTGGCCTTGTGATGGTGGCAAGGTGGCGTATCATAACGGATCTAGCCATGTACAGTGGCGATCAGTCACGCGTAGTGACTGTCCATCACGTGCAATGGCTAACCACCATATAAAGTGGTGGTTTAGGCTTGGGCTAGGCTCAAGGAGACTACTGGTGGAGCCGTGGAGGCTCGATGGTGGTGGCACGGTGGTGGACGGAGGGCTGGCCGTGTGTGAGAGGGAGAAGTGAGAGAGAGTGTGCATGCATGGGTGACAGATCAGGGCCAAGGGTGGTCGGGATGGCTTGGTGGTGGCCTGAGGGTGCCGGAGAGGGTGGTCACACACCGTGGGTGGCGGCGTGGGGCGATGGAGGTGGCTTAACCCTTGCGTGAGAGGGGGAGACACCGGGGGGTGGAGGAGGGGGCATCTGGCCGTGGGTCTATGGGAGGAGGAAGGGGGAGACTCAGGGATGCTCGTGGTGGTGTCCGGTGGCCAAGGTGGCAGCGCACGACGGTGCTAAGGGCGTGCACAGTGAACCTGTGCATGGAGGGAGCTGTGTACGTGTATGGGAGGGAGGTGGCTGCATGGTGGAGGTCGAGCTTGCTGGAGGAGGACGGTCGATGGAAGGGGAGGCCACCATGAGAGTGGTGGTGCCGGAGGACGGCGCACGGTGACACAGTAGCCACTAAGCCCATTCAAGCTGTGTACTACCAAGGGAGAGGAAGGGCGAGCATGGGTGAGGGAGACCGGTACAAGGAGGCTCGCCGGAGGGAGAGGAGGTCGGGGATGGTGGAGGTGAGATTCACCGGCGCACGGCGGCGCTGGGCTGGGCAGTGGAGCAGTTCGGCATGGGGGTGGGGTCGTGCAGAGCAAGCCGAGAGGGAGAGGGAGGAGAGAGAGAGGGCTGGGGAAAGTGAGGGAGAAGAGAGAGGGCGTGAGATTTTATCCTAAAACCCATCCTCTAGGGATCTACAAAACAATTTAACGATGACCCTTAAATACTAATTTGAAAATGCATAAACGTTTATTTAATTAAAAGTACTGAGAGGAATTAAGATAGAATATTATTTAAAATAATATTATTTCATCAATTTATAAAATGATGAAGTCTTAGTTAACATATTTAAGAGAATAAAACCATTAAATTAATTTAAAGATTCCATCATTATTTACATCACGTAATATTTTAAATAACTAGAATCATTTATATAAAATGATTCTCACAATTATAATATTTTTGGAGCTCTTCAAAGATATTAAAATTGAGTTATTTAAAATATTACTTAATTAAATAACGATGGGAATATTCCATTTAAAATACACATAACTTTAAAACACAAAACTAGCTTTATAAATCACGTAGTATCTTTTAAAACAAGCCATCATAATCTGGCACGCATAACGGGACACTAAGACACTAGAGAGAAGGAGTGGACTGTCCCATCAAACGTAATTGCTTACGTCAGAAGGAAGGAAGGAGTAGGGTATTACAGGAGAGACCGTGGTGCACACATTAATCAACCAAAATGGTTCGTATTTCATGCTGTTGAATAGCCTTGACATCTTGGATAAATATATTATGTGATGTTTTGGGTATTGGATGCCCAGTAACGTTTTGTGGTCTATTAATACTTTATTTGTTTGAAGCCTAGCACCTTAGTATGTATGATCTTAATTCTATTTACTTTGAAAATCAATTTTTTTTTATATTCATCGCCATTACTTGCATTGTTAGTTGTTGTCATGAGTAATAACTTATTGAGATTTCTTCAAAATCTTACTGTGGTAGTCTTATTAATGTGCCATTGGCTTCAATTGCTAGAATAAATTCTCTCTTGTCGAATGTTTTCTGGGGGCAGGTTAAGGGTATTAATAAGATGAAGTGGCGTGCTTGGCTGAAGCTGTGTATGCCAACAGAGGAGGGTGGTTTGGGTGTGAGAGATTTCAAGGAGGTTCAGTGTGCACTGCATATGAAATTTCCTTTCAAATTGACGACCACTAAGTCTTTGTGGACCGATTTTTTCCCTGCAAAATATTGTAAAGATAGCCACTTTTTTGTAGCTGCTGGGAGTCACCGAGTGTCGCATTTGTGGAGATCCATTTTATCAATTTTTCCTGAGGTCTACAACAATGTCAAAGTTATTGTGTGAGGTGGCAATGCTTCCTTTTGGTATGATAGGTGGTAAGCTTCAGGGCCACTCTCTGTGCAGGTAGAGGAAATTGTAAACTCGAATCTTCAGATTAATGATTGTTGGTGTGATTACGCTTGGGACATGAATCGTTTGACAGATCTAGTTGGGGAAGAGACCACCTTGGAAATTCTTCATAGCTCCCATCTGGGTAAGTCAGGATTTGATCTTTTTGTGTGGATGCCATCCAAAGATGGTAGTTTCTCCACTGCCAGCGCTTGGGAAGTGATTAGGAAGAAAGGTGAACAATTGCAAGGTAAGGAATGGATTTGGCATTACTTATTACCTAAACATGTTTTCATTTGCGTTTGGAAAGCCTTGTATAGCTATCTTGCAGTAGATGAACGGGTACAGGCTAGAGGGGTTGCACTTGCTTCAGCTTACGACTGTTGTGTTCAAAAAGTTGTTGAGAGCATTGACCATATTTTGTGCAGTGGTGAAGTAGCGATGCGGGTCTGGGAGTTTGCGAGCACTTTGTTGGGAGTTCCATGTATGTGACAGATGCAATGGAGAGCAAGACTTTTGGTGTGGTTCCGTTGTGCTAAGAAGGCTTCGGCTAAAGGAATCCTTATTGGTTTATTACCGTGCTTGATTTCTTGGCATCTTTGGTTGAGAAGGTGTAAACCTAGAATGGAAGGGGTGCATGATAGTGCTGATCGTGTTTGGTGGCCAGTTAAATACTGGCTTCGTTGGGTCGTTAGAAATCTCAATGTTTCTAACTCAATTTTGCAGGAACTACAATTAGACCCCCCAGTTCAGCGGATACATAGGCATCAATTGGTGGCCTGGCAGAGACCTCCTGCGGGCTGGTTTAAGCTCAATGCTAATGGGAGTTGCCGTGGCAATCCCGGGAGCTCAAGAGGAGGGGGCGTGATTCGAGATGATCTTGGTATGGTACGGGGAGCTTTTTCTGTTCATTTTGGCCAAGGTACTAATAATGGGGCTGAGTTAAGGGCTATTACAGATGGGGTTGGGCTATGTAAACAGCTTAATTTGTTTAATGTCATTATTGAAAGTGATTCTAACGTGGTGGTGGATTGGGTTTGTGCGGGTAAGTATACGTTGTGGTATTTATGGGATTACTAGGATTACTAGGATGATCTTCTTTCGGCTCTTGAAAGAGTTAATTTTACTGTTCTGCATCAATTTTGGGAAGGTAATCAAGCAGCGAATTTCCTAGCACGACAAGGTGAGTTGGGCTGGAATTTGACTTATGAAGGCGATCGGAATTTTCCACGAAGTTTGAGGGGTATCCTTCGTCTTGATAAATTGGGTTTTCCTTGTCTGCAGTCTTAGTTTCTTTGGTTGTTTAGGCTTGTTTAGTTTGGTTTTGGTTTTATAGTTTGTTTATTCTTTATTTTTATAGGTTTGATTTTTGGGATGCTTTATTTGAATATCTGTAATTCCCAAAGGTCTTGCATGTTACCATGGTTTTCCTCCTCCACAAGTGAGGGCTTTTAATAAATTGGGAGGGGGTCACTCATGGACAGGTGGCCTTCGTCACTTCTTAAAAAAAAAAAAAAGTAGGCATTGAGGTGGTTTACAAGAAGAGGATCCAGTGTAGCCTAAGCACTAGTATGGGGGTTTGTCTTGATTTAAGTTACTATATATTGTTTTGAAGTAATTGATGGGTTATTTTATATTGGCGATGAACACACATATGGTCTGTAATATTATTATAGCAGCGGTAATGGTATGATTATGGATATTATTTTGGATGGATTAAGTATATTTCTCTCATATTGATGCATGTTATCTTTAGCATGAACTTGCATTCTAACTTTTCCTTTGTGATTATTTTGTATGCATATGCCGGACATACATACATACAATGCTCCATAGAACGTAAGGGGTGTCGCCCATGTGGCATGCATCCTGACATCATGGGCTTCTAACACACGGATTATCAAAGTCTTAAGAGTGACATATGTGAATATGGAGTTGCCACATTAGCACATTTTATTCATAGATTTTCTTATTTAAGTAATAAGTTTTTTTTTATTATTATTAATGTAAGCAGACTCATTTTACTAATGATCTGAATTTATAACTATGACTTATCAATACATGGAAAATCCAGACTATAAGCCAAACTATGCATCAGCTCAAAGTCTTCCCCACACAAATTCCTTCGTGGCGGACATTATCTTAAGTTCTAAACAAACTCTCTCATAACAGAGAAAGCGCTTTGTAAAACAAAACTTAAAAACCCCCTCTGTCCTCCCAGGGAGGATGAGTACAGGACACTACTATGGACACCAAATCCAATAGCCTATTTCTATTTTATTAAAAACTAAAATAACAAAAAACTACAACTAAACACATTAACAACTAAAGGACCACAAGCACTGGTGAGACCCCGGACGTCATGCCCACCACAAGCATCGGCATCTCGAACCCAAATGGAACGAGCACCCAGCTCACGCATGGACCACAACAGCCCGGCCGTACGACCACCGGTTGTAGCATCGGCCACCACTCTCGAGCAGCTCTTGCCCCAGATTACGTCTGATCCAAAAGTTCAACACCTCACTCCGGTCAACAAAACAGAAAAACAAAACAAACTACAAAACACTGAAATGGAAACAACAAAGAAACAAGAAAAAAATAAAAACAAAAACGGATGAACAGTGGACAATTGGTCGGCAGTGGAGCTTGCAGGACACTGTTCACTTTGGGAGGAAAGCCAACGGTCAAAATTGGAAGTCCCAGAGTCAGAGGTTCCATAGAAACCGAGCGTGGCGTCGGCAAAGGGCTCCTCGATGGCGCGTGATGGCCACGTGCCGACAAGATCCGAGACTTCATCCCGCATGTGAGGGCTACTCTCCACTCCGATGGGCTCCGGATTTGGTGGCCTTAAAGATCGACGACTGGTTGTCATGCCGGTGGGGCGCATGTGGAAGGGCAAAGGCTAGAAAGACACAAATGGTGATCCTCCCTTATTTGGCTTGAAAAACACAAAAACAAAACTGAAAAACACTACACGAAAATAAAATGGACAAAGGGGAGGGGGGAAGAGCCAAAGCTCCCACCCCATTTCGTTAGATCTAGAGTTTGGGAGAGTTTAGAGAGAAGGGAGAGGGTTTTCTAGAGAGAGAAGGGTTTTTCATGCCCTGTTAGGTCTATTTTAGTGTTAAGTTAAAAAATAAACTTCAATTCTTCATCAACTCCCACCATGCTCTTTTTAAAAATGTACAGATCTATCAACTCATGTCATGGTATCAAGAATTGAATCCATTCCATTTACATTTATGTTTTTGTTTTTTGTAACAAATAATGAATCATGCTCTCTTAATTTTGATATGAGATAGCAAGTTTCATTCTCGTAGTGTTTGAATATTTATCCAAATGTAGAAATTTTGATTGGTCATATATCGCTCTGGCAAGGTTATTAGTAAACCAAGTCTGTGCCATGCACATGGCAAGGTTATTGCTAGAGATCAATGTGATCTCTATGCTTTAGGATCTCAAAACTTTTTCATTAAAAATATTTACTAAGCAGTGCTAAAGCATTTGCTATCATGCATGCATAGAATTAACTACTTAATTTCACTGATAATTTCCTTATAAGCTAATAAATTCTGAATAATAAAAATGCTGAATCTTCATAAAAAAAATTATTGGAATGGAATATTTGTCAGTTCGAACCGACCCGTCCATTCAAACGAAATAAAATTTTGAATCGAACAAATAACCATATTTGATACTGTTTGAACGAAAGGAGTGTTCGAACCAATAAATTTTGTTCGAATGTAAATTACATCCATTCAAACTTTATTTCGCATTAATCGATCGAATGGGTTATTTGTTGTTCGAATGGGTATGTTTTTTATTCGAATGGATTTAGAAATGGTAATTTACCGTTCGGACTAGTTATTTACCGTTCGAACGGTATGAATCATACAGAACAGAATTTAATTAATTAAAAATACCATACTAGTATTACACAAATTGTAATTCAAATATCAATTGTTCAAATGTTTTGAAACTTTATAATAGAAAGAACATGAAGGAAATAATTAATTTTTACAATTGTGGTGGTGGTATAGAGTTTTGTGACATAATTGATTGCAACTGAAGCATAGCTTTTTGTACCTCCATCTCCGGTCTCTTCTGCATGTTCTCTTCTAATCTCGCCCCAAGATCTGTTGCTTGATCTAATCAAGTTAGCAACTCGTTTTCCTTGGACCTCAATCGTTCTATCTCAAGTGTTGCTTTCTCCAATTCTTTAGTCTTGTCGTCATTTGATCTAGCTCGAGAAGAGGATGATGATGTTGAGGATGACTTAACACAACGTCCTAAACCCCTCAAATATCCAGAACGTGATCCAAGAACTTGAGAAATGATCTGAGCATCATTGATAGATGATGCATCAGATCGATCCGCAGCAGCTTTCTTGAGAGATATCATCTTGTCCTACAAAAACAAAAACATACTAGTTAGTATAAGTAACAAAAATATATAGTCACAATAGAATTAAATAAACTTAAACTTACATAATTTGTCTCTGCTTTGGGACTGGTCCAAATACCATCACGATTTTTATGTGATTTTGCATACAATTGGATTAGATCATTGTCAACAGGACTTTCTTCTTTCTGCAAATATATATATATATATTAGAACTTAAATCATAAAATTGTATTCTATGTTAATATTTAAAGGAGAGTAGAATAACTTACCATTTTGTTAGACAAACGATGAAAAGATTGAGAACTCACATAATGGTGTATCTTTAAGTTTGATCTATTTGATTTGTTCACAGTACTCCGTTGCTGAAAAAAATTATATTTATATGTTTAATACATCTATCATATACTATTAAAAAAAGATAGTAGCAAAATTACCTGATAAGCATGATCTTCAAACATATCACAAACCTTCTCCCATTCATTTGGTGGCATTGCTTGAAATGGATTTTGGCACGCCTCTATTGTAGTATTGAACTTCTTATAGTGTGCATGACATCGACCTTTGTGCCTTTGAAATGCATTCGACATCAGCTCCTCAACCGTTAATCGATCCTCTCATGGGCCAAAATTAAGCTCAAACTCATTCTTTCAATAATTATAAATAATTAGTATAAATACAAAATATCTAAAAAGTAACATGAATAATACTTAGTTGCTTGAGATGTAGATTATTACCAAGCAACGATTTTTGATATGGTCTTTCACATCTTGGAAAATTTTAAACCAAGAGAATGTAGCAATCAATGCATATGTGCGAGTAAGCGTACCAACAAAAAAAGCAAGCCACGCTGCCGAATCTCCGGAGGTACTGATGTGATAATCAGGAATATCAACTTTAATTTTACCAACTTTCCTTACTTTCCTTACTTTCTCTACCTCGGCACTTTCCTTACAACAACTATATATACAGTAATTAAAGCAAGTATTTTAATTAAATAATTTTATTTTATAGATATATTACTTAAATTGAGCATAAATTGTGATATTTTAATTTGATAAAATACATTGTTCTGAGTCTAGTAGTGTTGGCTCACTATTAATGGCAGGTGAACCACACGGGGAGTCAGTAATGGATGGGGATGGCACATGTGTTGCTTTACGTTTAGGATGCATACTATTTAAAATTGTAACAAATTATTATTCAAACAAGTGTTACGGATATTTATAAGAATAATACTTACAAAAATTCATGTTTGAAATTCATTCATTATCCGTTTTGCTAGACCAGTCGCCCTCATCCTCGCTAGACACTTGAGTTGATTCATCGTCCTCTGATATTTCATCCTCAATTACTTCAGGTTGAACATCTTCTCTACGCAATGTGACCATATCATATTGGCTGAGATCAACAAATAGATTGATGCCTACTTCGTTTTCTTGATATGCTTCTTCATTTGCTAGACTATCAACTTCTTCTGAAGTTCGTCTGTCTCTGGAATAGTATCATATACATTTCTTGGTACAAACTTCTCCACTACCCGCCATGGGTTTCCGTACGCTTGGCAAGCGAGAACGAAGAGATCGTCCTCATACCATGTGCGATATGTATTGACACTCACAAAGTAATCATCGTTACGCACTCCCAACCTAGGATTTGAGACATCCCACCAATTATATTTAAACAACCAGACCATATATCCTTCCATGCATTTCAACACTATAATATCTTCCACAATTCCATAGAAGTCAATGTTATTATCCTTATGGCTTCCTTCGACTACAACCCCACAATTTGAGTTTTCCTATATCGTTTTTTGTCAGCTGTGTGAAATCTATATCCATGTACCAAACATCCTGAGTACTGGATGGCCAGCCTAGACGGACCACATGCCAGAGCATACAGTTCTGGTGAAATTTCTTCTCAATTTTCACCATATTTCGATACATCTTACATCAATAAATATTATTATATAGAAAAAATAATAGAGTTTAGTGGTATGAAATTTGTATTATAAAATGAGACTTTATAGTAATATCGTATGTTAAAACCATGAAGCAAATTCTTCTTCATGCGTCTTTTTTACGTCAGTTTTACCATTGGTGCGAAGTAGTTGTATATGTTCATTGCGTATGTTCGTATAAATGGTTAATTTGTAGCAACAGAAAATATTATATTATTATACATGGTTAATTTAGAGGATCATCACTAACCTCAAGTAGTGATTAATCTCTACACAGTTATTCAAGACATACCATCGAGTTCTTTCAAACTCTCGCCATATAGGTAGTATCCCCCTTGTGCACCTATGGGACGTACTGCTTGGGAAAACACGGTAAATGTCGATGAGACTCCCATCTCTCTTCCGTCTTCATAATTTTGGTCTGGTCTCGTAAATCTAGTATCAACCCCACAGAAATACATTGAACAAAAGGTATGCCACTCATTATCAATATATCACTCAACAATCGAACATTCTGGACTAGCTTTATTCCCTATAGATCGCTTCAATTTTTTCAAAAATCGTTCAATAGGATACATCCATCTATACTGAACTGGACTAGCAACTAAAGCCTCACGAGGTAGGTGTACAGCCAAATGAACCATTATATCAAATAATGAAAACGGGTACAAACTCTCCAATTTGCACAATATTACTGCAATGTCAACTTTCATTTTTAACAATGCATCGACTTTCAACATTCTACTACAAATATCTCTGAAAAATCTACCTAATTCTGTGAGAGCTGTATGAACATCTCGAGTAAGCTTTCCACGCATACCAATCGGCAACAGACGCTGCAGAAATATATGACAATCATGACTTTTAAGACCAGTTATCTTCCAATCATGTGTTTGAACACATCTTGACATGTTTGAAGCATAGCCATCGGGTAATTTGATTGTCATAAACCAATCACAAAATTTCTTTCTCTCATCATTTGAGAGTGTATACCATCCAATGGGCATATATGCTGACGACCCATTATCATGCAAATGCAACTCCGGCCTTATCCCCAACTCTTTCAAGTCTTTACGATGGTTAGCTGTATCTTTTTTCTTCTCTTCTATTGACATCAGAGTGCTCAATATATTCTCACATATATTCTTTTCAATATGCATAACATCTAGATTGTGGCGCAGAGTTAATGTAGACCAGTATGGTAACTCAAAGAAAATACTTTTTTTTGTCCAATTCAACTCCAATGCTTGTCGTTTTCTCTTTTGAACTCTGGTATCTTTTCCAAATCTGTTTTCTGAAACATCCCCCAACTGCATGATAATATCATTCCTAGACAACTCTGGCGGTGATGACCAACACTCAACATTCAATCAAACATAATTCTATTTGAACACCATCTATGATCATGTGGTAAATAACGACGATGTCCTATAAAACATAATTCCCTACCGTGACTCAACCACTGAGACTGTGTATCTTTATTACAAATAGGACAAGCCATTTTATCTCTTGTGCTCCACTCAGACAAATTTTTAAATGCTAAAAAATCATTTATTGTCCACATCACTGTAGCATGCATCTTGAACTCTCGCGACGAAGCCGCATCATATGTACTGACACTCTCATCCCACAACTCTTTCAACTCTGCAATCAGTAATTGCAGATATATATCTAATTCATTCCCTGGTAACCTTGGTCTTGGTATCAGTAGAGTCATCATAAAATATGGATCCTTCATACACTTCCAAGGTGGCAAGTTATAAGGCATTAATATGATAGGCCAAGTACTATGAGAAGTGCTCATGTTACCAAAATGATTAAAACCATCCGTTGCTAAACCAAAACATATATTGCCAGATTTTTCGGCAAACCATGGATACTCGACGTTAAATTTATTCCATTGTAAAAAATCTGTAGGATGCGAGAGGAAGTTTTCATTTTTGACTCTTTCTGTGTGATGCCAAGACATATTTTTCACAATAAACCCCGACGTAAACAGTCTTTGAAGTTGAGGAATCAACGAAAATTGTCTTAAAACTTTGTGGAGTGCATTACGTTTATCGGAAGTCTATCTTAACTCATGACACACTAGGCATGAGTCAAATTCTGCATATTGCTGCCAGTAAAGAATACAATCATTTTTACAAGCATGGATGATGTTATTATCAAATCCTAGCCCTCGCTTCAATTGCTTCGTTTCATAAAAATTATGGGGAACTACATTATCCTAAGGAAGAGCCTTCTTAAATAATTCAAGTAATATGTCGATAGCTTTGGAAGAAATATAACAAATAGACTTAATATGAAGCAACCTCACCGTGAAAGACAACTTGCTATGACAAGTGCACCCCTCATACAACTCTCTTTGTGCATCCTCCCACAGTCTTCCAAAGTTATCATTTCCCTCAAATCATTGTGCAGATGTTCCTTCTCTATCCTTCATCCCAAACATTCCTACACCCAGATCACCTAACATCTCAGTCATATCCTCTCCATTATCATCACTGTCATCAGGATCATCCACATTAATGTCCTCTATGTTGGTGTCGATACCCTCCTCTATTTGATTGGTCTGAATGCTAAATCTAACTCCTTTAGGAAATGGTTCGCAATGTAAGACCCAAAGTGAGTATTTAGAATCGATTTCATTTACAAATAAATGATCCTCCACTACCACAAAATTATAAGAACTAAGATTTTGCACTTCTTGCACGGACATCTTATATATCCTCGACTATCAACACTCATGCAAGCAAACTCTAGAAAAAACTTCACCCATTGTGCATACTCCTTATAGTCTTGCCTAAGTCTATCTCCCAACAGCATCAAACTTTTATCCATTGCTAAGATCCATTATTTGTCGAATGTTTATCAAAAACCCTAATTCATGGTATAAACAATATCAAAAGTATATTCAAACGTGATCCATTTATTTTATAAGGTAGTTGATCCTATCCCATTCGAGAGACTATTACCTATATCACATATATACTCAATCAAAAACTCTAATGTTAGTAAAAAATTTGACAGCATTTTCCTACAATTCTCCAAGTATGTTAATCACAACAAGTCGTCGACCCTATTCATGGGTCAAAGAACTTACAGACCACATACCACAAGAATGTAAGAAAATATTGAACCAAAATTTTAATTGACTAACACAAAAGTTTAAACTGAATATATCTGCCATAGAGATGATAAAATCTCAAACTGTCCACTTTGGACAATTCAAGAGTTGTACCTAAATAAATTCTTTGGCCACAACTCTCAAGCGAGTCTAAGGTTCAAGTACATATAAAAGTAACCCTAAAATCCAAAACACTCCAACTCCTACAATTATTGGATAAATTTGAAAGTAAAGTAAATATATGTGCAAAATTACATTGCCAATCACCAATATTATAAATATTTCATGTGGTATTATATTATGAATTTAAGTGTTAATAATTATTATGTTATATTAATTATAAATTTTTATTTTAATTTAAGTGCAAAATATTTTATAATTATATTATGTATATAGTTTTTGGATTAAATATTTTATAACTACTATTTATTAATTTAAGTGTAATCAATTCCTATGTTATATTATATTATAAGTTTCCATCTTAAATATTTTATAACTATTATTTATTAATTTTAAGTGTTTTCAATTCCTATGTTATATTATATTATAAGTTTCTATTTTAATATAAGTTCAAAATATTTTATAATTATATTATGTATATAGTTTTTCATAACTCTAAATGCCCTAAAACCATTATTTATTAATTTAAGTGTTTTCAATTCCTATGTTATATTATATTATAAGTTTCCATTTTAATATAAGTGCAAAATATTTTACTATTATATTATGTTTATAGTTTTTCATAACTCTAAATATCCTAAAACTATTATTTATTAATTTAAGTGTTTTCAATTCCTATGTTATATTATATTATAAGTTTCCATTTTAATTCATTCTGTTTGAAAGGGGTATTATAACGTTCGAACGGTACAAGCCCAGATTCCAAACACAAAACAGAGACCAAATTTCTTGTCCATAAAATATAATTTTCACTACAATAATCTCATAAGATGCATATTAGAATAGGATACATTGTAAATAGAATTGTAGAAACACAAATATACCCAAATAGCTTAACATATGTTATTAAAAACTATAAATTATCAAAAACCTAAAAATTAGAAATATTACCTCAAATGTAAGCAATCCAAGCCAAATAGCAATATACAATACCTACAATGCCATAAAACACATTATAGCATAACCCTAAACCATGTCCAATAAACCAACTTGCTATGAAATTCGAAATACAAAAAAAAAATTCAAAAATGTATTACTTACCTTTTATAAACCTCTCATTTCTCTCAAGAATCCATTCTCTTGCAGGCCAAGTGTGTTCTCCTATCTCTCCACAACTCTCTCTCAAAATTTTGTACGAAATGAAAATGAACTAGAGGTTGTGGTATTTGAATCTGTGAAGTCAAGTGCGAACGAGACTTTTACTCATTCGAACATGAAAATTTAAAATTGTGCCAATTTTTGCCATGATTTAATTTTTGTTCGAACGTGAAAGTTACTAGTTCGAATAAAAAATAGAATATTCATTGGCATATTCTTCAAATGCCTAGAAGATGAAAAAGGTATTTTCGTTCGAACGAGAAATTTTTACATTCGAACAAACTGACATTCAGAGTATTTTGAGTGAAATTTCCCACCAAACACATTTCACGAGATAAATTCGTTCGAACGGTACTTTATTGGGTTCGAACTAAAAATTGTATTATTATGTTTATAAATAATCGCATATAGTATATAATATTATATTATAATCTATAGCAACTATTTTATTTCTAATCTATAGTATATACTATTTGGTATTTTATATCCAAAGTCCAACTTTTTTGGATTTCTTTTTACATCAAATATTTAACACTTTTAAATATTTTAAACAAAAGAGAAAAAATTTTAAAAAAATCGTTCCCCAATTGGCCAAAAAAAAAAAAAAGGAGAGCTCAAAACGGGCTCCCTAGCATTTTTCTATTAATATATAGTACTTATTAATGTATAGTACTTATACAATACTACACTATAGTCAAGGGCAGAACTAGGATTTGGTGTCTGGGGGGGCGATCGGCAAAGTGTGTAGTATGTGTCAGCATAAGTAATATGTACTTTTTACACGTGACTATATAAAAAAATAATTATACATTATAAAATTATACGATTTTTCTCAACTTACCCATACTTTTCTAAGCTTTAAGAAAAATTTATAGATCAAGAATAAACCTAAAAAAATATCTAATAATATAAAAGTCGTTAGATTTTTTATTGTATATATAATTGTATTACTATTACTAAGTGAATAAAAAAAACGTGATTAACTAATAAATTCTTCACAAAAGAAAATAAATTATTCACATACTCTCTATCTCTCTATAAATGTCTCATCAATCATCTAGCTAGATAAATCTGTTGCCTCCCAAATGAACCAAATCTTCTAGATTTGTTTTAACTATTAGATAAACCTCTTGAAACCTCTAGCTAGTTGAGTCATCATATGTGGTTAAAAGCATCTCAAAGGTTGTAAATGAAGAATATGTACAGGTGATAGTTCCGCTCCTGACTATAGTACTTATAGTACTTATTCAATAGTTTTTTTCTATTAATATACCATACCATACTATATGGTACTTATATAGTACTTATATAGTATTTTTCTATTAATATATAGTATAGTACTTATAGTACTTAAATAATAACTAGGATATAATATAATACTTATTGTACTAGCTATATAACTAATAAAAAATTATATATATTAATTATTTTTTTTTATAGAAGAGCCGAAGATCACATGTCCAATAGTGATCCCTTCCCAAAGTTATTAATAGTCCTCACTTATGGCGGAGGAATACCATGGTAACAAACTGACACTAGGGATTTAGATAAACAATTAAAACATCCCCTGTATCCAGCCAAAACAACCCCACCCAAGTACTAAACCAAACTAAACACCGCTCAAGGCAAACGAAAGAAAGAAAAAATTCCTACGCTCTAGTCGAGAAAAACAAACACGGAACTCTAACCGAAACAACCCCCCTAAACTCTAAAACAAATAACAATAGATTACATTTAAACGGAACAAAACAACCGTCCCTATAAACATCACAATGACCTTACAAAACTCAACCTTCTCCCCTTAAAACCCTGCATTCTTTCTCTTACATCTAATTGCTGGAAGACCCCACTTGTCCACTCTTATCAGGCCCCGCAGTAGAGGAGGCATCTCAGGCGTTGTTTTCCTTTCCACATCTCCTTCCGTTGCACCTCTTCTAGCTAACCTATGCAACCCTATTTCCTTCCCTGTAAATGTGCTAGAATTTTGGAGACATAGATGACAGCAAGTCTTGAAGCTCCTCCCAATATTCCTCCAAGTACCAGATCCCACATCTATTATTCTGCAACCATGACAGTATTACCTTGGAGTCCATTTCGATTTCTACTGCATCTAATCTCAAACTTTTACAACGTTTAACTCCCTCCAACAATGCTTGCAATTCTGCTTGTGTACTATTTCCATAGCCAAGATTCATTGCAAATGCTAAAACCATAACTCCCTGCCTGTCCCGAATCACACCTCCAGCCCCCGAAGCTCCTGGGTTCCCGAGGCAGCTTCCGTCCTTATTCAACTTAACATATCCCTGACATGGCTTAGACCATGATATAAGTTTAAATGAATGATGTTGAATTGGAATTGGAATAATATTTAAACAATTGAGAATGTAAGAGTCGGATTGAGTTATCTTCTTTGGTTTGGAAAAAACTTGGCAGATCACACCTATCCACTGCTTGATAGAATGCCACACCTCCTGGGCTGATTCATCTTTACCTTCCATACGGGTAGAACATCTTCTAACCCATAGCCTCCATGAAATAATAGTAGGTAATAAACCCAATATAACACCTATTTGAGAGGCATTTTTAGCTCTCCGAAACCAACTAAGGCAAGTCTCATGCCAAGTTCTTCCAATTGGCAACCCAAGAGTAGCACCATATTTTTTCCAAACCTCTGATGCAATCTCCCCCTCAAATAAAACACGATTCTGGTCTTCTTGTTTTCCTTGACTACAACAATTGCATTTTAAGACCAATGGAATTCCAATTCGCCTAATTTTCTCATCCACCGCTAATGCACCATGCCATGCCTTCCACATAAAAACAGAAAATATTTTTGGGAGCATCTTATTCCACATCCATTTGTGCCCCTCAACAATCTGACCCCTTACCCGAATACACTCCCAGGTTGATTTTGTGCTAAAACTTCCACTTTCAGTTTTGATCCAAACTAAAATATCTTCTCCCTCTTTGCAATTCACAAGGACATTGAGTGCCCTCTCTGCCTTTTCAACTCCCACCAGCCTCTCTAACATGTCCATATCCCATCCATTCACCAATTGACATTCTTTAACTTTCAATAGAGGTTGCCCACTTACCAAAATATTTTCAGCTAAAGGTCCCTGATCCAGCCATTTATCATACCAGAAAAATACATTTCCTTCTTTGAGTTTCCATTTAGAGTTATTCAAGGCAATAGGTATACTCTTAACAATCATATGTCAAAACCTTGTTCCCTTTTGAGGACCAAGAAGCATCAAAGGTTTGTCCCAAACATATTTAGTACAAAAAAAATTTGCCCAAAGGGAATTTTCCTGTACCAGTTTCCAAGCAAATTTTAGATGCAAAGCATTTTGCATCTCATCTAAAGCTCTAATGCCCAAACCTCCTTCCGTTGTTGGCCTACAAATTTGCCTCCAAGCAACCCATTTTTTCTTTCCCCTCCCATCTCTTTCACACAAAAAAAGAGAGCTCATTAAACGATTTAACACCAATATAATTTGTTTAGGAACTTTCAAAACTGCTAGTAGATGTAAAGCTATGCTCGCAAGGACATGTCTCAATAAAATCACTCTTCCTCCCACCGATAACAATCTCATTTTCCATCCACTTATTTTTTTCTGAACCTTACTCACCAATTCCTCCAAGTCTCCTATTTTAAGTTTTCTGGAAATAATAGGCACTCCCAAATATTTAAAAGGGAAATTACCTTCTAAAAAACCTGTCATCCTTTTAAGATTTCTTCTTCTAGCTAAAGGAATATGTTTAGAGAAAAACATAGCCGTTTTCTCTTTATTTATCAATTGGCCAGACCACTTCTCATATGTATCTAAGATTTTTAAAATGCACCGAAATGATCTACGACTTCCATTAGAAAAGATTACCACATCATCCGCATACATAAGATGGGAGATCAAAGTAGTACCTCTAGCTTGTGAAAATTGCCCAAAACTTTTATGCTCCACAATTTGTTTTATTAGCCGAGATAATATTTCCTGCAAAATAATAAACAAATAAGGGGACATTGGATCCCCTTGTCTCAATCCTCGACCCCCCTTGAAAAAGCCTTTTGTAGTACCATTCATCATGATAGAGTATCAAGGCGTAGCAATGCACTCTCTAATCGATTCACAAACTGTAGTAGAAAACCCAAAAGATTTGAGAACCAATATCAAGAAATCCCAATCGACCTAGTCATATGCTTTAGCCATGTCGAGCTTCAACACCACATTTCCTCCATGTTTGTTTTCTATTAATAGAATGAACCATCTCCTGTGTCAAGCTGATATTTTCGAATATACTTCTTCCAAGAATAAATGCACCTTGTTCAAAAGAAATCATTTTTGGAAGAAGACCAGCCAATCGCTTCACAATCACCTTAGAACAAATTTTGTAAAACACCGAACAAAGACTTATAGACCGAAATTTGTCAAACCCTGTTGGTGACTCCATTTTCGAAATTAACACCACATAAGAAGAAGTATAAAATCTCAGCCATTTACCTCCTCTAAAAAATTCTTCAACTGCTACCATGATATCCAATTTAATAATGTCCCAAACACTTTTGAAAAAACCCGCTCCAAAACCATATGGACCCGGAGCACTATTAGAAGGAATGGAGTCCAAAGCATTCTTCACTTCATTTATCAAAGGAATTACACTAATTGCCTCACTTTCCTCCAATGTTATAATTGGGGAGATAATTTGAGATAAATCTGGCAAATTTTTCCGATTTTCTTTTTGCAAAAAACTAGAGAAATAATTAACTGCTCTTGAATGAATTTCCTCAGGCGAACGCAAATACGTACCATCGTGGAGCCTCATTTCCGTGACCCTCTTTTTTCTTTTGTAAGATAAATATGCATGGAAAAAATGTGAGTTTTGGTCACCTTCCACACGCCATTTAACTTTCACCATCTGAGCCAATCGAGTTTCTTCCCGATGTCTCCACTTCTCTAAATCCATATGTTTCAGCACCAGATTTTATTCAATTCTCGGATCCCATTCCTGTTGTAATGCTAATTCTAAGACTTCAATTTGACTTTCTAACTCCTGTAGATATGCCTCAGTTCTTCCAAAAATTCTCCTATTCCATTCTCGCAATGCTCCTCTTAGTTTTTTCAACTTGAAAGCCAGTTTCAATAGACCCACTCCTCCCACATCCTCCTCCCAAACTTTCCCCACAAACTCATGAAACTCTGGATGATCTATCCACATTTGCTGGAACCGAAAAGGAGAAGGACCATAAGCAAAAGGATCTGACTGAAATTTCATGAACATAGGTGAATGGTCTGAAGTTGATCGCGATAAATAACAGTTACTGACATTAGGAAATTTTGTCAGACAATTAGTATTCAAAAAACACCTATCCAGTTTTGCCCAACTCCTTGATAAACCTCTCTGCCCGTTACACCAAGAGAACTTCCTGCCCAAAGTCTTCATGTTAATTAATCCACAACTCTCAATCCAAGCATTAAAGTCCTCCATTGCTCTTCTCGGACGATTTCTACCTCCCCAACGTTCCGAATCATCCCTTATAATATTGAAATCACCTACTATAATGCAAGGTTCATTACCTAGAACCTGACCATTTAACTTCTCCCATAGCTCTCTCCTATCCACCATATTACATTTTGCATATACAAAACAGCAAAATAGATTTGTAACTCCATCACCAACACGAGTTAAAATAAATTGTTCGTGGCACAGAACAAGTTGAACTGAAATATCATTTTGCCAAAGTACCCAAATTTTTCATGCCTCTCCTTCATTAGTAATAAACTTATCCATATTTAATAATTGTAATATATGCTGCACCTTATCAGATGAGGCAAAATGTTCCATTAAAGCAACAATTTTTGGTTTTAACCTCATCACCAACTTTTTTAATCGACTTCTAGAGGTGCCAAGACCTCTAATATTCCAAGATAAAATCGGACCAATCATAAGGTAAATTTACTTGGCCTGGCAAACACCCGATTCGAACAACGAACCTTTTCAAATTTTTTTCGAGCTCCTTTTTCCTTCTTGTCAGCTTCCTCATTTTCCGTTGCATAATCTTTATGTTTTGAAAAATTTTCAATATTCTCTTCCATATCTGGTTCAGAAACAGAGTCATCCAGAAAATTATTTTTCGTAGCATTCTCATCAAGCATCTTCTCCAATTCCATGGCAATCTCGCTCTGCTCAGGGAAGTTTTCAAAGTTCACATCATCCGTATTAGTCTCAGAAAGAAATTCTCCCCTATTATTGTTCTCATCAACCCACTCCTCTAGTGTCACATCCACTTCCTGATTTATAGTATCTTTTACTCCAGGACTCTGTATTTCCTCTTCTTCAATTTCCTCTACGTGATACTCATTTCCTGATAAATTATTTTCTTCACTCAATCGATCCTCATTTCTATTACTTTCCAGTGTTTCTTGATAGCTTTTGACCTGTCCCGCCATAGTTTCTTCTTCATGTTGTACTAAGACTTGATCCGAAGGATTCTCCATTCGGGGATTCAAAGTTTCACTTGTATTTTCTTATTCTGTTCCTAAACCCAAAGTCATCAATCCTTTGCCCTTATCTTTATCTCCATTTGGGACATCTTGTTGATCCATTTTCTCAGCTTCCACATCTTTTACAATTTTACGTACCCAAACTTTTTCTCCATGTATCTGAGTCTTCAATCTACACGTACATACATTGTGCCCTTGTACCTTGCATTTTGGGCAAAAAGCTGGGAGAGTTTCATAAATCACTTCCTGTTTACGTTCCAACCCTAGCATCCCGATCCAGAAAAAAGAAATTGGATCTTTTGCTGCATCCATCTCTACACATAATCGTGCCCCATCCGTGCGAGTAGCACATTTAGTTGGATTATCCCTTCTAATATACCGACCAATTGGAGCAGTAAAGATCTTTAAAAAAGATTCATGATAGAAGTTTGGTGGAAGGCCCGGCATCACAATCCAAATCGGAACTAAAGAAGGTTCTTCATCCTCATTGAAATTTAGTTTCCAGTGAAAAACCATGTATTGAACCCCCTGGACATCACAAGTTTCACGACAGAGTGCTTTCAAGAAGTCTTGTTCATTTGACATGTGTACAAAAGGGTTTCTTGGTTTTTGCATTGCTGAAACAACCGGCATGCAAGATAATCCCCAGCGGGAATGAATGAACACCCGAATCACATCTAGTGAGGGCCTCTGCCTTAGGAACTTCAGAATAATGGAATAGCAGAAAGGCTCGACAGATTTTGCAATTTCCTCCTTCGTAAACTGAAAACAAACTTCCCCATCCACATACTTTGGACCACGATGTGCCACAGACAATTTCGGTAAAGGTTTCAGGACCGTCGAAACAAGCTCAACGTAAGAACGTCGGCCTACTTCTACAGTATCGGCTGCCATGCAGCCACACTACATAAAGAGAACAAGGAAAGGCAAAACTCACAAAACCCACCACTAATTCTTGGAGCTTTCTTGGAGGAAAGCCGTTAGGTTTACTATCACAAACCGAACTTAACCATTATATAGTAATCATATTAACTTGTATAGTTATCACAACTCATTCAATAGTTATAACTATATAGTAACTAGGATATAATATAGTACTTATTGTACTAGGCTACTATAACTAATAAGTCATATATATATATATATTAATTATATTAACTTGTATCTTAAAATATTATAATACTATTATTAAAGTATTAACTTTAACTTTAATTATATGAAAATGTATATATTAACTATTATTTATTAAAGTACTATATATATTAACTTTAATTATGTTAAAGTATTATAATACTATTATTAGTATTATTTTTATACTTTTATACTTTGTAATATTAGTATTATTATATATTAGTATAGTAATATAATTAGAAATATATTAGTATAATAACTGTTCGAACGGGATTTTATCCAGTTTGAACGGATTTTTATCCCTTTCGAACGGGTTTTTATTCCACTCAAACGAGGCGTCATGGTCTTTATATGCCCAGTTTGATTCGCATCAAACCTCTATCTCGCATTTGAACCCTCAGTCGCCGAGAGCCTCCGAGTCGCCCCTTACCTCCGCCGCCACAACCGCCACTTAACTGCCGTAGGAAAAAGGCATTTGAACTTCTAATAAGTACTCTCCACCTCTATTGTTACTTTTTTTTTTTTTTTGAAGAATGCGTTTTGTTTGGGAGGGGGGGATTTCGATCCCCCCATTTTGGTGTAGTTGATCAATATAACGGATATTTAATCAGTAGAAATGATTGAGATTCACTCCTATGTCATTTCTACTGATTAAAACAAAGCTTTTGGTGTAGATGTTAGAGTTTCGGCCATGCCATGGCTGTTTGGCTTTGATCTCTTTCGAACGCAATCTATTCCATTCGAACGCGAAGTTTTCAAACAGATTTATTTCTGTTTGAACAAAAAAATTTAGTTTTAACAAGTATTAATTGCCAGTTCAATTGAACAGAATCTTCCATTTGAATAATTTTACTAGTTTGAATAGAATATGTTTCGTTTGAACTAGTTATTTCAATTCAATTCAATATAGTTTAATTCTTCAATAATATATTTAAAATAGAATATTAATAATTATATTCTTAATTTTCTTGTGGTTAAACAGTATACTAATGGCATCTAGAGGAAGAAAAAGTGCAAGAGATCAAGTCAGTGAAAGTAGTGGACCCACTCATGCTCAAGAGGCAATGCCTATAGTCGTCGAGCGTGAGATCATTTTGTCTGACTTCTCCGATCTTTCATGGGAGGGACGGAGCATACAGTCCATCTTCAATGACCGAGGATGGGTACCGATCTGTCAGCAGTGTGGGGTTGCATACCCATAGATGGTTGATGAATTTTACCATGCCATGGAAGAGGGGAGTGCTGATACTCTTTTCTACACTTTATCTGTCCGGAGGGTGAGTATTAATTTCTCTCCTCATATTATTGCTGAGCTCCTTAACATCCAGTGCGAGGTCGACACATATCCTGCAGTGGCTACATCGGGACCAGTAGCTGCACCATCTGATTCCGACACACCAATCGCATCCTCCACGCTAGCTCCGAATGTAGAGTCGGATGATAGTGAGGAGGGTAGTGAGAATGAGGATCTACCTGATGATGGTCTCATAGATGATCAAGTGCGTCATCTAGTGCAGCTGCTAGTCCCAGTGTAGCCGTTGCAGGTAGATCCTCATTAATGATGCTGCATCATAAACGTGAAAAAAATATATGTACAAATTAATGAAAAAAATGTCCTTTCGAACAAATAAACTTAAATTCGAACGGTTATTAACTTTCCCTAGGAAAAATAAATTAAATTCCTACCAATATTACTGTTCGAACAGATAATATACTGTTCGAACAAACATTAATTGGTTGTTCGAATTCATTCTATTCCATTCGAATGGTTTTTCTTTTTTGAGACGATTTTGTTCGTCTCAAAATATCTAGTTTAAATGGATATTTGTTTGTTTGAACGAATTTTGTAGTTCAGGCAGTTTTGGATAATTTTGTCTCCAAAAATGACTTTTAAAGACAAAACTTAATTCGTCCCTAACTAATTTCGTCCCTAAAAATCAAATTTCTTTTAGCGTTGATCTTCTTTCTTTTTTTGGTTTTTCATTGTTCCTTTTTAATTTTACAATTACAATTTATATTTGATGCTTTTCGATCCTTTTTTTATATTTTGAGTTTGCAGTTTTTAACTCTTTAAAGTATACGTAAGATCAGGCTCTAAAGTCTAAAACGGATCATAGCAATCTTGTCCGATCACTTTAGATGGGAGCTGCCTGAAAAGAATAAAAAATAGAGGAAGAGAGAAAACTTATCTACGAAGAAAATTTTCATCAGTTTCGTAGAAAGAGGGAAACACAGTTCACACGAAATATTGGTCAAGATCATACCCTAGAGTACTTTAAGAATATTTTTGAAAAATAGTCATAATTTCCAGAAATCCATGCATAGCGAAGTGTACTCAAATATAGCCAACTCTTACGCAGCTAGAAGGAATCCCCTCCCCCGCTGTTCTCGTTGCCCAAGTTTGCACTTTTTGAGTTCTTCTCAGTTCCATCGTTATTCCCATCATGGAGAACAAAAGTAACACTGCCACCGAAAGCTTAGAAAGTCCGAGTGCCCAATTGTTTTCCCAGACTTGGAACCCAAACAAGAATATATTAAAGGGTATGGAACATAACATTAAACAACGTTTGCCATTTGTGAACTTAGTAAACAAGTGTTATAAAGCTATTGGATTCGTCAATGTTCCTTCCCTTAGAATGCAATTACGTGCTGCCACTTTTCACTTAGAGTGAGATGGGCTCCTCAGCCCATGCCTACGTTAGGGGGAGTATACTTCGGCTAGAAGTAGTTTGTTAACAGTACTCATCTTTTGGCGCCATAGAGTAGACACTGCTTTCTCTTTACCCTTGTCTAATATATATAGTTGATCATGAGCCTTGTTTTTTCCCACACCAGCAATTCTACACTCAGTGCTTTCCTTTCAGGTCAGGCTCTCTCTGTTATTCTCCTTCCCTTCCCATTGAAACCTTTGTCAACCTGGTGGTTTTGAGTATATATATTGCTTTGAAATCTGAATGCTGCGTGGTTTCAGATTGGCTTGAATTGTGCTTTTGCTTTCGCTTGTGGGTTACTGTGTTTTTGAATTGTAGTTTCTCTCAAATGCAGTAATATGCATTGAATTGTGAAATGCATGTGTGGTTGTCTGTTGACTCTGTTTGCTGTGTGTAACCTACTAATATAGTGTTTGTATACTGAAACTACAGTCGAAGCTTGCGACTTAAGTTTGACATTGTACCAAAGCCAAAGATCTTTCTATATATCATGAATAAAATACGGCTGCACTTTGGAAATCAGGTTTCGGGCGACAGTTTTTCTGTGCTTTGGAAAGTGGAAGATGTCTCTGGGAAATTTGATTTCGAAAACAAAAACTTGCGCTTCTTTTTTTCCCATCTTTCCGTAGAGTACAAGTTTGAGATCTCTTTCGAGAACATTTGGAAGATTGAGCTATATCTTCCACCTGGTCAAGCAACAAAGTTTCTTCTCATTCAGGTTAGCTGGTGAAAGATTTCATCAATATCTCTAAATATGCATGGGTTGCTATACTCTTTCTTACAAGCATTTTTTATATTATTAGTTTACTGATATTAATTGTTTTTGTTTCGAAATTGCTACCCTTTTTCTTCTAACGTAATGAGTTCCATCTTCTTTATTTTGCTAGTTACTTGGTGCTCCAAGGATATATTTGAAAGATGTATCTGATGTTCGTCGTTATGAGTGGGTCAGAGAAGTTGATTTCACTCCATCCAGCCGCATTGGCCAATCTTATGCTCTATGTTTGGTGCTTCCAAAAAAGAGGCGGCTTCGGAACTTACATCTTGATTTCCATTATAAAGAAAATGAAAACCAATTGAGATTGATAGATGGCTCTCCTTACTCATACGGTTCAGATCTTGTGCCCATTGTGAAACCACCCACAGGCTTTGACCTGCCATATAAAATCTTGTTTAAGATCAACTCTTTGATTCAGCATGGACGTGTTCCTGGGCCAGCAATTGTTAACGACTTTTATAAGTTGGTCGATCCAAAGAAAATCAAGAAAATCAAAAAAATCAACATGATAGAACGTGCCCTGGACAAGCTTTTTCATTTGAAGGACTGCTGCTATGAACCTGTGAAATGGCTCATGGAGGAGTACGAAAGATACGCAGCATCTACTCGATTTCAAACAACTCATGCTATTTCTTTAGATGATGAGCTGGTATATATACACAGGGTTCAAATTACTCCATCTAAAGTGTACTTCGGTGGTCCAGAGGTGAATCTCTCCAACCGAGTCTTGCGCCATTATCGTAAATATATTGACAATTTCCTGCGTGTTTCTTTTGTCGATGAGGACTTGGATAAAATGCGCTCAATAACTTTAGCTCCACGTTCACCATCTGCAAACGAGGACAAGCGAACTAAAGTTTGTGATAGGATACTATCCACTCTCAGAAATGGAATAGCTATTGGGGATAAGAAGTTTGAGTTTCTTGCCTTTTCATCCAGTCAGCTACGAGAAAATTCTGTCTGGATGTTTGCTTCAAGATCAGGCCTGACTGCCGCAGATATTAGAAAATGGATGGGTGATTTTCGAGATATAAGGAATGTGGCAAAATATGGTGCCAGACTGGGCCAGTCTTTTGGCTCTTCTAGAGAAACTGTCAGCGTTGACAAAGATGAAATTGAAGTTATTCCCGACGTAGAAGTTAAGAGGGGAGAAGCCACGTATTGCTTCTCAGATGGTATAGGGAAGATATCTGAAGACTTGGCTCTCAAAGTAGCAACAAAGTTACCCTGCAGTTCTGTTCCATCAGCATTTCAGATTCGATATGGAGGGTACAAAGGTGTTGTGGCTGTTGATCCGACATCATCGGTGAAGTTGTCATTGAGAAAGAGCATGTATAAATACAAATCGGATAACACAAACCTCGATGTTTTGGCATGGAGTAAGTTCCAGCCCTGTTTTCTCAATCGTCAGATAATAACTCTGTTGTCTAACCTCGGGGTTAAGGATCGAGCTTTCCGAAAAAGGCAAAGGAAGGCTATAGATCAACTGAATGCCATATTAATAGATCCTTTGAGAGCACGGAAGGCACTGGACATGATGATGTTCACAGGGGAGATCACAATAGTTCTAAAGGAAATGCTTATATGTGGTTACAAGCCAAATGCAGAACCATTTCTTTCAATGATGCTTCAAACATTCCGCGCATCTAAGTTGATGGACATGCGGTTGAAAACAAAGATTTTTGTTCCAAATGGAAGAGCTTTGATGGGATGCCTTGACGAAACCAGGACATTGGAATATGGTCAAGTATATCTGCAAGTTTCTAGCTTTAGTAGGGAGCTCAGTAACTTCATCTGTGAAGATTGGGTGGTTGTTGCTAAAAACCCTTGTCTATACCCAGGAGATGTGAGAGTCCTCAAAGCTGTGAACGTGTCAGCTCTACATCATATGGTGGATTGTGTTGTTTTTCCACAAAAAGGAGAGAGGTAAGAGTTTAATATCCCATTTATATAAGACTTTATTCTATCAAAACATAAGATTCATCACATATATGCAGACATACATGTGAATGTAATATTAATGACTGCCTATTTGTGCTTTTAGACCACATCCAAATGAATGTTCGGGAAGTGATTTGGATGGAGATGTGTACTTCGTCTCTTGGGATCCTGATCTTATTCCTCCTCGTCCAATTGAACCAATGGAATATATTCCAGAAAAACCTAAGCAAGTCGATCATGATGTTACAATAGAGGTATTTTGATAATTTCTTTACATTTGTCCATAACAATTGAAAGAATCATCTATGCTTGCATTTCCAATGAGATCAATATGGCACAACATCTCATTCCTCTCTCCTGTTTGCATGCAATTTCCATCCATATGCACCTAACATGATTGAAAAGCATGTTATTGTTGTCTTGCAGGAAGTAGAAGAGTTTTTCACAAACTACATGGTCAACGACAATTTAGGAATCATCTCCAATTCCCACATCGTCTTTGCAGATAGCGAGCCCGATAAAGCAATGAGCGCTAAATGTATGGATCTTGCGAAGCTTCACTCAACTGCTGTTGACTTCGCAAAAACTGGTATTGTAGCTGAAATACCTCCTGATCTACGAGTCGAAGAGTATCCCGATTTTATGGAAAAGCCTAATAAAAAGAGCTACATATCAAGATCTGTTATCGGGAAGCTTTTTCGAGAAGTGAAAGACATTGCATCGCCCACGAGTCCTGTGGCATCCTTCACTTTGGATTTAGCAAAGCAACATTATGACCCTGAAATGGAAGTAGACGGCTTTAAGGACTACCTCAGTGATGCTTTCAAATACAAAAAGGTCTATGATTACAAGTTGGGGAATATGATGGATGATTATGGAATCCAAACTGAAGCCGAATTTCTCAGTGGCAATGTTTTGAAAATGTCAAAACATTTTGATAGGAAGAGGGATCAGGATGCAATTAAATATGCTGTAAAGTCACTAAGAATGGAAGCCAGGAAGTGGTTCAACGAGTGGAGTGATGCAGACAATTCTGATAATGCAAAAGCAAAAGCATCAGCCTGGTATCATGTCACATATCATCATACTTACTTCAATGAGGGAATGGATAGGGCCCATTTCCTTAGTTTTCCATGGTGTATCTATGACAAGCTTCTGCAGATCAAGAAGGATAAAAAGAGCATATAATTTGATCTTCACAAGTACTGTCGTCGTCGATGATTGCATGATTTCTCTAAGCAACTTACGTATATTTGATAGCAGTTTGATATGGCTTCGTACTATTTTAACTTTGTGTACTGTTATTGGTATTTGCTTGTAAATGCTCCAAGCAGATTGTTGGAGCTTGAGAATATGTATTAGTTTATATTGCAATTGGTTTGGAATGATTGTATAATGATTGTATTGATCTTTTAATATAATTTTGTGTTTATTTATTTGAACTTGCTTGCTCCTAATTGGCTTTGATTAATTTCAAAAGGATTACATAAATCTTGTAGAGACAGCAAATCGATCTTCATGATTAATGACTTTGAGAATTGATTCTCCTTTTATTTTTTTTGTCAAAGCATGTTTCAAGTAAAATTACGAGGATGAGATTCCTTTCCTCTTCTCTTCACTCTAAAATATATTAGCTCAACTCCCGTTTGCCTCTACAACTAATTTCTTGCCATCGGGAGAAACCTGTACTCAAAAGAAAACTGGGTGATCCCAGTGGGGAAGCCCCCGAAACTCAAAGTCAGATCTTAAAACAAATTTAGAGGAAGAAGATATGTAAATTCTATCATCAGCACCACAATTGTAGATTGCAGTGATCCTTTCTTGGTTGTAGCATCAAGTTGCATCCGAGTATTTCCTCAGTTAGCTGAACCTATTAGCCTAGATTGAATTCTTTCTACTCCAGTCATGTTAAAAATACTTTCTCTTTTATACCGATTTCATAAGTAATGTAGAACACATAATTGAAGTTGTTTTCACATTTCTTTAAAAAAGATAACATGCATATTTTTTTTTTTATAAATTCATTTTCTTTTTATGAAAAGTCTAGTATAGGAACCTCACTTACCTAAATTTTTTAACTTCTCTGAATTTTTTCACAATAGGGCAAAAGGATAATCAATCGTCACCTAGAAAATAGACACGTAACTTACTTTAAGTCTGAAATATTAAAGTAACCTATTTTTCCAGAAATTGTAAGATTCTCGTAACTATTACTATCATCACTTCTCAAATTAATCGATATCTACTTAATTCTCCAACTATTAAACTCTAAATTATTTGAGTAAAATAAGGTGTATGGCTAGCGTAAGTACTCAATTACAACTAAGCCCATGTAATATATTCAGCTTAATGCTCTCTTAACATAATTATAACAAAATCTCTTAAAGTAAAATGTAAAATTTCGTTTAATAAAGTAGACTTAATCAATTTTAAAGCATTCAAAATAAAATTATACACTTACCATTTACTTCTGAGATTTATTTGTAAAAATTTTAATACTAAATAATATTATTGAAATCCTTATTTATTTTCTTTATAAGTTCTTATATTTAAAACAAAGACCCCACAAATTAAGGCTCCGTTTGATTGCAGACTCAATTGAGATTCACTCAGTTCAATCTAATTTTAAACTGAATCTAACATCCAAGCACCAAACTTTCAAATTACTAAATTCATCTCAACTCAAAACTTCCTTACACGTGAAAATCTGGAACTCAACCTTTTTTCAACTCAACATATATTTATATGTGAGATCTACAATTTTTTTAAATTTTATATTATTTTCTACAATAAAAATAAAACTATTTCGTTTGTAACTTTTTTCAACTCAACCTTTTCGGTTTTATGTTATTTTCTACAATAAAAATAAAACTTTACGTACGATATATATTAATGGATAAAGAGATAGCTTCTAATTTTTTTTTCTCTTTTTTTCGTACGCCCCACTACTATCCAAGTCCTAAAGCCCCTTTTTTTCAAAATACTATACGTTGGTAGTTTGTCCAGATCCCATGTGTTGTAAATGATCTTACTCCTAGATTCTAGAAAACCGAAAAGATTACAAACGCCTTGATTTTTATTTTTTTTTCTCATCCGTTGAAACCAACTTTGAATATTTTCACCAGATTGTTGGCAGTTTGAATGATTTGGTTTAAAACCTTCTCAACAAAAAAATCTAAGGAAAGCAACGGTAATATTAAAAGAAAAAAAAATCTTACTAACAAATAAAATTTCTTAAAAAATACCAACATTCTCCTACTATTTTTTAATAAAAAATAAATAAGAAAGATACTTTCAGACAAAGAAAGATTATTATACATCATGAAGGTATGCTATGTATTGAACCCTCACTTTGTGAAATAGTAATTTTTACTCCAGACTTAATAGTAGTCTCATACTTGAACTATAACTTCTAAAGGGAAATAAAAAAATCACTCCTCACACATAACAGTTCAGGTGTTGACGTGAGCTTTATTAGCCAGCACGTTATGGCCTTGTGCTATTTTCAGCTTCACGAGTGTATTTGAAAACAAACTCAATTCTAATAGAGAGCAGCCTCACTCCCACATTCACATAGGTGAAATCTGTCAAGGGTGCTACTGTAATTCTGACACCCTAATCATAAGAGTTATAGATTTTCATTACGAGTATTTAAAACAACTCATCATCTCAATCATTACAGAATGAATGCACTTACACAATAGAAATAGAAAAATTCTCAATTAAAGTAAATAGTGCATTTCTTACGACCAACAAATGATTCGTTCTTCCCATTGACCCCAGTTCTCAAGATCTCTGATATCTGGAATGGGTATCCTCATATGTGATTCATAACTATATGGATTTTAATCACATTCCCCTTAATGTATTCTGGGCTATTTCTCTTGTCAAGGCCTTGGTCAATGGATATACTAGATTATCACATGATTTAACATAATTCATGTTTATGACACTACTAATCAAATAAGATCTCACAGTACTTTGTTTTTTTTTTATTGGTTTGGATTTACCATTGTAATAACGAATTTGTACTCTACCAATAGTAGCAATATTATCACAATGAATTAATATGGGTGGAACTGATTTTTCCCACAATGGAATCTCATGTAATAGATCTCTCAACCAGTTTACTTCCTTACTCACTAAAGCCAAAGCTATAAGCTTAGCTTCCATAGTTGAGTTAGCAATAATAATTTCTTTTTTAGACTTCCAATATATAGCACCACCTCCCTAGGTAAAAATATAACCAGTAGTTGAAAGAGAATCATCTAATAAGGTATTTCAATTGGCATCATTGAAGCCTTCGAGTACAACAGGATATTTTCGATCATGCAAGAGTCAAATTTCTCATGCCACTATTTAGGGGCCTCTTTTAAGTCATATAGAGATTTTGTTAACTTACACATTTTTCTTTCTTGGTTAGGCTCTACAAAACCTTCAGGTTGATCCATATAAATTTCTTAATCTCGGTCCCCATTCAAAAAAGCTATTTTAACATCCATTTAATGAATTTTAAAATTATAGATTGCTACAACAACAATCAATAATCTAATGGATGTTACTCTTGCAACCGGAGAAAAGGTGACGAAAAGCTCAAAATCAGTTTTTTGTTTAAAATGTTTTGTGACAAGCCTAGCCTTGAATTTTTCAATTGTTTCATCCAGTTTAAATTTTTTTCTAAGGACCCATTTACACCCTATGGTGTTGTAACCCGATGGTAACTCAACTAATTTCTAAGTTTTGTTTGAAATTGGTGAATCTCATCACTTACAGCCTCTTTCCAAAACACAGAATCAGGTGATGCTAAAGTTTCTTATAGAGTATTTGGGTTTTCCTCAATATTATAAATATAATAGTCAGGATCAAAATATTTCTCAATTCTAGCTCTTTAATTTACTCCTTCTTAATTCAAAATTTTCTTCATTTTCTGGTTGAGTAAAAGAACTAGCTTCAAAAAAAATATTTTTCCTAAATTCTTAACCCCAACTATTTTTATTTGAAAGGAAATTTTTCTTCATGAAAAATCGCATCGCCTGATTCAAAAATCACTTTATTTTCAATATAAAAAAAAATCTATAGGTTGTGCTATTTTTTGCATATCCAAGAAAGACATAAGTGGTAGTTCTAACACCCAAATTAGGCCTTTTAGGATCTGTTAGCCTTACAAATGCCAAACAATCCCAAATTTTAAAATATCTCAAACTTGGCTTATGCCCTCTCCATAGTTCAAAAGGATCTTTGTGTTTTTATAAGACAGCTTATTTAAAACAAGACAAACATTCAAAATTACTTCACTCCAAAAGTTTGAGGGAGTGCCAGAATCAATAAAAATGATATTTGACAATTCAATCAATGTTCTATTTTTCCTTTCAACCACACCGATAGAAGCAGGTGAGTATGATGCAATAGTTTCATGGACAATTCTCAATGACTGAATAAAATAATTCAACTCATTTGAATTATACTATCGGCCTCTGTCACTTCTAAATCTTTTTATCTTTCTACCAAATTGATTTTCAATTTCATGGAGGAATTCTTTGAACTTTTCAAAAGCATCACTTTTATTTTTTAATAAATAAACATGTGGATTTTGAAAAATGGTCGATAAAAATGATAAAATATCTATTTCCTCTACGAGTTAAAATTTCTTTAAATTCACAAAGATTGGTGTGAATTAAATCTAACAATTTGGTATTTTTTTTCAACACTTTTATGAGGCCGGTTTGTTATTTTTGCTTGAAACCAAATGACTTGTTGATATCTCCAATGTTTTCTATGGATTTTTCATTTGTAAGCTCCATTTGAATCTCTTTAAAATTGCTAGTAAAATACACAATAATATAATAAAAATTACAATAAAATTAACGTTCAAATTAAACTAGCTTGGACTGAGGGATGAAAATCGACTCACTCTCTTTAAGAAGATTCAAACCCTCTGCGGTATATAAAGTTTCAATTGAACCGATACGGCAGACCTCATCTTGACTTGTCTCCTCCAGAATACAACAGCCCAACTGATCGTCGTATAATTCCAATCAACTCTGCACAAGTTATTGAGCCTAAAGCTCCTCTAAAAATAACACTTCTCTATTATCTGAAAAATTCTCAATAATCTCTAAACACTACCTTATGTTATCTTTGTAAAAACTCTCCCTTTACGTACGATATTAATGGACAAAAAGATAGCTTCTAACTTTTTTCTCTTTTGTTCGTATGCCCCACTACTATCTTCTTAAAGCCCTATTTTTCTAAAATACTATACGTTGGTAGTTTATCCAGATCCCATCATGTGCCGTAAATGATCTTTCTCCTAGATTCTAGAAAACCGAAAAGTTTACAAATTACTGCTAGCCTTGATTTTTTTTTTTTTTTTTTCCCTCATCCGTTAAAACCAATTTTGTATATTTTCATCAAATTGTTGGCACTTTGAATGATTTGGTTTAAAATTTTCTCAACAAAAAAGTCTAAGAAAAGCAACGGTAATATTAAAAAAAATCTTGCTGACAAATACAATTTATTAGAATTAAATACCAACACCCTAGATTTGGACAAATGAGGTTTCCATGAAAGTCTAGTGTATATATACGCACTGCCATGAATCCTAGTGGGGTGGAGACGTGCATGGTGTTCTAAAAAAAAACTGTACTTTGGGTCTCCCAGTTTAGAGCAATCGGGTCTGCATCTTGGGTAATTGGGTTAGCTTCATTTCAGAAACTTTTGGGCCCAAGCTTGTTTAGTGGATGGCCTTAACAAAAGGGCTTATAAAATAATAGTTGAACCTATTGCCAATTAAATAGGACCCACTTGGACTTTTATAAATATTGGTTTATTGATATAATCTAAAATCATTAACTACAACTCAGTGATTTTAAATAATAAATTTTGGATCTATGGACCTAACTAAATTTCAATAAGATTAACTTGGGAGTTTATCCAATATGATCCATTAAATCTATTTTAAGCTCAATAATTCTATATTCCACGAAAATAAATTTTGGCCCATGATCTATTCAAAATTACTCGATAAATTTCAAATAGATTTCGGATTCGGCTTCCCTACTGTAGCTCAAGAACAAGACATCTCCTGTTATTAAAATTACAGCCTTCCACGTCATCAACAGAGAAAATAAACGGCTTGGAACAAGTTTAACTTTTTGTACATATCCAACAGAAATGTTATTCCAAAATTTGAAAACTAAAAGAGCTAAGATGTTTAATATATACTTTTTATAGATAAAAGAGATGAAATAAGTTAGACAAGAACATAATTAAACTAACTTATCTATAGAATGAAACTACAAGCTTCGACAACATTATACGTATTAAGTGGGAGTCTCATTTCATCCGTACTTACAAATTTACACACATAACTATACATACTCATCATGTGTCAGCTATTGAAATTGTAAAAATTTTAAATTTTAAAATTTGAGATTTCAAATTAAAAAAGAAAGAACCAACGAAACGAAATGAAATTTTTACTTAATACATATAAGGTTGTGCATAAAGTTGTACATACATATAGGATTACTCTTGTTTAATATATGCTTCTTTTGGTTTTCAATATTGATAAAATTAAACAAAGTTTATTCAAACACAAGTCGGATTAATTATACAATATTGAAAACCGATCTAGCTATTTGAGAAATGGTGAAAACTAAGTATTGATTTATAATTAAATTTTATGAGAAATATAAACTTTATGCGATTAATATTGTGAGATTTACCTACTATTTTCATCTCTTTTATCTACAAAAAGTATAGATTATACATCCTATCCACTTTCAATTTTTAAACTTTGGAATAAGATTACTGTCACATATGCACAAGAGGTTAGACATGCATGTAGGATCCCATTTCGGTGGGGTGCTCACCGATAGAACAACATCATTTTGTTAAGGGTTGATTACACTTTGTCCCATCGAACTTTCAGTCAATTCACAATGTGTCCCAAAACTAATAATTGCATTAAAGTAAACCCACTTACTTTCAAAACTTATCAATCGGCCCCTCCTTCCATCTACCAGTAGCGTCAAATGTAATGGAAAGTGCCTCCACGTGCTGCTCACGTCCATAGCATTCACTGCAAAGATGTAATTTTCATATAATTTATTATCATTGACTATATAAAATATAAAATAACATATGCTATCAATTTATAATAAATCATAAATCATGTGATAATTTATGTCATTATATGTAAATAGTTAATACGTAAATCATACATGAATAACCATATATAAAATTATTTGATACCTAAGTTACAAGCAAATATGAATAATCTTTGTACACAATGAAATTATTTGATATTCATTAACCATATATAAAATAGATGATATTATTAATAATTATGCATACGAAATAGTAAAGTCTAAGTTAGTAAGTAGTAACTATCAACATCATAAATATATTTATAGTAAAATATTTTTTTTAATGAGTTAGTTACATATATCACATTAATAATTCACTTAAGGATGCCCTGATTTTTCTATCAATGAACCACTTATTGGCTAGGCCACCTGCTATTATATTGTTTTATTTTATCCCGACGACGAGAATTTTAATTTTATGGTTATGTAATAATTGATTGATACTCACGGGTGTAATTGTGACTTGTGGATGGTTTTGTTTTTTTTATAAGACATATTGCATTTATTAATAATGGACATTAAAACTTTGACCTGAAATATACATAATAAGCCAACTACAATATTAATAACTCTTCGGTACACAATTGTGACTGACATGATCTAGTCCATGCTGCAAACCTCTATAGACCACCGTCTGAGAGACAACTCAACTTTATATAAGACAGAGTTTACAAACCCCATACCTTGTTTGAGACCGAGTAGAGGACACACTCTATGTAAAAAAGCCCAAGAGACTATGTGTTTTTTGTTTTTATTTTTCTAAAACAAAAGACATAACAAAAACTAAGGATACATGGGAAAAAACACATTACATCTTAGAAAGACATAAAACCGCATTTTCAACCTTGGAGGAAAAAAAGACAAACAAAGTGACTTGATGGCGCATAAGAGCCACGCGCCACCTTGGGAGTATGACAGTCAATCAAGTCTAAAGTAATCGGTGGCCTTAGATCCAGAAAAGCTGAGCTTGATGGCAGAAGAGCACCCTTAGCGGTGGCGCATGGATTTCACACACCACTTTGGACCTCATGTGTGGCTCACGCGCAGTGCCATTGGTAGAAATTCTTTGCCTGTCTGACAAATTGGCACCTTGGGAAACCTGCGGTAGGGGGTGTGGTGGTCATTGGACACCGAACGTCAAAGAGTAGCAGATCGACCTTCTGCCATACTTAGCCCTAAAAGAGCAACCAAAAAAAGAAAAGGAAGGAAGAAAACTAGAGAGGAGATGGAGGAGGGATGAAGGAGGGAGGAGGGAGGGGGAAGGAGCCCTTTGCGCATGTTTTGATTTGGTGGTGGTTTCTAGAGAGGTGGAGTCTCTCTCTCTAAAACTTGGGGCCGGCTATCTCCCCATCAATAAATATTTTGAATTGAAATGAAATTATTCTTTTTTGTGGATGGTGTTATTGATGTTGTATTTGAGGGTTTCAAATTTTTCTTTTGATACTAATTAGCTTAGACCGATAGTACTTTTACTTGTTCATATCATTAATAACATGTATATTGCTCTCTACGGAAAATTTCAAGTCATAGTCAATTCAAGGTATGGACCAGATCTACCCATCCATCACAATTTTGAAATTAAATTATAAACAATCCAAGATCATGGGATTTGGAAAAAATGCAAAGACTCTTTGATCAGGAAAGTACTGAAGAGATACAAAAAATACCATTGACAACGATCTCATAGAGTCATGATAAAATTTTCTGAACACTAGCTAGCAATGGGAAATTTTCGATCAAAACTATTTATCACGAAACACTGAGCAACCAGATTCCAGAAATGCAAGACACAATAAAGGAGCTTTTCAAACCTTTTTGGAGATTGTGAATCCATGATTGACACAAGCTACTAATTTGAAAGCTACTATGGAATATCCTCCCCACCAAAAAGAGAATCAGCATAATTGTACCTCAACATGAGTCACTGGAATGCCCACTATGCACACAAGCCGAAGAAACTTTGTTGCATCTCTTTGTGGAATGCCCAATAACCCGGATTCTATGGCATCAAAGCTGCTAACCATTAAATCTAGCAAATCTTCCCATCAATTCCATATCAGACTGAATAAAAATGATTATACATTCGAAAAAAATTTGGGGTTGCGTGATAAAGAAATTTACCACTTTCAAATTTTTGCAGTGATTATCATGGATTTTATATGGAGGTAGAGAAATGAATCTGTCCCCAATCATACCTCAATATCTGTGTAGCAAGCAAACAAATTGAGCCATATTTTTGAAGATTATAAAGAAGCACGGGAAAGGAAGTAGAGTAAGCCAGAAGAACTATGGATACCTCCTCCTACATCTTTTCAAAGTTTCTACTTCGATGCAGTAATCAGAAATAATTTCTCAGTGGCATCAGTGGTACGAAGAAACGAAGATGGTGATATCCTCGAAATAAGAATGAAAAAAATTCAAACATTAAACCAACTGGTAGCTAAAGCGTCAGTAGCTCTACTCGCTTCAAAAATGACAATCCATCATAATCAAACAAGTATTGAAAGTGATGCCCAAAATGTCATCACAACAATACAAAATTATGATATATCCTTGTTATGGCAAATCTCACCCATTATAGTAGATTTTCAACAAATTCTTCACAATCAAAATGGGTAGGAACTAGCAAAATCTATCGATCTCAAAATCGATGTGCATACTTAGTTGCGCAATGGGCAGCAACCAATCTAGTATTTGGATGCCTACCCTTAAATAAAGAGTTATGCTATACAGCCTCCTACTATTCATTTAACCTCCACACACCGGCTATGTGGCTCTTTTATTTTATTTTATTTTTAAAGATGTTTAAACGTGCGTTCCATTTCAATATCATTTCAATTGAAATCCCCCCCTGGGTGTTGTTCTCCCCCCGCATTCTCTTTCCACTCCCTCAGCTCGTTGTCCTTTCGCCGGCCTCACCCTCCACCCGCACCGTGTGGATCCATCACTCCGGCACCCTGTAACAAAAGTCCTCCGCTGGCTTCACCATTTCCACACGACTTCAATCGTCCGCTGGCATTCTTGCTGCCGACACCCACCATCTATCATCTAGATCCGCCAACAAGGGTAAGAAATGAAAGAAAATGATTTTTATTTTTCTCTTTAAATTTCATCTCTCCATTTCTAGCATTACTCATATTGTGTGTTTTTGTGTTTAATGGATATGCGATTTTGTGTTTGTTTGATCTGTGTTTTGTAGGGTTTTTGGGTTGATGATGTTGTACGCCATTCAGGAATTTTTTAGAGAAGGAAATATGTACTTGAATTTCTCACACTTTGTTACTAATCACCCCCGAGTTCCTCTCAGCTCCGATAATCTCTTTTTCTATTAATTCACCGCTATCGTCCTACTTACCTGACAAAAAAAGTATACAACCTCAAACCATGATGTAAAATCGACAAGGTCAGTATAAACTATAAAAAGGAGACACGAACTTAGCAATAAATCTGTTGGGAATTAGGGATATTGTTTGATGGAATACCATTCTGACCTAGAGAGTGAAATTGGAAGTATCATAGAAGACAAGCCAAAAATGAATTGTGCATCTGAATAAGATTGGGAGAGATCGTGCTGTGTTAGGAATAAGCTTCGTCCTGCCTTTTGTTGTTATGAAAATGAAGAAATGCTTTTAGATGAAATTTAATGTAAAAAAAAAAAAAAAAGACTTTATGGTCTCTTCTATCCTACAGGAGTTTCATTCTATTGCTTTTGTTGTTTGTGAGTTTCTGATTTCATCATTATCTAATTAACTTTAAAATGATTGACATTAGCATGAGCACCGTTTCTTTTCTTTCTTTTTTCAAATAGTCGGCAATCACTTGCGGCGTGGCCCCAACTCAAGTTTATTAATAAAACCCTCACTTTTGGCAGAGGAATACCGTGTTAACATCCCAAACAAATAAAAACCAAACCCAACAAAAAACACCTGAAAAAACAAACAAGACCAATCCCCAACCCATCTAATACTGAGAGACAATCGACAAAACTAGCTACGAAGCCTATTTTCGAAAAGATGGAAGGCCCCACCTATCCAACCGAAGAAATCCTTTAAGATAAAAGGGTAAAGAATGACTCTCTTCATAAATCACGTTCTTCCCCATCTCTCCCTCTCTAGCAAGAAAATCCACCGCACAATTCCCTTCCTGATATTGATGAATCACCCTGAAGTTCACCCTTTCTAAACCAATAGGTCCTCCCAAAAATTCCAGAGATACCATAAGGAGCATGCACCTTTCCCAAGCCACTCCACGACAATGCGCGAGTCACTTTCAATTATCACATTCGAATATCGAAGCCGTTTACACAACAGAAGGCCCTTCAAAATTGCTTTTAATTCTGCACTATTATTCATACCTTGCCCCAAATGACTAGAAAAATCCGTTCTCACATTACCCCAGCAGTCTCGAATAATTCCTCCACCACCAGAATTCCTCGGATTCCCCCGATAGCTACCATCACTATTCAATTTAACCCAACCTGTAGAGGGCTTGACCCATGAAGTTAACTTGCCTAGCCTTGCGCACACAAGATGATGCGAAAGTTTAAGTTCACGCACCAACTCCATATCAGATGGAGTGAACTTACGTAAGGTCCTTGAGTTCTTGGCTATAGCACTAACCCAGTACCAAATTTGCCTCCAAACCTATTCAGCATTCTTGTTCCTTCCCTCCATTCTTGCTTTGCATCTTCTCTTCCATAAGCACCATGTGATAACACACAGCATGACACCAATTAAAATTCTTGTGATAGATGATTTTCTGGCAAAAGAAAACCAGGTGGGGAGTCTATTCTTCCAAGGCATGGTTCGGTGAAACGGAATCCCCAACAGCACACTTGCCTGACGCCAAACCTCTGCAGCAACTTCTCCTGATGAGAAAATGTGATTGATATTTTCCTGGACCCTCTACACACAGCAATCACATGCTGAAGCTATTCAAAATCCTTTAGCCTAAATTCTATCATCTACGGCCAAGCATCTGAACCAGATCTTCCATAAACAAATGGACGTTCTTTTGGGAAGTAAAGGATGCCAAAGCCAAACATAAACAAATGGAAATTCTTTTCGGCAGTAAAGGATGCCAAAGCCAAACATTCCATTCCAGATTTTCTCCTCTGCTTCTTTTTGCTTCCCATGTTGTTTTGGTTGAAAAGTTTCCATCCGAGACAGGCTTCCATATGCAAACATCTTCACCTCTTTTTCCAACCAGTACATTATGTAGGATTTCCATAGTTTTTCTAGCTCCCACCAACTCTAGCAGTATATCCGAGTTCCAGTTGTTGTGCTGCCAGCAATCTCGAATATGAAGCTTCTTATTTACTATCTCCTCTGTACTCATCGACAGCGGCCTAGAAGCAAGCCACCTATCAAACCAAAATGAGGAGTTTCCACCACGCACCATGACTTTCATATTATCCATGACTTCCAGAATGATGTCCGCCATAGCTTTCCAAAATCTTGAGTCATTCGGTCTCTCCTTCTGGGCAATCACATGGATATTCCTGCAATATTTGGCCCTGAAAAAATTTGCCCATAAATTATTAGAGGTGAGTAATCTGGAAGCAAGTTTCATGTGGAGAGATTTTTGAACTTCTTTCAGATGTCGGACACCTAAACCCCTTTAAGAAATTGGTTTAATCTCCCCCAAGAACGCCACTGGACTTTCTTTTTCCCTTCCACCTCGTCCCACCAAAATTTTTCCAAAAGCGAGTTAATATGAGAAATAATGCCCAGTGGAACATTAATGACGGACATCAAATGTATGGGCATGCTCGAAAGGACATGTCTAAGCAAAACCAATCTACCACCTTGCGAAAGAAATTTAAATTTCCACCCAGCAATTTTTGTTCTAACCTTATCTACTAGCGGCTCAATCATCTGGGAAGTCAACTTCCTTGAAACCAAAGGCGCACCCAAATATGTGACTGGAAACTTGCCTTCCATGAAGCCAGTACTTCTCAATAAGCCTCATTTACTAGCTGGGGAGATGTGTTTGGACAAAAAAATCATTGATTTAGTCTTACTGATTTTCTGACCCGACCACTTCTCATACTTCTCAAGTGCCAGCATCAAATTTTTTATTGACCTCTTCCCCCCATTTGCAAATATAAGAACGTCATCTACATATAATAAGTGAGACAATAGGGGAGCCCCAAGAGGGTGATAAAATTTTTCAATGCTACCATTCTCAAAATTCCTCCGAAGTAACCTTGTCAAGACCTCCTCCATAAGGATAAATAAAATAGGAGAGAGGGGATCCCTTTGGCATAAGCTTCGAACTGATTGAAAAAAAACCTTTAGCAGTTCCATTCATCATCACCAAACACCATGGGGACTCCACACAATTTTTAATAAGCTTGTAGAAATGCTCCGAGAACCCAAAAGAATTCAATACCTACAAGAGAAAACTCTAGTTAACTCTATTATAGGCCTTAGCCATATCCAATTAACCATTTTTTCATAGCAATTTGTCCCAGGCGAGCTGCTTCTCTCTTTTCCCACACCTATAACTCCAATTTCGTAGCCAAAAAATCATCTTCATCTTCGACCGAATGGCAAGATTGTAACTGACTGTCTAGGATGTCCAACCACTCCTCAAGGGCCTATATATTCCCACCCACCCTCCCAAAGACATTTCTATTCCACGCACGTAAGGCAATCTTGGTGCGTTTAAGACGAATAGCTAGCTTTGAGAGGCCAAACCGCACATCAGACCTACACCAAGGATCTTTAACACACTACAAAAAATTATCATGCAAGCACCACATGTTCTGAAAACGAAACGGGGGCGGACCATACAACGAAAACGGCCTATTCACATATACCACCATAGGACAATGATCCGAAGACTTCCGACTCAGGTATCTGAGTTGGGCCAAACCAAAAAAATCTGGAAATGCAGTATTAATAAGAGCTCTATCAAGCTTCGCCTAGCTGCGTGACACCCATTCGTGGCCATCACACCATGACATGTGTTGTCCTATGCCTGGTAAATCAACAAGTCCACAATGATGTATACAATCGTAGAAATCTGCCATAGATAAGAGAGGTCGTGGATTACCACCAATCCTTTCCACATCCATATGAAATTATATTAAAATCACCTAGAACCAACCAAGGAGCATCGGAAACCTGGCTCTCTTCCAGGCTCCTCCATAACTCTCTTCGTTCCACATAAGAACACTTCACACAGACAAAAGTCACCAAAATCCGTTGTCCGTCCTTGCTAAGCCAACCTGACACCATTTGCACTGTCATTGATATCACCTCGAAAACATTGATATCTTCCAAAAGAGCCACAATTTACCACCCTGACTTCCATTAGAAAAGAAGTGATGACAACCCAAAAATTGTCCCAATGTAGCCATATGATCCTCAACTGTGAACGACTCTGAAATTGGAAACAAACCCACATGAGCCTTCATAATTAATTTCTGCAACCTTCCTCTAGAGCTGCCTAACCCCCTAATATTCTGGAACAAAATTGTATCAATCATAGATACAACTTATGTGATCGGGTATGAACCTGTTGAGACTTCCTCAATGCTTTTTCCTCAATCTTTTCTTTTTATGTCAATCATTGCTCTGTGTTCGACTCATACATTTTTTCTTTACCCTGTAACAATGAGACTTCACCTACCTCCCGCTCAAAGGAATAACCCAGCATCGCCTTCCCTTGACTAGAGTCCTGCTGCCCCTCTAACGGGTGATTTAAGTATTCCACCCCAGTCTCCTTCTCTAGCAAAAAAACCTCCTCACGTGTACTTCAAATCTCTTCATCACACCACACTTCCTCACAATCTTCTTCCTCACTATCAGAATCTATGGTTCAACCATGTTGAACCAAACACTTTTGCTGGACCTCGGTATTAATTGAGTTTAAATGTCCCGAATCATGATTAACTGGAATAAATGTGACCTCGGGGCATATATCATGGACTTGCACCTCTTTGCTATTTTCCACCACCTCTTTGTTATTGTCATCAATTACCACCACATCCTCAGACGGCACTATCTCCCCTTCCACTAACTAAACAACCTGCTCTTCCCTGTCACTCCCATCACTGACCTTCCCCTCATCCCTCACCACATCCTCAAACGACACTATCACTTCCTCTGTTTTTTCCATACTCTGTTTCATAGCCTCTATTGGAACCGCATCTACCTCCTTCCTCCCCACTTCCTTCCAAGCATGGTCCACACGCTCCTTTCCTAGTCCTCGCATCCCTTCCTTCTTATTGGTGTTAGCTTGTGTTTTCTCACCAGACCGACACACGACTGCTGTATGCCCTTGCCGAAAGCATTTCTTACAATAAAAGCCCCTCTTCTCATACGCAACCTTCTGCCAAATCTGTTTCTGGCCAACTACCAATGGAAAACCATCCATCGGTTCATCTTGGAGGTCCACTTCCACACATATTCTCGCCCCTGTAGCCTCGGTACAATATAGCATCACATTATCAGAGCCAAGGAATCGACCACACCAAGAGGCCAGAATTTGCAGATAATCCATACGGTATAGATGTAACGGTAAACCAGGCAAAAATAACCACTGCAGCGCAATAGATGGCTCCTTCTTAACATCACAGTCCACCAACCAACTAAACAAACGAAATTGACAACCTGCAACCATCCTTCCTTCCCTCGCCTAGGCATGTAGGTAGTCCTACTCAATGGCCAAATGCAACAGCACATGAACCTCATCCATAAAGCTGATCATTGGCACTTCTATAAAGCCCTAAGTTTTGATAATCTTCAAATGCAGCACATCAATGGAAGGCCTTTTTGACATAAACTTCAGCACCAAAGCATACTTCAGCTCCTCAGCCGCCCTATCCATCTCCACATCTGAGAAAACAAAACCCAGAGCCCCACTAATCAATTCCGATTTTCTCAAAGGCAAACAAAATCTATAAGTGGGCAATGGCTGTTGAAGGGCCTAAGCGAACGTGCGTCCAACCCCCCCCCCCCAAATCATGACCTGATCCCTCGCAATAACCCTCTTCGTTACCCCCAGTAGCCCCCACCCCTCCGGCAGACACCAGAGGGCCACACGGCAAAACCATGCAGCGTGGCAAAAGCCCACACTCAAAATGAGTAAACCCTAGCAGAGGTCAAAGAATCGCTCTCCATGTCAGCAAAATAATATTCCTCACCGACTATTCTAAAGCATGAGCACGGTTGGTTGTCATTATTCCCTGAGAATGGATTGCGAACTAACCATATCTCTTCTGCATTCTCATCAACAATGGGCCAACTCTTTGGCGAATTGTGTACATGGTACGAGTCAGGATGCAGCTAATTGCAACTTATACCCAGATTTCAAGAGCTAAACTTGCCCTAGCTAAGTGATTGTCTATGCTTCAAAAGAGATTTAGTCTATTGGTTCATGAGCTAAAGATAAAAGAGTCAAATCAGCTAGGTTGAGTAGTTGGTAGTTGGAGCTTAGCTTCATAGATTTTGGACTCAATTCTAGTTTAAATTCATCCAATAGATCATGCTCAAGTTAGAAGACTAGGCTGTGTTTGGTAGCCTGAGCTTAGTGTAAGCCTGTAAATAATGAGCTAGACAAGCCTAAACAATACACCACTTCAGGACACAAATTTGTTCTCCCCTTTTTTTTTGCAGTTAATGTGAGTTGGAGATTTAATTAAATACCAAGTTTTTATTCTTTTGCCCACGTTTCTTTACAAATGTGGCAAAGATTGCCTAACATCACTTTTCAATGATAAGGTGTGATGTAATACCCAAATGACCAAATGCTTCTTGTGCTCTTCAGAGTTGTTGCTTTTTGCTTAACCCAAAACAAAAGAAAATGTTGGCCTTATAATACTTCCTCTGCATCAACTATTCGTGTGTTGAAACTAATAGATGTAGATAATCCCATAAAAATATATCTTGCTAATGTTGTATACCATTCACTGGTTTTTTGGTTGTTGATAACATCTGAAATTTGGTAGCTAATTAAATATTAAATGAAACCAAGATTTAGTTACCAAAGGAACATGTTCTGCTTGCTAAGGTAAGATATATTAGCCAAAGGAACATCATTTCACTAACAAAATTAGTTAACTTTATCCATTTTAAAATTAATTTATGAAATATAGGCTATATAGATAGTTTTTATAAGGCCTATAATCTGAAGCATGATTGCACTGCAGCTCATTGTAAAAATCTTTGTAATAATATGTATATAATCATTTTTGTTTTAATATTTATAAACACATGGTAATGTAATAGACTCAGCTGGACAAACTCATTTTGAATACAGAATTCAAAAGTAATATTCCAAGACATGGGTTTAAATAATATATTACCACCAATAACTTAATTTTTGAGTGCAAGACAAGCCAGGTATTTTGCCAAAAAGCAATCAAGTTTATGTGTAAGCAGCTTTTCCATTAGCCAGAAATAGTTGAAGTACTTTTTATCCTAGCAGTTGAAAGCATTAATCCTTTTAACCAGTGACTGAACAAAAAGAAAGGTTCCGATGGTGGAAAAGTTTGAAACAAAGTGAAAAAATAAACAGGTAGTAGGTTTTGTTCAAGTACTTGTGTAAATATTGGATTGCATGCAAATTACTTTCAAGCACATGGTCATTTTTTTTTTTTTGTCAATTTAGACTTGCAAAAAAATATTTGAAGACGAATCATAATATAGTGACCTCTCGAAATCATAAGTTGGTGGTAGTGTTGACGAGGTTGTCATCCCAATCCAATGTAGTACTCTAACACAACACTGCCACCGGGTAATGATGAGATGTGAGGTTATTTTTCACCTTTATAAATCTTCCTGGAATCTTCAAATCTTGATGTCTTTGTTTTAATTTTTCAATTTTGCATACCTCCAAGAAATGTCGTGCATGCCTGGGACTTAGTGCAAATCAGTGGCCGAGTTTAAGCAATAATTGGTATAGATGAATTGGTGTAACAAATGGGGTATGGAAATTACTTTTGTAAATGGGGTATGTAATTCGAAAATGGGTTTAGTTTTTATCCCTAGGTAAATGTGTAATTGTAAAATGGTTGAGTGGGGTATGTAAATTATTTTTGCTGTACTTACTAGAGCCGGATGGTCGATCTTATACATTACACAATTATGGTGGACTTGTAAATATGTAATATGTAAATGATCAGATTATGGAGCCCTGAAGGGTGTTAATGCTTTTTTCACTAAAGATCAGATTATGGTTGTGGGTGTAGTTAATGTTTTTTTTAGTTGAGGAATTAATGCTTGTTATGGTTATGAGAATTTGATGGTGGTTATGTTGCTGGTGTAAATGGTGGCTATTGGATGTAAATGAGCTTGTGGCAAGAGCTGCTGCAATAAACTCTGACCTAGCCTTTAAGGAAGATGTGCAAAGAGCGTTTGGGCGTAGTAGATGTAGGCTCATAAATTGCCAAAAAGACCACCATAACAATTCCTAAAATATTGAATGCTTGGATGTGTTTAAAAACTTGGCTTTATGGTTTGTTAAGCATAATATCTATACTCATAGAATTATCGTTAACAACAATTCTTCTATGCAATTTGTGAACATAGATCATGAAGGCATGTTTCAATACAAGACTCAAGAGATCTGATGGGCCTTTAGGTTCACATCTCTTACAACTGAGATAGTCCTCTGATCTTGACTTCTTAGATTAGAAGCAATTTGTGACGCTTTGGATTGATATTAAGGTATCACTTATAAGAGAAAGCACATTAAAATAAATTTTACAACTTAAAAATTATAAAATAAATCCAATGAGAAATCCGATAAATTTAAAACAAGAGAACCATTATTTTAAATTAAATAAAATAATTCTTCAATTAGAAATACACTAAAATACGTGGTATCATAATTGGAGCCCCATTGGCACCTTATAAAGAGCAAGAACTTCTCCTTCCCAAGCAATGTGGGATCCTATATATACACCACCTAACCTTATGATCATTATCATATAGGATATCACAACTCTATATAAAGTCGTACTTTCTGGTTTTAAATAGGAGTACACGCATGGGTGTGTAAGTGGATCATGACCCTAAGCTGAGGTGGAGTAATATCTTGGTAGAGTTTCTCTGGTTACTTGGGAGCGTCTAAGAATTGAGTAGCATCCCATGGGTTGTCATCGAGCGAGATGGTAATGTTCTCAAGTCAAAGTTATCACCTCTCGGCTATTGAAAGCTAGAGGATGCGTGGTCAAGGACAGGGCGTGAAGCCAAGCGTTGCTCATTATGAAATAGTAAGCATGGTCATTATCCTTGGTGCTGCTAAGGGAACAAGGGTGTGCACATGACCATTTTAGGGGGAGACCGTGGTGCACACTTTAATCAAATGAAATGGTTGTTATGATGGTTTTCATGCTGTTGAATAGGCTTGACATCTTGGATAAATATATTATGTGATGTTTTGGGTATTGGATGCCCAATGACGTTTTGTGGTTTATTAATACTTTATTTGTTTGGAGCCTAGCGTCTCAGTATGTATGATCTTAATTCTATTTACTTTGAAAATCAATTTTTTTATATTCATCACCATTACTTGCATTATTAGTTGTTGTCATGAGTTATAACTTATTGAGATTTCTTCAAAATCTTGTTGTGGTAGTCCTACTACGGTTTCGTTCCTCCAAACCGTAGGTTTTGATGCAGATATTGTAGGCATTGAGGTGGTTTACAAAGAAGAGGATCTAGTGTAGCCTAAGCACTAGTACGGGGGTTTGTCTCGATTTAAGTTACTATATAATGTTTTGACCTAATTGATGTTATTTTATGTTGGGCGATGAACACACATATGGTCTGTAATATTATTATAGCAGCGGTAATGGTATGACTTATGGATATTATTTTGGATGGATTAAGTATATTTCTCTCATATTGATGCATGTTATCTTTAGCATGAACTTGCATTCTAACTTTTCCGTTGCGATTATTTTGTATACATATGCCGGACATATATACATGCATACAATGCTCCATAGAACGTAATGGGTGTCGCCCATGTGGCATGCATCCTGACGTCGTGGGCTTCTAACACATAGATTATCAAAGTCTTAAGAGTGACATGTGAATATGGAGTTAGAATCTTGTTACTATGAGATAAGAGGTTTTATATGTCTTTGGGACCCTGTGGAAGTTCCAAGAGTACGAGGTGGGCCGGGGGACATTCCCTTTTAGATAAGCAAGTGTTGGGATTTGCCTAGCGCCACATCAGCACATTTTATTCATAAATTTTCTTATTTAAGTGTTCAAGTTACAAAAATAAACTTCAATTCTTCATCAACTCCCACCATGTTCTTTTTCACAACGTACAGATATATATCAGCTCATGTCATGGTATCAAGAATTGAATCCATTCCATTTCTGTTTATGTTTTTGTTTTTAGTAACAAATAACGAATATTGCTATCTTAATTTTGATATGAGATGGCAAGTTTCATTCTCGTAGTGTTTGAATATTTCTCCACATGTAGACATTGTGATTGGTTTTTCATTCTTCCTTGTTTTTTTTTTTTTTACAATTACAATTTATATTTTTTGTTTTTCGTTTGGTTACTGAAATCAACTGAGTTCATCTGAGTTTAGTCTAATTTTAAGCTGAGTCTAACATCAAAATACTCAACTCTCAAATTACTAAACTCATCCCAACTCAAAACCTTCTTACACATGGGACCCACAACCTTTTTCAATATAAAACATTTTTATACGTGGAATTTACAATCTTTTTCAATTTTCTATATAAAAAAGTACTAAACGCATTTTAAGCTAATAAATTCTTAATAATAAAAATGTTGAATCTTCATAAAAACTGAAAGTTTTTCTTCTTTTTAAAATAATTCAAGAAATTATATTTATATTTATATTCATTGTTCCTTGTTCCTTGTTTTTTTTTTTTTTACAATTACAATTTATATTTGATGCTTTTCGATCCTTTTTTTATATTTTGAGTTTGCAGTTTTTAACTCTTTAAAGTAAGATCAGGCTCTAAAGTCTAAAACGGATCATAGCAATCTTGTCCGATCACTTTAGATGGGAGCTGCCTGAAAAGAATAAAAAATAGAGGAAGAGAGAAAACTTATCTACGAAGAAAATTTTCATCAGTTTCGTAGAAAGAGGGAAACACAGTTCACACGAAATATTGGTCAAGATCATACCCTAGAGTACTTTAAGAATATTTTTGAAAAATAGTCATAATTTCCAGAAATCCATGCATAGCGATGTGTACTCTAAATATATATATCTATAGCCAACTCTTACGCAGCAAGAAGGAATCCCCTTCCCCCGGTCTTCTCGTTGCCCAAGTTTGCACTTTTTGAGTTCTTCTCAGTTCCATCGTTATTCTTCCCATCATGGAAAACAAAAGTAACACTGCCACAGAAGGCTTAGAAAGTCCGAGTGCCCAATCGTTTTCCCAGACTTGGAACCCAAACAAGAATATATTAAAAGGGTATGGAACATAACATTAAACAACGTTTGTCATTTGTGAACTTAGTAAACAAGTGTTATAAAGCTATTAGATTCGTCAAGTTCTTTCCCTTAAAGTGCAATTACATGCTGCCACTTTTCACTTAGAGTGAGGTTGGCTCCTCAGACCATGCCTACGTTAGCATGAGTTGTAATATCTTGTATTTTAATGTATTTTTTTAATTACATAATTATTTTATTTAATTTAAGAATTGATTCTCTTGTTTTAATTTATCGTATTTATCGTTGGGTTAATTTTCGATTTTTAAACTGTGAAGTTTATTTTGATGAGCTGTCTTGATATTAATTAGTATTTGCATTAAAATAGCTCTTTGTTTTATTTTATTTTATTGTTGGACTTTAATTATTCTATTTATTAATTTTGAGTTATAGTGTTTTTATTTGACTTTTTTTTATTTTTATTGTACATTTTTCTTTTGTTGGACTTACTATTTTCAGACTGGGCTTGTTTTGGTTTAGTTTTATTTTCTTTTTTTGGGGCCCAGCCCAATCAGGTCCCAGCCCCACTCCATGGCACCCAACCCAGCCCATTAAGACCCCTATTCGGCGTCGTTTTGCTCCAAGCTTTAGGGCTTCTCTTCTCTTCTTTTCTTCTTTCTTTTCTTCTTCGTGCGCTGACTGTTTCTCTTCACTCTGCTCTATTTTCGTTCTCTCCCTCCTCACCCGTGCGCCGACTGCTTTCTTCTTCCTCTCCATTTTTGGTTTCGGTTCTTCCTCCACAAGTCAGTGAGTTTGCAGGCCTATTTTCGGTTCTTCCTCTCATTGTTTTCGATTACTTCCAGTTTTTCTTCTTCTTATTTTCGGTTCCTCCATTTCATCTGTTTTTCCTCACCACCATGCCCAGCCGCACGAAGCTGCCACCCAGCACCTCCCGTAGCCTCCATTTCAAGTCAAGATCGAGCCCTCCCCATGAAACCCACACTGTGCATCTCTGCATTGCATCACCCATGTGAACCCGTAGCTTTCCTTTGCTTAAGCCATCCACGGAAACCATCATCAACCCATGGCTCAACCACGAGACTACCACAAAAAACCACCGTAGCACCACCATTGTGAAACCCAACTGCACCAAGCTCACCGTAAGCCTCTGTTTCCCGCACGAAAACTCAGATCATCCACTCGCCGCCGAGAGCCTCTTCGCGAACCCAACACCACCTCTGTTTTACACTCTCAAAACAGAGTTTTTCTACCCCACCGTGAGCCAATAACCACTACACCTCGCCAGCCCCTCCACGACGTCGCCACCTGCACAGATAGGACTGCGGGGCACCCCAAGCCACCCTAGACCGTCGCACGCCTCCTCTTCGTCTCTCGGTAAGTTTCTGTTTCCTTCCGCATGTTGTACTCTCTGTCTCTACCTCATTCCTTCACCTTGTTCGCTCATCACTTCTCTCTCATCACTCTTCCTCTCGTGTTCAGCCGCTCAACTCGACAGTGCCTTCGCTGATCACCCAGTTCCGCCACACCGTGCTCTCTACCACGAGTCCTCTGTGCTCGTTGGATAAGCCACGCCGCACGTCTCTTTAGTTTTAAATCAGTTATCTATTTTATTTTAAAACTTGTGTTAAGTTTTGATTTCAGTGTATGAAACGGTCTTTTCTTTCCCAAAACATCTTTGTTAAAGAAATTGGTTTCACATGGACTGCAGGTTTTTCTTTGGACGTATGTGGGTTATATTATTTTGGTATTTTAGGAATTTTGAGAAATTTAGGTTTGAGGAATTAAAAATAGGTTATTTTAGAAGCTTAGGTTTAAATATCGAAATATGTGATTGATTAAAAAATTTACAGGAATTACGTGATTATTTTATAGGTGACGAGTAATAGTTGTTCGGCATTTTTGAGGAATTTTTTGAAAAGCTAGGAAGTTCAGGTAAGCGGGATTCCTATACTAGATTTTGTATAAAATAAAATGATCTGAGGTCGATTTTGGAAAATATGCATGTTTTGTTATAAAAAGAAATTTTGGAAATGGTCCCAGTTATTTATTCTGCATTACTCATGAAACTCTGTATAGGAAGAAAGTATTTTCTTTTATGACTAGTGTAGACATGAGCTTATTTTGACATTTTGTTTCTGAATTGTACAAAAGAGAGCGAACATGAAGTTTTGTGCATAAATTTTATTCTTGTGAGCTGATTCTGTTCTGTTCTATTCTGAAAATATTTTGTACTCTGATACGATATGATGTGATTTCTGAAACCTCTGGCATGACATTCTGTTTCTGTTCTGTTCTGACCTTACCACGGGTGTAAAACTGTGGCCTCTGTTTGGGTTGGTACCAACTTCTCTGTTTCTGGAGCACCCACTTTAGAAACAAAGTGGTCTTTTATATGTTCTTTTCTATGTGCACACTCGGGGCTCCGAGATTGAAAAAGGGAAAGTTTCACAATATGATACTACCTGGTTTGGCCACCGGGGATAGCACAACCCTACCACGGGGATTAAACATGGTATATGATATGACATGATATGATAAGATGAAAATGTTCAGTTATGTTATGCCAAAACGTTTTTGAATATGAAAATGGTTTATGAATATGAAAAGATTGAAAAGTCGCTTTGATTTTCTGATAATACATTTTGAGATGTGCATATGAAAATGAAATATTTTGTTTCTGCGTATTGAACTTTATGAAAACGCTCATGTTCACATACTAGTATATGTTCTCTGTTTACTGAGTTGTTGATAACTCACCCCTTTATCTTCACAATATTTTCAGATGATTTTAGATATTTCAGCTAGGGATCAAGAATACAGAGCATGGGTGAGATGAGTTAAAAATAATGGATTGGCATAGAAGGTTTATACGAGTATTGAAGATTTTTAATCAGTAAGCCCGTTGTGTTCGGATGATGTAATTTGTTGGGCAGTTAATGTTTATATTAAGATTTTGTATTATCTTAGAATAAATATATTGGAGTAATTGATGTGGATTAATGAGTATTTTGTGCAATAGAGAAAAATTGGAGTATGTAATAGGTGGTTGGAAAATGACTTTTAAGTGACATGAGTTAACTCTCCGGACCCACGGGGTCGGGACGTTACATGAGTATACTTCGGCTAGAAGTAGTTGTACTCATCTTTTGGCGCCAGAGAGTAGAGACTGCTTTTTCTTAACCCTCGTCTAATATATATAGTTGATCATGAGCCTTGTTTTTTCCCACACCAGCAATTCTACACTCAGTGTTTTCCTTTCAAGTCAGGCTCTCTCTCTCTCTCTCTATCTCTAATTCTCATTCCCTTCCCATTGAAGCCTTTGTCAACCTGGTGGTTTTGAGTATATATATTGCTTTGAAATCTGAATGCTGGGTGGTTTCAGATTGGCTTGAATTGTGCTTTTGCTTTTGCTTGTGGGTTACCGTGTTTTTGAATTGTTGTTTCTCTCAAATGAAGTAATATGCATTGAATTGTGTAATGCATGTGTTCCAGTTTTCTTGGTTGTTGGTTGACTCTGTTTGCTCTGTGTAACCTACTGATATAGTGTTTGTATACTGAAACTGCAGTTGAAGCTTGCGACTTAAGTTTGACATTGTACCAGGGCCAAATATCTTTCAATATATCATGAATAATATAGTGCTGCGCTTTGGAAATCAGGTTTCGGTAAAAAAAATTTCTGTGCTCTGGAAGCAGGAAGGTGTCTCTGGGAAATTTGATTTCAAAAACAAAATCTTGCGCTTCTTTTTTCCCTATCTTTCCGTAGAGTACAAGTTTGAGATCTCTTACGACAACATTTGGAAGATTGAGCTATATCTTCCACGTGGTCAAGCAACAAAGTTTCTTCTCATAAAGGTTGGTCGATTCAGCATGGATGTGTTCCTGGGCCAGCAATTGTTAACTATTTTTATAGGTTGGTCGATCCAAAGAAAATCAAAAAAATCAACATGATAGAAAGTGCCCTGGACAAGCTTTTTCATTTGAAGGATTGCTGCTATGAACCTGTGAAATGGCTCAAGGAGGAGTACAAAAGATACGCAGCATCTACTCGATTTCAAACAACTCGTGCTATTTCTTTAGATGATGAGCTGGTATATATACACAGGGTTCAAATTACTCCATCTTAAGTGTACTTCGGTGGTCCAGAGGTGAATCTCGCCAACAGAGTCTTGCGCCATTATCCTGAAGATATTGACAATTTCCTGCTGTTTCTTTTGTCGATGAGGACTTTGATAAAGTGTACTCAATAGCTTTATCTCCACGTTCATCATCTACAAAGGAGGATATGCGAACTAGAGTTTATGATAGGATACTATCCACTCTCAGAAATGGAATAGTTATTGGGGATAAGAAGTTTGAGTTTCTTGCCTTTTCAAACAGTCAGCTACGAGAAAATTCTGTTTGGATGTTTGCTTCAAGACCTGGCTTGAAGTGGCAACAAAGTTACCCTACAACTCTGTTCCATCAGCATTTCAGATTCGATATGGAGGGTACAAAGGTGTTGTGGCTGTTGATCCGACATCATCGGTGAAGTTGTCATTGAGAAAGAGCATGTGTAAATACAAATCGGATAACACAAAACTCGATGTTTTGAAATGGAGTAAGTTTCAGCCCTGTTTTCTCAATCGTCAGATAATAACTCTTTTGTCTAACCTCGGGGTTAAGGATCGAGCTTTTCTAAAAAGGCAAAGGGAGGCTATGGATCAACTGAATGCCATATTAATAGATCCTTTGAGTGCAAAGGAGGCACTAGAAATGATGTTCGCAGGGGAGATCTCAAAAGTTCTAAAGGAAATGCTTGTATGTGGTTACAAGCCAAATGCAGAACCATTTCTTTCAATGATGCTTCAAACATTCCGTGCATCTAAGTTGATGGGCATGCGGTTGAAAACAAAGATTTTTGTTCCTAATGTAAGAGTTTTGATGGGATGCCTTGACGAAACCAGGACATTGGAATATGGTCAAGTATTTCTACAAGTTTCTCACTCTAGTGTCAGCAGTTCAAACCCAAATAACTTCATTTGTGAAGGTCAGGTGGTTGTTGCTAAAAACCCTTGTCTACACCCAGGAGATGTGAGAGTCCTCAATGCTATGAACGTGCCAGCTCTACATCATATGGTGGATTGTGTTGTTTTTCCACAAAAGGGAGAGAGGTAAGACTTTAAAACAAAAGATTCATCACATACATGCAGACATACATGTGAATGTAATATATATTTTTTTTTATGGAAATAGACTTCATTTCATTAATAAATCCCGAAGTTACAAATGTGATTTATCAATACAGGAAAAACTCAGACTACAAGTCAACTTTCGCATCTACTCTGTAACACCCCATACATAAATCTCTTTACGACGGACTTTGTCTTAACTTCTCTAAACTCTCTCTAAACAAAACTAGGTTTGTCTGAGAGAATAACACTCTGTAAAAATAGAGCTAAACGACTTCTATTCAACAGAAGAGAAGTGCTATCACCTTCCGTCCTCCCTATAAGGAGTCCTATCACACTGTCTCCTCCCAAATGAAGAACGGGATTCAACGCTATGGACACCAAAAGGGTTCAATAGCCTATTTCTATTTATTAATGCCTAAAACAAACATCCAACAAAAACAACACTGCAAACAAAACAACACTGCCAACAAAGCAAAACCCAACAAACAACACTGCAAACATCTACTAAACAAAGTAACAGATTTGGAAAAGCATAGCAAAACAGGATTGGTGGTGGCGCATGAAAGTCACGTGCCACTCTGGAAAGAATCCAAACAGCCGGTCGAGACAGTGTCGGTGTACTGGACCCTGAGCTGCTGCACATGGCTCCGATGCGGTGTGATATGCGGTGGCTCGTGTATGCCACGCTTTCTCTGTAATCCGAGAGTGGGGGTGACGCACCACTCCAAATGGCACCCAAAGCGGGAGGCTGCAAGATCGGCGGGCGAAGGTTCTCCCCATGGTACGCATGTAGGAGAAATCCACTGGAGGAGCTCGGATCGACTTACTCCCTTTTGTTCGGTCGAAACCTGAAAAACAACAAAACAAACAAAAGAAACCATCAAATACGATGGTAGAGAGGGAGGAGAGGAGAGGGGATGAGGAAGCTGAAGCTTCCCCTCCCCCCAGCTATGATCGGATGGTAGGGTTTTTTTTTTTAGAGAGGGTTTGGAGGAGAGCGGCTAAGAGTGAATGTAATATTAATGACTCTCGATTTGTGCTTTTAGACCACATCCGAATGAATGTTCGGGAAGTGATTTGGATGGAGATTTGTACTTCGTCTCTTGGGATCGTGATCTTATTCCTCCTCATCAAATTGAACCAATGGAATATAGTCCAGCAGCACCTAAGCAAGTCAATCATGATGTTACAATAGAGGTATTTTGATAATTTCTTTACATTTGTCCATAACAATTGAGAGAATCATCTATGTTACAATAGAAGTTCATGTTTCCATATAGACATCGATATCTAAACACAGTTGGTGACACAACATTTCATTCCTTTCTTGTTTGTATGCAATTTCCATCCAATTGAAAAGCATGTTATTGTTGTCTTCCAAGAAGTAGAAGAGTATTTCACTGACTACATAGTCAACGACAATTTAGGAATCATCAATCATGCCCACGTCGTCTTTGCAGATAGCGAGCCCAAGAAAGCAATGAGCCCTAAATGTATGGAGCTTGCGAAGCTTCACTCAATTGCTGTTGACTTCCCAAAAACTGGTAATGTAGCCGAAATACCTCCATATCTCCGCATCAGGAAGTATCCAGATTTTATGGGAAAGCCTAATAAAAGGAGCTACAAATCAAAATCTGTTATCGGAAAGCTTTTTTCGAGAAGTGAAAGACATTGCAATATCGCCCACGAGTCCTATGGCATCCTTCACTTTGGATTTAGCAAAACAACATTATGACCCTGATATGGAAGTAGACGGGTTTGAGGACTACCTCAGTGATGCTTTCAAATACAAAAAAGACTATGATTACAAGTTGGGGGATATGATGGAGTGTTATGGAATCCAAACTGAAGCCGAAATTCTGAGTGGCAAAGTTTTGAAAATGTCAAAACATTTTGATAAGAAGAGGGATCTGGATTCAATTAAATATGCTATAGAGTTACTAAGAATGGAAATCTTGTAGAGACAGCAAATCGGTCTTCATGATTAATGACTTTGAGAATTGATTTCAGTAAAATAAGGTGTATGGCTAGCATAAGTACTCAATTACAACTAAGCCCATGTAAAATACTTCTTCATCTTACCTAAACTTTCTAACTTCTCTGAATTTTTTCACAATAGAGCAAAAGGACAATCAATCGTCACCTAGAAAATAGACACATAACTTACTTTAAGTCTAAAATATTAAAGTAGCCTATTTTTTCAGAAATTGTAGGATTCTCGTAACTATAACTATCATCACTTCCCAAATTTATCGATATCCACTTAATTCTCCAACTATTAAACTCTAAATTATTTCAGTAAAATAAGGTGTATGGCTAGCATAAGTACTCAATTACAACTAAGCCCATGTAGAATACATATTCAGCTTAATGCTCTCTTAACATAATTATAACAAAATCTCTTAAAATAAAAAGTAAATTTTCCTTTAATAAAAGTAGACTCAATCAATTTTAAAGCGTTGAAAATAAAATTATGCACTTACTATTACTTCTGAAATTTATTTGTAAAAATTTTAATACTAAATAATATTATTGAAATCCTTATTTATTTTCTTTATAAGTTCTTATATTTAGAACACAGACCTCACAAACTAAGGCCCCGTTTGGTTGCAAGACTCAACTGAGATTAACTCAGTTCAATTTAATTTTAAACTGAGTTTAACATCCAAACACTCAACTCTCAAATTACTAAACTCATCTCAACTCAATGGGAGTCTGAGACTCATAATCTTTTTCAACTCAACACATATTTATACATGGGACCTACAATCTTTTTTAATTTCTCATAATTAAATAGTACTAAACTCATCTATACATCCAAATACATCTAAACTTATTTTAGATAGACCCCACAAAACTTACTCCACCTACTTAACTCACTTATATTTATAAAGAGCTCAGCTCAGCTTAGCTTAGCTCGACATTCAAACATAGTCTAAGTTTAATATAAACAAGATCAAGCCCAATAAGAACTAGCCTAATGACGGGTGTTTTTGGAATGACCATAACGTGCGTGGGCTCTTTGGGAATTAGGCTGAAATTTACAAAAATTTCTGGAACTACAACAGCTCCAGACCCACCCGTACAATAGAGATGAGAGTTCCATGCTGAGAGAGAAGGACACGTGAGATCGCCAACGTTTGTAAGCTCTATTTGAATCTCCTTAAAATTATTAATAAAATACATAATAATATAATAAAAATTTCAATGAAATTAACATTCAAACAAAACCATCTTAGACTGAGGCACGAAAATCTCGCTCTATTTAAGAAGATTCAAGCCATCTTCGATAAGTTTCAATTGAACTTGTACAACAAACATCCTCTTGACTTGTCTCTACCAAAATACAAAAACTCAACTGATCGTCATATAACTCCAATAACTATGTACAAGTGATTGAGCCCAAAGCTCCTCTAAACATAACACTATCTTATTATCTAGAAAACTCTATTATCTAGAAAACTCTCAATAATCTTTAAATACTATCCTATGTTATTTTCTACAATAAAAATAACACTTTACGTACGATATTAATGGACAAAAAGATAGCATCTAACTTTTTTTCTCTTTTTTTCGTACGCCCCACTACTATCTTCCTAAAGCCCTTTTTTTCAAAATACTATACGTTGGTAGTTTCTCCAGATCCCATCATGTGTCATAAATGATCTTACTCCTAGATTCTAGAAAACCGAAAAGGTTAGAAACTCCTTGATTTTTTTTTCTCATCCGTTGAAACCAACTTTGAATATTTTCATCAGATTGTTGGCAGTTTGAATGATTTGGTTTAAAACTTTCTCAACAAAAAAATCCAAGGAAAGCAACGGTAATATTAAAAAAAAAAAATCTTACTAACAAATACAATTTATTAAAAAATACCAACATTCCCCAACTATTTTTTAATAAAAATAAAAAAGAAATAAGAGAGATACTTCGAGACAAATAAAGATTATTATGTATCATAAAGATATGTTATGCATTGAACCCTCACTTAGTGAAATAATAATTTTTACTCCAGAGTTAGTAGTAGTCTCATACTTCAACTATAACTTCTAAAATAAAATAAAAAATTACAGCTCACACATAACAGTCCAGGTGTTGACGTGAGCTTTATTAGCAGCACATTATAGCCTTGTGCTATTCTTGGTTTCACGAGTGTATTTGAAAACAAACCGAATTCTAATAGAGAGCGACCTCACTCCCACACTCACATAGGTGAAATCTGTCAACAATGCTCTTATAATTCTGACACCCTAATCATAAGAGCTACAGATTTTCATTCCAAGTATTTAAAACAACTCATCATCTTAATCATTATAGAATGAATGCACTTACACAATAGGAATAGAAAAATCCTCAATTAAAGTAAATAGTGCATTTCTTACGACCACCAAATGATTTGTTCTTCCCATTGACCACAGTTCTCAAGATCTCTAATCTCTGGGTTGGGTATCTTCATATGTGATTCATGACTGTATGGACTTTAATCACATTCCCCTCAATGTATTCTTGGCTCTTTCTCTTGTCAAGGCCTTGGTCAATGGATCTGCTAGATTATCATATGATTTAATACAATCCACGTTTATGACACCACTACTCAAATAAGATCTCACAGTACTGTGTTTTCTTCTTATTGGTTTGGATTTACCATTGTAATAATGATTTTGAACTTTACCAATAGCAGCAGTACTATCACAATGAATTAATATGGGTGGAACTAATTTTTCCCACAATGGAATCTCATGTAGTAGATCTCTCAACTAGTTTACTTCCTCACTTACTGAAACCAAAGCTATAAGCTCAGCTTCCATAGTTGAGTTAGCAATAATAATTTCTTTTTTAGGCTTCCAACATATAGCACCACCACCCAAGGTAAAAATATAACCAGTAGTTGAAAGATAATCATCTGACAAGGTATTCCAATCGGTATCATTGAAGCCTTCGAGTACGATAGGATATTTTTTGTAAAACAAGCGATAATATTTTGTACCAAATAAATATTTTATTATCTGATCCATTGCATACCAATAGTCTCTTCCTGGCTTGTTAGTAAATCTACTAAGTACTCCTATTGCATAAGCAATGTCAAGTCTAGTACAATCAGTCTCATAACGTAAACTACCAATCATGCTAGCATATTCCTTTAAATTAATCACATCATCATCATTTTCAATAGAAAATAAATGAACACTAGGATCAAAATGAGTAACAGCATGCTTACATCACATGTAATTATATTTCTTTAATAATTTTTCTATATAATACGATTGATCATAAAAAATACCATCACATGTTTTGGTGATTTTCATATCCAAAATAAAATTAGCCTCACTAAGATCTTTCTTATCAAAATGATTACTAAGAATGCTTTTTGTTTTATATATAACTCTAGAATGAGAGAGTAATTTGTAGGAATTATTCTCATTAAATTCATAATATAGGTACAAGGCAGTATATATAGTAGATTACAGCTGAAGAGAAAAAGGAAAGAATAATGTAGGAAAGAATAAATTAAATGCTAACTTATAAGGAAACTAAATCTCCTAGAATATTCACACATTTACAGCCAATATCTTCTAGAATACAGTAGAGTTGACTAGGTAGATTTTGGAAACTTTCCAACACTCCCCCTCAAGCTGGTTTGAAGATTTCTTCCATAGCCAGCTTGCTGATTAAGTTTTCAAACGATTTCTTAGGCAGTCCCTTTGTAAGTATGTCTGCTACTTGCTCAGCTGTAGAAATATAGGGCAAACGAATTACCCCACTATCTATTTTTTCCTTGATAAAATGCTTGTCCACCTCCACATGTTTTGTTCTGTCATGAAGAACTGGATTGTGAGCAATAGCTATTGCAGCTTTATTATCACAATACAGTTTCATTGGTAATGAACTAGCAACTCTCAACTCTTCCAGCAATCTTTTAATCCATAGTGCTTCACAAATTCCATGAGCAACAACCATAAACTCAGCCTCTGCACTACTCCTTGCCACCACATTCTGTTTCTTACTGTGCCATGTTACTAAATTTCCTCAAACAAATGTGCAATAGCCAGAAGTTGATCTTCTATTAGTGACTCTTCCAGTCCAATCTGCATCAGTGTATATTTCAACTTGTAAACTCCCATGACCTCCAAACAATATGCCTTTACCTAGAGTCCCCTTTAGGTACCTTAGGATTTTGTATACAACATCAAAATGTTCAAGTCCTGGTGAGTGCATAAACTGGCTTACCACACTTGTTGCAAAGGCTATGTCAGGCCGTGTGTGAGAGAGATACAGGAGTTTTCCTACCAATCTTATTTATTGTTCTCTATTGATTACTTCTTCAGGTTTAGCTGGTTGGAGTCTTAGATTAGGCTCTATAGGTGTTTCTGCAGCTTTCCACCCTAATAAACCTGTTTCTCCAAGTAAATCAAGAACATATTTTCGTTGGGAAACAAATATACCTTTCTTTGACCTTGCAAACTCCATGCCAAGAAAATATTTCAAGTTACCTAAGTCTTTGATTTCAAACTACTTAGCAAGAATCTTCTTTAATCTGCAAATTTCAATGTTGCCATCCCCTGTCAGAATAATATCATCAACATAGACAATAAGTATAGCTACTTTGCCTCCACCAGTGTGTCTATAGAACATAGTGTGGTCAGCTTGATCTTGGCAGTAGCCGTGACTCTTTATTACCTTCCCAAAGCGTTCAAACCAATCTCTAAGAGATTGCTTGAGTCCATATAAAGACTTCCTCAATCTACACACCTTCCCCTTCCCTTCTTTGCCTTCAAATCCTGGTAGTAGATCCATAAAAACTTCCTCCTCTATTTCTCCATTTAAGAATGCATTCTTCACATCTAATTGATACAAGGGCCAGTTTGAATGGGCTGCTAGGGATATTAACACATGGATTGAGTTCATCTTGGCTACAGGAGTAAAAGATTCCTGGTAGTCAATTCCATATGTTTGAATGAACCCCTTTGCCACAAGTCTTGCTTTGTACCTCTCTACACTACCATCAACCTTGAATTTGACTGTAAATACCCATTTACAGCCCATAGTCTTCTTCCCCTTTGGTAGATCACCAATTTCCCAAGTTCCATTAGCAATTAGTGCATTCATCTCTTCTTGAACAGCCAATCTCCATTCTAGGTGATCCAAGGCTTCCTGAATGGTTCTTGGAATAAACAAGTAAGAAATATTGGATGTAAAGGCCTTATGAGTATCAAAGAGTCTATGATAGGATAGATGTTTGGCAATAGGATGTGTGGTGGAGGCTCTAACTCCTTTCCTAAGGGCTATAGGTAAGTCTAGATCAGTAGAATTGTCTTTAAAAGGAGCAGGAGTGGAAGAGTTACCTGGTGTATTGGAATGACCAACTTGTAAAGTTGATGATGATTGGCTTTGCTCCGGATTGGAAGAAGGATTTCTATTATTCTGACGATCTCTTCTTCTTGTATAAACACGAAGTTCAGATGAGGTAATATCTAGTAGTATTTCTCCCCCTGGTTGTGAATCACTTATGTCTTGTACAGGTAGACTATGAATTCCATTATTTTCACTAGATAAATTTTCTGTTTCCTAACCTTTTAAAGGAGTATGGATGTTCATGTCAATGTCAACGAGAACATTAGGAAAAAGATTAGAAGTTTGCCAGAACTCATCTTCACTTTTCTCTTTCTCCCCTTGAAGATAGTTATGGCTAAAGTAAGGTTGTTGTTCAAGGAAAAAGACATCCATACTGATGTGAGTTTTTTTTGTAATAGGGTTAAAACATTTGTACCCTCTCTTATTAGGAGCATATCCGACGAAAACACATCTTTCTGCCCTAGGGTCAAGTTTGGACCGAAGATGGGTAGGTATATGAACAAAAACAGTGCACCCAAAAACTTTTAGTTGTAAATCCGATGTTACTCGACAAGTAGGGAAAAGCTCCTTTAGGCAGGCTAAATGAGTGATGTATTTTAAAACACGAGTAGGCATCCTATTAATGAGATAACAGGCAGTCAAAATAGCATCACCCCATAAATATTTAGGAACATGCATAGAAAACATAAGGGCACGTGCAACCTCTAATAAATGACGATTTTTCCTCCCTGTAATACCATTTTGTTGTGGGGTGTCATGACAAGTAGATTGATGTTGAACACCTTTTGCTGACAAAAAAGTTCCTAAACATTTGTTAAAGTATTCAGTACCATTATCACTTCTAAGAATACTGATTTGTGTTTGGAATTGATTTTCAACCATATGATAAAAATCCTTGAATAATTTTTCAACTTTAGATTTATCACTCATCAAATACACCCAACACAACCGTGTATGATCGTTAATAAATATCACAAACCATTTTTTTCTAGATGTAGTAGTGATTTTTGAGGGACCCCAAACATCACTATGAATTAAATAAAAAGGTTTTGAAACACAATAACCTTTTAATTGATAAGTGTTTCGATGACTCTTGGATAAATGACAAGTATCACAATGAATAGAGTTGCAATCAACAATTTTAAATAAGCTGGGAAACAAATGTTTTAGATAGAGAAAACTAGGATGTCCAAGTCTAAAATGCCAAAGCATAATTTGTTCTCGTACAGGCATTGAACTAGTACTACTGCTACTCAAACCCTGAGCTTGTTTAATATTGAATAGGGTCTTATCAAAATAATAGAGTCCATCAATCATCCTAGCACTGCCAACCATCCTCCCCGAGAGTTGGTCCTGAAATTCACAATGAGAATCAAATAATATGACACGATAATTAGAATCCCTTGAGAGTTTACTAACAGACAGCAAATTACAAGCAAGTTTAGGAACATGAAGGACAGATTTTAGTTCGATTTTGTCAGAGATTTGGACAGAACCTGTTCCTACAATGGATGAGAAACTTCCATCTGCAATTCTAACTTTTTTATTACCAGGACAATGGTAATAAGATTGAAAAAATTGTGAAGTACTAATCATATAGTCGAATGCACCAGAATCAATAATCGATGGTGCAAGAGTTAAGCCACAAGAGTAGGTGCTAGGGGTATCACCTATTTGGGCCAAAGAACCAGTAGGAGGACCGAATGTAGGAGTGGATTTCAGCAATTGAAGAAGATGATCCACCTGCTCAGCAGTTAGGAAATTAGCCTTTGCTTCATTGGCTCTAGGGGCTATATAGTTGCTGCCAGAGGTTCCAGATTTGCTGCTCTTCCAGTTTACAGGCTTTCCATGGAGTTTCCAACAAGTCTCTCTAGTGTGGCATGGTTTATTGCAATAATCACACCATACCCGAGGCTTATCTTCAAACCTCCTTTGGTTAGAATAGGACTGCTGTGCAAAAATATTGGCAGTGGACAGATCTGTGCTAGTAGCACAATAAGGAGCAGGGTTGGCAGCAACTAATGCAGAGTTCTCCACAGTTTCATCCTCCTTTTTTTTCATCATGACATTCCGACAACAATCTTCTCTTCGCACCTCAGAAAATACTTCTCCAAGTGGAGGTAATGGCTGTCTCCCTAGAATCCTTTCCCTAACTTCATCAAATTCATCATTAAGTCCAGCCAAGAATTTAAAAATTCTGGCATTCTCCACCATCTTCTTATTATGATTGCAATCATCAGAATTTTTCCATTCATAATCATTGAATAAGTTTAAATCCTGCCAAAGTCCCTTAAGAACATTGAAATACCTGGTCACACTGCCTTCTCCTTGGTGAGTATTGCTGATTTTCTGCTGCAATTCATATATCTGAGAGTAATTTCCAAGGTCAGAATACATCTGACTAACATTGTCCCAAAGCTCCTTTGTAGTCGAATAGCACATGTAGTTGGCACTAATTTCTTCATCCATAGCATTCACAAGCCACGCCATCACCATGGAATTTTCTACATCCCATATAGCATAGGATGGGTCTGTTTTCTTGGGCTCCTTGGTTTCACTAGTCAAGTACCCTATCTTCCCTCTCCCTCGAATGTACATCCTGACTGATTGTGACCAACATAGAAAGTTTGCCTCATTCAGTCGTATGTTTGTGATTTGGACAGAGTAGGGTTCAGAATGGGTAGGTTTTGGTTCTTGTTTGTTTTTGGATTTGGCCTCATTTGAAGTATCAGCCATGGTAAAGGCTTGACAGCAATAGAAGAGAAAGGCAAAGATGAATAAGGAAGAAAACCCAAGATATTAGGGGCTGATTTGAGCCGCCAGAGGGAATAGGGTTTTTAGATAAATCAGAAAAAGAACCTTGCTCTTGATACCATCTAGAATGAGAGAGTAATTTGTAGGAATTATTCTCATTCAATTCGTAATATAGGTACAAGGTAGTATATATAGATTATAGCTGAAGAGAAAAAGGAAAGAATAAAATAGGAAAGAATAAATTAAATGCTAACTTATAAGGAAACTAAATCTCCTAGAATATTCACACATTTATAGCCAATATCTTTTAGAATACAGCAGAGTTGACTAGGTAGATTTCGGAAACTTTCCAACAATAACAATGCAAATTAGAACCAAATATCAATACATCATTCACATATAGGCTAATAAGAACGTGAAAATTCTCCCAAGATTTACAATAAATACATTTATCACTCTCATTTGGCTTATAGCCATTCTCAATCATGCAAGAGGAAAATTTCCCATGCCACTGTTTAGGGGCCTCTTTAAAGGCATATAGGGATTTTCTCAACTTACACACTTTTCTTTCTTAGCTGGGCTCTACAAATCCTTCGGGTTGAAAAATATAAATTTCTTCATCTAGGTCCCCATTCAAAAAAGCTATTTTAACATCCATTTAATGAATTTTAAAATTATAGATTGCTGCAATGGCAATCAATAATCTAATAGATGTTATTCTTGCAACAGGAGAAAATGTGTCGAAAAGCTCAAGATCAGCTTTTTGTTTAAAACCTTTTGCGACAAGTCTAGCCTTGAATTTTTCAATTGTTTCATCCAATCTAAATTTTTTTTCTAAGGACCCATTTACACCCTATGGTATTACAACCATGTGGTAACTCAACTAATTTCCAAGTTTTGTTTGAAATTATTGAATCTCATCACTCACAGCCTCTTTCCAAAACACAGAATCAGGTGATACTAAAGTTTCTTGTAGAGTATTTGAGTTTTCCTCAATATTATAAATATAATAGTCGGCATCAAAATATTTCTCAATTCTAGCTCTTTAATTTACTCCTTCTTAATTCAAAATTTTCTTCATTTTCTGGAGAAGTAGAAGAACTAGTTTCAGAAAAAATATTTTATCTAAATTCTTGACCCCCACTATTTTTATTTGAAAGGAAGTTTTTCTTCATGAAAAACCGCATCGCCTAATTAAAAAATCACTTTATTTTCAATATAAAAGACATCTATAGGCTATACTATTTTTTTCATATCCAAGAAAGACACAAGTGGTAGTTCTAACACTCAATTTAGGCCTTCTAGGATCTTTTAGCCTTATAAATGCCAAACAGCCCCACACTTTAAAATATCTCAAACGTGGCTTATACCCTCTCTATAGTTCAAAGGGTGTAATCTTTGTGTTTTTATAAGGCAACTTATTTAAAACATGATAAACAGTCAAAATTGCTTCACCCCAAAAACTTGAGGGAGCACCTGAATCAATAAGAATGGCATTTGACAATTCAATCAACGTTCTATTTTCCCTTTCAACCACACCATTAGAAACAGGTGAGTATGGTGTAGTAGTTTCATGGATAATTCCCAATGATTGAATTAAATAATTTAACTCATTTGAATTATACTCTCAGCCTCTATCACTTCTAAATCTTTTTATCTTTCTATCAAATTAATTTTCAATTTCATGGGGGAATTCTTAGAACTTTTCAAAAGCATCACTTTTATTTTTTACGAAATAAACATGTATATTTTGAAAAATGGTCGATAAAAGTGATAAAATATCTATTTCCTCTACGAGTTAAAATTTCTTCAAATTCACAAAGATCGGTGTGAATTAAATCTAACAATTTGGTATTTTTTTTTCAACACTTTTATGAGGCCGGTTTGTAATTTTTGCTTGACTGTAAACTTCACATTTTTTAAAATCATTTTTCAATTTGGAAACTAATTCTAAACTACTCATGATTGCAACATATCTACTATTAATATGACATAAACGTGCATGCAAAAATTTAAAGAATAAAGCATATAAACAGAAACATTCGATGCTTTATTATCAACGTTCAATTTAAACATTCCATCACAAACATAGCCCTTGCCCACAAAAACTCCATTTTTAGCAATAACATATTGATCAGATTCCATAGTTTGCTTGAAGCTAGCTTTGTTGAGTAGAAAGCTGGACATCAAATTCTTTCTTAATATACGTCTAGAGGTGAATTTCAGTTCGACCTCACCACTCCCAAGGACTTTGGTTTTACTTGAATCACCAAGTATAATAGATTTCTCTTCTTTAAAGGGAGTATACATTTTTTAGCCAATCTTTATCATAGCAGACATGCCTATTGGCACCAAAATCTGCCCACCACCCTTCAACAAATTGAACCACGTTAATGTCTGTAATCGTTGAGAATTATCCAACATTTCTTTGCTCCAACTTTTTCCGTATCATATTTATTCGTTCAAGCTTTCCAATTTTTCTTTGCAGAGGAGTAAGTAGTATTGTAGAAATCATAAAATTGATCCGCAAGACAATTTAAAAGATAACATCGACAGTTATACTGATATTTTGTATATTTCTCAATCTTTTCTTCATGAGCTTTGACTTGTGCTTCAACCATATTCTTAGAAGTGATCTTGTTTGGATTCTTTGCAGTGAGAACATAGGAGACGTTGAGAAGGCTTAGATAGAAGAGCACCTTACACTTCCATCTCTTGAAATGGGCTCCCATGAAACAGAAGGACTTGTTGAGACCTCCAACGTTTTCGTGGATTTTTCATTTGTAAGCTCCATTTGAATCCTTTAAAATTATTAGTGAAATACACAATAATATAATAAAAATTATAATGAAATTAACATTCAAACGAAATCTACTTGGACTAAGGCACAAAAATCTCGATCTCTTTAAGGAGATTCAAACCCTCTGTGGTATGCAAAGTTTAAATTGAACTGGTACAATAGACCTCCTCTTGACTTGTCTTCTTCAGAATACAACAGCCCAACTGATCGTCGTATAGTTCCAATCAACTCTGCACAAGTGATTGAGCCTAAAGCTCCTCTAAAAATGACACTTCTCTATTATCTGAAAAATTCTCAATAATCTCTAAACACTACCTTATGTTATCTTCGTAAAAACTCTCCCATTACGTACGATATTAATGGACAAAAAGATAGCATCTAACTTTTTTCTCTTTTTTTCGGTTGCCCCACTACTATCTTCTTAAAGCCCTACTTTTCATTCTCTCTAAACTCCCACAAACCTCAGATCAAACGAAAGGGGGTGGGAGCTTCGGCTCCTCCCCCCTCTTTTCTCCCTCTCTCCCCTCCCTTCTCTTATGTGCAGTTTTATTTCAGTTTTACATTTTTTGTTTTGTTTTTGTATTTTTTTCAGGCCAAATAAGAAAGGATCACCGTTCGGGTCTTTCTAGCCTTTTATAGTCTACACGCGCCCCACCGGGATGAAGCCCAGCCGCCAATCTTCAAGACTACCAAATCTGGCGTTCATTGGAGTGGAGCGTAGCCCGCACGCGCGGGACGAAGCTTTCAGGTTTCGTCGGAGCGTGGCCATCACACGCCACCGTGGAGCCCTCTACTGATGCCATGCTCGGCGTCTTTGGACTCCCTGTCTCCGTGGCTTCAAAGATCGACCATCGGCGTTCCTCCCAGAGTGACCAATGCCATGCACACGCTAATACCGACGCATCGTGCACTGTTCACCCGATTTTGTTTTTTCATTTTTGTTGTGTTTCGTTTCAGTGCGATTGTTTCAGTGTTTTTTCGTTGACCCGAGTGAGGTGTTTGGGCCTTTAGATCGATCGCGATCTGGGGTAGGAGCTACTCGAGACTGATGGGCAATGTTATGACTAGTGAGATCGTACGATCAGTGCTCATGCGTAGGTGCTGCCTGCGTAGTGGAGGTTGTGTGTTTCCATGCTTGAGCTGGGTGCTCGTGCTGTCAGGGCTCGAGATGCCAATGCTTGCAGAGTTTGGCAATGAGCGTGACGTCCAGGGTCACACCGATGCTTGTGGTTTTTCTTTGTGTAGTTTGTTTAGTTAGTAGTTGTTATTTGTTTAGTTTGTTTAGTTGTTATTGTGTTTTATTTGTATTTTTTGTTATTTCTGAGTGTAATAAACTTGAAATAGGCTAGTGAATTTAGTGTCCATAGCGGTGTCCCGTACTTTTCCTCCTTGGAAGGACAGAGGGGCCCTCAGTCTATTTTACAGAGTGCTTTCTCTATGAGGAAAGAGTTTTTTTGAAGTTAAGACAATGTCTGCCAGAAAGAAATTTGTGTGTGGGGAAGCCTAATAGCTGATGTGTAGTTTGGCTTATAATCTGAATTTTTCATGTATTGATAAGTCACAACTGTAATTTCGGTGGTTCATTAATGAAATGAGTCTTTTTTCATATATATATATATAAAAAAAAAAAAACCCTATTTTTCCAAAATACTATACGTTGGTAGTTTATCCAAATCCCATCATGTGCCATAAATGATCTTTCTCCTAGATTCTAGAAAACCAAAAAGGTTACAAATTACCGCTAGCCTTGATTTTTTTTTCTCATCCTTTAAAACCAACTTTGTATATTTTCATCAAATTGTTGGCACTTTGAATGATTTGGTTTAAAACTTTCTCAACAAAAAAATCTAAGGAAAGCAACGGTAATATTAAAAAAATTCTTGCTAACAAATACAATTTATTAACAAATACCAACACCCTAGATTTGGACAAATGAGGTTTGCATGAAAGTCTAGTGTATATATACGCATTGCCATGAACCATAGTGGGGCGGAGACGTGCATGGTGAGGAGTGTTAAAAAAAAATACCTGTACTTTGGGTCTCCCAGTTTAGAGCAATCGGGTCTGCATCTTGGGTAATTGGATTAGGTTCATTTTAAAACTGCCCAAGCTTGGTTTGTGGATGGTCTTAACAAAAGCGCTTATAAAATAATAGTTGAACCTATCACCTATTGAATAGACCCACTTGGTCCGTAAATATTAAAAAGACTTTTGTCAAATTATTGAGCTCAATAAAACTCTTTTAATCTACTATAGTAATTTATAAGTCTTTAGTCTTTCCAAAATTTTCCGACTAATATAATTTGGTCTTCTACAAATATTGGTCCATTGATATACTCTAAAATCATCAACTACACCTTAGTAATTTTAAATAATAAAATTTGGGCTATGGACCTAAATAAATTTCAATAAGATTAATTTGCGAGTTTATCTAATATGGCTCATTAAACCTATTTTAAGCTCAATAATTCTATATTCCACCAAAATAAAATTTGACCCGTGAACTATTCAAAATTACTCGTTAAATTGCAAATAGACTTCGGATCCGGCTTCCCTCCTGTAGCTCAAGAAAAGGACATCTCCTGTTATTAAAATTACAGCTTTCCACGTCATCAACAGAAAAAATAAATGGCATGTAATTAACCGTTTTGTTAAACTTGATTCCATCCGTTTATTTTTTCTATTAATGAGGTGTAAGCCAGTAATTTTAATAACAAGAGATGTCCTATTCTTGAGCTACATGAAGGAAGCCGAATCCTCCCATAAGTATTAACCTCAATAAATTAATAGTTCGCAGACTTGGGCTGGGTGTTATACTTTAGCCAATGTTTAATTTCAAGAATTGTTTACAAGTATATGGTAAATAGTTTAGTAAGAAAATTAATCTAATTCAAATATCTTTCAAACAATAATAATAATAAAAGTACTACAATTATAAAGAGATTTTATAAAAATAAATTAAAAAACTGATCTGTTAGATCAACTTAATTTTAGAAATAATTTTACAATCTGACATATCACATCAAGATATGTCAATTTGTGAATTTAGTTTTATAAATTTTTTTGTGTCTATAGCATTTTTATAGGAAAAGATAAAGTGAGAGTGAAAAATGAGCCTCACGCGAGTATAACTTAGTTTATTGATGTACGATCAACCAAAAAGAGCTCTTTCCGGACCTAACTAAGAAAGCATGGAGCTTCTTCATCAACCAAGCAAGAAATTAGACATCTCCCGGAGTGTGAAAACCACTGGAGACAAATAATCCGGCTCATGGAGCTCTCCTTGAAGAATGAAAATTCTCATATAATGATTGAATTATTGCAGCTTAATTTGAAAAGAAACCAAACACAAAACAAAAACAATTTCACAAAAACAACACACATAGAAATTATGTGTTCAATGTGTGAAAGTGTGAGATATTTGAGCAAAAGTTTAGACCTCTACTTTAAATAACCCTCACTACAACACAATTACTTTTTAGTGACAGTTGTGAATTTGTGACAGTCCCCAAACGGTCACTAAAAAACTTTTTCTGTTACAGAAACAGTCACTAAAGGCGGATGAGATTTTTTTTTTACATTCCAACGTATGGGAAAATTACATTTGAACATCACATATATGTTCAAACATATGGCTACTTATGTGCGAACGTGAAATGTTTTGGCGCCAACATTCTAACCTTAGTAATTAACGTTCGACCGTTAATTGTAAATTTAAATTAAATATGACTCTAATTTAAAATTTATGTGGTTTTTATAATGCATAATTTGTATACAAGTCTAAAAAATTGACTTGTATATATTTATATATACACAATTTGTAAAATATAATTATATATTTATATATATAAATATTTTATGTTTAAATATAAATATAAATATATTTATGTTTATGTATATTTGAAGTGCAGTGATTTAGTATTAAAGTCAGAAAATATAATATTAAAGAAGATTAAGAATTGAAATTAAAAAACCATAGATATATTAAATAATATTGTTCCTTACAAAAATTAAAAGTAAAATACAAAATATGATAGAAGTACATAAACAATACTCAGATGATAGCGTTGTCCGAAAAATTCGTAGCCCGTATATCCTCAGTCAAGGTATCAATCTTGTCATTGAGGATACCTACACGGTGGGCTATCTCAGCGACAGACGCCTCTACAGCTCTGAGCGATTGATCGATCTTACGATCAATATGCGTAATCAACTGTGAGATCACCGCATCAACCTAAGCAGGCCGCACATCTCCCGCAGATGTACTCGTCGACTGCTGACCACTACTCCTCACATCAGGCTTGGGCCGCATTGAAGGAACTAGATCCTCTAAAGGGGGTGGCTAACGTCCCCTCACCTGTCCAATGATACGTCGATGCATGATCATGTCAAGGGTGCTCATCTGATCTTTGACCAGCTCATCCGGCTCGGATGGCACTCCCCAAGTAAGTAATAGCCGGCTGATCAGGACACCGTATGGGAGGTTGTCCGTGGAGACGATGCTCGCCTCAAAACGAATTCTCTCAAAGATGTGCCGTGGCAAATCTATGGGATCTCCACGTGCCATCCGTATCAAAAATTGTGCGTGATGCAGACTCAATGTGGTCTTATGTGCCACAGGATCCATGTTTGTTGCAACAATAAGATGCAACATGCGAAAAAACGGTAGCAGATGGTTTTGGTGGAAGGCGTTTGGCCTCTCGATCTGCATGCGGTCTCTCCCGATGAGGATGTAGAAACCCTCATCTTGGTCATCATCCCGAGCTGAAGGGCCAGCACCCTTGGCCTCTGATCGGTCTGCATTTATAGCTGATGATGGATCAAATGAGACTATAGATAATGCAGAAGTGCCTACATCTGCATCGAGTCTGCCGTGAGCAGATGTAGATGTGCAAAGTAAGGCTAGAGAGTCAGCCTCAGGTCGATGTCTAAATTCCTCGACGAATCCCGAGGTGCTCGGCGATGACATCATGTGAAATCTCAAACGTCACACCACGTATAGTCACGGTGTGAAAGGATGCGTCTTGAGGCATGTCACACATTCCCATATAGAACTCTTGAACCATAGAGGGGGTATACCTTCACCCTCAGTGTGCAGATATTTCCCCAACCTCTACTGAGGAAGACATGTCTCAGGTTCATCTGCTCCTATCTGAGCTCATCAAACTCGTTGATCAGGGCCTCTCGCTCTACCATAACAGTACGAGCCCCGATTCGAGCAGTATCCTGAGTGGCTCATTCCCTCCCTGGTTTCCTGGTATGCAAAGGATGAGCCATATCCTGAAAATAAAAAAAGGAAAAAAAATTATGAGTACAATTGATACATTTTTTGTTATAATTTTAAACTGCTCTGCAAGAACGTTCAAACATATAGAAACATACGTTCAAACGTTAAGATAAAACATTTGGACGTGTATATTTTACGTTCATAGTAAAAAATATTTCGTTCAAACGTATAATGAAATATCTGAACGTAGAACGTATACTATATTTAATTGTTCTACGTTCGAACATAATACATATACGTTCGGACATTTGGCTATACGTTCCAACGTATGTGTTTACATGCAAACTTAAAGGATAAATGTCAAATTGTTGAAGGCATAAATAAATTTAAAAGCATTACGTTCAAACGTTAAATTATACTATCAGACATAAATGCAATAACATCCAAATGTATAAAATTTACGTTTGGATGTGGAAGACCAACCGTTATGAAATTGAAACATCATACGTTTGAACGTCTTGGTGTAACATTCGAACGTTATGACACAGAATGACTGAGTCGACTCAACCATTCTCGAAAGCTCCAAAATCATCCTACATACCAATTAAATGCCGAAATTCCACTGTAGAAATGAAGTATACACTTCAATGAACTTTTTTACAGTGACTATTTGGTCAATGGCAACCAGTGGTGGCCGGAAAATAGAATTGAAAATCCAGCCACCATGGATTTCGGTTTTAAACAAAACCCACCTTAAATTTATGTATAAAATACATGTAATGCTTCAAAAAGAAATGCCTACCTTTCAGTGACGGTTGTGGCGGAGTTTGATGGCGGCGGCGACGGAGGACTGGCAGTGCGCAAATGGGGTTAGGAGAAAACGGAAAAAATGACATTTCAGACATTCAGCTTTGGACTTATATACATATAACGTTCAAGGAAACGTTGGAATGTGAGAAATATAACGTTTGGACGTTATTCCTAGTAGCATTCCAATGTGGAATGAAACGTTTGAACGTGAAAAATAAAACGTTCGATATGGATGTCCTAGTAACGTTCCAACATGGAAGGAAACATTGGAACATGAGAAATAAAACATTCGAACGTACTAAGTCCATCGTTGAATCGTTTCTTGATTGATTTTTCAAAATATTTTATTAATAAATATTATATATTATTATATATATTATAACATATAGCATATTATATCTAATATTATATTATAATATATATAGTATATTATATTATGAAATACTTTATGTAACCTTCGTTCAATTGATAATTAGCTTATGGACTCCCCTTTCTAATTCTATCAAGGATATTAATGAAGTTGTCCGTTCCATCTTTAATAAATATTATTGAACAATCTCCTTGTTCTTTATTATGAGAATTATCTACATTTTTTGTCTATTATATCTATGTTGTATATATATATATTGTATTATATATATAATATATATATAGTGTATGTACTTATATAATATATATATATATACTATATATATATATAAGTTGTTATTAGTTTTATTAATTATAGCCAATGTTGTTCACTATATATTATATTTTCAATTAAAGTATTATGCTATCATAGTATATATATATATATATATATATATAGTGTAAGTACATATATAATATATATATATATACTATATATATAGGTTGTTAGTTTTATTAATTATAGCCAAATGTCTATCACTATATATTATGTTTCCATTTAAAGTATTATACTATCATAGTATATATATAGTGTATGTACTTATATATATATATATAATATATATAAGTGTATGTACTAATATATATGGTGTATGCTCTAATATATATATAGATATATTTAAATATTTTAAAAAAATAAAAAACTATTATCATAGTACTTAAAATCACTTCCTTAATCATTATGTTATGGATAAAATAAAAAATAAAACAATGTTGTTGATAGTAGTATCTATATAACATGAATATGTAAGTATAAGTATATATAAATATATTATATTAGATATTTTGTTATATGATATATCTTCTTTTTTTAAGTAAATGTATTGAGTTATTATAAGTAGGACTTTAATACCGGCAAACCTCCAGCAATGTATAAATCTCTGGGAAAGGCCATTTGCGGCGATTTATAAAGTTTTTTCCAGCGAAATTAATCAAGGGGAAAGGTGACTCCCCTTGTAGTGATATTATATATACTGCTATTTAGTGTATATAATATATTATGCAACTATAATATATAATAGTAATTTTGAATATGTTATATAATATTATATATATAGTAGATTTTTTTTTATTTCCAACTATCAATAATCTAGTTATATTCACATTCTAATGTGCATTATTTACATTCGAACGTGGAAAAATGTGGGCTGGAAATTTTTCGCTCAATTGTATCGTTCGAACATTAAATCCTATACGTTCGAACGTATGAAAATTGTTGGCAGAAACTTTCCCGCTCGATTATCGTCTTCTGTGATGAGCATTCACGTCCAAACGTTGAAGCTTAACATTCGAACGTGAATGTTGAAAATTTGGGTGGCTGAAAGTAACATCCGAACATTAAATTGAACGTTAAATTTGGGTGGACCTAACAAAATTTCAATAAAATTAATTTGTGGGTTTATCCAATATGGCTCATTAAACCTATTTTAAGCTCAATAATTCTATATTCCACCAAAATAAAATTTGGCCCGTGAACTATTCAAAATTACTCGTTAAATTGCAAATAGACTTCGGATCCGGCTTCCCTCCTGTAGCTCAAGAAAAGGACATCTCCTATTATTAAAATTATAGCCTTCCAAGTCATCAATAGAAAAAAGAAACGGCATGTAATTAACCCTTTTGTTAAACTTGATCCCATCCGTTTATTTTTTATGTTCTGTTAATGAAGTGTAAGCCAGTAATTTTAATAACAGGAGATGTCCTATTCTTGAGCTACATGAAGGAAGCCGAATCCTCCCATAAGTATTAACCTCAATAAATTAATAGTTTGCGGACTTGGGCCGGGTGTTACACTTTAGCCAATGTTTAATTTCAAGAATTGTTTACAAGTATATGGTAAATGGTTTAGTAAGAAAATTAATCTAATTCAAATATCTTCGAAACAATAATAATAATAAAAAGAATACTACAATTACAAAGATATTTCACAAAAATAAATTAAAAAATTGATCTATTTGATCAACTTAATTTTAGAAATAATTTTACAATCTGACATATCACATCAAGATATGTCAATTTGTGAATTTAGTTTTATAATTTTTTTTGTGTCAATAGCATTTTTATAGGAAAAGATAAAGTGAGAGTGAAAAATGAGCCCCGCGCGAGTATAACTTAGTTTATTGATGTACGATCAACCAAAAAGAGCTCTTTCCGGACCTAACTAAGAAAGCATGGAGCTTCTTCATCAACCAAGCAAGAAATTAGACATCTCCTGGAGTGTGAAAACCACTGGAGCTCTCCTTGAAGAATGAAAAATCTCATCTAATGATTGAATTATTGCAGCTAATTCATTTGAAAAGAAACCAACACAAAACAAAAAAAAAATTCACAAAAACAACACACAAAAATTATGTGTTCAATGTGTGAAAGTGTGAGATATTTGAGCAAAGGTTTAGACCTCTACTTTAAATAACCCTAGAAATGTAACCTAGGAATGGTGGTTTAGGATGTGTCAAATGGGTTTTTAATGAACAACCAAAAGAGATTTTGTGTTGACAAAAATGGTGAAAATACCATCATGGTGTATAGTTGTTTAATTTACTCTACGACCATGCTCATGAAACATATGTTGTTGAACGTATGGTGTGCGTGATATTTAAGTTCCATGTAATTAATTCTTGTAACTATTGCATTTATTCCTTGCCTAGGCATCATTTATCACTAGCATATCTTTATGAAAATTGCATTGATTTCTAGAAGTGGCATGAGAGTTGGATTACGACCCGAAGCCAGGATAAGACATTGTCTCAATGAAATTTCTTTGACCACTCTAGAGTGTTTAAGAATAGAATGGTATCTCTTAAATTGATGTTTGGCTATCAACGATCTCAGACGAGAATATATGTAACGGTCTCAAGTCGCAAGACTTGCCTCTTGGCTCTTATCTGGAGGAGGCTAGAGAAACTTAAGGTGAATGACAGTTACGCGAAGCCTTAAGGGTTCCTAAGTCACATTGATAGACATTACTCAGTCATGACAAAGGGAACCAAGACGTGCCCATGAATCTTTAGAGGAATTCGTGGTGTACGGTTACTCAGTCATTCTCATGCATTTAATCTGTGTTGATATCTATCATTGCATACTATCATGAGTCTCGTCTTAGGATTAACTTGCTTAACATGGCAGTCTCACTACAATACCGATCATTGGAACCGTAGATTTTTCATACCAGTACGATGAGGGAGTCTTCAAGCAAGACGTTCAACCACAACTAGAGGAGTGAAGAGGATGCCCTGATTTTTCTATCAATGAACCACTTATTGGCTATTATATTGTTTTATTTTATCCTGACGAGGAGAATTTTAATTTTATGGTTATGTAATAATTGATTGATACTCACGGATGTATTTGTGACTTGTGGATGGTATTTTTTTATATATAAAACATATTGCATTCATTAATAATGGACACTACAACTTTGACCTAAAACATACATAATAAGCCAACTACAATATTAATAGCTCCACAATACACAATTGTGACTGACATGATCTAGTCCATACTGCAAACCTCTATAGACCACCGTCTGAGAGACAACACAACTTTGTCCAAGGCACAATTTACAAACCCCATACTTTGTTTAAGACCGAGTAGAGGACACACTCTATGGACAAAAGTCCAAGAGACTGTGTTTTTTATTTTTATTATTTCTAAAACAAAAGACATAAAGGAAAATAAGGATACATGAAAAAAATGAATTACATCTTAGAAAGACATAAAATCACATTTTCAACCTTGGAGGAAAAAAAGACAAACAAAGTGACTGTGATGGCGGGTAAGAGCCACACGCCACCTTGGGAGTATGCCAGTCAGTCAGGTCTAAAGTAATCAATGGCCCGAAATCCAGAAAAGTCACGCTTGGCAGCAAAAGAGCAACCTTAGCAGTTGCGCGTGGATTTCACGTGCCCACTTCGGACCGCGCGTGTGGCTCACGTGTAGTGCCGTTCGCAGAAATTCTTCACCCGTCTGACAGATTGGCGCCTTGGGAAACCTGCAGTAGGGGGTGTGGTGGTCGTTGGATGCCGTACATCGGAGAGCAACATATCGGCCTTCTACCATACTTAGCCCTGAAAAAACAACCAAAAAAAAAAAGGAAAGAAGAAAACTAGAGAGGAGATGGAGGAAGAATGAAGGAGGGAGGAGGGAGGGGGGATGAGCCCTCTGCGCATGTTTTGATTTGGTGGTGGTTTCTAGAGAGGAGGAGGGGTCTCTCTCTCTAAAACTAGGGGCCGACTATCTCCCCATCAATAAATATTTTGAATAGAAATGAAATTATTCTTTTTTGTGGATGGTGTTATTGATGCAGTATTTGAGGGTTTCAAATTTTTCTTCGATACTAATTATCTTAGACCGATAGTACTTTTACTTATTCATATCATTAATAACATGCATATTGCTCTCTACGGAAAATTTCAAGCCAAAGCCAATTCAAGGTATGGACCAGATCTACCCATCCATCACAATTTTGGAACTAATTACAAACAATCCAAGATCATGGGATTTGGAAAAACTACAAAGTCTCTTTGATCAGGAAAGTACTGAAGAGATACAAAAAATCCTATTGACAACGATCTCACAGAATCAGGATAAAATTGTCTGAACACTAGCTAGCAATGGGAGGTTTTCAGTTAAAACTACTTATCATGAAACACTCGGCAACCAAATTCCAGAAATGCAAGACACAATAAAGGAGCTTTTCAAACCTTTTTGGAGATTGTGAATCCATGATCAACACAAGTTACTGATTTGGAAGCTACTATGGAATATCCCCCCCACCAAAAAAAGAATCAGCATTGTCGTACCTCAACATGAGTCACTGGAATGCCCACTATGCAAACAAGCTGAAGAAACTTTGCTGCATCTCTTTATGGAATGATCAATAACCCGGATTCTATGGCATCAAAGTAGCTGGCCATTAAATCTAGCAAATCTTCCCATCAATTCCAAATTAGACTGGATAAAAATGATCATACATCCCAAAAGAAATTTAGGGTTGCGTGATAAAGAAATTCACCACTTTCAAATTTTTGTTGTGATTATCATGGATTTTATATGGAGGCAGAGAAATGAATCTGTCCACAATCATACCTCAATATCTGTGGAGCAAGCAAACAAATTGAGCCATCTTTATGAAGATTATAAAGAAGCACAGGAAAGGAAGTAGAGTAAGCCAGAAGAACTATGGATACCTCTTCCTACATCTTTTCAACTTCTACTTCGATGCAGTAGTCAGAAATAATTTCTCAGTGGCAGCAGTGGTAACGACGATTGTGATATCCTCAAAATCAAAACAGAAAAAATTAAAACATCAAACCCACTGGTAGCTAAAGCTTCAGTAGCTCTACTTGCTTCAAAAATGGCAATCCATTAGAATCAAGTAATTATTGAAGATGATGCTCAAACTGTCATCACAACAATACAAAATTCTTATCTATCCCTGTTATGGAAAATCTCACCCATTATAGCAGATTTCCAATAGATTCTCCACAATCAAAATGGGTAGGAACTAGCAAAAATCTATCAATCTCAAAATCGATGTGCACACTCAGTTGCACAATGGGCAGTAACCAATCTAGTATTTGGATGCCTACCCTTAGATAAAGAGTTATGCTATACATCCTCCTACTTTTCATTCAACCTCCGCACACCGGCTACGTGGCTCTTTTGTTTTATTTTATTTTTAAAGAAGTTTAAATGTGCATTTCATTTCAATATCATTTCAATTGAAATCTCCCCCCCCCCTCGCATTGTTCTCCCCCCGCACCGTGTGGCTTCATCACTCCGACACCCTGTAACAAAACTTCTCCGCTGGCTTCACGATTTCCGCACGGCTTCAGTCCTCCACTGGCATTCTTGTTGCCGACACCCATTGTCTGTCGTTTGGCTCCACCGACAAGGGTAAGAAATGAAAGAAAATGGTTTTTTTTTCTCTTTAAATTTCATCTCTCCATTTCTAGCATTACTCATATTGTGTGTTTTTGTGTTTAATGGATCTGCAATTTTGTGTTTGTTTGATCTGTGTTTGGTGGGGTTTTTGGGTTGTTGGTGTTGTATGCCATTCAAGAAATTTTGGAAAAGGAAATATGACTTGAATTTACCTCACTTTGTTACTAATCACCCCCGAGTTCCTCTCAACTCTGATAATCTCTTTTTCTGTTAATTATCCACCGTTATCCTCCTGCTTACCTGACAAAAAAAGTATACAGCCTCAGACCACAATGTAAAATCTACAAGGTCAGTATAAACTATAAAATGGAGACACGAACTTAGCAATAAATTTGTGGGGAATCGGGGATATTGTTTGATGCAATCCCATTCTGAACTAGAGAGTGAAATTGGAAGTGTCATAGAAGACAAGCCAAAAATGAATTGTGCATTTGAATAAGATTGGGAGAGATCGTGCTGTGTTAGGAATAAGCTTCGTCCCGCCTTTTGTTGTTATGAAAATGAAGAAATGCTTTTAGATGAAATTTTGTTTTAAAAAGAAAAAAAAAAAGGAAGACTTTGTGGTCTCTTCTATACTACAGGAGTTTCTATTCTATTGCTTTTGTTGTTTGTGAGTTTCCGATTTCATCATTGTCTAATTAACTTTAAAATGATTGACATTAGCATGAGCACGGTTGGTTGTCATTATTCCCTGAGAATGGATTGCAAACTAACCATATCTCTTCTGCATTCTCATCAACAATGGGCCAACTCTTTGGCGAATTGTGTACACGGTACGAGTCAGGATGCAGCTAATTGCAACTTATATCCAGATTTCAAGAGCTAAACTTGCCCTAGCTAAGTGATTGTCTGTGCTTCAAAAGAGACTTTAGTCTACTGGTTCATGAACCAGAGATAAAAGAGTAAAATCAGCTAGGTTGAGTAGTTGGTAGTTGGAGCTCTACTTCATAGATTTTGGACTCAATTCCAGTCCAAAATTCATCCAGTAGATCATGCTCAAGTTAGACTAGGTTGTGTTTGGTAGCTTGAGCCTAGTGTAAGCCTGTAAATAATGAGCTAGACAAGCCTAAACAATACACTACTTCAGGAAACAAATTTGTTCTCTCTTTTCTTGTTTTTTTTTTTTTTTTTTTTTTGCAGTTAATGTGAGATGGAGATTTAATTAAATACCAAGCTTTTATTCTTTTGCCCACGTTTCTTTACCAATGTGGCAGAGATTGCCTAAAATGGCTTTTCACTGATAAGGTCTGATATAATACCCAAATGGCCAAATGCTTCTTGTGTTCTTCAGAGTTGCTTTTTTGCTTAATCCAAAACAAAAGAAAATGTTGGCCTTATAACATTTCCTCCGCATCAACTGCTTGTGTGTTGAAACTAATAGATGTAGATAATCCCATAAAAATATATCTTGCTAACATTGTATACCATTCACTAGTTTTTGTTGTTGTTGATAACATCTGAAATTGTGTAGCTGATTAAATATTAAATGAAACCAAGATTTAGTTACAAAATGAACATGTTCTGCTTGCTAAGGTCAGCTATATTGGCCAAAGGAACATTATTTCACCAACAAAATTAGTTAACTTTATCCATTTTAAAATTAATTTATGAAATATAGGCTATATAGACAGTTTTTATAAGGCCTATAATATGTAGCATGACTACACTGCTGCTCATAATAAAAAATCTTTGTTATAATATGTATATAATCATTTTTGTTTTAGTATCTATAAACACATGGTAATGTAATAGACTCAGCTGGACAACCCCATTTAGAATACAGAATTCAAAAGTAATATTCCATGACATTGGTTTAAATAATATATTACCACCAATAACTTAATTTCTGAGTGCAAGACAAGCCAGGGTTTTTGCCAAAAAGCAATCAAGTTTATGTGTAAGTAGCTTTTCCATTAGCAAGAAATAGTTGAAGTACTTTTTATCCTAGCAGCTGAAAGCATTAATCTTTTTAACCAATGACTGAACAAAAAGAAAGGTTCTGATGGTGGAAAACTTTGGAACAAAGTGAAAGAATAAACAAGTAGTAGGTTTTGTTCAAGTACTTGTGTAAATAGTGAATTGCATGCGTATTACTTTCAAACACATGTTCATTGTTTTTTTTTTTTGTCAATTTAGACTTGCAAAAAAATATTTGAAGACGAATCACAATATAGTGACCTCCTGGAATCATAAGTTGGTGGTAGTGTTAGCGAGGTTGTCATCCCAACCCAGTGTAGTACTCTAACACAACCAACGCCACCGGGCAATAATGAGGTGCGAGGTTATTTTTCACCTTTATAAAGCTTCTTGGAATCTTCAAATCTTGATGTCTTTGTTTTAATTTTCCAATTTTGCATATCTCCAGAAAATGTCGTGCATGCCTGGGACTTAATGCAAATCAGTGGCCGAGTTTGAGCAATAATTGGTTTAGATGAATTGGTGTAACAAATGAGGTATGGAAATTATTTTTGTAAATGGGGGGTATGGAATCCGAAATGGGTTTAGTTTTTATCCCTAGGTAAATGTGTGGTTGTAAAATGGTTGAATGGGATAAGAAAATTATTTTTGTCGTGACTTACTAGAGTTGGATGGTCGGTCTTATACATTACACAATTATGGTGGACTTGTAAATGTGAAATATGTAAATTATCAGATTATGGAGCCCTGAAGGGTGTTAAATTTTGTTTTTCCACTAAAGATCAAGTTGAGGAATTAATGTTTGTTATGTTGCTAGTGATTTACTCCACACATATATTGACATAGATGGATAAGCCAGCTTTCACACTACCATAGGAAGGAAAGCAATAGCTACGTAGAACATGAGGAATAAAAGTTCACAAAACAAACATAACAACAATTCTTCTATGCAATTTCTGAACATAAATCATGAAGGCATGTTTCAATAGAAGCCTCAAGAGATCTGAGGGGCCTTCAGGTTCACATCTCTTACAACTAAGATAGTCCTCTATTCTTGACTTCTCAAATCAGAAGCAATTTGTGACGCTTTGCATTTATATTAAGGTATCACTTATAAGAGAAAGTAAGTTACTCAGTTGCTTCTTTGATAGCAGCTTCAACTAGGTCCTTTTTTATTATTTACCAATAAAAAAAAAGTAGCTGAAGGATGGGACACCACCATTCATGATAATAGTATCACAAGAACCATGAGCCATCACCCCCAAATGATGGAAACTCATTAGCTTCAAGTTTTAAATATGACTAAATTTCCATTTTGTACTATTGACGGCATTTCTTGATGCCAATGACACCATTGTCAATAGAAGGACAAAGACAGGAAATTGATTTAAAATCCAAACCCAAAAACTTCCTTTTTCATTGAAAAAAGAAATAAGAAAACTGAACCAAAAAAGAAAGGTGGTCCTCTCCTCTCGGCAGGGTGAGGTTTCTCTCAGCTTTGGCATTTGTCAACGCTGGTAAGTCTCTTAGTCGTGTACTGAAGAGACTGGTTCATGGTAGAAGATATAACGCGGCGCTGGGAGTCACTGAAATTGACCGATGGGGAGCAAGACGAGATCACCCTCCCAGAGGATGCAGTTCTTTCCTCCAACAACAAAGGTAAACATTGTCTACTCGTAATGATTTTCAACGATAAAACAGCAAACAAGGAAGCTTTTAAATCCACCATGGCAAAGATATGGAACACAGCAGGATGGATCACTTTCAAGGAGCTGGGCTCCAACCAATTTCTGGTGCATTTTCAGTTTTACTCGGACAAACAAAAAGTCTTGCAGGGGAGACCATGGTCTTTTGACCAACACCTCCTCTACTTGAAAGAATTCAAAGGAGAGTTATCTCCTTCAAATATGTAGTTTCTCACCGAACCTTTTTGGATCCAAATACACCAACTTCCATTTACAGGGATGACTAATGATATTGGAGTACTGGTTGGTTCTTGTATCGAAGAGGTACTCGAGGTTGAAGTTGATTCCGAGGGTTATGGCTGGGGAAGTTTCCTATGCATCAAAGCTAACATCAATCTTTCCCAGCCTCTACCAAGAGGTCGTCTCCTAAAGTTCATTGGAAAACAAATTTGGCTCCCCTTTAAGTACGAACGACTCCCCCTGCTTTGCTTCACTTGTGGTAGATTCATGCATGGGAGTGGACTCTGCCCAGGAAAGTCCTCAGAACCTCAAAATACAGACCAATATGGCCACTGGTTAAGAGCAAACTCAGTCTATTCAAAAAGGCCATTCCTGAAGAAATACGGTGGTCTCAGGGAGCATGAGCACTAGGACTCCCCCCTGGAGACACAATCCGGAGGAGGAAGGGTGCAACAGTCCCAATCCAAAGGAGCCCACAACACAATTATTGCCAGAGGGTCCTAGCACAGAGAAAGTAGCAGAACTTAAGGGAGTTGTCTCCGCTATAGACAACGCTTGCTTCACTAAAGAAGGATTGGAGTACCAGGATGATGGCCTACCTTTCACCCTCAATGACCTGGAGACTGGCCTCCACTCTGACATCCCCACCCAACTTATGGAAAGCAATCCTACGAGCCCTACGAATCATCCCACTCAGGTTAGTATTTTAAACTCTAGCTCTCCTTCAATTACGGGGGTTGATGCCTTGATGACTGAGGTGTTTACTTTTACTCATCACCCCAAGTTAAATCAGCTAGAGGGTCCTACTACTGATCATGTCCTTGATAATAAAGAGAACTCCACCAACAAGCCCATGAGAGGGGGCACCTGGAAATGAAAAGCAAAGGGGCAACTCTCTGGCCTATCTGATGTAACAAACACCCTCACTGCCCCGCTTGAGATGAAAATGGTCAAAAGAACAACTAGGGAGGGGTTAGCTAAGAACTCTACACAAGCAAACAAGAAACAAAAGCACCATCCCCTATCTGATTCGAACAACCCTCAAATTTTCTTGGTGGAGGCTGCAATGCAACCCCACCACTCCCAATGAAATGCTTAAGTTGGAACTATCGAGAGCTTGGGAACCCTTGAACAGTTTAGGAACTTCACCTCCTGGTGAAATCTAAGCAGCCCCATTTGGTTTTCCTTATTGAAACCAAGTGTACTCGTGGTAAAATGGAAATAATCAAACTCAAATTGGGATATGACAACTGTTTTTGCGTGGAAAGTAGAGGCAAGAGTGGGGGACTAGCACTTTTGTGGAACACTGCATCTGATATAGAAATCCTTAGTTTTACCAATTGACATATCTCTGTTAAACTTACATCTCCCTCTAAACCTTTCACATGGCAAATCACGGGTTTCTATGGTAATCCCAACACTGCCAAAAGACTTGAGAGCTGGAATCTATTAAAGGCCGTAAAACCAAAGGATAACATCCCTTGGCTATGCTTTGGTGACTTTAATGAAATCACTCATCAAGGGGAGAAACATGGGGCTTCAACCGGACCTTATAGGCAAATGGTTCAGTTCAAGAATGCCTTATCTCTCTGTGACTTATATGACCTTGGTTTCAGTGGTGACAAATTCACATGGCCAAACAATCGGGTAGGGGACCATTTCACTAAGGAGAGACTAGATAGGGCCTGTGGTAGCACTACTTGGATTAACTATTTTCCCAATTATTCAGTATCTCACCTAGAGTGCACTCAATCTGATCACAAGCCTTTACTAGTCCTAACCCACAGCCAGGCCCCTTTGCACAAAATGAGGATTTTCATATTTGAATCAGCCTAGAAGACTCGGGAGGATTGTGGCAAACTTGTCAATAATGTCTGGGATTCTTCAGTCAACACCACCAGTAGCTTACAAGGGACCATTCTTGGCCTCAAACTTTGTCAAGAGAAACTTAAGACCTGGAGCAGGAAAAATCACAGGAATCAAGGGAGCCTCCTAAAAGAAAAAACAGCTCACCTAAACCTACTGCAGGAAAGAAACACAGGCCACTTACATGCAGAGATCAAAACTGTCCAGCAAGATATTAACAATATCATGAATGCAGAAAACCTGAAGTAGCAACAAAGAGCTAAACAGGCCTGGTTGAAGGATGGAGATCGAAATACTAGATTCTTTCATACTTGTTCAAGCCAAAGAAAGAAGACAAATACCATCAGCAGGATTAAGATCCCCTCAGGACAAGAAACTCAGGAGCCTCACTTAATCAGTCAAGCATTTATAGAATTTTTCAAGGACCTTTTCTCCACCTCTCAACCAGCCGACATAGAGGCCTGCCTGAACCCAATGCAACGAGTTATTACTGAGGACATAAACTCCTCTCTATCAAAGGCTTTTACTAGTATTGAGGTCAAGAAGACCATCTTCAGTATGAATCCTCTGGGCTCTCCAGGGCCTGATGGATTCCCAACCTTTTTCTTCCAAGAAAATTGGGACACCGTGGGCTGCAGGGTCTTAGAGGCAGCCTTTAGAGGTTCTCAATGGTGATAAGTGGGATAGTTCACTCAATGAAACATTTATCGTCCTCATCCCAAAGAAGAACAACCCAATCTTTGTCAATCATTTCAGACCCATAAGCCTTTGCAATATCCTCTACAAAATCACTGCTAAAACCATGGCTAATAGACTGAAAACTATTCTACCTGTGATAATATCCCCTACACAAACAGCTTTTGTTCCAGGGAGACTCATCACGGATAATGTCATCGTTGCCTTTGAATCCCTCCATACTATGAAGACAAGGTTAAAAGGCAAGGATGGTTACATGGCTCTAAAACTTGATATGAGCAAAGCATACGATCGAATAGAGTGGATTTTTCTGCAATCTGTCATGCATAAAATGGGGTTTGCCTCATCTTGGATAGAGCTCACTATGAGATGTGTTACCTCAGTGTCCTATTCTCGGGTCATCAATGGCGAGCCATAAACCTACTTTAACCCCACTCGAGGCCTACAACAAGGGGACCCCCTCTCCCCATACCTGTTCATATTATGCATAGAAGCTTTAAGTTGTCTCCTTAATAGAGCTGAACAGACTGGCCAAATTTCAGGATTACCAATTCAAAAAAGTCACCTGCACATTAACCACCTTTTTTTTGCAGATGACTCTCTAGTTTTCTGTAAGGAAAATTCTATAGAATGGAGCCAACTCTACTATCTTCTGGACAGCTATGAGAGAGCTTCTGGGTAGAAACTTAACAAAGAGAAGACATCCATCTTTTTCAGCAGAAACACAAGGGAACAAACCAGAGAAATTGTCCTCAGCATTACTGGCATTAGGGGCACAAACTCCTATGAGAAGTACTTAGGACTACCAGCCATAGTAGGAAGATCCAGGTCACACTCATTCAAAAGTATTCTAGACAAAATGCAAGCTAAACTGAGTAGCTGGAAGACCAAACAACTTTCACAAGCAGGCAAAGAGACCCTTATCAAATCAGTGATCCAGGCCATTCCCACATATAACATGGGCCTTTTCAAATTACCAAAATGGATATCACATGAACTTAACAAGTTAGTCAAGTCTTTCTGGTGGGGTCAAAAACCTAAAGAGCAAAAAAGTCATTGGGTAGCATGGAAACAGATGAGAAAATCTAAGAAAACGGGTGGTTTGGGTCTACGGGACTTTGAAAACTTCAATTCTGCCCTCCTTGCAAAGCAGTGCTAGAGACTCATATCCTCACCAACCTCTCTTGCTGCCAGGGTCTTAAAAGAAAAATATTATAAGGGCAGTTCTTTCCTTAAAGCAAAAAAAGGCTATAACGCTTCTTTCCTTTGGCAGAGCTTTATCTCTACAAGATTTTTGCTTGAGGAAGGTTTAATGTGGCGTATTGGGGATGGGAAATCAGTGGAGATATGGAATGACAAATGGCTACCACAACCATCCACCTACAAACCTCAAAGTTCTCTCAAATTCTTTCCGGCTGATTCCAAGGTGGACCTACTCATCGACCAAGCCACAAAGCAATGGAAACTACCATTGGTCAATGCCATTTCCTCTAAAACTGATGCGGCCCTTGTCAAACGCACTCCTCTGAGTCCCTATTCTAACCCAGATAAGATGATCTGGAAATGTTCACCCACAGGTGCATTCCCTGTTAGATCTGCTTACTTCCTCAAAATTGGGATGGACTCTAAGGAAAAGGGCTAATCTTCTGAGCCTACGAGGGCAAGAATAACTTGGACCAAATTATGGCACCTAGAGATCCCAAATGCTACAAAAAAAATTTCTTTGGAGGGCCTGCCTCGATGCCCTTCCCTCTAAAGCCCACCTCTTTAAAAGAAAAGCCACTACTGACGAATCCTGTCCTATATGCAAGCTCCAACCTGAAACAACTGAACATGCACTCTGGAATTGCCCCGCTGCTCAAGATGTCTAGAGCCAAAGTTTGAAGAAGATTCGAAAATCCAGCCTTCTTATTGAGTCTTTCAAGAGTTTGTTGGAACATTTTTTCAAGCTTTTAGATGAGGATGACTTGAAGGAATTTGCTATCACAACTTGGAAGCTATGGAAAAGGAGGAACGACGCTGTTTTCAACAACAATTTCCTACATCCTAGCTCGATTATTCACTCTGTCAAGCGCCTACTAGAAGATCTCAACATGGTCCAACTACCAACCAAAACACCTACTAACTGCAGTGGACCCTCACAATGGGAAGCCCCTCCTAGAGGCAAACTAAAACTCAATTGGGACGCTGCCCTCGACAAAATCAATTGTAAAGTAGGTGTTGGAGCTGTGATCCGCAACTTGGAAGGGAGAGTGCTAGCTACATTGAGAATGAATCAACCACTCTTCCCGGACCCTGGGCTGGTAGAAGCTTATGTTGCGTTCCAAGCCTCTCTGTTCTGCAAGTCTCTAGGGTGGCAGGACTTGATCATGGAAGGAGACTCACTTCAAGTGGTTAATAGTCTTAAAGCTGCAGCAGACACAGACACATATGCTGGCCTATTAATCAAGGACACCAAGTCTACCCTGAATTATTTCATGCAATGGACATTGAGGCACATTGTGCGAGCATGCAACTCCATTGCTCATGCCTTATGTCAAGATGCGCTACGCATCAGTAATAGCATAATGTCCTTTGATACTATTCCTCTTTGTATCCAAACACTACTTTAAGTTCTATGCTAATACAAAGCAGATTTACTCAAAAAAAAAAAATCCAAACCCAAAATAGGGGGAAATATTTTATAATAGTCATCTCAATTGTTTCTGACATACTGGATAATCAATGGAGAAATTGAAGAAAGCATGCAGATCTCTTTGACATTTCTAACACTACACCATATTAAGCAAAGAAAATTGAAAAGCAGATATCAAAAATGAACTTTAAAACACAGTTGCCAAGTTTTTTGCTTTCACTACTTGAAACAGCAAATAATTTGCATATAGAAAAACAAATTTTGGTAGTCGTTAAATAGCAATCAAGATGCACTTCTATTGCAATCTTGAGCTACATCAAGGCAAGATTTGTTGTCAATGCGAGAGAACTCATACCAAAGAGATAACTAACAGATGCATCATGAGTTTTTTTTTTTTCTTTTTTTTTTTTTAATCTTTGCCTCTCTTCCTTCCATTATTTAATTTTTCTCTGCACTAAACCATAAAAATTTCTAAATATAAAAAATTATTTTTCTTTCAAACCTCGGACAACAAAAGTTTCTTAATTTATTTTAATTATTTTTTAAGGAGCTAAAAATCTAGCAGTTGTTAATCCATCAATAACTTAAGTTCTTTTCTTGTCAGGAAAACCCTTCTCCACAAGCAAAGAGATAGAGACATGAATTTTTCTAATTCATGTGTGGAGAAAAGAAAATCACCAAACACACATAAAAGTATAAATAATTCCATGCATGCTCAAATCTGTTCGCTCCCGAAAAACAGAATAGGTCTAAGAATGCTAACAGCTAATTTCCCAAACTCTAAAGAACCATAGCTTGTAATAAAATATATACAGAAATAGTTTCATGGCATGTGATGATAATGGACCCATCTGGAAACTCCCAAAAAAAGAAAAAATACTCTAAACTATAAATCAATATAGATAAGCAAGAATGACAACCAAGATAAATTGCAAAGCTTTAATGGGAGCTCAAATACTTGACTACAGAACAAAAGAAAAGAAAACATAAAAAAGAAAAATAGTTACAGAGAACCTTACCATTAGCCTCCTCCATGGTTCGAGTTGTGAAGAATCACAAGGATTAAGAAAATGGGTACAAAAAATAAGTGTGAAAAGAGGGGGATAAAGAGGAATAAAGTGAAACGAGGAAGACAAAAAAACTAGTCCACATATTGTAATATTTGTACACTTTTTTTTTGGGGGGTGGGGAGAAGAGATCTTCTAGGATTTCAGTGGTGAGAGACGCGAAGGGGCTGGGGTGAGGGGCATTGGGGGGTGATGGGTGATGGGTGAGCGAAGAGTCTGACGATCGGGGAGAGGGAGAAGAGATGTAGTTGCTTCGTGTGGTCTGTGGGGCACTAGGGTGCTGCAACGAGCTGGGGGAGAGGGAGAAGTTGTTCATTTCGAGTCTGAGGGAGAAGAGGGATGGCTGAGGGAAGTGTGATGGGTGAGAGAGAAGAACCGTGACATAGGCTACAGCGTTAGGGATCTCGGTCAAGTCCCTAAACACTATGATCTCCACGCCTAAGATCTCCTTAAGATGACTGAATGCCCGTTCCTCTCTTGCTTGATTCTCAAATAATGGTAGCAAAGATGACAACTTTGGTAAGGTGAGGTTATGTGTTTAGGCTAGAATTGGTGTATGGAATGATGGAAAGGGTGATGAAGTGTGTGGACTCCAATGGGTGAAAGGGGCGCACGACACTAGTGGGAATTAAGGTTGGCACCAATTAGGGTTTAGGTTTAGGGTTTGGATGATGGAGATTAGGGTTAGACGGTTTGGATAGTTGAGAGATTTTAGGAAACTTTCAAATTTCCTAAAATCTTGGAATTCAATTTGGAAAGTGGTGGCCGACTATATGGATTGATATGGGGAATTAGGGTTCCTAAAATATAGGAACACTGTAACACATCTCAAGTTACTTAAAGAGAAATACATAGAAATAGCTCACTTCGAGGGGAGCACCTCCATTGAAGAAAGGAAGAAGACGAGGATAGAAAAGGAAATACTTTGCATTAATTTTCTAGATACTTTCTTACACTTCCCAGCTGAGTATAAATACTCTCATCAAAACCCTACGGGAAGCTAAGGTGAGGTCATGGGCCTTTTAAGTCCAAGATAACAGCAATAAGCCTAAGTGAAGATACAAGCAACTGAGCTCAACTAATACAACCCTAGCCCATATTAAGAAATATAATAAAACTAAGCAAAAGATATTAGTCATTCAAGCCCATAAAAGCCTTTGAGCCCAAAACTCTAAATTCTTATTATCCCAAACCAAAGCCCTCAAAGCCCACAGTAACTTCGGCCCACGCCTGTAGATGTACTGAAGTGTGACAAACACTAATATGGAAAGTGGGAGTGGCAGCTAAGGCAAATTCAAATAAGGCAAGTGATAGCCGAAATTTGAATTTGAACCAATAAGGAAAGTGTGTTTCGGCTAGGGTAAAATGGATGAAGGAAACAATTTATGGAAAGTTGACAAACACTTGGGTTGGCCGAAAATATGGTTTGGATGGATTGGAAGAGCAATGGAATGAAAAACACCAAGAACACAATGAAGAACGCTCAAGAACAAGGCAAACTTATGAACTTGAATGAACAAATGATATTAATTCAACCAATGATTCATAAATTGCACAAGAGTTCAATAAACCTCATATATTGATCAAATGATAAAAACAAAGATAACAACAACTTGGATTCACGAATTGCACCAAGTTGCAAGAACAAGATAAATGAATCACACATATTCAAAGAATTGCAAGGTGTGATCCTCTCTTTGGGATTCACGAATCTCAACCAAAAAGCCCAAGTGCAATGGCATCGTTTATAATCTCTCAAACAATAATCCTCCCTCTACGGTATTTGCCAAAAGATTTTAAAGTAAATTAAAGATGCCCTATTTGTAAGCAATACAAATTGGAAACCCCCAATAGGTCCCTTGGAAATAAATAAATAAAATAAATAATGATAGTGGCATGGACCAAGCTGGCCGTGGCATGCATGAGCCCATGGTGGGCTAGGATGGTGCATGGTGGTCTTCGGGCTGGTCCATGGCTAGGTGGCATGACATGGCTTGCTGATGGGCATGGCATGGTGCCATGCACAGGCCTGCTGATGGGCATGGCTTGGTGCCAAGCAAGACATGCTGGTGGTGAGCCATGTGTGCGTATTGCAAGGCTGCTGCATGGCCCAGGCTGGTGGCCTGGGCGTTGAGGCTGCAAGGCATAGGCTGGGGCCATGCGCTGGATGGCATGCCTAGTGGGCATGCCACTGGCCTGACCCGCAAGGCAAGGGCTGGAGTCGTGCGCTGGATGGCATGCCTGGAAAGTATGCCACTAACCTCGCTGGAGTGCGGCATGGGGGCTGTGGGGCTGGGCGTGCACATGTTGAGGCTGCGGCACCAAGGCGCAAGCAGGATGATGGATGTAAGCTTGGTGGGCGTGCACAGGGCCCTGCGGTGCAAGTGGATGCGAATGGGCTTGCGCATGCCTAGCCATGCGCTGGGCTGCGCAAGGCCACTAACCTTGATGAGCCTATAGCCTGGCGCGCGCATGGGCGTGCACATGGCCTGCATGTTGGCACCCCGTGTGTCAAAACACGGGCCAACGCATGCATATGGTCTATCCGTGGGTATACTGGGCGCCCCGTGCATGACAAGGCACGGGCCAAGACATACTTGTGGCGTGGTCAAGAGGCATGTCCCCGACATGGCTAAGACATGTGCGGCACTTCTAAAGACAACTTATATGGGGGTCTAACATACAGACCGGGTTCACCATGTGGGTGTATGGTGTGCGACCAATAGACTGGGAGTTAAGTAGATTGTTTCTTGAGAGAGGCTGTAAATAATAGATTTACACCCTATAATAAAATTGTGACTTTCTAATAAGAAATAATAGAACCGGCTTCAGTATACCATGTCCCATAAACATACCAAACCCCGCCCAACCCCGCCCCCCTCTCCCCCCCTCTCTCTCTCTCTCTCTCTCTCTCTCAAGCCCCTCTCTCTCGCCTTCCAATTACAACCTGCAACATCAAAACAAGAATTATGATCATCCAACCCCCTCCCCCTCCCCCCGGACTTGAATTCTCAATTTCCGAGTCCGTTTGAAGAGATATAACAACTCGAAACAACCGTAAACCAGAAAATTATTATATGAGGATATATCATGTAGGGGTGTATGATGACCAAATAATCGCTGAAGTTGTAATCGTACAGAGGGGGAAAAGGCAGAGCTTGCCCTTATTAATTTTCTGCACTTCTATCTGTATTTGTTGGATTTATTGTTGACGCCGTTGTTCATTTTGATTCTTACAAGTTTTTGTCGAGGTTTCTTACGCATACATTATCATCAGTTCTTTGTAAATGGGTATTTTTGCCTCTTTGAACTAGTCGATCACCGTGTGTGTGGGGAGTGGGGGCCTCTTCTTTATAATACCTGTTCAAACTTCAAACTCATAAACCTATTGGGTGTGTATTCCAATGTTATATATCCCGACATCTTGACACTTTCATCAAATTACAAGCGGCCCGTCGGGGGTGCCACATGATCGGACCTGAGAATCCTTTGCCGGCATAAGCTTCAAGCTTGCTCGTATTGATCTCCGATTTTTTAGACATCTCTTGACGTCCCAATCATGTTTCCTGTCCTCTACCGATCTCGATGTCCCTTCCTTTATGGCCTTCTTTAATCGCTTCATCCAGAGAGATGAGAAAGGGCAAGAGACGGGAATTAAATGAGAAGAGCAAGAGACGATAGAAAAGAAAGCGTAACGAAACAAAACAGAACAGAAGGATCCTCAGACAGACAGAGAGACATAAAAGAAGTCGACGTGTTTTTCTCGTATATTCTATGCAGTTCTATGCTGCGCTTCCCATGGGTAATGGCAACTGTAGTTTCAGACGAGAGGGCCACGTGATTGGCCGAGACTACTTGGTGTAACCCAATTTTATTTTTTTCCCTGACGCTGCTTACTCAAGTCAATGAGGTCATCTCATCTCAATCAGTTTCATCATATACTTTCGAGCCAACACTTGCGCAGCAAGAAAGAATTCCCTCCAGCTCCCCTCAGTGCCCAAATTCTCACTTTTTCTCTGCTTAATTTGGTCTATAAAACTCTTCTCTGTTTAACCACTATTCTTTTTGTTCCAACCCTTTGGCAGCAAGAATGAATTCCCCCGTCTTGGGAAACAGAAGCAACACTGTCAGTACTCGAGAGAGTAATCATCTCTATATGCCCCACCAACGCGTAAACTGCCAAGAAAAGGTTAGAAAGTCCGAGTGCCCAATCGTGTTCGAGACTTGGTACCCAAAGCAAGCGTTATAAAGCCATTAGATTCGTATATGTTCCTTTCCTTAGAAACCAATCACATGCTGCCACTTGTCACTTGGAGTGAGCTGGGCTCCTCAGGCCATGCCTAAGTTAGCTTGAATAAACTTCGGTAAGGGGTCGTTTGACAACAGTCGTCTTTTGTCGCCACTTGTCATATGCTCTCCCTTTGCTCGTCTATATATGGTTTGCTCATGAGCCATGTTTTTTTCCCACAGCAGCAGTTAAAGTACTCTCCCTACTTTCCTTTCAGGTTAGGCTCTCTCACATTTACATTCCCTTCAATTTCTCTCTGCAACAAATGTTCTTCCCCTCTCATGAGTAATGCATCATTGAGCCTTTGTAAACATGCTGGTTTTGAGTGTATGCTGTGTAATCTGATTGCTGGGTGGTTTCGTATTGGCTTGAATAGTGCTTTTGCTTTTGGATAATGTTGTTTCTGAAATTTTCTCTTTCAAATGCAGTAATATGCATTGAATTGGCAAATGCATGTGCTCTATTCTTCCTAGTTGACTCTGTTTGCTCTGTGTGATGAGTTACTTACAGAAAACAAAGGGTAAAATTTGTGATAATGGTTTTGAGGAGTTCATTGGGTAAATGGTGCAACTATTGAATTTTTGAGCTAGAATGTGAAAAAAAGAAGCAAGGAAAATACTAATCGCATGCTTCATAATATTAGCGCACTGTATTTTTTTCATTTTCTGTACCGAAGCAGCCAAATTCTAAAGTTTTTTTCAACTATAGTCCTTACCAAAAGCAAAAATCTTTTCTTTAATCTTTGTGTAACCTACCCCGACCCATTGTCTGATATAGTGTGTGTACTGGAACTGCAGTTGAAGCTTGGGACTTGACATTGATATTGTACCAGAGCCGAGGATCTTTCTATAGAGCATGGATACTAATATGGTGCTGCGCTTTGGAAATCTGGTTTCGAGGGACAATTTTTCTGTGCTCTGGAAACAGGAAGATGTCTTTGTGAAATTTGATTTCAAGCTCAGAAGATTGTATTTCTTCTTTTCCCATCTTTCGGTAGAGTACAAGTTTGAAATCTCCTATGACAACATTTGGAAGATTGAGGTATATTGTCTACGTGATCAAGCAACAAAGTTTCTTCTCATTCAGGTTAGCCTGGTGAAAAATTTAACCCAAAATAACGTTTCATCAATTATCTGGGCTCCATACAGAATGATCCATACATTCTCTAGTTTACATATAGGCATATGAAGCTAGTAATCTGGTTTCTCTCTTATATGCATAGGATGCTATACTCTTTCTTACCAGCACCCTTAGCACTATTCTAGTTATATAAATTGCCACTGTTCATCAGTGAACATTATACATAAATTCATCAGTAGGAATAATCACGATACTATACAAATTCGAAAAAAAAGAAAAAATGAAACCCAGTATCAGAAAGTCTTTAGTTGGAAGGAGAAACCTTTAGCCCCTTTTAGTTTTGTTTTGGGTTGATATCATGTGTATATTTATTAGATACTCAAATAAAATGCTGTTTTCACATTTTGATGATCTCATTCTAGTTTAAAATTTCATGTCCAGGTCACCTATATGCTCATCCCTTGGAATTAATGGTTGTTGAGTTGAAATTGCTACTCTCTTTTTTTCACAAAATGATTTCTTGTTTATATTGCTAGCTACTCGGTTCTCCAAGGATTTCTCAGAAAGCTGTATCTACTGGACATCATAATGAGTGGGTTCGAGAAGTTGATTTCACTCCATTCTGCTGCATTGGCCAATCTTCTGCTCTATGTTTGGAGCTTCCAAATAAGCTCCGGCTTCCAAAATTCCACCTTGATTTTGTCCACTATAAAGAAAATGAAGAACAACTTGGATTGATGGAAGGGTCTCCTTTCTCTTGCAGTTCTGGTCTTGTGCCCATTGTGAATCCACCCATAGGCTTTGACCTGCCATATAAAATCTTGTTTAAGATCAACTCCTTAATTCAGCATGGATGTGTTCCTGGGCCAGCAATTGATGATGATTTTTATCGGTTAGTCGATCCTAAGAGTACCAAAATTGACTACATAGAAAGTGCCCTAGACAAGCTGTTTCATTTAGGAGACTGCTGCTATGAACCTGTGAGAATGCTCAAGGAGCAGTTTAAGGGATATGCCACATCTACTCTACTTCCTAGAGCTCCTGCTATTTCTTTATGTGATGGGCTGGTATATGTACACAGGGTTAAAGTTACTCCATCTAAAGTATACTTCTGTGGTCCAGAGGTGAATCTCTCCAACAGAGTCTTGCGCAATTATCCTGAAGATATTGACAATTTCCTGCGTGTTTCTTTTGTCGATGAGAACTTTGATAAAGTGTACTCAAATGCTTTATCCCCACGTTCATCATCTGCAAATGAGGATAAGCGAACTAGAGTTTATGAGAGAATAATATCCACTTTAAGAAATGGCATAGTTATTGGAGATAGGAAGTTTGAGTTTCTTGCCTTTTCATCCAGTCAGGGACGAGAAAAGTCTATTTGGATGTTTGCTTCAAGAGCAGGCCTGACTGCAGTAGATATCAGAGAGTGGATGGGTGATTTTCGAGATATAAGGAATGTGGCAAAATATGGTGCCAGACTGGGTCAGTCTTTTGGCTCTTCTAGAGAAACTGCCAGCGTTGGCATAGATGAAATTGAAGTTATTCCCGATGTAGAAGTTAAGAGGGGAGAAGCCACATATTGTTTCTCGGATGGCATAGGGAAGATATCTCAAGAGTTGGCTTGCAAAGTGGCAACAAAGTTAGGCTGCTGTTCTGTTCCATCAGCGTTTCAGATTCAATATGGTGGGTACGCTGGTGTTGTGGCTGTTGATCCGACATTGTTGGCGAAGTTGTCATTGAGAGAGAGCATGTTCAGATACAAATCACTTGACACAAAACTCAATGTTCTGGCATGGAGTAAGTTTCAGCCTTGTTTTCTAAATCGCCAGATAATCACTCTTTTGTCTAACCTTGGAGTGAAGGATCAAGTTTTTCTAAAAAGGCAAAGGGAGGCTACAGATCATCTGAATGCCATGTTAACAGATCCATCGAGAGCACAAGAGGCACTGGAGATGATGTTCTCAGGAGACATCACAGAAGGTTTGAAGGAAATGCTTATATGTGACTACAAGCCAGATGTAGAACCATTTCTTTCAATGATGCTTCAAACATTCCGTGCATCTAAGTTGATGGACATAAGGTTTGGAACAAGGATATTTGTTCCAAATGGTAGAGTTATGATGGGATGCCTAGATGAAACCGGGACATTGGAATACGGTCAAGTATTTCTGCAAGTTTCTCGCTTTAGTAAAGAGCTCTGTAACCAGTCATCCGTTATGCTTAGTGTCAGCAGTTCAAACCCAAATAACTTCTTTTTTGAAGGTGAGGTGATTGTTGCTAGAAACCCATGTCTACACCCAGGAGATGTACGAGTGCTAAAAGCTGTTAATGTGCCTGCTCTACATCACATTGTGGATTGTGTTGTTTTCCCACAAAAGGGAAAAAGGTAAGATTCTAATATCCCATTGTAGCTACTTCTAAAACATGAAATGTTACTTGCATGTGTCTGTAATATTAATGACTACCTATTTGTGCTCTTATGTAATCAACAAATAAAGAACAAAATCTTTCTCGAGTAGAAACTACACATATAAAGTGAATTACCCTAAAAGATAAATTGTCTATTTACATTGTCATGTATAATATGCTAAGATACTAGATTCAGACTAAACTTTGTTTTTATATTGCATTGTTGTTTCTTCATCCACAATATTCAAAAGTCATATGCAACATTATTTTGGTATACTCTTTACTAAACTTATTTGAGTAATTGTGTTTAGACCTCATCCAAATGAATGTTCGGGAAGCAGTTTGCATGGAGATAAGTACTTTGTCTGTTGGGACCATGATCTAATTCCTCCTCTGCAAACTCAACCAGCGGAATATATTGCAGCACCAACTCTGCAACTGGATCATGATACTACGATAGAGGTATTTATTAGTACATTTTGATTTGAAAAAGTAACAACAGAACAAGTGCTAGAATTTTATATTTCAAGTTTGTCACTGCAAGTAATCATCATATTAACTGCAATATGAATGGAATGATATATGCATATGTGTGTGTGTATATATATATATATATATTAGCTATCACTGATAACTTTCTGCACATTTGCTTACAGTTGAGAGAATACATCATGCTGCAATCATCTAGCATCTAGCCCTCATTACCTTGGATTTTACCTTTTTTCAACAACAATTAAGCATTTAGCTTAAATATAGTTGCCTCTATACTTGCACATCCAATGAGCATATAGAAGTATTTGGTGATATAAGAAGCTGTTTCCAAATGCAGATCTATACAAAAAAATATGTTTAGACAAATTTTAGAAATCTTTTCTGTCTTTGTAAATATTTAACAAATATGCATTGCAGCTGCATCTTCATGTGAAGAAAATAAAAGTTAAGTAGGATCGAATGAAAGGCTCTGACCTCTCACGTTTCCATGTCCTTTGCAACAACTTTCTTCCACAGCTAAGATATGAAAGCCTGTTATTGTTGTCCTGCAGGAATTAGAGCAGTGTTTCATCAACAACATAGTCAATGAAAATTTAGGAATCATCCAAAATGCCCACACTGTCTTTGCAGATAGGGAGCCCTGTGGTGCAATGAGCCATAAATGTTTGGAACTTGCTGAGCTATACTCAATTGCAGTTGACTTCCCGAAAACTGGTGTTGCAGCTGAAATACCTCCTCATCTACGTGCCCATGAGTATCCCGATTTCATGGAAAAGCCTGAAAAATGGACCTACAGATCAAGATCTGTTATAGGAAAGCTTTTTCGCGAAGTGAAATACATTGCATTACCCACAAGTCCTTTGAAGCCCTTCACTTTGGAAACAGCAAAACAGTATTATGACTCTGACATGGAAGTAGACGGCTTTGAGGACTATCTCAATGATGCTATGAAATACAAAAGTGACTATGATTACAAGTTGGGGAATTTGATGGACTATTATGGGATCAAAACTGAAGCTGAAATACTTAGTGGCAACATTTTGAAAATGCCAAAACGTCTTGATAGGAAGGGAATTATAGATGCAATTAAATATGCTCTGTATTCCTTAAGAATGGAAGCCAGGACCTGGTTCAATGAGGGAGATGATTCTGACACTTATAATGCAAAAGCAAAAGCATCAGCATGGTATCATGTCACATATCATCATACTTACTGGGGTCGTTACAATGAGGGAATGGATAGGGCTCATTTCCTTAGTTTTCCATGGTGTGTCTATGACAAGCTTCTGCAAATCAAGAAGGATAAAGGGAGCATAAACTCTTCACTTCTGTCATCGCCAGACCATCAGCTCAGTCAACTTATCTGAATATGAAAGCAGTGTGATATTACTACTATTTTACCTTTAATTAGTACTGTTACTGGTATTTGCTTGTAAATGCTCCAGGCAGATTTTTGGGGCTGGAAATATGTTGTAATTCCTATCTTACTTAAACAGGTCTCCGGGTATGTATTTTGTCATTAATTCTGCAATGTATATATATTGCCGGCAACCTTTATGAGAATATAAATTAACTACAGCGCTTAAAAGCTTCCATTTTTAGCTTGCATAATTGGTAGACACCAAGCTCAAAAAACAAAGGTAGTTTCCATGTGCAAGAGAACAACAACTCCTGCAAAACAATTAAAACTTTCGAATATCCCAAAAAGTTCAGATTTATAAAGTACTTCATCTTTAGTTTATAAAAGTCAAACAAGGTTCCATCCATCCCTGCTCCTGCTTGACCAATGCTTGAAACAGCTGATAAAGTAGAATTCATCCATAATTTTGAAAGAGATGTATCCAATGCTTTAAACGATGTCATTGTTATGGTCCCGCCAGTTGTAATTCGAATTCCAGTGTAAATGCAAAAGAAAGAAAGAAATTTAAGAAACAAAATGAGAAAGAAGATGAAGAAATTCCTGATTTTCGAGAAATCAGCACCTCCAAACAGGAATCATGTATTTACTTGCGTTAGTAATCAATACAATTCAGTCTCTCTTTTTATACAACACTCCAGGTTTCCGTTAATCTCATTACAATGGAAAAGGGTATTTCTGTAATACCCATATTAAGTAAACATGGCACCTGCTCTCCCTTAAGAGCATTCACAATGGTTCCTTTATCTTATTCTTTAAAATACATCACCAAATTTCACTTTTTCTATTTCACATACCGACTTTTAGAGCATTAGCATTGGATTATGCAAATGCAAATATAAAATTTGCATAATATGACATGATTTTGCATTTGGCTATTCTACTCAAAACTAATTCTCACATTGGATTATCCATCTATTAGCCAAAATAATAATAAAAATATTATATTAATAATATTTTTATTATTTTTTACCTAATTTATTTTTGTCATATTTTGCAATTCTACAGTTCATATCTTAATTAATAATCAAATTATAATTAAATTATTTCATCTAATTACACCAAATCAAGCAAAACATACGACCTTCAGAATTTAAGCACCAATTCAAGCAAAACATACTAGCTTCATAAGACAGCTATCAATATCTCTCAAGCTATTAGCCTCCCTCTAAAGGTCGTATGTTTTGCTTGATGGGTATTTAAGCACCAATTCAAGCAAAAGAAACTAAATCTGTGTTCTATGCATAGAAAGGAGCATCTATTGTCTTCGCATCATTGTCTATACCAAGTGTGATCACCTTAAACTTTGCAATAGAAAAATGGTTTAAATAATGTTGAGCTCACCCCTTTGGGTCAACGTCAATACTGTTCATTTACTGCAACTGTTGTAGAGCCGGGTAGGCCTTCACGAACTCGTAAGGCGAAACGTCCTTCACGGTCGTCGCGGTCGCCATTGATGAAGCAGCGTAGAGAGGCTTGGGTCGCACAGGTGAGGGAGGCTAATCGCTTGGGGGGGACGAAATTGGCTCTCTTTCTCTCTCTCTCTCTCTCTCGCTCGCTCGCTCGCTTGGAATGCTGAATAGTGAAGATGTCCGTGAATAGTGAAGCTATATCATATTCTCTGTTCAAGATGTGCGTCGACTTCTTCTTTGAGAGATAGATGTGCAGAAATTGGAGCGAAGTGGGAGATCAGAAATGGGGACTACGTGCAGAAATTGGAGAGAACCGGAGAGAAGAGGGAGAGAAAGAGGGAGGCTTTGGGAATACGCGGGAAAGGGGAGAGAGGGGAGTTAGGGCAGGTTTGGAGTGAGATGAGAACTCAAAATTTAAAATATTAGTTTTTAATATTATAATTATTTTAAAAATTAAAAAAATTGAATTGAAATTTGAGAAAGTTAAATTATCTATTATATTTTGTTTAAAAATTTAAAAAATATATAATGATAAAATGAGAATTTTATGTTTCGTTTCGACCCCCAAACCAGCTCTTAGAGTCTGGACATTAATTTTTGTGATAAAATATGATTTGGTCTCTCTATTAGTCCAAATATGACGTGGTAGGGGTTTATTGTAACTCAAAGTCAAAATGTTATACATTTAACTAATCTAATCAAACATTAATGATAAATTATGCAAATATTTGTAAATACGGATATTTAGATAATCCAATGCCAATACTCTTATAATATATCATGATCAACTTATCTATTTTTTTTTTCATATCATTTAAATAATATTTTTTTGATCTTTTTAAACATTTCTTTTCTACCAATAAATTTGTTATATCTATATATATATATTTTATATTTGCAATATATTATTATATACAATGTAATATAATTCTATCCTATACACACAAAATAAAAATATATAAACTAAATAAAAATTAAAAATAAAATCAAAATATGAAAAATTGGATAAATAATATTTCCAAGATATTTTTTAGAAAAAAATAAAATAGAGGTATTTTAAATGATGAACAAAAAAAAAACGTGTATTGAAATGAAAAAGTAAAAGTAAATGAGGGAGTAAATGAAGTATAAATGATAATAAAAACTTGTTTGAAGGATGAACAGTATCTTAATATAGTACTTTGTATTTTATATGTTCTTTTACATCATCGGATGGAACTTATTTTATGAATAATTTTTTAAATAATTTACATTTTTTGTATTATACACAAGCCATTGAGAATGCTCTTAAATCACTGAACTATTAGGTCGGTTTAGATAGAGAGATGCTTCCATCTCATCTCATCTCAATATACAAAGAGCATAAACACAAGCGCCTTTTAATTTCAAATCTTAAACTTTTTTATATAATCATTACCTAATTATTACAATTTTCTCAAACCTCCAAACAAAACATAAAAAATAATTTAATTTTTTCAAATCTCAAAACAAAAATTATATTTTAACAATATTTTAACTTTATAATATTTTTATTCAATTTTTTTTCTCTTTTTCCAAAATCACATAAAACATTTTAAGTCAAATTATTTCTAACTCATCTCATCTCAACTCAAATATCTCATTACTATTTACAAATTATTTTAATTCATCTCATCTCATCTCATCTCAACTCACTATCCAAAGTAGTCCTACTCAATCCTTAATTCTCCCCTACTACTCCTCTACCCTCCATTGCATCCACTTCATACAAGTATTGCACATCTATCTTCCACTTCTTTCACAGCTCACAACATCTCCTTCCCTATCAAAAGACCTTGCCTATAAGGTTAGGGTATTGACTTCTTAATTGATCTACAGGGACCCAAGTAGAATCCTCATCTCCTGCACTTTTCCATTTAACAAGAAGCTCAATGAATGGCTTATTGTCAACTGGATGCAGCTGCAGAATAGCTTCTGGCTTAGTTCTAAATCCTCCATGTACAGCTATCAGTGGCAAAAAAGGTGAAACAACTGTTGATAGTGTCACATGCTTCTTTAAAGAAGAAACATGGAACACTAGGTGGACAATAGTATTGGAAGGCAACTCTAATCTATATGCAACCTTCCCAATGCGCTGCAATACTTTGAACGAGCCAAAAAAATATGGGTGCTAGTTTGTAATTAGCCCGTTGAGATACACTATGCTGCCTGTATTTTTGTAATCTCAAATAAACCATGTCCCCCACTTCAAATTTTCGAGGTCTATGATGTTTATCATATTGATTCTTCATAACCACCTGAGCTGCTAACAAATTCCTCCTCAACAACTCAAAGATCTCCTCTGAGATCTTAATTGAAAATCCATTTCAGCATTCTAAGTAGTGCTCGAGATATATTGAAGCAAAGTAGGAGAGGCATTCCACTTTTGTTGGGAAGTTGTGCCAATTTTATGTTCTAACAAAAACTTCAGACTTTGATGATATGTCTTAATAGAGAAAGTTTTTCCCAACAAGTAACGTCTCCATTTCTTAATAACATAAATAAGAGCAAGTTGCTCTTTTTCATACGCTGACAAATCTAAAGTCTTCTCCTTAAAGGCTTGATTCTTGACTTAGATAAGCTAATGGTCTACTTGCATCAAAATTGGCCCAATTCCCACACCAGAAGCATCACACTCAATTACAAATATCCTAGTAAAATCATATAAGGCCAAGACTATGGATTTACCATAGTTCTCTTCAATGCCTCAAAAGCGGCAGAAGCTTCAGTACACGAACTGAACGCATCTTTCCTCTGAAAGCAGTCAAGGGTGCTACAATCAACCATAATCTTTTATAATTTTTCTATAATAATCAGCCAAGCCCAAAAATCCCCTCGAGGATTTAACTGATCTAGGTACTAACCATTCAACCATGGACTTGATCTTAGAAGGGCATGTCTTCACTTTATCAGAAAACACTATTAAGTGACCAAGGTAGTCAATCTCAGCACAATCGAACTTGCATTTACTCCTCTTAGCAAATAATGTATGTTTTGCTAAGGTCTCCAACACCATGGAGAGATGTTGCAAGTGGTCCTCTTTAGACTTATTGTAGATCAATATATCATTGAAGAAAACTATAACAAGTTTTCTTAAGAATGGTTGAAACACTTCATTCATGATGGTTTAAGGTTTAGTCAAATTAGTATCCAATAGTCTTAGGACTTTTGAACCAATCATTGAGTCTTTAACAATTGGTATCCGATCAAAGACTACGTCACGAGTTCAAGTCACGGAGGGGATGACCTATAGGCTGGATTAAAATACCTTAATACTATGTGTAGGCATAATATTAAATCATTGAATATTGATAGATGAGTAAAGCCACCAAAAGAGAAAGGGCTACCACTAGGTCAGTGTCAATAGAGTGGGCCGCCATGGACATTGGATTGGGAAACATGGTGGAATGTTATGATCCTAAAGGTGACAGGTTTAACCAAATTAGTATCCAAAGTTCTAGGACTTTTGGACCAATGGTTAGGTCTCTAACAGTCAGAAGACTCCAATATTAATTGTTGGCTTTTAACTGACATGAAATTCTTAATTTCATCTAATTTTGAAAATTTTGAGGAACCGATCACATCATTGTAATTATATATTCAAAATCAAGTTGGGCTTACATCCAATGAAAAATCACTGGATTTGTCATAGTGTAAGTAAACAAACAAGATTGAGATCAAACCACAAATTTGAGATCAAAACAACTTCATTTAGTTTTTATTTAACTCCCTCCCCTAGCCTTTTTGTCGAGACTTTTATATCTCACTTCCCTCTCTCTTCTCCCTTTGTCGAAAATCCCAACCTTTCTCTCCTCTTAATCCACTCTCGAGCCAATGCCGCCGCCTACCATCATAGAGACCTCATATTTTATTCATTGAACCAAAGATTCACCCCCCATACTGAGTTATTTGGGAAGTTCACTGAGATTCACTATTTACTTTCATTTTTCCTTCAATCGCACGGGTTCCTTTTATATCCATATGACTATTCATCAACTATGCTCTAATATAACTTGTTTTTCTTCTCTTGTTTTCAGTCCAACACAAGCATATAGAAGTGGTTTTCCTTTATATTTGGCCAAGGATTTGTTGCTTAACTATATGTGCATAAATTGATCTAGCACTCTTCATCCGAGTGCAGATCTTGGTATCTGACAAAACTCATATATGCATCCAAGTTCATAAATGAGGATGCATATCCACTCGGGCAGATATCTGGCCTTAGTCGAGGATAAAAGCCTGAATATTCGAACAATCTAGGTTATAACTAAATATTCGGATTTAGTCTAATCCACCCAATTGCAAGGGCTTTTTTGGTATCTTTTTAAAAAAAGTTTTTTATGGGCCTATGTATTTCTTTTTTTTTTTAGTGAAGAGTATTTTTATCAGCCTTTTCTAAGATTTTTTATTTTTATTAAAATATTTACAAGAAAAATATAATGATTTAAAAGTAACAAAGAGACATAATGGAGTTAATTTCAAAACATCAAATTTGAAAATTTATAACCATGGTACAATGAACCTTGTCCATAAGAAAAATACATAAAAAAATGCACATAACACAAGAAAGAAAAAAATTCAATATTGAGCATGCATATTACAATACTACACTAAATATATTAAATTGTCTAACATTGTACAAATTACAATACAAAAAACAATAAAGCAATACATTTTTATAAAGTAGTAAATACTACTTTAGACTATAAGTACTGCATTGTCTAGGCGAGAGTTTTGTCTTGGTGGCAACTTGTTTAAGAGTTAAAGAAGCCTTCTTTCTACCCTTTGATAGACTGGGTTTGATAGAGGAAAAATGGTGGAATCAGCATTAATATACCATTCCACAACTTAAAAGGGAAAAAATATTATTACATGCTCAAAGTTAGATTATGATCCTTAAGAATATCGAAAATTTTAAGATTTAATTGAGATATATAGGATCATAATTAGAAAAATGATTGGTATCATTGCTCTAGTTGGAATTCTTAAAAATTTATAGAGCAATAATAATTCTTGTGATGATGTGCCACATAGTGGCCCAATTCGGGCTTGACACATGGCATCCAGCCTTGCCACATAATCAGTCTTCTTCTCTTCATCTAGGACGACCTGGAATGTAGCCTGCAACAGTTTGAAACACATGTTGGTTCATCTTTCCACTTGATCTTAAGTTGTCCATTTGTCACAAAAACATGCACATGAGAGAGAATAAGTGGGCATTATGCACTAAGCTTTGGGTTAGTTTAAGCTTTGTAAAAGTTGGATTCTTATGACTTAAATATTGTGTACAGATTCTTGATGAGCTTGTAAATGAAATATAATATTTGGATGTACGAGTCTTGCTTGAGATTTAAAGTATTAGAGTTTAAAATCCTATTTAGAGTTAATGCATGTCTTGGTTAGTATCTTGATGTTGAATGATGTTGATTTAAGTTTGATCTTTGTAAAGGACAGATTTTTATGGATGATATTATATTCACGGACTCAGATTAGGCTTGAAATGATGTGCATTGTTCAAATATTTAAGAAAGCTTCAAAATACAAGTAGATGAATGATATATGTTCAAGAATATCAAAGTGCATGTGATATTTTCCTTTAAATCTTGATATATGTTGGGGCGCCTAGTTCCTCGATAAAGGAACTAGTAAGGATCCGTGGTGCCAAGGATGCCAGCCTATCAGTCAATGCCCAGGGTTTGGTCGGGACTGGGCGTGCCTCATCTAGACGGAAGTGCACGTTCAGGTTACAGATGTAAAATCACAGCGGAAAATATAGAGTTTTAGTCAATACGCTAAGACCTTGGTGTACCATAAGTCTAGATCACATCATAAAAATAATTATTGTCTTTCCTTATTAATTCCAAATTTAGAAATACATACAATCCAAATATTTTTGTTCATTGTTTAAAGGGTGGTAGATTGAATACAAGTGGTCATCCCTTTGAAATGACTATGTACAATTCACAATGATACATAATTCCTACAATAGAGACAAGTTTTCGTACTTAGGGTCTAGTCAGGATCAACTCTTCTCCTTTGAGCATCACCCTCGGTTCTAACTCTGCATCAAAGTCTATGGTTCTATAAGATAACCGTTGATGAGAAATAATGCTCCTGAATATGCAATGAACAGTTTCATGTAAACACTGGAAAGACACATATATGTATGCATGGTGAGGAATCACTCTCTCTAGCATAGATACATGGATCTATATACACAACAAGGCATTCCCCTTTTTGTGAAACACACACATATAAGCATGGTAAGGAATCACCCTCCGAAGAGTTTCCCTCTAGCCAATATTTTAAAGCATAATATTACCTAGGCGAGCAATCACCCTTTGCTCGAGTATGCAAAGTTCATAAAATCGTATTGATTTCAAAGGTACATAAGTCGTCACATAAATGTCTCACACAAAGATAACATGTTGCACCAGTGAATCGTCTACCTGGCCAACCAATGTAGGACACCACACGTGATATGTCTGGAGAATTCTCCTTCCCTCCATCAAGTGAGACCAATAAGATACTGCTCCACCCTAATCATTACTGAGATTTCCCATTCCTGTATGAAGCTTGTGGCAACATTTCGCGGGAATGATTCGTAGAATTCTCCATCCCGTCCCATGATGATAGACACATGTTAATAATTTCTCACATAGATATGATAGTTTCTCACACAAAGATAAGGATTTCTCACACATAGATATGAATTAATGAAAACAGTAAACATATTCAAAGTCTCAAGAATTAGGGAGTAAATATAGGAACAAACATAATAAAGAAAATTAGATTTACTCATGATCAGAAAGGGAAAGATCACAGAGTATGCACATGCCTCTTACATACAACATTCACTCCACATTCTCCAGTATTGTCTTATAAGCTAACCTACCTCTCAGAGTCAGGATCGCTACGTCGCTACACCGCTCTTTCCTTGTTTCCTAAGAAGAATACGACTCCCTAAGGTTTAAGGTGTTTAAGATCTCAAAAGGGAGATTTTGTCCCATGTCCAACCCCCTTTTTGTAGGGCGGGACTATCAAACGTCCTTCTTACATACTTATAACTCCAAGTATGTTTGGATAGGAGTCATTTGGCCTCAACTGTCATACAGCAGGATGGCAGTGACAGGTGGCCAGGGCATGGTCTACATCTCCTTATAGCCTGCAAACTCAGTCTTTCCTTGAATGAGGGTCTCCTACGTGGCGTTAGGCCATACCTCTGGGTTCAAGTGATATGACATGTCGAGTCATACCCTCTTATGCAAACTCACTGCGGATGTGACCCTTCAAATGGAGTATAAGCTTTTGTGTAAGGCAATGCCCATCTTCTGAGTATTTTCATGTCGTTTTGGACAGTTTCCATATGTGAAGACCAAGATTTTTACTAAGCTTTCTATGCATTTTATTAAATATTGTTAATTTGGCCCAAGAGGGGAGGAATAACCCATTGACAAATTTTGTTGGAATAGAAGGCATAAGAGATCTTGAGAAAGGCCCAAGCCCATGAGAAATTATGCCTTGTAGTGGAATTAGGGCACATGCCTACCCTAGGGAATGGATTCTCTCTTGCCATGTGTCATACATGCAAGAAGGCTGTCTTGTGAGGTGATAGTAAGGTGACACTTGTCACTATGGGGAGAGTTTCTAGAAGAAAGATGAAGAGACATGAAAAGTTGGAACTTGAGGAAAGCCCAAAGGGCATGCACGGCAACCAGAAAGGGACATGATTTGATTTTTGCCATGTATCATACATGCAAATGGAAGGTGAAGAGTCTTGTCTTGGGAAAGGGTAAGATCTTGTTGGAAGAAAGGGCTACACGCCTACTAGGGTTTTTAGAAGGATTTTTGTAAGAAAATCCCTTGAGGTGGACGGCTAGGGCAAGGAAGTTTGTGCACTTTTGCCACCTTTGCCACCTTTGTGACCAATCATTGGTAGAAGAAAAATCTTCTTGGGAAGAAATGGACTTTTCGGCCATCATGCACACACATACTCCTCATGCGCTACTTGGCACATATGAACACTTGTAGAGGAAGATCTTAGTTAGGTAAAAGACTATTTTGCCATGAGGTTCATTGAACCAAGACAAAAAATGAAAGGCAATTAGGTTATGGAGGTTTCAGTTTTGAGAGGGAGGCACCACTTGTCTAAAAGCTCTCTTGTGTTCCCAACACCATCAAATGATGGAAAAGGGGAAGAGGCTGAAGGGTGAGGTGCCACTTGGCATCTATGCAAATAAACTTAGCTTGTATAAGGAGCCTCTTATGTCTATAAAAGGGAGAGGATGCCGAAAACCCTATTTTTTTTTAGTCACTTGGAGGATTTTCTCTTGAAGCTTTCGGCCACTACTTTTCTCTCTACTTTCCATCACTTTCTCACAATCTAAACACCATCCACACTACATTCATTCTTTCAAACACCATTTTTTAGGGCAAGCAAAGTTAGAGGATACTTTCTATGGAGGAAATTACATAAGGTATGAAGCCAAAAACCACCTTTCCATTTCACCACACACGGCCATGAGAGACAAGTTTCAGTTTTAGCAAGTTCACCATGAACTCATGCTCTCACACGCACACACTTGAGCTAGAGGAAGTTAGCTCTTGTTTTGTGGAGTTTCCCATATGAGCTCACACATATACACACACGGTTTTAGGGTTTATTTTAAATTAGGGCTTAAGTTGATGCAAGTTTCAGACTTGAGAAATGGAGGTCTGAAATATTGGGAGCTTTTTCTTAGATTAGATGTCATGAGCTTACACATACACACACGGGTTAGTTTTAAATAACCGAACCTAATGATTTTTGTATATATATTTTCAGCTTGCTTATTTATCGATTGTGGATTTTTGTAAGTAAACTTCTAACTTGTACTTATACAATGTGAACTTACTTGTTGTTTGGTTGTATGATTATGCTTGATATGATGATGTTCTTCTATGTGATATAATCTGATCCTTGTGTGAATGATTAACCTATGATTGAAATGGTTAATTGTGGTTATCTTATAGAGGAGTGCTACAGCCACAAAGGGATTACACAAAAGTAATCCCACAAATTTATGTGGCTCCATGTGAATCGTCAGAATCTGCATTACAATAAAAGTAACTTTACAATCTAACAGACCACGTCAAGACACATCAGTTTGTTAGATTACTTTTTATGTAATTACTTTGTATCTAGAGTATTTCTCTATCTTCTATCATGAATATGGAGTGGAAGGCCATATTTAGGGTATCGGATTTTTGGATGATTCTTAACATGTTCATGGAGATTGTTGCATTACCTAATCTTTTAAAATGATTAAACTCAAAGAACTGCTTGTTTTTCCTAAGCATGCTCACTCATATGTTTCGGATATACATGGAGGCTCATTGATAAAGTTTTGTTAAGCACATTAGAAGATTCTAAGTTCATGAAAGTTGATGTAATGTATATTCAAGAATAATAGGTTTCAGCCATGACCATAGATGAAGGGTTAGCATGATGTGATTAAAGTTTTAAAGGTGCAAAATTAATTCTCATGCATGCTAGTGTTTGTGTCTCAGCCATTACATGATACATGTGAAGTTGTGAATGTTCATTTTTTGTTTTTTGATTCTTAGAATTTATGAAAAATAACATGTTCGCATGTTTTAATATTTCCAAGCCGTAATGCAAAATGTACATGGATATGCATGATTGTTTGTTATATGGTCATGATTAAGTTTTGGCATTGCATGTTGTAACAATCCGACCCAATATTTTTAAGAATAAATTACGGATAATTTTATTAGGCTCAAAATATGAGTTAAAGTCTATAAAAAAAAAAAAAATTATCGAATAGATTATTTTTATTTGAACCTAGAGTCAAGACTCCATTATATTTTCTTACTCCAAGCTCGTGAGTGTTAAGAGTCCAAACACTATCACCATTCTTATTTCCCTTTCAAAATAAAACTCCTAGCTACCGGATTTTTTTTCCATGAATTTCATCTATGCACGAAATCTAGTTCTCCTCCGCATGCACGTTTATCATCTCTAGGGTTTTCCTTTTGGTTCTCAACCAACTAGGTCTATAAATACACTACCACCCAACGTCGAAACACACTGCATGCAGAGCACCCTTCGTCTTTTTGCACTTCTCAAACTAGCCTCTTCCTCAAGCCAGAACCAGCTCCTCACGTCCACCAGACCAGTTACCTCGATGGAACCTCCATATCACGTAAGCCATAAGCACACAACCCCCATCTTCCTCATGTTAGTCCCTCTCTATCCCAAAGTCAAAATATACTCACCGTAGCACGGCCACTGTAAACCACCGAAAACAACTTCACTACTGAGTTGGTCCACGTCATTTTCTCCACACACAGCAAACCTCACGATATCTCCACTGCCAGCCCACACTCAGCCCCTTTAACACAGCGCAAGAACCCCAAATCGTGAGCCCACTACCCAGCCAAACGGAAACAAGCAATATATAAGAAGCTGACCATCCCTTGTTTTTCACACCAAAAACAGAGTGCGATCTCCATCGTGAACTACACGAACCAGCCCTCACAACAGTCAGCCTCTTCCACGTCATCACCGCCTGCATAGAGAGCGGAACCAGACGCTGAACGCCATTCCAGGTTCGTCGTCCTCACCTTGGTAAGCCACGCCGAACTCCCCCACTATTTCTTTCCGTCGCCCTCCCTCACGCAGTGCTCATGTTCCTCCCATAATCTCTCACTCTCCATCTCTCTCACTCTTCGTCTCTCTCTCTCTCTCTAACAGTTGCATAGTGGCCCACTCATCGGAGTTGCCACCGCACCCAGCCACGAGCCACCGCTAGTTGTTGATCACGGTAAGCCCCTGCCCTTTGCCTCACGCGTAAACCTATCCCAAATGCATGCAAGCCGTAGACTAAGTTTTTAAGTGGGTTAGTTAATTACAAAAATACCCCTGTCATTTTAGGATTATCAGTTGACCAGAATTTAGTGTTTGGGAGATTTTAGGTTTAGAAAATAGAGGATATTTTAGTAGTTTAGGTTTTAAATAAAATCACTTGTTTAATTAGAAATTTATGGAAATTATGTGTTTATTTTTATAGGTGACCGATTACGTGTTGAAAATAGTGGATTAGCATTGCAAGGTAAGTAGCATGATCATACCCTTACACGTATATACGGTAAAGTGTTGTCTTTTATAAAAATATTATGCATATTCACCCTCCATTATAAGCCCATTTTTACGTACCCAAGACATGATAAAATTATAAAAATTCATGAGTTTATGTAAATAATTATGTATCAAGTTATTTATGAAAATTCATGATTTTATGAAATGAGTTATGCATCCAAAGATTTATGAAAAGTTATGATTTTATGTGAGAGTTATGTATTAAAATAATTTATGAAAAGCCATGCATGATTTTATGTGAAGATTTATGCATTTAAAGTATTTATGAAAAATCATGATTTTATGTGAGAAGTCATGCATCACGACATGTTATGAAAGAATGCGATTTCATTTGAAATCTATGACATGATATGACATGATATGACAAGTATGTAGGTGATTTCTTTTGAAATCTATGATATGACAAGTATGCAAGTATGATTATGATGAAATATGAATAATAAAATACGTAACGGCCTATGTTATGATATGAAGACGGTACCTATGTTATGGGCATATTGCATTGCCAGGTCGTACATGCTGGTAGTGCACCCAGTATGTCTTCCTTATGTATGGATTCCACAACCCATGGCCACGGGCGGAATCAGAATCTACTTAGATTCGCTAAACCTAACTCACGGGGGTCAACAATGGGTAACGGCCTATGACAAGTGAAAGATAAGCTCATGTTCATGTTCATGTTATTTATGTATGTATTTATAAGTATGCACGTTTTTTAAGAAACCTTATGTTTATTATGTTTACTGTATGATGTGTGCTTATTGAGTATTCGACTCATTTTAGTTTGTTTTCATATTTTTAAACCACCCCAGGTAATGACATTTATGAGGATGAGATTACAGAACAGGACTTGACCCCGGGAGGCGAGGCAGAGGCCTAGACAGATTTTGCTATGATTAATTTTTATGGTTTAAGATTTAATTAAATTATTTTGATAAGCACATGAGACTCCCGTATTTGTTTTAAATAAATTCTTCCGCAGACTCTATGTTGGATTTTAAGTATTTATTAAAGTTTGTATTATTTATGGAATCTCTCGCCTCTGACTCGTTATTAAAAAGAAAAGTTTTTTTTTAGTTCAAGTTTATTAGTAGCACACTAACTTCTCGAAAATTATAAAATGTCTTTATTGGGGAGCGGGGTGTTACACATGTATCCCATGAAAGTCCAAAATTTCATAATTCATGTCACATGCATTGGCTTTGTGAAATCTTTCAAACAGAAAATGAGTCTTTTAAAAGTTTTGTCACAACCCCAACGGATAGGACGGGAAAATGCCTTAGTGGAACTCCTCTGTCCACTCAGGAGTGCCTAAAATGGAGTGGTAACCCCTGGGTCGACAAAGTATAATCGGCAGACCTCGAATGGTTCCTAAAAAAAATGATACCAGAGCGGAGTTGCACCTAAAGCTAGTGTGTGCCCTACGGTGAAGGTGAAAAATGAACTGTTGTAATATGAATGATTAAAAGTAAGGCATAGTCACCTTGGTCAAAGTGCCCAAATGGTTGATGTGGTAACTAGCAAGGAATACACGATGCATAAGGGAGCCGTGAGGTATCCATTTATAAGTTAAAAGTCATAGAAAGGCCTTGAGCTCCAAGTTATGTTATGCTATGTTATATGAACAAGAACGTGAGCTCACAAGTATGTTAAATGAACAAGTATGAAATGACGAAAAGATGTTTTATGAAAGAAAAAAGTTATGAAAGCCATGATGTACATAGTATTTTCAAAAAGTCAAATGCATAAGTAAAGTTTCATGTCCATGCATTCATTTTGAGTTTGCTTACATATCTATATATGTTACATGTTATTTGTTTACTTACTGAACTTTCTTAAAATCTCACTATTTCCACTACCATTCCCCTACTTGAAATAGTAGAAGTTGTGACATGAACCCAAGAAGATAGTCATGGGGAAATGCAAGAGACCAGCTCTCCAGATTCCTAAGGAGACTCCGAAGAGACACGAGGTCTTTCAGGAGCCATCTATTTTGGAAAGGTTGGAAGCTGCTGACCAATTCATTACCGAGGTGTTGCAGCTTTTTAAGCAACTGAGGAGGATTATGAATCAGGACAAGGCCAAGTAGGATCGGCCTCACTAAAGGACTTATGTTATGGGACCCTTTTGATGAATGGCTTATTTTAATGACACTTGATGTGATGGTCCCACGTTTTGGGAGTTTCTTTTGAAACAATTAAGTCTTTTGATGACTATTATGAACATTTATACATTGGGATTTATGTGCTTCGGTACCATGATATATGTCTTGTTTATTTGACCTAAGTAGAATTTCCACTACGATGTAATGTATACTGTTAGATATCAATAGGTGCTTTGCATCTTAACTGTCATGTACGAGGGGTATGTAGCCTTGTGTTACATGTCCCGACACTTCAGTAACCGTTCAATCCTAAGCGAGGGCTAGGGGCGTCACACCATACCTACTCCAATCTTTCTTAGACCATGCTCGCTTAAGCAGGTAACCATTGCTTCCGTTGGAGGGGTAACTCTTATCTCTTATCTCATTAACGTCAACGGCCTTTTCAACTCCTCATTCTAGCCTTTACAATGGGTCACTTATCTAGCCCACATACTATATGATTAGGCGTTCATCTCCACTTCGTGCTGGGATGTGTCTGCCAAGCCTTTTGCAAGGTGCATGCTCGCCCACATGTTGGACTTGCTCTAGTCTGCAGTACCCGCAACTATTTTTCACAAAACCAATTGAGTGGCTCTTCGTCTTTCTTTCCACTCAACTCCAATGGTGGTCTATCCCCTTTTTGCTGGCAGGGCCTCATAATAATCAAGTGATAAGTTTTGGATTGAATGTTTACGAGTATTAGATTAAGCTATTTAATGAATGATTAAGCTCAAATGTTTTAGATTTAGAGATTTCTTTGGTTTGTTGTATGAAAAATGATGTTTTGAGGTCAAATTAGACTTAGCATAGCAATTATATGCTATTACAGTTATTGAAATTTTAGAGGCCAAAGTGTAATTTTCAAGAGTTAAGGGGTTAAAGTGAAAATTTTGCAAAAAACTAGAAGTTCTTATGATCTTTTATGATTGTTAAAAGGTTTTCTAACATTAGTATACCAATATTGCTGCAAGTACATGGGGTTGGGTACCTTTGGGGAAATCGCATGTCAGCCGATATATTAAAAAGAAAAACAACACAAAATGATAGGGAAAGAAATGAAACCCAAAGTGAAACACCCGAAACATTGCTTCTGCTGGGTAGTGCGAGAGCTCGAAAAACACGAATCCAAACCCACCCGGAGATGGGTTGTGCCATCACTCGAGGACCTAATCTGGGCCGGTGGTCGTTGTTGTGGGTAGCTGGAACTGCACTGGTGGTGTCTCACTTATTCCTTAGGTCGCATTTGGATTTCTTAACTCTTCTGAAGACACAGGTGGGCCTGGGTCTTCCTGGTTATTCTCAGTTGGCTTTTCTCCTCATGTGTCCTGAATCAATCAGATTTTCCAATGGTTATTCGCATTTATTGGCATTATTACTCACTCAATAGGCAAACATAATCTGCTTGTTTTCTATGCTTCCTTTTTCTTTTCTGAATACTCAATAGACATAGGCTTGTTACAGGCCCTAAAAAATATCAGCTTTCCTATCCATACACTTGCTAAATGTGCGAAAATGATACCTGTTATGGTAAGTTAATTTTGCATTTATTTATTCTGGTCATCTACTGCTACAACTTGTTCTGTTCCGTGAGGTGGGGGTGTTTCTTCTGCTAGGGAAGTCAAGTTTGATCTTTCGTGTTTCGGGGGTCTCAGCAACACGCCGTTTCATTATTGCCCACGTGGAGGGACGGGTATGCGGGAGTTCCCCAACCACGAGTGCAAGTTGAGTTTCTCTTAGAATACTTTTATTTAAGCACACAAAGAATATTTTGTAAGCAAGAGAGTTGTAAGTTAGCTTCTAACTTTGTCAAAGATAGTGTTCATATGACTTGATGATAAATGCCCTTTATTGAAAAGTATACATGTTTTATTTTCTATATTATGAGTTAAATGTTCATATCATGCTTATATTTTTATCTTTCATGAAGCATGAACACATGTAATGAAGTATAAGTCAAGCATTGAAAATATTTTATCACAACCTAAGCTAGAATGGGGTATTATCCTAATGGAACTTTCATATCCACTCTAGAATGAGTAAATATAGAGTGAAATCTCATGGGTTAATGAAAGACAATCAACGACCTCGAATGGGATAGTAATAGTCTCAGAGTGAGGGTAAGAGTCTTCTCGCTAGTGGGGGTGCTAGAGTACTAATGGTGAAAAATGTTTTGTAAAACTTGAGTATTCTTGAGATAAAGCCACATGTGGGAATTACTTATCGTGTGGTGAACATAACCAGTAGGTGCACAAGGTTTTTATGAGGAGTCGTGAGGCAAAGACTAAAAGATGATGCATGATGTTCTATGAAAGAAAGCATATTATGGTGTTTTATGAAAGATGATGAGGAATTTAGATGGGAGAAAAATACAGTTTTGTAATGCAAGTTCATATTGATGCATACACACTTATGTTTATTATTAGTCATGTTTACACAATCTCTATATATTTTGTTGTATAACTTACTGAGATTTCAATAAATCTCACCGTGGTAGTCTCACTACTAATTCCATTCTAAAATGGTAAAACTTGTAACAAGTCAGGATGTGGCGCCCCCAACTTCCATGCATAAACATGCACAGAAATCGAGACACTCGGGATGATGACAACATAGTCACGCACCCAAACGACACGTGCCGAGTGTGTGAAATGCAACACGTATACAACAAATAATATGCAGCGGAAATGTTAAGTCAAATAACTAAGTACCAGAGTTTAATACAATACAAAAATAGCACTAAAATCCACAAGTCAACATAATACAATTTTCTTGTTCATAAAACAAGCTCAAATAAAATACAAATACAAAATAGAACATAGCCAAATATCCCTACTCCTCAGGCTCAACCTCCTCAAAGCCTGCATCAACAATATCAGAATCTACGGTACCAGAAAATGGTACCGCAGGTAAGTAAAACCCAAAATACTCCAAGATATAAACATATTAAAACAACAAACACTATGCATGCACATGATGATCCAAACACCAAAACCCGAGAAAAACATCATTTCTCATAAAATCACAAGTTTTCCACGCACGCCAAAAATCACCATTTGGCACAAATTAATATCCAGGAATAGTTACATTAATTCCAATTTTAACCCGTATGCACCATGGCCTCCCCTAGGGACCATCCACATACCCTAGCTCCCTTCGTCACACCACAGGTAGCGACCGTGTGAGTGATACAACACGAGTGATGCCCAGTTCCGCGCCCACCGCGTACATAGCCAAGCATCCTCTGATCCCCGCCAGCCCGAGGGATCACGGAGTCGGATCGAGAGCGCTACCATCCCGTCCAAGTCTCGAGCAACAGCTCCAGAGGACAATACTCAGTATATTCCACTCCCGAGTGCCCAGAGGAGCTCCACCGAGATAATAACCCATCTCGGCTTGGGGGTAATACATACGCACCCAAAAGCCTTTTTACAAAACACAGTTTCCAAAGAAATACACACCCACGCATGCGTGCACAATGCCATGAAATCAACCAATTACCAACAATCAACAGTTATCAGTAATTTTTCAATAACCAATACAGTCTAACCAGATAACCAAATTACAGTTTATAAAACAGTTTATTGTAAAAATATATTTAAGTCTAAAAAGCATTTGGAGAAATACTTACAGCGCTTTATAAAAATAATAGGAGGATCACGGAGGAGCAAGAGGCGGCTGGAAGGCAACGCAGCAGTGTAAAAACACTGTGGCCGAAATACATAGTGTACCCAAATTCCAACGGAGTCAAACGAAGACTTGAAATTGGTAGGGTAGGGCCTATGAAGGGTGGTGAAGCTAATGGAAGTGATGGTTGGTGGTGGGTGGTGGCCGAAATGGCGGTTTAAGGCCAAGAAACTCGAATCGGAGAGGGTGTTCGTATGGGCGGCTCCGGCGACGGATCGGGGCCGGGGTTGGGTCTAAAAGGTTGCTAGAGGGCCGGTGATGAGGTGGCTAAGAAATGGTGGCCAATGGTGGCCGGACGGTGGCAGAAGCTCGAAGACCACCGCGGGTTCGAACGAGCCATGGAGGCTAACGGCGGCAAGGCACAGGCTGAAACTAGTGGTGCAAGGTCGCCGGTCGATGGGGAGTCTGGTGGTGCCGGCGGTGTCGACCACGGCCGGCCGGCGGCGATGCTGGGAGGGAGATGGCCGAAACACGTGAGAGAGAAGAGAGAGGGAGTCAGGCGAGGAGAGAGAGAACGCAGGAGAAAGAAGAAAAATCCGAAAGAAAAAGAAAGGAAAAAGAAAAGAAAAGAAAAGAAAAGATGAGGAAAAGAAATGAGATCCAATTTTCACAACTTTTGGGTCACAACTGATCCTCAAAATAACTATTTTAAAACAGTAAATTAAATAAATCAATTTAAACTCAAAACTAGCTAAAGTAAATTATTAAACTCCGACAAAAACATCCTTTAAAATAAAGAGGAATTAAATTGCAGATTACTACCTAAAATTAATCAAACGCAGTGAAATGCTTTAATAAAATAATAATAATTTTAAAATCCATAAACAAATCAATTTAAATTAAAGATCAATTTAAATCTAAAAGAATAATTAACAATAAGAAAACCCAATAAAAATAAAAATAAATAATCTTCACAACTTAAAATATTATAAAATAATATTCTAAAACTCCCAAAATTCTAAAACAAGATAATCAATCTTTAAAATAATTAAAATAATCCTTCATTAAAATACACTAAAATACGGGGTGTTACACAGGAGGTAGCCAATCAGGATGAAGAAGAGCAAACCAGTTTGGATGAGGTTGACTGATGGAGTTATTGTTGTTGTTTTTCACCTTGGAATGATGGAGTTATTGATGCTGTTTTTGGTTAATGTTTCGTTTATGTTGATGAATTTGGAAACAATATTTGAAGTTTTGATGTAACTAAGGAGATTGATACTCCAGTAGAATGTTTTAAGTTCTCTAGTATGTGTGTTATTTGATGGATATTGAACAAACATGCTATATTTTGAAGTTATGTTTGAATTTGGGATATTAGTATTCTGGTACAATTTGTTAAATGGCCATACTTTCCCTATGACTTATTCAAGTTTCTTGAAATATGTCAGGTGCATTGCATGCTAACTATCATAAAGGGGGTATATAACCCAATGTTGCATGTTCTGACACTTTGATAGCCGTCAAATCGCAAGCTAGGGGTTAAGGGCGGGTAAACCTACAAGTCACTAGGAACCTTTACTAGAACATAGGTTTGACATATTAGAATGTATAGGCTTGAACTATGTAAAAAATGTGTTGGATATCAATTTGATACACTAAGCCTGTGTGTCTCAAGAAAGACAATGGCATGTGACAGAAGGAAAAAAATCCACTGCCAGTGGATGAGGATAGAAAGGAGTGTAATCCTCCTATGGATGGAGGACACGCAATTGTTGAAGCCATCCATCAAATGAAAATGATGAGACAGCAACAGGAACTATTTCATAGGAAAATGTAGCAACAACAACAAGCCAAGCATATAGACACAATCAACCAAGAGCAAAGACTATAGGCTACTCTTATGAGAAATTTTTTGTATAACGATACTCAAATTTTATGGGTACTAAGGGACCCATGGGGGCGAATAACTGCTTGATCGATTTGGACAGAGCGTTCAAAATCAATGAATGTACCGAAGAGCGAAAGTTTCAATATATTGAGCATCTATTACAAGGTGAGGTTGGTATCTAGTGGGATACCAAAAGGAAACTTTTGATAAGGAAAAATTTGACAATCGTTTCGTCCCATAATTTGTCAAGTAGCATAAAGCCCAAGAATTCACAATGCTAGTATAAAGGAACCAAACTGTGAAACAGCATGCTGCTTGTTCTATGGAGCCAGAAAGATATGCTCCTCACCTGATTGCCACTAAGCAAACACAAGCCCAAAAGTTCTAAGGGAGATTGCAGTCAACGATACACAATCACATTGCTTGTTTGTGAATAAAAAATTTTCAAGAATTGGTAGATGTGACATCTATAGCTAAGGCGGAGCAGAAAATCTTGACTGCTCAGATTAATTTGCAAAGAAATAAGGCACTTTCATATGATTCTTGGGGAAGTGCAAAAAGAAAATGGTGATTGGAAAGGGTATAGTTATTAGGAGGCAAGCAGTAGTTTCACCCCTTGTGTGTCACAAGTATGATAGAAATCATGGAAGCGAATGCAAATATATTGTGAGGACCTGCTTCAAGTATGGCCAACCAGGCCATATGATTAAAGATTGTCCCAAGAAAGGACAGGGAAATGTGGCTGCACCCACCCCTAGCACCAAACCGAGACAAAAACCACCTATGCAAGCCCGTATGTATTTCTTTACCCCGGGAGAAGTTGACGCAAATCCTCCAAAGACTAAAGATGCTGGAGTCATGATTGGTATTTTCCTAATCATTATGTGTATTTGAATTGGTTAATTACTAGTTAACGGTAGTTTGCATTACTATTGATGTTAGAAAATGTCAAGCTATTGAAATACAATGCACTGTGGTTATAGAAAAAAAAAGGCTCACCGACAGCGCTTCGCAATACATGAGTTTTCCTTACGTGAATTGCATGTGCTGCTAGGGTTCCTTCCTTGCAGCGCAGGTTTTCGTGGGCAGTGATGAGCAGCCCTCCGGTGGCCTCTTGTACCTGCGGATTGGTCCTGAATCTCGCAGGGCCCCCTCTGGTAGGGCTGGAGCATTCTGCCGGTAATGAGAATAGTGATAGATGTACGTTGATGGAGGTGCTGAAGCAGCCTATCCCTCCTCCTAAGTTTAAACTTTCTGTTCGGCGGCCTAAGGTTATTAATGGAGAACTTGGATTTATTTTTTCGGACACTGAGATGGAAAAGGCAGCCGAAGAACTAAAATTTGCCTTGGTTCTTAAGTTTTTGTCCTCCAAACCTTCTATTGACGTTTTACAGAAACATATTATAAAATCTTGGGGGTTTAGTGAGGTTCCTATGATCAGCTTTATGGATGACTTTCACGTCCTCTTGCATCTTGCGAATGAGAAAGACTATTATCATGCTTGGGGACGTGAAGGTAGGGTATTGGCAGGAGTCCCGTTTCGGTTGTTCAGTTGGTCGGTGGGGTTTGGTCTGAGAAAAGAACTCTCCATTGCCCCTCAATGGATTTCTTTGCCCGGCCTTCCTTTGCATCTGTATAGGTTGGATTGCCTTCAGAGTTTTGCTACTCGATTTGGTAAGTTCTTGGGCACAGATAATGCTACCGTTTATAGAACAAGAACCACAGGTGCACGGTTGTGTGTTGCCGTGGATCTTCGAGATGAACCGATAAAAGGATTCCCTGTGATGGTTGGGACGCACCAGATATGGCAGCCAGTGGTTTATGAGAAACTTGGCTTTTATTGTTCCAAATGCTTTAGGCAAGGCCATACTGAGGTTGTTGCAGAGTTGGTCAGCGTCTTATCAACGGTATTGACGGGAATAAACATGGAAAAATGGGTGGGCAAAATGAAGATGTTAAAGTTTGGAAGGAAGTGGGTCAGAAGAGTCCAGTTGTGGAGACAAAGCATGAGGAAGGCTTTGTGAAGAATTATGAGTCTTCAGATAAAGCTGGGACTAGTAAAGCAGGGGAAAGAACAGAGGAGGGTGGAAAGGAAAATCAAAATATGAGTCATCCGATTTTGTTGGCTAGTAGAGAAGGGGTAAGTGCAAGTGGGGAGGGGGGTTCTTCTCCTCCAATTCCACGTTTCTCCAAAGATAATAGCCCTCTCAATGATTTGATAAAGTTAAATGCTGAAGGGTTAGTTGCCCAGCATGAGTCAGTTACCTGGACTATGGTTGAGGAACCAGTGGTTGTAAGTGTTATTAATGCAGATGTTGTTACTAATGCAGATGCTGTTACTAATGTAGCTACTAGGATGCAATTGATTGCTACGAGTGCCCAAGATAGTGATGAGGATTGCGAAGAAATCTGGTGCGACAGTGTTCTGCAGGTGCCGTTTGGTTCTGATAAGGTGCAGGATGGTATGGAAATTGCTCAAGAGCAGGTCTACCAGGGGGAGTGGACGCAAACTTGTGATTCTAACCATGAAGAAGATGCACTCCCGGTTAAGATGGGTAAAGAAAAGCTTTATGATTCGGACGTGGAACACTTCTCGGCAAAAGGTAAATCAAACCAGGAAAAGTCTTTGAGGAAGGCTTTACAGGCTCACACCTGTTCCCAAAAGTTGAACTTATGATTGATATGATTACTCTCTAGAATATTAGAGGGTTGGGCAGTTCAAGAGGTAGATTAAAGAAGATTATTTCTAAATGCAAGGTTTCTTTATTTGCTATCTCGGAACAATTTGTTGCTGACAAGCATATGGCTTCTCTTGGATGCTTTATGGATTTTAATCATTTTGTTTCTAATGCTTTTCAAGGTGGTAAGGTATGGGTGTTCTGGAATAATCCTAATATTTTTGAAGTTGTGCTTTGTACGTCCCAAACTGTGTCTAGTTGGTTTATTTGGGATACTCACTGTGTTTTAGTCACTTTTGTTTATGCTAAGTGCTCTTATGTTGATAGACATGAACTGTGGCATGATTTAGAAGAGAGGATAGCTATGGATCAGCCATGGTTAGTTTTACGTGATTTTAATGTTATTCGCAGGGATTCGGAAAGAATTGGTGGGAATCCTCGGCCTATTATTTCGATGCTTGAGTTTAATAACTGTATTGATCGGTGTGGTCTTCTGGAAGTTCCTAGTTTTGGTCAGAATATGTCCTAGTGTAATGGGCATGGGGGAGTGTCCAGAAGTTGGGCAAAGCTTGATAGAGTACTCATGAATAATGTTTTTTCCAGTCTCTTGCCTTCAGCTCATTTTAATTATTTGAGTCGTAAATCTTCTAATCACTACCCGATGGTAGTTTTCTCAAACTAGCCTGTCTCTTCCTATGGCCCTTCTCCATTTCGTTTTCTTAACATGTGGTCTTTACATGATGGCTTTTTAATGTGTGTGAAGGAAGCTTGGAATAAATAGGATGCGTCGTCTAGGCTTTTAAAGCTTGCTATTTGTCTGATAAGAACCAAAATAGCTCTTCATGCTTGGAACAAAAATGTTTTTGGCAGGTGGATGTTAATATCAGAGAGCTGGATGAGAGGTTAGTTTTTCTGGAAACCCATCTTCAAATGGGTTTTTTTTAGGAGCTTGAGGATGATTTTGTGGCTACCAAGACTGAGATTGAATTATGGGAAAAAAGGGAAGCTTCTCGCCTTGGCCAAATTGCTAAGAAGAAATGGTTGACCGAGGGTGATCAAAATTCTAAGTTTTTTCATTCGGTCATTAATCAGTGGCGCACTAAGCGTCATATTAATAAAATGGTCCTTGTTGATGGGAGAGTGTTGAATACTGCTGAAGAGGTCCATGAGGAGGCTATGGATTTTTTTCGTAATTTTCTCTCCAATGCTTCTACGGTGGACCATTGTGATTTGTCGATGATTATTGAGAAGACTATTTCTGATGATGAAAATCGATTCTTATGCATGGCACCTTCTAAATTGGAAGTGAAGCAAGTTGTTTTTTCTATCCCAAACAATAGTCAAGGAGGATGTGGCCGTGCACCACCATGCACGGCCATCAGCAACATGGCCGTGCACGGTCGTGAACCAGATTCATTTTGTTGGATTTGAGTGTTTGAGATGCAGTGATGAAAAGTAAGGAATTAAAGTGCAAGACAGTAAATTGAATTTGCTAAAAATTAAATAACTGAAATTTAAAGGAACAAGAAAATTAAATGACATAAATTTAAATTGTAAAAAATAAAGGTGCAGGAAAAATAAATGAGAGTAATTTAAAGTGCAGGAAATTAAATGAACTTAATTTAAATGACGAAAATTAAAAGTGCGGGAAAAGTAAATGACAATAATTTAAATGAACTGAAATTGAAATGAATGTTGCAATAATTTCTTTTATAAACTTCGAATTGAAATAAAATAAAAATAAAACTAAAAAAAGATGCTACAGGTGAAGAAGGAAAGCCCGACAACAACAACTAGTCCATTAGGCTCTCAACTGTGTTGCCGTACTTCCTCTTTCACCCGAGCTTTATTAAAAAAAAAACTGAAAAATAAAAAAACACACAAAAATCTCTCTACTCTACTCTACTCTACTCCTAAAATCTACCTAACATCTAACAAGTTTTTCCGTCTGCCTCCAAGGTCTTATATAGGCTTCAAATAAATCATTGTTGCTTGATTCGTGAGTTCGGCAATTCCTTTCCAGCTGCGTCTTGTCTTCCATTATCTAGCTTTTGCCGTGCATCGAGACTTTTCTTTGCTTTTCATTTGTTGCCCTTTCAACAGCCCATGTGCATGCATTTTTTTTTCTTTTCATTCCATCGTTCCACTCCTTCTCTCTCTTTCTTTTCTCTTCTTATATATATTTTTTTCTTCTTCCGGTAGCTTTCTGTCTGAAGCTTTTCATTTTTTTTTTCTTTCTTCTCTTCCGTGCGTCGTATTCCTTCTCCACAAAAACAGCTATACCGAACTTCATTTCTTTTGTTCCAGAGAAAGACATCGCCGCAGAGCAATAGAGTTGGCGTGCTTGGTTGTTGGTAGAGGTGCTGTCGTGGTTGCTTTGGATGCTCTGTTTATGGGGCTAAAACAGAGGACAACCGCGGGGGCGGGGGCTGAGTCCATGAATGGAAGGTTCGAATGGTGCAGGTTGTACGAGAGTAATGGACGTGCGGACGATGTAACACCCCGTATTTTAGTGTATTTTAATGAAGTATTATTTTAATTAATTTAAAAATTGATTCTCTTGTTTTATAATTTTGGGAGTTTTAAAATATTATTTTATAATATTTTAAGTTGTGAAAATTATTTTTATTGGGTTTTCTTATTGTTAATTATTGTTTTGGATTTAAATTGGTTTGTTTATGGATTTTAAAATTATTATTGTTTTATTAAAGTATTTCACTGCGTTTGATTAATTTTAATTAATATTCTGTAATTTAATTCTTTTTTATTTTAAAGGATGTTATTGTTTGAGTTTAATATTTTACTTTAACTAGTTTTGAGTTTAAATTGATTTATTTAATTTACTGTTTTAAAAATAGTTATCTTGAGGATCAGTTGTGACCCAAAAGTTGTGAGGATTGAACCTCATTTCTTTTCCCCATATTTTCTTTTTCTCTTCTTTTCTTTTTCTTTCTTTTTCTTCTTTCTTCCTCCCTTTTCCGCGCGCAGCCCGACTCCCTCTCTCTCTCCTCTCTCATGCACAACTCGGCCTTCTCCTCCCCATTGCCATTGTCAGCCGCCGTGGTCGACACCGCCGGCACCACCGGACTCCCCATCGACCGGCGACCTTGCACCACCAGTTTCAGCCTGTGCCTTGCCGCCGTTAGCCTCCACGGCTCGTTCGAACCCGCGATGGTCTTCGCGCCGTTCCCCCGCCGTCCGGCCACCATCTCTTAGCCACCTCATCACCGGTCCTCTAGCAACCTTTTAGACCCAACCCCAGCCCCGATCCGTCGCCGGAGCCGCCCCTACGAGCACCCTCTCCGATTCGAGTTTCTCGGCCTTAAACCGCCGTTTCGGCCACCACCCACGGCCAACCATCACTTCCATTAGCTTCACCACCTCCCATAGGCCCTACCCTACCGTTTTCAAGTTTTCGTTTGACCCCGTGTGGAATTTGGGTTTCACTGTGTTTCGGCCACAGTGTTTTTATACTGTGGAGTTGCTGTTTTGGTGCTTCCAGTTCCTCCATGATCCTCCATAAATTATTTTAAAGCGCTGTAAGTATTTCTCCAAAATACTTTTTAAGATTTAAATATATTTTCGCAATAACATGTTTTATAACTGTGATTTGGTTATCTGGTTAGACTGTGCTGGTTATTGGGATATTACTGATAACTGTTGGTTGTTGGTAATTGGTTGATTTCATGGCATTGTGCACGCATGCGTGGGTGTGTATTTCTTTGAAAATTGTGTTTTGTAAAAAGGCTTTTCGGGTGTGTGTGTATCACCCCCAAGCCGAGATGGGTTATTATCTCGATGAAACTCCTCTGGGCACTCGGGAGCGGAATATACTGAGTGTCGTCCCCTGGAGCTGTTGCTCGGGACTTGGACGAGATGGTAGCGCTCTTGATCCGAATCCGTGATCCCTCGGGCTGGCGGGGATTGGAGGATGCTTGGCTATGTACGCGGTGGGCGCGAAACTGGGCATCACTCGTGTTGTATCACTCGCACGATCGCTACCTGTGGTGTGACGAAGGGAGCCAGGGTATGTGGATGGTCCCTAGGGGACGCCATAGTACATACGGTTAAAATTGGAATTAATGTAACTATTCCTGGATATTAATTTGTGCCAAATGGTGATTTTTGGCGTGCGTGGAAAAATTGTGATTTTCGAGAAATTGTGTTTTTCTCGGGTTTTTATACTTGGGTCATCATGTGCATGCATAGTGTTGTTGTTTTAATATATTTATGTCTTGAAGTATTTTGGGTTTTACTTACCTGCGGTACCATTTTCTGGTACCATAGATTCTGATATTATTGATGCAGACTTTGAGGAGGTTGAGTCCGAGGATGCGGCTCCGCCTGAGGAGTTGGGATATTTGGCTATGTTCTATTTTGTATTTGTATTTTATTTGAGCTTGTTTTACGAACAAGAAAATTGTATTATGTTGACTTGTGGATTTCAGTACTATTTTTGTATTGTATTAAACTCTGGTACTTAGTTATTTGACTTAACCTTTTCGCTGCGTATTATTTGTTATACACATGTTGCATTTCACACACTCGGCACATGTCGTTGGGGTGCGTGACCGTGTTGTCATCATCCTGGGTGTCTCGATTTCTGTGCGTGTCCGTGTATGGAAGTTGGGGGCACCACAGACGAGCACTGCAGCGAGGAGGTGCTGCTGTGGAAGGGGTGCACTGTGTTTATTTTGTGCTACCGTGAGTGCGGAGCCGTGATGCAGAGGCCGTGCATGGTGGTGCTGCTAATGGTCGTGCATGGCGATGGAGAGACGTGGGCTGAAGGTGATGGCGCTGCCATGGAGGTCGAGGTGCTGCGTGTAAGCATAAAGCAGTGGGTGGATGTGTATTGGAGGATGGCTGTGGCGGTGCTGCTGGAGGTGGTTCACGGTGATGCTATTTGGCTGCTCTTGGTGTTGCTGTAGAGGAGCATGGTGGCTTGAGGTGGTGGTTCACGGTGGCGTGGAGGTGCTGCCAAACGCATGCAAGGAGACTGCTGGAAACGAGAGGTTGAAGATGACGAAAACAACGTGTCGTTTTTGTCTGTGGACAAAACGACACGTCGTTTAGCAGACGACAACATTCAATTCCAGAGAAAAACAACAAGTCATTTTTATCTATTGAAAAATCGACATGTCGTTTAGAAGATGAAGGTTTTTGCATCGAGTGAGAAAAGACAGGTCATTTTTCCGTGCAGGAAAAATGACATGTCGTTTAGAGGACCTGTAAAAACAAAAATAAAAATAAATAAAAATAAAAATAAGAATAAAACTTAAACAAGCAAAATAAATAAATAAAAATAAAATTAGACAAAAGATGAAAAATAAAATATTAAAATTATGTTGTGCATAGAGAGAATATTATCAAATTAAATCACAAGTATTAAAATCAAGCATAAATTATGCTTTTAATCAATTTAAATCGCAACTTAGATTTATGTCTTTTAATCATTTTTTCATCTAAAACCAATGATAAAATAATTAAATAATTAAAAATATATTGATTTTAATGTATAAAATATGCAATAATGCAGCTCAATTATTTTCTTCTAGGCTTGTTTAGTTTTTTTCCATGTCTTGGTTTAGGCCTGTTAGATTTATTTGTGGTGTTTTTTATAGGTGTGTTTAGTTTCTTGTTATTTTTCTTGTTTCTTTGGTTTCAGTTTTGGTTGTTTAGTATTTGGGAGGTTTTTTATTTGCTTATCTGTAAACTCCCCTATACTTGGTTTGTAACCACGATATTCTTCTGCCATAAGTGATGGCTTTTTTAATAAATTTGGGACAGGGCCACTACGATATGGCTACCAGCTCTTCTTAAAAAAAATAAAGCTGTTGAAATATACAACTGGTGCATTATTCGGTTTAGGCACGTCATAGTCCTTTGTGTCTGCTGTGTTTGCATGAATGTGTAGTCTACCAGCTAAATTGTTACCTTAGAAGATTGTGGTGACAATTCCCTATGGGAGTACAATTGAGTGCATCCAAGTGGTCAAAGATCGTCAAGTAGAAGTTGAAGGAAATATACTTTTGATCATTTACTATTTAATGGTGTTTGATGTAATACTGAGGATGGATTGATTATTAAGACACTATGCTAAGATAGACGGTCATTGAAGGAAGTTGTGCTTGAATTTCTAGCTAAAGATAGAATCAAATATGTTGGAGAAACAATTAGCCCTCCACTAATCTTGGCCCGGCAAGCTAGAAGATGCATTGCATCGGTGCATTGGCTTATTGGCATTAGTTGTAGAGAAGTCTGGTGGGAACAAGAAAATTTAGGGAATAACTGTGGTTGAAGATTTTTTTTAAAGTATTTAAAGATGATTTGATAGAGTTACCCCCAAATAGAGAGATCGAATTTGTGATAAATTGGAGCCAACCACAACTTTAATCCAACAAATGGCTCTAGTCGAATTGAAGGAATTAAAAGTGTATATTGAGAAACTGTTATAGAAATGATTCATTCGCCCTAGTTCGTTACCATGTGGGGCTCCAATTTTATTTGTAAAGAAGAAAGGCATGTCTATGAGGATGTAAAGAGTTGAACAAGGTAACAATAAAGAATAAATGTATGTTGCCTCATATCGATGACCTCTTAGATCAATTGCAAAGAGAATCAGTGTTTTCGAAGATAAACCTAAGATTAGGATACCACCATTTGAAAACTAGAGATAGGACATTTTGAAAATTGCTTTCCAAACTTGGTATGGACATTACGAGTTCTTGTAGATGTCGTTTGGGTTAACCAATGCTCATGCGGCTTCCATGGACATGATGAACAAATTATTCAGACTATACATGGATAGTTTTGTTGTGGTGTTCATTGACGACATCCTGATCTACTCTAGGACTAAAAGAGAACACAAAAGGCACCTTAGTTTAGTGCTGGATAGATTAAGGGAACACAAGTTATATGCTAAACTCAGTAAGTGTGAGTTTTGGCTACAAAAAGTGAGATTTTTTGGACATGTAAACTCAAGTGATGGTGTAGTAGTAGACCCCAACAAGATAGAAGCAGTGATGAATTGGTCCAAACCGACAAATGTGCATGAGATCAGAAGTTTCCTTGGACTAGCCGGATATTACAGACAATTTGTAATTTCAAAACTCTCTAGACCATTCAATACTTTGACTAAAGAGAATGCTTGATTTGTCGAGGGAGAAGAATGTACAGTGAGTTTTTAAGATATGAAGAAAAGATTGATAACTACACCAGTATTAGCATTGCCTAAGCCCCATAAATCTTATGTGGTTTATAATGACGCATCCAAATTGTGCCTTGGATGTGTACTAATGTTAGAAGGACGAGTAGTTGCTTACACCTCTTGTCAACTGAAGAGTTATGAGTAGAATTACCCCACTCATGATTTTGAGTTGCCTTAAAAATTTGGAGGCATTACCTGTATAGACTTGTGATGTGACACCCCTAGGCTCTGCTTGGGATTTGGCAGAGCTTAAAGTGTCGAGATATGAAACACAAGATTATTTGTCCCCGTTCATGAAAAATAAAGATGCAATGCAACTAGCATGCATCTACCAATATGTAATATTTATAGCGGATAATATTTTTTCTTTGAGCAATATTATGTATTAGATATAACATATTCCAAAATAAAATAAGCATACTTCATAACCATATGATAACAGGCATCCAAAAGTTACAATGCTTGTCCAAAAGGTATCTAACAACATGAGTACTAGAGACATCGCTCCTTAAGTATAGTAGTAAGAAGAACAAAGCTAGCTCGATGAATGGCTCGTGCAACTTAGCTAAAATGGAAAAAGCTACTTTGTCCACCAATTCTTACCGCTCTACTTGACCACTAAGGAAAAAAATATTTTATTTTTTACTTAATGAGTTAGGAAGTGATTTTAAGCGTATTAGTATATTTTTTTAATTTTTTAAAAATATATAAATATATTAAAAAAATGTGAATAGAAAAATGAAAAAAAAAATTTACAAAAGCAACTAGCGGTCAAAGTGAGCTGGCTACTCTGAGCAGCAGAGTAGCCCGACTCGGCTAAGATAGCCATGATCCTATCTAAAAATTGGAGCACTAAACTGTTAAGCTCTTTTTCATCGAGTCGTGGCCAAATCGATCTCCTCTTGGTAATCCTCTGCTGACTTTCCATGTCCTGGTGCATGATCTACCATTTTGAGGCAATGGTAGCTAAGACTACCAATTGAATTTAATTACAAATATTAGCAAGTTAACAACCAACTCAAACAAGCAGTATACAAACGCATGCATGACACTTAAAAACATGAATGCTAACATGAACATGAATGAGAGTGACATGACTTGGCAAATAGTATGACAAATGCTAACATAACTAGAAAACTAACTTGGACTTAAATGACATGTACTGTAATTAACATGAACTAAAACTGAACGCGAATTGAACTCACATGAACTGAACTTGAAATGACTTAAACTGAACATGAATTGACTTGAACTGAATATGAAACTGAACATGAACTTGGAATCCTGTTCAATAATAAACTGATTTTTTAAACATGAAATGTGCTTGACAAAACATGGATGTGGCATGACTTGATTGAATTGAGTTTAACATGAACTGAAACTGACTTAACATATACTTGTTAAAATGAAAAGCCCTGACAATCAGAATGATTTAGTCAGTTGTTTTCGTTAGGAATATTTGAACAAACAAATTGTTTCCATCCAAAGTATTCTGTCAGAGATACTCAAACAACCAGAATGATTAAGCCATGAATATTTGAATAAAGGTACCCTTAACAACCAAAATGATTCCGCCAGAAGTACCTTGTATTAGTTTAAAAAATGAAAATACTCAGACAATCGGAATGATTAGGCCATGATTATTTTACTAGAGTTACTTTGACAATCAAAATGATTCCGTTATGAGTAGCCTTTGTGTGATTGACTTGGAAAATATTTCATGATGGCCTCGTGTGACTCCTGATATGTAATTATGATGTGCAACAGATAAACATATACAGTAAAAATGATATCACGTAACATGGTGTGACATATACGTATGACTAATGACATGGCATGGCACGACTTGTAACAAATAAACATGGCATACCATAATGTGTAATAGACAAACATAACATAACATAATGTGATAACGTGTAACAGATAAATATGTACCTGGAAGTAAATCATGGCATGGCATAACATAATATTTATAATAAGCATAACAAATATGAATGATGGTTTATTACCACTAGCATACACAAATATCCTGAAAATAAGTTAGGTTAACTTCCAATGATTACGCGTGACATATAAAATAGCGTGAATTGAAAACAGAATATTTCCAAGGATTAGAATATCCCATTAAACACTTAAGAAACATAAAAATTCATAAAATTATCATTTTACCCAGCTACTTGTGGGAAATGACACTTTTACCCATAAATTAAAGGTTTTGCATACCCATCTACATTTATCCATACTCAAACCTTTTCACGCAAAGCATGCTTCCAATAATTAATCAAACCAAATCTCTTTAAAAAAATCTTAACATCTAACTAAAAGTCTTAGAATCATCATATAAGAATTTCATAACCATTAAACTAGGTTTTAAGAACTAAAAATCATTGAAACCTCAAAAGAGAAACTGTTTGGTATGCTCCAATTTCAACTCGAAAGAAAATATGCATGACTCCAAAATAAAAATGCTAACATGCTTTGGATCAAATCCTATATAAACACCTATTAGCATTTCATTATATCAATATCAAGTCCTATCTTTAACAAAAATTTCATCTAAACATCGAGATCTCCAACATCATCCAAACTATCGCCCAATATGACCTTTATTTTTTCAAAATCAATATTCACCAATCAATACTCCACAAAAAATACACAAAATATGCCAATTGAAACTAGACTTGGAGAGGAGTAATTCATATGAAGAAAGTTTTGTGAGAATCTACTTACAAAGGCTTCGAGTTCTCTCCAAAAAAGAAATAAAAGCAACAAAAATATGAAAGAGCAAGCATGGACGACTTACTAGAGGGCTGCTGGGGGATGTGAGGATGGCCATTTGATGGGGGTTTCATTAGCCAAAACTAGGGGCCAAACCGTGGGCAACAGCCTATGGTTTTCAGCCTTGGAGGTTGTCGTGTGATGGGGGTTTTGGGGTACCTATTTTACCTCCCATCAACTACTATTTCAGTTGACAAGGGCAGTTGGAGAAACTTTCTCAAGAATCCATGCTTGGGTGGTGCTCTTCGGTGGGCCTTAATGGGCCTAAACCGATTGGGCCTCCTGTAGGGTTTAAAGAGGGTCTGGTTTGGGGTTTGGCTTCTAACAAGTTCAAATCTAAATTTTCTTGGCCCAATGAATTTACCAAGATATAAAAAGAATAAAAGAGAGGGTAATGACATGAATTTAAGTGGTTAATAGCATTTGGAAGTTATTTAATCAAGTGATTAATCACTAAGCTAAAATTGGGCAAAAATAGGGTTTGGGAAACTATTTACGATTTCGAATTCCACCTAGATTTTGGTATAGGATTTTTGGGTTTCGCTAGGATTGAAATTCTTTTTGGTTTGGCACAAAGTGTTTGGTTGAATGGAATAGTGCTTGACTTAGGTGGCATATGTTTGATTTTCCTTCCTTTCATTCACATTTCCATCTCATAGTTCATCTTAGTACCAAGTGTCTTACACTATTTACTAAGTGTGGTTAAGATTTTGTCAAATGTCCAAATAAAACTTCTCTAAACTGATTTGAACAATCCACATTGTGATTTGAAAATCAACTGGATTGGGTGTCACACGGCGATATCACAGATTTTACTATTCACTCTGAAAAAATTGAAAATAAATATTACACCATAAAATTTTAAACAATCATACGAACCTAGTGGTACAATTTGTTTACAAAATTCGATTCCTCGGTGCCTCGAAGAAATGAAAAAGAATTTTTGAACAGTTATCATCCGGAAAATGAAAATCATATTATTTCATCATAAAATCCTAAATATTCATCTAAGACTGATGGTACAAACCATTTCTCAATCTAATAATCCTAAGTACCTCAAATAACTGAAACAATATTTTTGTCACCATAGCAGGTAAGAAATTGATTATGCTGACATATTAAAACCTAAGTGATTGCTCGAATTATGAAACCTTTTCAAATTTTCACGAATTTTTAAAAAAAAATCATTCACTGAATTTCTGGCAGGTTGTTACATGTGAAGTATTCACCCGTTTTGACCCGTTATGAATTAATTAAAAATATATCGACACAAAACAACCCATTTCGACCTGTGTCGATCCGTTTATGTAAATGGGTTGAATTAACCCAAATAATCTATTTGACTTGATTAACATAATTTTATATAAAAGTTAAAATTGCAATATCTCTAAAAAATATAAAACTAACAACATAAACCCAAAATTACAATACAAATAATAAAAACACCAAAATTACAATCCAAAGGAAATGTAGGAGGCGGTCGTGACTCATGAGAACAGACTCGACTGAGAACTAAGAGAGAGTGAGGGTTTGAGAGAGAGTTATGAAATACGTAATAGAATTAGAGTTTTTTTTTTAGGTTAAAAAGAATATATAATTGTAATTTTGAGTAAAAACTTTAATAGGTCACTAACGAGTAAATCGGGTTGACCTGTTAGTGACTCGTTAATGAATTGTTAACAAGTCAACCCCTTAACATCAAACTCAAATCCGTTAATTTCGTGTCATGTCGTATCGTGTCGTGTTCATATTGAGTTCACGGGTCGTATCACATACTGTCATCCACACTTGCATAATAAAGAGAAAAATGCATTAGTGAAAAAGAAAATGATACTGTCACCAACATTTTGTACCGACAAAGTGTACGATTCTTTTTTTTAAGATTTGTGTTTATTTATATTTTAGTATTGTGTTTTTTTATTTTTTATTCTTTTAAAATAAAATGCATAAAAACATGTCTTAAAAAAAGAAAAAGAAAATTACACCATCAGTAACAAATTCGGCAATTTCAGTGGCTCTAGCACCACCCTAGTGAAAAATATAGAGTAAATATAATATAAAAATATTATATGGGAATCTGAAACGAGAAAGAGAAATAGAGTGCCGAATTAGATGGGTTGATTTAGAGCATTGGCAATGGACTAGCTAAATGTCAATGTAAGTCCAAACTTTAGCTAGATGTAAAAAAAAACCTCTACATTGGACTAGCCAAATGATCCAAAGTTTAAAACTTAGCTACAGTAATTCTTAGAAGCTCTCGAAACTTAGCGAGTTACTGTTCATACTGGATAAGTATATTTTATTATTTCATCTACTTCTCTCTCTTTCCCTCCTTTTCTCTCCAAACTTGATGAACTTGTAGGCATATTTTCTTTTATTTCAAATAGTTGTATCTTCATCTTACTTTCTATTTTAATTGTTGTGACCAAATGTTGAAAAATAAAAATTTTATTTTTTAATAAAGTTATTAATTAATATATGAAGTGTATTTTTAAAATATTAAATAAAAAATTAAATTATTAAAATTAATAATATTTTATTATAATTTAGACTTTAAGATAGCTAGTCCAATGTAGACTAACATTTTAGCTAGTTATAGCCAAAAGATAACATTCTAGCTAAATTTTAGACTTGACAATGGTTAGACCATTGCCAATGCTCTAAAGAAAAGAAATAAAATATGCCAAATGAAAAAATTTAGGGGTAATGATACCTTGGAACCGGTTCACTACTCCTTTAGTATTTATATTATATTTAATTTTTTTTTTTAAATTAAAAATATATATACAATTTTATTAATAGTTACTTCCTTAATTATTAAATAAAATAAAAAATTAATAAATAAAATAGTAAATAGATAATAGGAGGATAGTAATCTTATCATTTTACAATAAATAAAGGACACTGATGCATCCACCAAATATGCATCCCGACGAAAACTATCTATTCCCATTTTATTTTATTTTATTTTTACTTAATTTTTTTAAAAAAATATTTTTTAAAAAAATTTGTATTTTTTTTTCAAAAATTGTTTAAAGAGATTTAAAATATGATTAAAAAAATATAAAATAAAAATGCATTGCAATTCTCAATAAGAATACTCAGTATCCACTCTCGATGACCCGATCCAAAAATAAATAAAAGGTTTCCGATTAGAAAAGCTAAGAGTCAGAATGACTAAATTTTCTAAACATTTTAGATAAATTTCAAGACTGCCATATAGTAAAACTTTGGACCGGCACGCACATTTCAACCGGAATTTCAAAACGGTCCGAAATGATCGGAATTTCGGCCGGAACCAGACAAAATTAAAAACACTGATTTTAACTCAATTTAGACTCCTCTCTAGAAAACAAATGTAATTTCTACAAATTACAATGACACGCCTACCTTTCTTTTGAACCAATATTTACCAATCTCATTTATTTCAGTTAAATAACATGAAATTAAAGAAGTTACAATAAAATAACTGCGTCAAAATCTAAAACCAAAGAAGTTATCGAGCCAGCATCTGAATAGAAAAGAAAGACTTATAAAAATGAGTTAAATGAATAAGTGATTAATGAAAACATGTTTTCATTTAATTTATATATAAATCTAACTTCTGAATATTTCTCCATCTTGAATGTACTCTAAGTTCAAATGAGGGTTTTGACTATCTCTAAAGCCAATGAACTCCAAAAGAGATTAAAAAAAAATGTCCTCATGATACTAAACACGTATTCCAAAAAAATGATAAAAATAGGTGACTAACACATCATGTACTACCTCTACAATGATAAATATTTGATCTTATTATCTTTCCACCAATCTACAATCTCAAAATTTCGTGATTTTGTTGCACACCTATCGAACAAATACCTACCCACCTTCAATCCGAACTCCATGAAGTTCTCCTCAAGGAATTGGTCTAAAATGGAATTAGATTTTTCCCTTCCAATGTCAAAGTCATCAATAATGTTTGTAGTAGCAGTATTAATTCTTCCTTGAGCCACATTAAAACTCCTCATGAAATGTATTGTAGAGCTCAACTAAAAGTGGATAAACTCTCACTCTTATAATAACACTCGAATAGCCCAATTAGTCCAATAATTATACTGAGCTTGCGAGTTATCACGATCAATGAGTTCTACTTTTGTAAAATCTCCGAAACAACCAAATAATTTTTAGATGTTTTCGGGTCTTTTGGCTAATATGGTAGGGAATGGATCGGGTTTTGTGAACTCATAGAGGAAAGTAATCGAAGGTTTTCATGCTCCTCCATATATAATAGAATAGAAGAGGCATCATAGCCCCCCAAGTCTTGTACAAATATTACATCGAATACTAATATTTTAATGAAATAAAGCATTATATACTTTCACTAAATAGTTGATGCGATAGAACCATGAACATTAACAAGATCAATTAAGAGATCTCGTATAGATTCTTCTTTGTCAAAAAATCTTAAAAAGTAGACATTTCTTGCTTACAATCATGTGAAACGTTTTTCAAGACAACTTCATCAACATCCTTATTACTTTAGACTAAGGTTTCGTTTATTTTCACAGTCATTTTTATCTCATCTTATCTCATCTTATTTAATCATTATAATTTTTTCAAATTTTCACACAAAATAAAATAAACAATTCAACTTTTTCAAATCTCAAAATAAAAATAATATTAAAAAAATATTCTAACAATATTTTATTCAACTTCTAACTTTTATCTCAACTCATTTCATCTCATTTATGAAAACAAACGAGTCCAACACACGATCTCTAAAAGTACATACCTAAAATATTAACCATGGAATAGCACCGATTGAGGCCATATTAGAAAAGTCGAGCGTGAGGCCTGCAACTTTAGTGATAGCAAAGGTGAGGTTATAATGGCAGCTAGTAAAAAGGAAAATAACGATCCAACAGAAATTGAACTCTTGGTAATGTTAAGAGGCCGCAACTTTGTGTTCATCAAGGAATTCAAGAAATCATTTTAGAAAGTGATTCTTTGCTGATGATAAATGCTCTAAAAGCTATTGTACATGCGATTGTTTTTCACATCAAGACATTTGTAGCATTCGTGAGAGTTACTGTAACCAAGAAAAATGCAGGAAGTAGACCGATAGTCTAATTTATGGCGATTGTAAGGACGAAGATTTGGCCAACACTCGCATCCAAAAATTTTTAGAAATGAGTAATCTAGAGGTTTGTGATACACCATGTCATATGGAGATTTATTATTCAAAACTGGTGTGGGAAGTAAGTTAATTAAATAAGTAGTCGTTTCAAACGCATCATCCCAAAAGGAGAGAGGTAGAGAAGCTTGGGCTAAAAGAGCAAGCCCAGTTTCTACTATATGAAGATGTTTACGTTCAATAAGCTCATTTTGTTGATGGGTGTGTGGACATGAAAAACGGTGTGTAATGCCAAGTTTTTTACAAATTGGTGTGAGAGAACGAAATTCACCACCGACATCTGTTTGAAGGGATATTATTTTGGTATTGAAAAAACATTCAGGAAAGGTAATAAAAGAAATAAAAGTAGAGAAAATATCGGATTTAAGTTTGAGAGGAAAGATCCATGAAAACCTAGAGAAATTATCAACAATAGATAAGTAATACTTAAAACCATTTTTGGACAAAAGGGGAGCTAGGCCCCATACATCAGCCCATAGTAACTCTAAGGCCTTATTAGTGTGACTAGAAGGCAAGGAAAAAGGCAGCTGGTGTGCTTTGGCAAGAGGACATTCTAGGCAGGTGAAAGCAAAGTCAGTTGGGAAATAAGGCAAGCGATTGGAGCATAGGATGCGTGAAACCAGTGCAAGAGAGGGGTGGCCAAGCCGTCAATGCCACTGACTGAGGGTGGTACTTTTGCCAAGAAGAGTCGTTGGAGAAGAGGGGAATGAAAGAGGAGCGAACTGGTATAAGCCATCACGGGTTGGACCGTTGATGAGGAGCTTCCCGGTTGATTTGTCCTTAATAGAAAAATGAGTGGAATGAAATTCAAAGAAGCAATTGTTATCAATGCAAAATTGAGAGACAGACACTAAGTTTTTTGTAATTTTTGGTACATGAAGCAAATTATGAAGATGGAAAGAAAAGAAATTAGAGAAGAAAGAAGAGTCACCAAAGTTGTCAATAGGCAGACATTTTCATTGCCAACACGAATCTGTTCATTTCCTATGAAAGGTTCGGAAGAGAGATTTAACTGAGAAAGATCATGAGTGATGTGGTAGGTAGCAGCCAAATCTGGGTACCAAGTGGAATCAGTCATGATAGAAGGAGATGTGTAGTTGGCGGTGAAGGAGCGAGGTGGGTCATACTGGTAAGCATGATCAAATCTGTAGTGATATTGAAGGGCTACATGACTTGGTTTAGAGCACACTTGACAGGTAGGGCGAGAGGTATTTGATGGTGAGTAATTGTTTGGGAAGGGCTGGGAATTTAAAAAATGTCCTCTGGAAAAACCTCTGTTTCTGCCATGACCAAATCCGTTCCCCCTCGAAAAACCTCTACCTCGTTGATCACGGGGTTATCCAATACTAATGTTCACTGATGGTTCAAAAGAAGTAGGAGAGCTAGTGGTTCGAGAGGTATGAGACAGACGACTTTCATGGATGAGGAGGAGATGGTATAGTTCATGGGAGGTAATAGGTTCGGCTCTTGTGGTTATGGAAGTAACAAAGGACTCAAAGGAGGGGCCAAGGCCATTTAGAAGGTAGGTGATAAACTCTTTGTCAGGGAGAGGATTTCCAGAGGCTGCAAGTGTATCAGCAAGCATCCTGACTTTGGTAAAAAGTTCAGAAACAGGTTGTTCACCACGTGACAACTTGGTGAGTTGAAAGCGCACTTGAAATTCCTTAGCTTAGGAGTGAGAGCTAAACAATGATTCAAGTGTGAGCCATAGCGCTCTTGAGGTACCTGCTGAAACAACATTAACAAGAACAAATTCGGTAAATGAGGAAAACAAAATACTGAGAATTAGTTGGTCAGTCTTTTGCCAAGAAAGATAAGCTGGGTTTTTTTTGGGGATAGGTGAAGAGTCTATTGGAACAGTTCGGGGAGGGATGGTCTGAGTGTCATAAATAAAGGAAAAAAGATCTTGTCCTTTGAGGTAAGCAGTGATCTGAACCTTCCAAATCAAATAATTTTCTGGACTTAGCTTGATTGTGACTATATGAGAAAAGGAAGATGTGAGAGGTGGGAGGGGTGAAAGTTGAAGAATCTGTAGTCATAGTAAAGAATGGATCAAGAGATTGCTAGTCAGCAGCTCTGATACCATAACAGACTTAAAAGAAAAGAATAAAATGCATTCTATGAATATTTCCTCACTATCATTTTCAATATTATGAGTGCCTTTATATAGGCATTTCGATAAAAGCAGAGCACTGAGAATATTACAAGGAAGGAATAATAGTTAGTTACACCAGCTATACAGAGAGCACGACTAACATAATGTACAAATGCTAGAGTATTCTTGAAGGTTCTGAAAGGTTGTCTGAGGTGGATTCCTTCACTTTATTTTGCTGAGATGAAATTCTGTAACTTATGTTAATACCGCCCCATGTCCTTTCTTGGAAAGGGTAGTGATAGGGTTTCTACTCTCTTACTACCTATTTATTATTTATAGTGTATTTGAAATTTTTTTATTTTTTTATTATTTTCTTTTAAGTATTTTTTAACATCCTTAATCATTAAGAAAAAATTAAAATATATATATATAATTTTACTAATAGTCATTTTCTTAACCATTAAGTAAAATAAAAAATTAAAAAAAATAAATACAAAAATAGTAGTAAATGAATAGTAGGAAGGTAGTAATCATATCATTATCCTCTTGGAAATAAGGGACCTAATGAAGATGTTTCATAACTGTTCTATTCAACATACTATATGTGAGGGCAATGAGGCTGCCCATAAACTAGCAAAATTTGCTTGGAATGTAGATGATATTTGTGTATGCATGGTGGGGATCTCTTCCAGATTGTATTTCACAAGTCATTTGGACTGAAAAACACTTGTAATGTTTTGTTTTGTAATACATGTGGTTTGTTATAAATAAATAAAGGAGAAAAGTCGAGCGTATAAGAAAAGTCGGGGGTCACAACTTTTCATATAGTTTATCGATGCATAACTTTTTCAATATTTCTCGATGATTTATCAAATTATCATTAACTTTAATAGCAACATTATGCATTGAACTTTAATCATTAGCTATTAATTTATTGATAAAAGAAATAAAATGTGGTGGGTCCTAAATAAAGAAGGAAAATGATAAGGTTACTACTCTCCTACTACCTATTTACTACTCTTTTTATATTTGATTTTTTATTAATTTTTTATTTTATTTAATATTAAGGAAGTTATTATTCATAAAATTATGTATTTTTTTAATTTTTTCTTAATAATTAAGGATGTTTAAAAAATACTTTAAAAAATAATAAAAAACTTAAAATAAATTATAAGTAGTAAATAAATAGTAACTCTATTGTCAAAATATTTACTATTCATAATCATTTACAACTGGATGTTAACAAATATATACGACCAGAACAATCTTCTATTTTTGGCTATACAACTCAGTTTCCTAAAAACATGCTCTCATATGATGGAAAGAATTTATTTCCATCCCTCTTCCTATAATTCCTCCCATCTATCCATATATTACAACTCATGCCAACACTCCCCCTCAAGTTGATGCATACGGATCCCTTATGCACAACTTAACTAGTAAGTTGTAAAATTCTTTGCTGGACACGGTTTTGGTAAGTATATCTGCTAGCTGGTCTTCAGATTTGACAAATGGAAATCCAATTGTCTTTGTTTCAAGGTTATGTTTGGTGAAGTGCCGATCCACCTCCACATGTTTAGTTCTATCGTGCTGAACTGGATTATGAGAAATATCTATTGCAGCTTTATTATCACAGAACATACTCATTTCTGATGTGGGAGCAAAATCAACCTCAGTTAGCAACCTTCTCAGCCAAAGAAGTTCACACAAACCCTTGGTCATCCCTCGGAACTCTGCTTCTGCACTAGAGAGTGCCACTACCTTTTGTTTCTTACTTCTCCATGTAACAAGGTTCCCACCAACAAATGTGAAATACCCTGAGATTGACTTCCTATCTGAGATGTTCCCAGCCCAATCTACGTCTGTATAACCCTCAACTTTCAAATGATTATTCTTAGAAAACATAAGCCCTTTCCCTGGAGATGACTTCAAGTATTTCAATATCCGAGTTACACCCCCCATGTGTTCCTCACTCAGACAATGCATGAATTGACTCACCACACTCACGGCATATGCGATATCTGGACGAGTATGAGATAAGTAAATTAGTTTGCCAACTAACTGTTGATATCTCCCCTTATCAGCTGGTTTCTGGTCAGGATAATTCCCAAGTTTGTGATTCTGGACAATCGGGGTATCTACCGGTTTGCACTCCAACAATCCAACCTCAGATAATAAATCTAGGATGTATTTCCTTTGGGATAGAAAGATGCCATGGTTTGACCTAGCAACTTCGATCCCCAGAAAATACTTGAGCCCACCTAGATTTTTCATTTCGAATTCACTAGCCAATTGTCCTTGGAGCCGTGATATTTCTTCTCTATCATCTCCTGTTATTATCATATCATCGACATAGACAATTAAAGCGGTTACCTTGCCCTGTTGTCTTTTGAGAAATAAAGTATGATCTGAGTTGCTTTGTTTGAAACCATATTTCTTCATTGCCAAACTAAACCTCCCAAACCAAGCCCGCGGCGATTGCTTTAATCCATACAAGGCTCGCTGCAATTTGCACACCTTATTAGTTCCCGCGGTCACCGAGTACCCTAGAGGAATGTCCATATACACCTCTTCTTCAAGATCACCATGAAGAAAGGCGTTCTTCACGTCAAACTGATGTAGTGGCCAATCTAAGTTTACTGCAAGAGATAACAACACTCTAACAGTATTTAGTTTAGCTACTGGTGAGAAAGTTTCTTGATAGTCTACACCATATGTTTGTGTATACCCCTTTGCCATGAGTCTCGCCTTGTACCTCTCTATAGAACCATCAGTTGTGTGTTTGATAGAGAACACCCACTTGCACCCAACTGTTTTCTTTCCTTTCAGTAATGGTACTAGGTTCCATGTCTTATTTTTCATTAAGGCTTCCATTTCTTCTTTGATGGATTGAGTCCACTTCGGGTCTTCCATGGCTTCCTCCACCCTTGTTGGAACATGATGGGTAGAAACGTCATGCATGAAGGTCTTGAGGGGTTCGGTCAGCCCCTTTGTGGACACATAGTTGGCAATGGGATATAGTGATCTTCTTCCTTCAATATCTGGTGAGTAACGGCTTGGTGGTTTGCCCTGATTGTGCCTGTGAGGTAATACATAACCAGTAGAAGATTCTATAATATTGTCATTCAAAGGGCTTGCCTCAGGGTCATTCTCATGAGTTGGGTCTTCGGGTACTATAGAGGGGGAAGAAGCTTTAGCTTCATGATTGATTTCTTGATGATTAATTTCTGGATGTTCAGGAGTTTGAGAAACACCTACTGATTGCATAGGCTCCACGTGTGCTTCGGACAAGCCAGGCCAGTCTAGTTCCACCCATTTCGGTTCTTCCTGGCTAGTCTCCCCCTGAAGAGGAGAAGAAGGAATGTCCGAACCGTGGGCAACTGCTGGTGTAAAAGACAAGTGAGGTTTTGCATTAGCCACTGCTGCTGTACCAAGACCCTCGTCGGTGCGAACTATGTCACGACGTTTCTTAGCCTGAAGATCATTCCACCAATCAAGATACCCGTGCAACTTAAAGCACGTTTCACGTGTATGCTTCTGATTTCCACAATGAGTGCATTTCAAGCCGTCAGACGTTGCACGAGATTTCGGCTTCCCATTATGCACGGTAGATGTGGGGTTAATAGGCCCAAGTCGAAGTGCTTTGGTGGCGAGAGCAGCACTAGGACCACCATCTGCACTGCCAATGATCATAACAGCCTGGCAAATTGCTTCGCGGTGGACATGAGCATATGCTTGCTCGACGGTAGGAAATGGACGAAGTTGCAGCACGTCACCCCGAATCTTGTCCAATCAGTCGTCAAGGCCATCCAAGAAAACGTACACCCGATCTTCTTGAAGGATAGTATTATACAAGTGAATATCAACTGCACACTCCATTGGATTCGGACGCCGGAAATCAATCTCACGCCATAACCCCTGAAGATCATTATAGTATTGCTCCAAGGAGCCTCCAGCTTGTTTAAGCTGCGTCACATGACGTCTAAGGTCATATTGTCAAGACCCCATCTAAAACCGCCCTAGGACAAGGTCCTAGGCATGCATGGACCACAAAGCTCGGGCCACTCCCGGGGTCAAGGCCAACTTTGGAGGACTTCCCTAAGGGTCTAGTGTATGCCCTAGGAAGATTGCATGAATGGCATGGGTCAATTAGAACATGGCTCACATTTTCCATCTTGACCGTGCCATGATTCAGCCTTGACAGCCCCTTGACACTGCTGTTGACATGTCCTGACAGCCCCACGGGTCATGCCTTGACACTGTCACTGACATGCCATGGCTCGCCCATCAGCATGCCTAGCAACCCACCAGCATGCCTAGCAGGCAGCCGCAGCGCCCAGCTGCACCAGCAGCCCATCAGCACCACAGGCATGCCATGGCCCCAGCCATGGTGCGCCCAGGACAGCCCCACAGATAGGCCATGGCCCCAGCCATGGCAACCACCTGACAGCACCACAAACATGCCCTTGACAGCCCATGGTGTGGCTAATGACCATGCGCAGCCCAGCGCACGGCCCAGCATGCGCACGCCCATGCGCATGCCCCTGTGTGCGACCCAGCGTGCGCCCCTGCGCCGCGTGGCCCTACGCACGCTCATGCTTGCATCCCTGCGCAAGGCCCAACGCCGCATGGCCTTGCGTGCCACAGCACCGCATGCCCATGCGTGCACCGCAGCACCATATGCCCATGCGTGCGCCCCTGCACCGCACGCCCATCCGAGCGCCCTTGCGCACGCGCATGCTTGCGCCCCTGCGCAAGCCCTTGTGCCACATGGCCATGCGTGCACCCCTGCCCCGCATGCCCATGCGCACGCCCATGCTTGCACCCCAGCGCAAGCCCTTGCACCGCATGGCCCGACACACGCCCATGCACCGTACTCCATTCCCCCGCCGAGGCCCCTACCTGGGCCATGCTAGGCCAGCACCAGCAGCACATGGCCTGGCCACCAGCAAGCCAGGGCCATGTCAAGACAGGCCCAGCACGCACAGGCCCCACGCACAGCATGCCAATCGTACACAGCACCAGCCTGCGCACAGCACAGCACGCGCACGCCCCGTGCGCGCACGCCTGCGTGCACTTGCCCAGCGCACAGCAAGCCAGCATGCACAACCATGCGCCCTGCCAGCACGCCAGCCATGCCACCAGTAGCACCAGCGCCCAGACCACATGCATGCCAGCCATGCCAGTGCCCAGCCCACACCTGGGCCATGCCAGCCACGCATCAGCAGCCATGCCAGCCACCAGCCTGGCCCATGCCAACGTGCACAACAGCAGCACCATCAGCAGCCAGCCCTTGCCTAGACCATGTCAGCCATGCACCAGTGGGCGGCACCATCAGGCAGCCCACTCCCAGCTCATTGCCTAGGCCATGCTAGCCACATGCCAAGCATGCCCATGGCCCATGCCATGGGCCAGCCAAGGCCACCAAGGGCCAACCTAGCCATGGGCCATCAAGGGGCCATCCAAGGCCACATTATCTTATTATCTTTATTTATTTAATTAATTATATTTCAAGGGACCTATTAGGGTTTCCACTTTGTAAACTCTATAAATAGGACCCTTAGCCTCTAGTTTAACATCTTTGATCATTTGACATTTTTCCTTGTGGAACGGTTTGGGGGTGTTCTTGAAGAACACTTTTCGGTGCTTAGCACTTTGGCTACTTGGGTGCAATTCGTGAATCCCTAGTAGAGGATCCCACCTTGTAATTCGTGAATAGGTGGTAATTCAATCTATCCTCTTTCATCATTGTGCAATTCGTGAATCAATGGTGATTTATCTATCTTTCTTATGAGTATTGTTATATTCCATTCCATTGTCTATCTTTGTTCTTATGTTTTCCATCTTGTTCATCTTTATTTTCATGCAAATCAAAGATATCCTAAGTCTCAATCTTAGTATTCTTTGGTTTCACAAAATACCCATAAAAACCATAAAGAGAGTCTTCATAGTCAATTGTTAAGTCCATTCATCTCTTGTTCATAACTTTTCCATTGTTCATACATAGTCTTGCATCCTTCCATCACAAACACAATCCATTCACCCATTTGATCTTTCCCACTCATATATTTCGGCCATCACATTGTTTGCCCCACTTTCCATATTCATCATCTCCATAAAACCCTAGCCGAAACACTATATTTCTCATAAGCTCCACTTCCCAAAATTAGCCTTCCCTCACTTGACCTAGCCGAAACTTCCCTTGTTTCCCCATCTTACCATATTAGTCACTTACCAAAACTAGCCTCCATCCATCCAACAAAGCCCTAGCCGAAACCCTTATCTTCCATAAACCCTAGCCACCCCTCAAGAGTCCTACTAGGCAACTTCCTTAACTTAGAGAAAGTTGACTCATTCCAATCAATCCCACAAATCTTACCAACCCCAAAACCATCTCCTAAACTTGAGGAATCCTAACCCTAGTCACCCTTCATCCAACTTAACCCTAGACTCCCACAAGGTAATGCCTACCACTTAGGAATCCTTATCCCATCTTCCAAATAATCAAAATTCGAAATCCATCCTTTGGCCTAGTCAAACTCCCAATTCCCAACAACTCCCATGCCTCTTACCATTTAGGATCAACCCTAGCCATCTTACCCATCATCCCAAACCTATTTTCCAAATCCATATCCCTTGATTTAAGGAATTGCCAACCCATTGTCAATCCCTTAAATCTCTCCATCCCTACAATATCTCGAGCCAACCAAGACTTACCTCAATAGCCAAAACCGAATCTCAATCCCTTCAATCACTCAACTTCCCTAGAATCACTCCATTCTTAGACTCTCTCAAGTCAACCAAAGACTTCTCACCTCTTGCCATATTCAAATCATACCTTCCTTATCTTACCATAACCAAATCTCATCTTTCATATCCAATCCCTCAAACCACTCATTCCCTAGAATCACTCAAGTCAATCAAAGACTATCATCCTATCTTGCCATATTCAAATCTCATCTTCCGTCTCCAAATCCCTAAACTCAAGGAACAACCCTAGACCCATTCAAACACAACTCATCTTCATCCTTAACCTAATTCCCATCTTTCCCAAAGTGACTCATCAATCAAGGAGTCCTAGCCTCATCCAACCACATCCTTCCAACCCTAGCATCCCATCCTACACTCCAACCTTAAGCCAACTCTTCCAAATCTCGAAATTCCCCTTAGCCACCATCCAAACCCTAGCCCATCTTCATCCTGTCAACCCTAAATATCATCCAAAAGGGCCTAACATCAAGGGCAACCCATAAGCCGTTCCACATTGCATCAAACACGCATATTCGCCACTTAGATCACCCGAACTCATCATCATCATCATCATTTCCATCACTAAACACTATACCTTCATCAACCTTGGAACCCATCATTGCCATTATACGTGCAAGACCAAGCAAGAAGGCTTGACACTCGGTCACCATCATCACTAAGGCAAGCTCGTGGACTTAATGTTTATGGACAAGACCGGGGTCCCTAACACATATACCTGAGACATGTCACTACCATCAAAATAAGTGGTAGCAATGGAGTCCCACACCATTTTGGCAGTAGGAATCGAATGAAATTCCCTATCAATGAGGAATCCATTGAGTTAATTAGCCAGCCTTTAACAATGGCATTATCTATATGCCATCTGCGAAAGGAGGGGTCCGTCGATGGTGGTTGTGGAAAATCACCATTGATATATCCCAACTTGTCTTTGCCTGAGATGTACATCTCGACAACTTGGGACCAAAGGGCATAGTTGGTGCCGTCCAACTTAATGCCAATCGGAGCAACAGGAGGTTCGGTGGACAGGGATGGTGTCTGGACTCTACTAAGAGCTTCAGTAATCTTTGAAGTGAATTCGGTAAACATGGACTAGTGCTCTGTATCAGAATCCGACAACATGGTTGGCGAGGTAAGAGAAGGCAAGTATTAGGGTTGTCGAGAATAAGAAGGTCCAAGATTATTCTCTGATACCATGTCAAAATATTTACTATTTTATTCATAATCATTTACAACTAGATGTTAACAAATATATACGACCAGAACAAATCTTCTATTTTTGGCTATACAACTCAGTTTCCTAAAAACATGCTCTCGTGGGATGGAAAGAATTTCTTTCCATCACTCTTCCTATAATTCCTCCCATCTATCCATATATTACAACTCATGCCAACATCTATCACTATCCAAATAAAGAAACGTAAAATAAAGTTAAAGGAATTGTTTGGCACAGCGGGGTGAACTCCTTTTACGGAGAAGATAAAAAGCTGTTCAATCAGAGGGCCCCGATTATCAAGTTATAAAGAAGAAGATCGAGCTAGTGCTGCGACGTGATTGGGCTGGTTAGTTTCTGTAATTATGAAAGGGAAGTGATATATATATATATATATATATATATATATATATATATATATATATATATAAAGGACAAGGCCAGCGCCTAGATTTATTATTGAAAAATGTCCTCAAAATGGGAGGAAACCATGAACAAGGACTCAGGAAATAAAATCAACCCAGACTAAACACACGATCACAACAACTTCAAGACTAACATCCTAATTTTTCCAGTTTCAGAATACCATTTAGCCTATGAGTTAGATCAGTAAATAACGTCCAAATACCAGGCGATTTTTAACATCCAAACGACCAAGAAAATCAGCAACTGCATTACATTCCCTAAAAACATGCCAAACCATAATTTGTCTTGGTGAGAGAATATAATATATTAAATTTATTTTATAATAAAAATTTATTTACAATTTAACATACCATATTAATCCATGTGAGAAGTATTATGTATAGCTACAAAGAGATTCCATGCATGAATGACGTACATAGCTTGCAGGTTAAGTATTATATATAATTACTTTACTTTTCTAAAATTGATCAACCACTTATTAGAGAAACACTTTAGTATTGAGTAGGAGGGAAAGAATTGTGATAAAGGTTTTGAGGAGTTCATTGGGTAAATGTTACATACATAAAACAAAGGGTATCGAAGCATCCAAATTCTAAAGGTTTTTTTCAACTATAGTCCTTACCAAAAGCAAAAGCATCCATTGTCTGATATAGTGTGTGTACTGGAACTGGAGTTGAAGCTTGGGACTTAACATCGATATTATACCAGAGCCAAGGATCTTTCTATAGAGCATGGATACTAATACAGTGCTGCGCTTTGGAAATTTGGTTTCGAGGGATAATTTTTCTGTGCTCTGGAAACAGGAAGATGTCTTTGCGAAATTTGATTTCAATACGAGAAGATTTTATTTCTTCTTTTCTTATCTTTCCGTAGAGTACAAGTTTGAAATCTCCTATGAGAACATTAGGAATATTGAGCTATATTGTCCACGTGATCAACCAACAAAGTTTCTTCACATTCAGGTTAGCCTGGGTGAAAAATTTTACCCAAAATAACGTTTCTTCACATTCATGAAGCTAGTAATCTGGTTTCTCTCTTATATACATAGGATGCTATACTCTTGCTTACCAGCACTCTTAGCACTTATATTCTAGTAATGAATTTCATCTATTCAATGACAAAAAAGTTTTTTCGACCTTATAACGTCAATTAAAAGGTATTTTTCACATATATAAAATGCCTCTGTTCATCAGTGAACTTGAACATTACATAAGTTCATCAGTAGGTCTAATGACGATTCTATACAAATTCCAAAAAAAGAAAAAATGAAACCCAGTATCAGAAAGTCTTTTTGTTTTGTTTTGGGTTGATATCATGTGTATATTTATTAGATACTCAAATAAAATGTTGTTTTCACATTTTGATGATCTCATTCTAGTTTGAATTAAATTTCATGTCCATATCACCTATGCTCATCCCTTGGAATTAATGGTTGTTGAGTCGAAATTGCTACTCTCTTTTTTTCACTAAATGATTTCTTGTTTATATTGCTAGCTACTCGGTTCTCCAAAGATTTATGAGAAAGCTGTATCTACTGGACATCTTTATGAGTGGGTTCGAGAAGTTGATTTCACTCCATTCTGTTGCATTGGCCAATCTTCTGCTCTATGTTTGGAGCTTCCATATAAGCTCCGGCTTCCGAAATTCCACCTTGATTTTGTCCACTATAAAGAAAATGAAGAACGACTTGGATTGATGGAAGGGTCTCCTTTCTCTTGCAGTTCTGGTCTTGTGCCTATTGTGAATCCACGCATAGGCTTTGACCTGCCATATAAAATCTTGTTTAAGATAAACTCCTTAATTCAGCATGGATGTGTTCCTGGGCCAGCAATTGATGATGATTTTTATCAGTTGGTCGATCCCAAGAGTACCAAAATTGAGTACATAGAAAGTGCCCTGGACAAGCTGTTTCATTTAGGAGACTACTGCAATGAACCTGTGAGATTTCTCAAGGAGCAGTTTAAAGGATATGCCACATCTACGCTACTTCCTAGAGATCCTGCTATTTCTTTATGCAATGGGCTGGTGTATGTACACAGGGTTAAAGTTACTCCATCTAAAGTATACTTCTGTGGTCCAGAGGTGAATCTCTCCAATAGAGTCTTGCGCAATTATCCTGAAGATATTGACAATTTCCTGCGTGTTTCTTTTGTCGACGAGGACTTTGATAGTGTGCGCTCAATCGCTTTATCTCCACGTTCATCATCTGCAAATGACGATAAGCAAACTAGAGTTTATGAGAGAATAAGCTCCACTTTAAGAAATGGCATAGTTATTGGAGATAGGAAGTTCGAGTTTCTTGCCTTTTCATCCAGTCAGGTACAAGATAATTCTGTTTGGATGTTTGCTTCAAGAACTGGCCTGACAGCAGCAGATATCAGAGAATGGATGGGTGATTTTCAAGATATAAGGAATGTGGCAATATATGGTGCCAGACTGGGCCAGTCTTTTGGCTCTTCTACAGAAACTGCCAGCGTTGGTATAGATGAAATTGAAGTTATTCCCGATGTAGAAGTTAAGAGGGGAGAAGCCACGTATTGTTTCTCAGATGGCATAGGGAAGATATCTCAAGAGCTGGCTTGCAAAGTGGCAACAAAGTTAGGTTGCTGTTCTGTTCCATCAGCGTTTCAGATTCAATATGGTGGGTACGCTGGTATTGTGGCAGTTGATCCGACATTGTTGGCGAAGTTTTCATTGAGAAAGAGCATGTTCAGATACAAATCACTTGACACAAAACTCGATGTTTTGGCATGGAGTAAGTTTCAGCCTTGTTTTCTGAATCGCCAGTTAATCACTCTTTTGTCTAACCGTGGAGTGAAGGATCAAGTTTTTCTAAAAAGGCAAAGGGAGGCTATAGATCATCTGAATGCCATGTTAACAGATCCGTCGAGAGCACAAGAGGCACTGGAGATGATGTTCTTAGAAGACATCACAAAAGTTTTGAAGGAAATGCTTATATGTGACTACAAGCCAGATGTAGAACCATTTCTTTCAATGGTGCTTCAAACATTCCGTGCATCTAAGTTGATGGACATAAGGTTTAAAACAAGGATATTTGTTCCAAATGGAAGAGTTATGATGGGATGCCTAGATGAAACCAGGACATTGGAATACGGTCAAGTATTTCTGCAAGTTTCTCGCTCTAATAAAGAGCTCTGCAACAAGTCATCCATTAAGTTTACTGCCAGCAGTTCAAACCCAAATAACTTCTGTTTTGAAGGTGAGGTGATTGTTGCTAGAAACCCATGTCTACACCCAGGAGATGTACGAGTACTAAAAGCTGTTAATGTGCCTGCTCTACATCACATTGTGGATTGTCTTGTTTTCCCACAAAAGGGAAAAAGGTAAGATTCTAATATCCCATTGTAGCTACTTCTAAAACATGAAATGTTATTTGCATGTGTCTGTAATATTAATGACTACCTATTTGTGCTCTTATGTAATCAACAGATAAAGAACAAAATCTATTTTTCTCGAGTAGAAACTATACATATAAAGTTAATTACCCTAAACGATAATTTGTCTATTTACATTGTCATGTATAATATGCTATTTGGGAAAAAGGATACTAGATTCAGACTGAACTTTGTTTTTATATTGCATTGTTGTTTCTTCATCCACAATATTCAAAAGTCATATGCAACATTATTTTGGTATACTCTTTACTAACCTTATTTGAGTAATTGTGTTTAGACCTCATCAAAATGAATGTTTGGGAAGCAGTTTGGGTGGAGATAAGTACTTTGTCTGTTGGGACTATGATCTAATTCCTCCGCTGCAAACTCAACCAGCGGAATATATTGCAGCACCAACTATGCATCAGGATCATGATGTTATGATAGAGGTATTTATTAGTACATTTTGATTTGAAAAAGTAACTGCAAGTAATTATCATATTAACTGCAATATGAATGGAATGATATATGTGTACGTATATAAATATATATATATATTATCTATCACCAATAATTTTCTTCACATTTGCTTAAAGTTGAGAGAATACATCATGCTGCAATCATCTAGCATCTAGCCTTCATTACCTTGGATTTTACCTTTGTTCAACGACAATTAAGCATTTAGCTTATATATAGTTGCCTCTATACTTGCACATCCAATGAGCATAAAGAAGTATTTGGTGATCTAAGAAGCTGTTTCCAAATGCACATCTATACATAAAAATATGTTCAGACAAAATTTAGAAATCTCTTGTGTCTTTGTTAATATTTAACAATTATGCATTGCAGCTGCATCTTCATGTGAAGAAAATGAAGTTAAGTAGGATCGAATGAAAGGCTCTGACCTCTCATATTTTCATGTCGTTTACAACAACTTTCTTACACAGCTAACATATGAAAGTTTTCCTACAGGAATTAGAGGAGTGTTTCATCAACAACATAGGCAATGAAAATTTAGTAATCATCCAAAATACCCACACTGTCTTTGCAGATAGGGAGCCAGGCAGTGCAATGAGCCATAAATGTTTGGAACTTGCTGACCTATACTCAATTGCAGTTGACTTCCCGAAAACTGGTGTTGCAGCTGAAATGCCTCCTCATCTACGTGCCCAAGAGTATCCCGATTTCATGGAAAGGCCTGAAAAATGGACCTACAGATCAAGATCTGTTATAGGAAGGCTTTTTCGCGAAGTGAAATACATTGCATTGCCCACGAGTCCAATGAAGCCCTTCACTTTGGAAACAGAAAAACGGTATTATGACTCTGACATGGAAGTAGACGGCTTTGAGGACTATCTCAATGATGCTTTGAAATACAAAAGTTACTATGATTACAAGTTGGGGAATTTGATGGACTATTATGGGATCAAAACTGAAGCTGAAATACTTAGTGGCAACATTTTGAAAAAGCCAAAACGTCTTGATAGGAAGGGAATTATAGATGCAATTAAATATGCTATGTATGCCTTAAGAATGGAAGCCAGGACCTGGTTCAATGAGGGAGATGATTCTGACACTTATAATTCAAAAGCAAAAGCATCAGCGTGGTATCATGTCACATATCATCATACTTACTGGGGTCGTTATAATGAGGGAATGGATAGAGCTCATTTCCTTAGTTTTCCATGGTGTGTCTATGACAAGCTTCTGCAAATCAAGAAGGATAAAGGGAGCATAAACTCTTCACTTCTGCCTTCACCAGACCATCAACTCAGTCAACTTATCTGAATATGAAAGCGGGGTGATATTACTACTACTATTTTACCTTTGCTTGGTACTGTTATTGGTATTTGCTCGTAAATGCTCCAGGTAGATTTTTGGGACTGAAAATATGTTGTAATTCCAATCTTACTTAAACAGATCTCCGGGTATATATTTTGTCATTAATTCTGCAATGTATATATATTGTCGGCAACCTTTATGAGAATATAAATTAACTACAGAGCTTAAAAGCTTCCATTTTTAGCTTGCATAATTGGTAGACACAAAAGCTAAGAAAACAAAGCTAGTTTCCACGTGCAAGAGAACAACTCCTCCTGCAAAACAGTTAAAACTTTTGAATGTCCCTAAAAGTTCAGATTTATGAAGTGCTTCATCTTTAGTTTATAAAAGTAAAACAAGATTCCATCCATCCCTACTCCTGCTTGGCCAATGCTTGAAACAGCTGATAAAGTAGAATCCATCCATAATTTTGAAAGAGATGTATCTAATGCTTTAAACGAATGTCATTGTTATGGTCCTACCAGTTGCAAAACAAAGAAAGAAATTTAAGAAAGAAATTGAGAAAGAAGATTAAGAAAGTTTTGATTTTCGAGAAATCAGAACCTCCAAACTATTCAGTCTCTGTTTTTATACAACTCTCTAGGTTTCCGTTAATCTCATTACAATGGAAAATGGTATTTCCATAATACCCCTAGTTAAGTAAACACGTGCTGGGGGTATTATGGAAATCCTCCGAGATCTTAATTGAAAATCCTCTTCAGCATTCTAAGTAGTGCCCGAGATATACTGAAGCAAAGTAGGAGGAGGTATTCCACTTTTGTTGGTTCTAACAAGAACTTCAGACTTACTGATATGTCTCAATAGAGAAAGTTTTTCCCAACAGGTAAGGTCTCTATTTCTTAATAGCATAAAGAAGAGCAAGTTGCTCTTTTTCATACGTTGACAAATCTAAAGTCTTCCCCTTGAAGGCTTGACTCTTGTCTTAGATAAGCTAATGGTCTACTTGCATCAAAACTACCCCAATTCTCATACCAGAAGCATCACACTCAATTACAAATATCCTAGTAAAAATGAGTAAGGCCATGACTGGGGGTTTACCAAAGTTCTCTTCAATGCCTCAGAAGTGGCAGGAGCTTCCGTACACGAAATAAATGCATCTTTCCTCTGTAGAGCAGTCAAGGGTGCTACAATCAACCTTAATCTTTTATAAATTTCCTATAATATCCAATCAAGCCCAGAAATCCCCTTGAGGATTTAACTGATCTAGGTACCGAACATTCGACCATGGACTTGATCTTAAAAGGATCTGCCTTCACTCTATCAGCAGACACTTAAAGTGACTAAGGTAGTCAATCTCAGCACAACCAAACTTGCATTTACTACTCTTAGCAAATAATGTATGTTTTGCTAAGGTCTCCAACACCATGGAGAGATGTTGCAAGTTGTCCTCTTTAGACTTATTGTAGATTAATATATCATTGAAGAAAACTATAACAAGTTTTCTTAAGAAGAGTTGAAACATTTCATTCATTAGGGTTTAAGGTTTAGTCAAATTAGTATATAACAGTCTTAGTGCTTTTGAATCAATCGTTGAATCTTTAACGATTGGTATCAAAGCAGAGACCACATCACGAGTTCAAGTCACAGAGGAGGCGACCTATAGGATCGATTAAAATAAATTAGTACTATGTATAGGCATAATGTTAAGTCATTGAATACTGATAGATGAGTAAAGCCACTAAAAGGGAAAGAGCTACCACCAGGTCAGTGTCAATAGAGTGAGCCGCCATGGACGTCAGATTATAAAACATGGTGGAATATTATGATCCTAAGAGTTAAAGGTTTAACCAAATTAGTATTTAAAATTTTAGGACTTTTGAATCAATGGTTTAGTTTTTAACAGTCACAAGACTCCAAAGTTAATTGCGGGCTTTTGACTGACATTCCATTCTTAATTTCCTATAATTTTGAAAATTTTGAGGAACCGATCACATTATTGTAATTATATATTCAAAATCAAGTTGAGCTTACATCCAAAGAAAAAAATCACTGAATTTTTCGTACTGTAAGTAAACTGACAAGATTGAGATCAAACCACAAATTTGAGATCAAAACAACTTCATTTAGTTTTTATTTAACTCCCACCCCTTGCCTTTTTGTCGAGACTTTAATATCTCACTTCCCTTTCTCTTCTCCCTTTGTCGAAAATCCTAGTCTCTCTCTCCTCTCCTTCCACTCTCTAGCCAATACCGCCGCTTACCATCACAACGACCTCATATTTTATACATTGAACCAAAGATTCACTCCCCGTACTAAGTTATTTGGGAAGTTCACCGAGATTCACCATTTAATTTCATTTTTCCTTCGATTTCACGGGTTCCTTTTATATCCATATGATTATTCGCCAGCCATGCTCTAATATAACTTGTTTTTCTTTTCTTCTTTTTAGTCCAACACAAGCATATAGAAGTGGTTTTCCTTTATATTTGGCCAAGGATTTGTTGCTTAACTATAGGTGCATAAATTGATCTAGCACTCTTCATTCGAGTGCAGATCCTGGTAGCCGAAAAAACTCATATGTGCATCAGGGTTCATAAATGAGGATGCATATCTACTCGGGCAGATACCTGGCCTGAGCTGAGGATAAAAGTCTGAATGTTCGAACAACCCAGATTATAACTAGATATTCGGATTTAGTCTAATCCACCCAATTGCAAGGGCTTTTTTGGTATCTTATGCAAAAGAAAAAGTTTTTATGGGCCTATGTATTTCCTGTTTTTTAGTGATGAGTATTTTTATAAGCTTTTTTCTAAGATATTTTATTTTTATTAAAATCTTTACAAGAAAAATATAATGATTTAAAAGTAACAAAGAGACATAATGGAGTTAATTTCAAGATATCAAATTTGAAAAATTATAACCATGGTACAATGAACCTTGTCCATAACAAAAATACATTAAAAAAAATGCACGTAACACAAAAAAGAAAAAAAAAATCAATATTGAGCATGCATATTACAATACTACACTACACTACATATATTAAATTGTCTAACATTGTACAAATTAAAATACAAAACACAATAAAGCAATACATTTTTAAGAAGTTGTAAATACTTCTTTAGAGTATAAGTATTGCATTGTCTAGGTGAGAGTTTTGTGTTTGTAGCAACTTGTTTGAGAGTTGGAACCAACATTATATACCATTCCACAACTTAAAAGGGGAGAAATATTGACGCCGGACAGGATAGCGATTATCCTGTAGGCTAGTTCCAACAGATGATTTATAGGAGAAAATTCGCTCAAAACCAGAGAGAAAAGTCTCTAGGGTTTAACGGAATATTATAAAATCCAACCAAATCATCGAATCAGTCCACAAGCCGGACTGTTATAGCCAAAAATCATGTTTATCCGAATTTTGCCAAAAATAGCAAAATCTCGGAAGTCACTCTAAATTGAAAATCAAAATAAAATAAGCAATCTGTAAAAAATCCGGCCCAAATCGGATTTAAAACGACTTCCTAATTGACAAGCGAAAAATTACCATAAATAGTAAAAAATAACTAAAACTAGTGATTCGGAGGGGAAAACAGCAGAATTTGAGGTCGAAAAAAAGGCACATAGAGCCATGCTCATGTGGACAGCGTGCGTGTCGAAAGGAGCTTTCCGAATTGGGGTCTTATGTGCGATTCCGACACCCGTAGCCAAAGTTATGGCCAAAAGACTGAAACATACTCAAAACGGCCCCAATGAGGAACATATCACAATCAATTCCTGGATTTGCGCTGATCTTCCAACTCATGGTATCTCAGCGCCATCAAGGTGCAATCTGACAGCTCAGCATCATCTGTCTCGGACCCCCCTGATACCTCTTACATACAACATTCACCCCACATTCTCTAGTACTGTCTTATAAGCTAACCTACCTCTCAACGTTGATCACTTCGTCGTTGCACCGCTCTTTCCTTATTTCCTAAGAAGAATAGGACTCTATAAGATTTAAGGTGTTTAAGATCTCAAAAGAGAGATTTTGTCCCATGTCCAACTCCCTTTTTATAGGACAAGGCTGCGAAACGTCCTTCTTACATACTTATGACTCCAAGTATGTTTGGATAGGAGTACTTTGGCCTCAACTATCATACTGCAGGATAACGGAGACAGGTGGTCAAGGCATGGTCCACATCTCCTTACATCCTGCCAAAACCTCAATCTTACCTTAAATGAGGCTCTCCCACATGGTGTTGGGCCATACCTCTAGGTTTAGGTGATACGACATGGCGAGTCATACCCTCTTATGCAGACTCAATGCGAATGACCCCTTTCAGATGGAGTATTAGATTTTGTGTATGACAATGCCCATATTCTGAGTATTTTCCTGTCATTTTCGAAAGTTCCCATACCTGCTCCAATCTAAAATAGACCATTGCTCGCCTTGGGCAGGCAACCATTGCTTGCATTGGGCGGGTAACTCTTATCTCATTAAAGTCAACGGCCTTTTCAACTCCTTATTCTCACATTTACAGTGGGCCGCTTATCTAGCCCACATACCATACGAATAGACGTTCATCTCCACCTCGTGCTGGGATGTGTCTGCCAAGCCTTTTATAAGGTGCATTCTCGCCCACGTGTTGGACTAGCTCTAGTCTGCAGCACCCACAACTATTTTTCACCAAACCAATTGAGTAGCTCTTCGTCTTTCTTTCCACTCAACTCTAGTGGTGGTCTATCCTCTTTTCATTGGGGGGCCCTCATAATAATCAAGTGATAATTTTTAGATTGAATGTTTAAGAGTATTAGATTAAGCTATTTAGTAAATGATTAAGCTTAAATGTTTCAGATTTAGTGTTTTCTTTGGTTTGTTGTATAAAATATTGTTTTGAGGCCAGAATTAGAATTAGCATATCAATTATTTGCTATTTGTAAAATTTGGTAAATTTTGGAGTTGAAATGCAATTATGACAGTTTAGGGGCCAATGTGCAATTTTCAAGAGTTAAGGGTATAAAGTGAAATTTTTGCAAAAAACTAGAAATCCAAATTTCAGGATCTTTTATGATTATTAGAAGGTTTTCTAACATTAGTATACTTTTATTTCAGCACACAAAGAATATTTTGTAAGCAAGAGAGCTGTAAGTTAGCTTCTAACTTAGTGAAAGATAGTGTTCATATGACTTGATGATAAATGCCCTTTATTGAAAAGTATACATGTTTTATTTTCTATATTATGAATTAAGTGTTCATGCTTCTATTGTTATCTCTCATGAAGCATGAACACATGTCATGAAGTATAAGTCAAGCCTTGAAAATATTTTATCACAACCCAAACTGGTATTATCCTAATGGAGCTCCATGTCCACTCTAGAATGAGTAAATATAGATTGGAATCCCATGGATTAATGAAAAAAATCAATGACCTCAAATGGGATAGTAACGATCTCGGAGCGAGGGTAAGAGTCTTTTCGCTAGTGGGGGCGCTAGAGTACTTATGGTGAAAGATGTTTCATGAAACTTGAGTATTCTTGAGATAAAACCACAGGTGGGCATTACCTATCGTGTGGTAAACGTAACCAGTAGGTGCACACAGTTTTTATGATGAGTCGTGAGGTTCCATAAGCAAGACTAAAAGATGATGCATGATGTTTTATGAAAGAAAGTATATTATGGTGTTTTATGAAAGATGATGAGGAATCTAGATAGGAGAAAAAATACAGTTTTATAAAGCAAGCTCATATTGATGCAAACATACTCATGTTTATTATTAGTCATGTTTACACAATCTCTATATATATTTGTTTTATAACTTACTGAGATTTCAATAAATCTCCACGCAATAGCCTCATTGTCAATCCCATTCTGAAATGGTAGAAGTTGTAACATGTCAGGAGATAGCCAGCCAGGATGAAGAAGAACAAATCAATTTGGATGAGGTTGACTAATGATGGATTCGATCATGTTGGAATGGAGTTATTGATTTTGTTTTTAGTTGATGTTTCGTTTATGTTGATGAATTTGGAAATAATATTTGAAGTTATGATGTAACTAAGGAGGTTGATACTCTAGTACAATGTTTTAAGTTCTCTAGTATGTGCGCTATTTGATGGATATTGAACAAATATGCTATATTTTGAAGTTATGTTTGAATTTGGGATATCAGTATTTTGGTACAAATTGTTAAATGGACATACTTTCCTTAAGACTTATTCAAATTTCTAAAAACATGTTAGATGTATTGCATGTTAACTGTCATGAAGATGAGTACATAACCCAGTGTTACATGTTTCGACGCTTTGATAACTGTCTAATCACAAGCTAGGGGTTGAGGGCGTCTTTGGGTAAACCTACAAGTCACTAGGAACCTTTACTAGAACATAGGTTTGACATATTAGAATGTATAGGCTTGAACTGTGTAAGAAATGTGTTAGATATCAATCTGATATACTAAGCCTATGTGTCTCAAGAAGGACAATGGCATGTGATAGAAGGAAAACAAATCCACCACCAGTGAATGAGGATAGAAAGGAGTGTAATCCTGCTGCGGATGGGCGACATGCAATTTCTGAAGCCATCCATCAAATGAAAATGATGAGACAGTAGTAGGAACTATTTCATAGGAAAATGCAACAACAACAACAAGCCAAGCATGTAGACACAATCAACCAAGAGCAGAGACTATAGACTACTCCTATGAGAAATTTTTAATATATTGATACTTGAACTTTATGGGTACTAAAGGACCAATGAGAGTGAATAATTGCTTGATTGATTTGGACAAAGCATTCAAAATCAATGAATGTACCAAAGAGCGAAAGGTTCAATATGATGGGCATCTATTATAATGTGAGGTCAATAACTGGTGGGATACCAAAAGGAAACTTTTCATAAGGAAGAATTTGACAATTATTTCTTCCCATAATAGGTCAAGTAGCATAAAGCCCAAGAATTCGCAGCGCTGGTATAAAGGAACCAAACTGTCAAACAACATGTTGCCCGTTTTATAAAGCTAGAAAGATTTGCTCCTCACCTAATCGCCACTGAGTAAATGCAAGCCCAGGAGTTTTAAGGGAGATTGCAGTCAAGGATACACAATCACATTGCTTGAGTGTGAATAAAAAATTTTCAAGAATTGTTAGATGTGGCATCTATAGCCAAGGTGGAGCAGAAAATCTTGACTACTCAGATTAATTTAGAAAGAAATAAGGCTCTTTCCTAATCTTGACAAAGGAAAGCGTATAGTTATTGGGAGGCAAGCAGCAGTTTCACCCATTGTGTGCTACAAGTGTGATAGAAATCATGGAGGCGAATGCAAATACGTTGTGAGGACCTACTTCAAGTGTGGCCTACCAGGCCATATGATTAAAGATTGTTCCAAGAAAGGTTAGGAAAATGTGGCTACACCCAACCCTAGCAGCACAAACTGAGACAAAGACCACCTATGCAAGCCTGTGTGTATGTCGTTACCCCGAGAGAAGTTGACACCAATGCTCCAAAGACTAAAGATGTTGCAGTCATCATTGGTATTTTCCTAATCATTATTTGTATTTGAATTGATTGAATCGGTTAATTACTAGTTAATGGTAGTTTGCATTACTATTGATGTTAGGAAATGTCAAGCTGTTGAAATACACAGCTTGTGCATTATTCAGTTTGGGCATGTCACAATCCTTTGTGTTTGCAGTGTTTGCATGAATGTGTAGTCTACAAACTAAATTGTTACCTCAGAAGGTTTTGCGGATAATTCCTTATAAAAGTACAGTTGAGTGTATCCGAGTGGTCAAAGATTGTCCAGCAGAAGTTGAAGGGAAGATACTGAGGGCTGATTTGATCATTTTCTATTTAATGGGGTTTGATATAATACTTATAATGGATTAATTATTCAGACAATATGCTAAGAGAGACGATCATAGAAGGGAAGTCATGCTTGAATTTCTAGTTAAAGATAGAATAAAATATGTTAGAGGAACAATTAGAGCTATCCCTCCACTAATCTTGGCTCGGCTCAGCAAGCTAGAAGATGCATTGCATCAGTGCATTGGCTTATTCGGCATTAGTTGAAGAGAAGTCTGATGGGAATAAGAAAATTTAGGGAATAAATGTGGTTGAAGATTTTCCTAAAATATTTTAAGATGATTTGATAGAGTTACCCCCAAATAGAGAGATCGAATTTGTGATAAAATTGGAGCCGACCACAACCTTAATCCGATGAATGGCTCTAGGAGAATTGAAGGAACTAAAAGTGCATATTGAGAAACTATTAGAGAAATGATTCATTAGCCCTAGTTCATTACCATGGGGTGCTAAAATTTTATTTGTAAAGAAGAAAGGCGGGTCTATGAGGATGTAGAGAGTTGAACAAAGTAACGCTAAAGAATAAATATATGTTGCCTCATATCAATGACCTCTTAGATCAACTGCAAGGAGCGTCAATGTTTTCGAAGAAAAACCTAAGATCAAGATACCACCAGTTGAAAATCAAAGACATGAAATTTTGAAAATTGCTTTCCAAACTTGGTATAGACATTACAAGTTCCTGCAGATGTCATTTGGATTAACCAATGCTCCTGCGGCTTTCATGGACATGATGAACAGATTATTCAGACTATACATAGATAGCTTTGTTGTTGTCTTCATTGACGACATCTTGATCTACTCTAGGACTAACAAATAACACAAAATGCACCTTAGTCTAGTTCTGGATAGATTAAGGGAACACAAGTTGTATGCTAAACTCAGTAAATGTGAGTTTTGGCTACAAGGAGTGAAATTGTTTGGACATGTAATCTCAAGCGATGGTGTAGTAGTAGACCCCAGTAAGATAGAAGTAGTAATGAATTGGTCAAGACTGACAAATGTGCATGAGATCAGAAGTTTCCTTGGACTGGCTAGATATTACAAACAATTTGTAGTTTCTAAACTCTCTAGACCATTCAATACTTTGACTAAAGAGAATGCTCGATTTGTTGAGGGAGAAGAATATAATGTGAGTTTTCAAGAATTAAAAAAAAGATTGATGATTGCACCAGTATTAGCATTGCCTAAGCCCCATAAATCCTATGTGGTTTATAATGATGCATCCAAATTGTCCCTTGAATGTGTACTAATGCAAGAAGGACGAGTAGTTGCTTAAGCCTCTCGTCAACTGAAAAGTCATGAGTAGAATTATCCACTCATTGGTAAGACTTGTATGGTAGGACTTGTGATATGACCTGTATGGTAAGACTTGTGATTTTGGAGGCATTACAAGTATGGTAAGGCTTGTGATATGATGCCCCAAAGCTCTGGCTGGGATTTGACAGGGCTTGAAGTGTCGACACATACAACACAAGGTTATCTACCCCATTTCATCACAAATAAAGATGAAATGCACCTAACATGCATCTAATAATATGTAATATTCATAGCGGATAATGTTTTTTCTTTGAGCAATACTATGTACCAGATATAACATATTCCAAAATAATATAAGCATACTTTATAACCATATGATAACAGGCGTCCAAAAGTTACAGTGCTTGTCCAAAAGGTATGTAACAACATGAGTACTAGAAACATTGCTCCTTAAGTATAGTAATAAGAAGAACATAACTACTAAGCTAGCTCGATGAGTGCCTCACACAACTCAGCTAAGATAGCCATGATCCTATCAAAAAATTGGAGCACTGAAGTGATAAGCTCCTCGTCGTTGAGTCGTAGCCAAATTGACCTCCTCCAGGTGATCCTCTGCTGACTCTCCACGTCTTGACACATGATCTATCATTCTAAGAGCAATGGTAGATAGGACTATCAAGTGAGATTTGATTACAAATCTCAAAAAATTAATAACCAACCCAAACTAGCAGTATATAGATGCATGCATGACAGTCAAAGACATGAATGCTGACATGAATATGAATTAAAGTGACATGACTTGGCAAGTAGCATAACAAATGCTAACATTACTAGAAAATTGACGTGGACTTAATTGACATGTACTGTAACTAACATGAACTGAAACTGAATGTGAATTGGACTCATGTGAAATGAACATGAAACTAAACATGAACTGACTTGAATTGAACGCGAAACTAAACATGAACTGACTTGAATTGAATATGAGACTGAACATGAACTTGGAATTCTATTCAATAATAAATAGATTGCTTAAACATGAAATGTACCTTACTGGAAATATGTGACTAAACATGGACGTTACATGACTTGATTGAATCGAGCTTAATATGAACTCAAACTGACTTGAACATGACATGAACTGAAACTGACTTGACATATGCATTTTAAAATGAAAAGCCCTGACAATCAGAATGATTTCGTCAATTTTTTTTCGTCGGGATTATTTGAACAAACAAATTTTTTTCTTCCAAAATATTCTGTCGGAGATACTTAGCAACCAGAATGATTAAGCCATGAATATTTAAATAAAGGTATCATAACAATTAGAATGATTCCGCCAGAAGTACCTTGTACTAGTTTTAAAAATGGAAATACTCTAACAATCAGAATGATTACTCTATGATTATTTTATTGGAGGTAGTCTAACAATCAAAATGATTCCTTTATAAGTAGCCTATGCGTGACTGACTAGAAAAATATTTCATGATACACTCTGTGACTCATGATATGTACTTATGACTTGCAACAGATAAACATGTAAAGTAAAAATGATATGACGTAACATGGCGTGACATATATGTATGACTAATGACATGACGTGTAACAACTAAACATGGCAAACCATAGTGTATAATAGACAAACATAACATAATATAACATGTAACAGATAAACATGGTATGTCATTATATAATGTGTAACATATAAATATGTACTTGGAAGTAAATCATGGCATGGCATAACATAATATTTATCATAAGCATAACAAACATGAATGATGGTTTCTTACCACTACACATATACAAATATCTTAAAAATAAGTTAAAGGTTAACTTACAGTGATTACGCATGACATATAAAATAGCATGAAAATGCGTGAATTGAAAATAAGATATTCCTAAGGGTTAGAATATCACATTAAACACTTAGAAGCATAAACATTTCTGACATGAAAAAATTACCATTTTACCCCTCTACTTGTGAGAAATGATACTTTTTCTCCTAAATTAAAAGTTTTGCATACTAACTATAAATTCTAACAAAATTTACATTCCTCATATAAATTCCAAATATGTAATCAAAAAAATTTGAAAAAAATTACAACTACGTAAAACATGCCTTGGGCGAAACTACACAAAGACCAAACTCTTGATTTTTCTTACAATTCATCCTAACTTCAACTATCATGCTCAACCCAATGCATGCAACATGTAAAAATCACATCCCTTGTTTCAAAAATTATACTAAGACCAAAAAAATGCATTCGACAAAAATTTCAATATCCTCGTGTCAAGAAAAGTGTCAAAACACCAAATTTTAGACAAATAGAATACTCCTTTCTACACTTGATTTAATACTTTTTCAATAAATTCTGAAAGTCCGTAAACTCTCTCTTAACATGCTTATAAATCTAACCTAAGTAACAACCATGCTTGAATATCAACCAAAATCACAAAATCAACACGTAAACTACTCGGCATGCTCATAAGGCCCAAATAGAGTACCATGTGTTCTTGACTTAGAACAAACACATTAAAACTGAAATATCCAACAGGTAAACCTTAAAGAATAAAACTACATACTTCATAATCAAGTCCTAAACATGATCCTAGTATTAAATCCAAAAATCATATGGCAAAAGTCTCATAAAAACCTCAAGCAACCCGAGAGCTTCAACATTTAGCCATACTCAAACCTTTTCACGCAAAACATGCTTCTAATAATTAATTAAACCAAATCTCTTAAAAGCCTCTTAACATATAATTGAAAGTCTTAGAATTATCATATAAGAATTTCATAGTGTTGAAGACGTGTCAACCTTTTACATGGATGGATGTACACTTGTAAATATGGTAATGGTAATGGCACTTTTGTAATATGTGAGAAATGGCACTTTTGTAATATATCAGTAATGGCAAACTTGTAATTATGTAGTTTATATATAAAGGCAAGTGCCTTTTATGAATGTACAGAGCAGAAGCAAAAAGCACTTTACCTTTTTTTTGAAGCCGCTAGAGAGAAACGGACGGAGTTTTTCAAATCCTAATTTTATCAAGATCAAATTGAAGCTTAGGGAGATGATCAATTATGTTTTTATGGTGTGGTTTCATTAGAGGATAATACGAGGAAGTCAATCCATATTTTGTGCGGTGATCAATGGTTGTAAGTGATTTGTGAACTCAAGTTTTGATACATTCTTCAATAATAAAAACTCCTAGATTGTTCCTACCATGGATGTAGACTATTAGAGTCGAACCACGTAATTTCTTATGTTGATTTTGCATTTCTCTTAATATTCTTGCTTTTCCTTTGATCTTACATGAGTATATACTGTGATTTCCGGTTTCTAATATGTTTAAAGTAGAGAACTAAACCGATCATGTTAATCATATAATTTCTTGATGATTTGGTTGTCTGATATTCAAGATTAATTGCATATTACAACCAGTTATGTTAATTTGGTTCTTTGAGTATTTGTTTGTGAGAGGTCTGAAATTATAACACATAGCCATTGGACTAGGTTTTAAGAACTAAAAATCATCGAACCCTCAAAAGAGAAATTGTTTTGTATGCTCCAGTTTCAACTCCAAAGAAAATAAGCATGATTTCTAAATAAAAATGCTTACATGCTTTGGATAAAGTCCTATATAAAAACCTGTTAGCATTTCATCATATCAATATCAAGTCCTAACTTTAACAAAAAGTTCATCAAAACATCAAGATCTCCCAATATCATCCAAACTGTCGTCTAATATGACCTCTGTTTTTTCAAACTCACTATTCACCAATCAATACTCCACAAAAAATCACACAAAATACACCAATTGAAACTAGACTCAGAGAGGAGCAATTCATATGAAGAAAGTTTTTTGATAATCTACTTACAAAGGCTTCGAGTTCTCTTCAAGAAAGTGAAATAAAAGCAACCAAAACATGAAGAAGCTAGCATGAACAACTTACTAGAGGGTTGCTAGGGAATGTGAAGATGAAAATTTGATGGGGGTTTCATCAGCCAAAACCAGGGGTAAAACCGTGGGCAACAGCCCATGGTATTCAACCTTGGAAGCTATCCTGTGATGGGAGTTTTGGGGTGGCTATTTTACCTCCCATTAGCTACTATTTCGGCTGACGAGGGTAGTGGGGGAAACTTCCTCAAGAATCCATGCTTGGGTGGTGCTTTTTGGTGGGCCTTAATGGGCCTAAATTGATTGGGCCTCATTTAAGGTTTAAAGAGGGTTTGGTTTCAGGTTTCAGTTTTTAATGAGCCCAAATCTAAATTTTCTTGGCCCAAGAAATTTACCAAGATATAAAAAGAATAAAAGAGAGCGTAATGACATGAATTTGAGTGGTTAATAGCATTTGGAAGGGATTTAATCAAGTGATTAATCACTAAGCTAAAACAGGACAAACTTTTGGTTTGGAAAACCATTTAGGGTTTCAGCTTCCACCAAGGTTTTGGGTTAGGCGTTTGGGTTTCGTTAGGATTGAAACCCTCTTTGGTTTGACACAAAGTGTTTGAATGGATGGAATAGTGCTTGGCTTAGGTGGCATGATTATTATGCTTGATTTTCTTTTCTTTTCTTCACATTCACATCTCATGGTTCCTCTTAGTGCTAAGTGTCATATACCATTTACAAAGTGTGGCTAAGATCTTGTCAAGTATCCAAATAAAACTTCTCTAGAGTGATTTGGACAATCCACAATATGATTTGAAAATCAACTAGATTAGGTGTCACATGGCAGTACACCGGTATCACAGATGTTACTATTCACTCTAAAAAAATTAAAAATAAATATTACACTATAAAATGTTAAATAATTATACAAATCTAGTAGTACAATTTGTTTACAAAATTCAATTCCTAAGTGACTCGAAGAAATGAAAAATAATTTTTGAGCAGTTATCATCCGAAAAATGAAAATCGTATTATTGCATCGTAAAGTTCTGAATTTTCATCTAAAACTAATGGCATAAACCATTTCTTAATCTAATACTCCTAAGTACCTCAAATAAATAAAACAGCGTTTCTGTCACCATAGCGGGTAAGAAACTGACTATGCTAACATATTAAAACCTAAGCGATTGCTTGAATTATGAAACCTTTCCGAATTTTCACGAATTTTTTAAACAAATTCATCCATTGAATTTCTGGCAGGTTGTTGCATATGAAGTATTCACTGTTCATAAGAGCCTCAAGTACTTATTTAGTTAGAAGAACTTGAACATCAAAGAGAGAAGATGGTTAGATACAATTAGTGATCACCAATGTGAGATAAAATATCATCTAGGAAAGCTTCATCAGAAATGGAGCCTCTATTGACTAATATGAGGAATTTCTTAATTGGAAGTCTCCAATGGAATGAAGTTATGGTAGTTGTGCAAGCAATTGTGCCTTTAGATAATGAAGAGTTAAGAAAACATCACATGGAAGACAGTAAACTGTTGGACATCCGATGAAGGGTTGAGAAGTATGAGGGTCCAAAGTTTTTAGGATCAGTGATGATTGAATGTTGTATTCCAAAGATCAAAGAGTAGTTCTAGATGATTAGTGCGGATGGAATGTTGTATTCAATAGTGCCTATCATCCTCGAACAGAACGAACAATATAGACTCTAGAAGATATGCTAAAGGCATGTATTCTTGAGAATAAAGGTGATTGGGAAAGACATTTGTCTTTAATAGAATTTGCTTATAACAACAGCTTCCAAGTAATTAACAATCAAGATGGCACCATATAAAGTATTGGATAGAAGAAGATGCGGATCTCCTTTGCATTGGGATAAGGTCGGGAAAGGTAATTTACTTGGCCCAGAAGTTCTACATGATATGGAAGAGGAAGAAGGAGCCTAGAGTTTGAGGTTGGTGACTGGGTGCATATAAAAGTATCATCTACGAAGGGAGTGACTCTATTCGGTAAAAGAGTTAAATTTAGTCCAAAGTATGTGGGACCCTACAAGATAGTGGAGAGGATAGGTTCAGTCACCTATCGTTGAATATTCCCTATAGAATTCCAAGGGATACATGACGTGTTCCACATTTCCTCCTGAGGAAAAGTTTTGGAAACCAGCCACCTATTATAGTTGATCCAAAACATATACAGTTGTAACTTAACATAACATATAAGGAATGGTCAATGCAAATTATTGATTCAAAAGAACAAGAGTTGAGAAATTGAAAAATACCACTAGTCAAGGTACTATGGCAGAACTAAGATATCTGGGAAAAAGAAAATTAGATAAAAGCAATATATCCTCATGTATTTGGGTTGTAATATTTTTCTTTGATTTCTTATGTATCACGGCTCAGCCAAATACTTGTAACTACATTGTTTTGTACAACATACATATTTTGTACGCATTAAAAAATTATTTTGTACATGATTAACAAATCAATAAAGACAATTGTTTAGTGAAAAGGGATGGAAGTAGAAAAGGGAGTTTGGGGCCAAGTGGTACTAAGTCAAAATCGAAGGGTTTGAGGGTAGTTTTGTCCTTCATCAAGGGCTTATTTGCTTGGGCTATGCAAACCTCTAAAAACTCCAACTCCGTCCAACTTCCACTCCGATTCTGACTCCAACGGAGTCGGAATGATCAGAAATCGGAGTTGGAATCGGAGTAGCTCCAAATAAGTAGGCGAAGTCGGAGTCAGAGTTGGAGTTAGAGTTTGGAGTTTCAAGTAGCTCCGAACTCCGACTCCATTTAAAAAAAAATCAGATGTAAAATAACGTTGGATTTAAAAAAAAAATACTAAACGGCATCATTTCATCACAAGGGGGATCCAAAATGCAGGACCCCCCCTTTCCCTTTTCCTTCTTGCTTCTTCGTTCTCCTTCTTCTTTGAACCTCTCGGATCTCCTCTGTGACTCACCGCCTCCATTCCCTCTCTATTGCCTTCATTGCCTTTTTGTGCCTTCGTAGTGAGTGACTCCGTCTCCCTTCACTTCTCAAACCAACCTCCGTTCAGCTTCAACCTCTGGTAAGTTTTCCAACTCTGAGCCCTAAATCAAGGAAATTTAATTTTATGTTTTCTTTTCTTCCATGTTGTTGGGTTGCCTAGAATTAGTTGTTTTGAGTCTAATTGTTGTGATTCTTGTGAAGTTGTGTTGTAGTAAGGAAATGTGATAAAATTGAACATTAGTGATACTTTGGACTATGCAAACCAGTATGCATGCAATGTGTTAGATAAAATGTGTAAGAGATGCTACTGCTTCAAAATCAAAACCACATGACCTAACAGAACAAAGTTAGTAATATAAATTGTAGAATAGTAAACTAATAAACTAATATAATTAAAATTCAGTACTTTTTATATAGTCACTACAGCAATAGTTGTCAACCTTCATCCGCAGCTGGTAGCTCCTCACATTCGAGGCCGACGGGGTTGACAGCTTCCTTAGATGATACTGACCTATCCGGAGAGGTTATAGACCATCTTATTATGTAGCAGTATCATCAACTCATTGCAATGAGGAATACTATGCAGTGTATGTCTGAGGTTGAACGATATTTTATGGAAGTTGTCGAAGCACCTAGTGGTGTATTTCAGTTATTAACTTGGTGGAAGGTTAATTCCACCAAGTATCCAATCTTTTCCCATATAGCTCAAGATGTGCTAGCCATTCCTATCACTACGGTTACCTCAAAATCAGCGTTTAGCACTAGAGGTCGCATGTTAGATGCTTATTGGAGTTCATTGTCACCGTCAGTCATGAAGGCCCTCATTTACACACAGAATTGGATAAGTGAAACGTCCATTAGACTAGATACCGTTGGCGTTGATTTCGAGAGTTATAGGCTTGAATCGGGTAACTTTATATGCTTTTAAATGATTATTTAATTATTTTCGATGTTTCTAACTTCTACTTTTTATGATTTTATAGACCTAATTGTGAACCCTAACATAATTGCCGATAATTGAGAGTCTGAGACGAACGCCCCTTGAGAGTTTGGATGGAGTTGAGAGACTATGGACTATGGAGAACCCCATTTCTTGGTAAGAATCAAATTCTACTTTTACCATGTTCAATTTTTTATTGTCAGTTTTTTCTTTTATTGATTACAACTTTCTATCTTCATTCAAGTATGACCAATGGACTATTGAAATTTGAGTGAAATCCGTGTTTAATATTTATGTAATTATCTTTAAAGACTAAGTCAATGTTGTAATAAATAGGGCTGTTATAACTTATGGCTACATGTTATTTAGTTTTTAAACTATTGTATTTAAGTTTTTTTTTATCTTTTCAGTATTTTTTTTTACAAGTTCGGAATTGGGCTTTTGTGAGCCCAAAATTTGAAATAGGACATTCATTTAGCCCAATAAATAGTCAAAGCTCAGAGCTCCAACCTCCGATCGGAGTCGGAGTCGGAGTTCGGAAACGTCAACTCCGACTTTGTCAGAGTCAGAGCTCAGCCTTATTATTTGCTAAGTCAACCGTCTTAGTCAGATTCCTAAATTACTTGTACCTCTTGTGAGAAATTTGTCAACCAAGCTATAGGCTAACGAAATCGTACTCTCTCGCAGACAAGAAATACGACACCATTCTAGTAGAATTTGCAAATGAAGGTAAATTACTCTACCGCCATGCTTATGAATGCATGTTACGCGCATTGTTTAAGTTCCATGGTATTAATTCTTGTAACTATTACATTTATTCTAGGGGTGGCAAATCGTGTTAACATGTTGTGTTCGTATCATGTCAAGTTGTGTATATTATACGATATGGATCTACCCAAACAAGACCCGTTAATCTTAACCAATTAGATTTTCAAACCCTAACACGACCCATTCAAATAATTGGTTGACACGACCCGTTATGAATTAATTAAAAATATATCGACACGAAATGACCCGTTTTGACATGTGCCAACCCATTTATGTAAATGGGTTGGCCCAATAATCCATTAGACCTGTTTAACATAGTTTTGCATAAAAGTTAAAATCATAATATCTCCCAAAAATATAAAACTAACCACATAAGTCCAAATTACAATCCAAATAATAAAAATACCAAAATTACAATTCAGGGAAAGTGTGACTCGTGAGAACAAACTCAACTAAGAACTAAGAGAGAGTAAGTGTCTGAGAGAGAGTAAGGAAATACGTAATAGAATTAGAGTATTTTTTTTAGGTTAAAAAGGATATATAATTGTAATTTTGAGTAAAAAATTTAACGGGTCTAAACAAGTCACTAAGCGGGTTGGCCCGTTAGTGACTCGTTAATGAATCGTGTCTTAATGGGTCAACCTGTTTTGATCCAAACCTGTTAACATTAAACTCAAACCTGCTAATTTTGTATCATGTTTGTATTTGGTTAACAGATTATGTCACATATTGTCACCCATAATTTATTCCTTGTCTATGCATCTTTTATCACTTGCATGTTTTTATGAAAACTGAATTGAGTTCTAAAAGTGGCATTAGAGTTGGATCACGAGCCCAAGCTAGGATGAGGCATTATATCAATGGAATTTTTCCAACCACTTAGAGTGTTTAAGAATGGGGTGGTATCCCCTAGATCGACGTTGGGCTATCAACGACCTCAGACAATAATGTAACAATTTCGGGTCTCAATACTTGCCTATTGGTTGGTGGAGATTAGAGAAGCTGAAGGACGATTATGCGAAGCTTTAATTGTACCTAAGACGAATTCACACTGACAAACGTTACTCGTTGTCGTGATGAAGGGAACCAGGACGTTCCCACAAATCTTTAGAGAAAGTCATCGCGTACGGTACATAATAAGGAACGAGTGAAGAGTATTAGAAAGGATGATGTTGAGGAGTCTGGAGAAAAAATTTCTTAGGTGCATTTCATTCTCATGCATTTAATCTATTTTGATATATGTCATTGCATACTATCATATCTCAAGATTGACTTGCAGAGATGTTTTAAGCTTACCATGATAGTCTCACTACCGTACCGATTCTCAAAACCGTAGATTTTGTGGATCAGTCTTCGAGCAAGACGTTCAACTGCACTTTGAGGAGTGAAGAGGATGTCCTAATTTTTCTATCAGTGGACCATTTATTGGCCACCCACTATTATGTTTCATTTTATCCTGAAGAGAACTTTTATCTGACTTCTGAACAATTTTATGGTTATGTAATAATTGATTGATACTCATGGATGTATTCGTAACTTTGTGGATGGTGTTATTGATGCAATATTTGATGCATGCATATTACTCTCATAAAAGAAGGAGACGTTTTTTTCTCGTGTATTCATGCAGTTCTATGCTAAGCTTCGCATGGGTAATGGCAACTGTAGTTTCAGACCAAAGGGCCACGTGATTGGCCAATTTTCCTTTTTTCCTAACGCTGCATACTCAAGTCAATGACGTCCTCTCATCTTTCATATTCAGTTCCCTCAAGCCAACCCTTGCGTAGCAAGAAGGAATCTCCAACACCGCACCCCCCAAGTTTTCACTTTGAGTTCTTCTGAGTTTAATCACCATTCTTTTTAGTCCGGCCCTTTGGCAGCAAGAAGGAATTCTCCAATCATGGGAAACAGAAGCAACACTTGTCAGAGAGAGCCGTGAATTCAATAAGCCCCACCAACGCGTAAACTGTCAAAAAAGGCGGAAGTCCGACTGCCAATGACTTGGAACCCCAACAAGAAAAGAAAACAAGGCATTAAACAACGTTTGTCATTTGTAAACGCCTCTTTGTTTTTGCTGATAAAATAATATGGGAAGATAGAATGAATAAAAATAAAAGTTAAAAGTTAAATAAAATATTATTAAAATATTATTTTTATTTAAAATTTAAAAGAGTTAAATTATTTATTTTATTTAAAATAAAATTTTAAAAAAATTTATAATAATTAATTGAAATGAGCTGAAATAAAAATTTCGTAAAATTAGATAATTTGACAACAGTCGTCTTTTGTCGCTACTTTCCTTGCGTGTTCCTTTTCCTTAAAACCAAGCGTTATAAAGCTATTAGATTCGTATATGCTCCTTTTCTTAGAAGCCAATCACATGCTGCCACTTGTCACTTAGAGTGAGCTGGGCTCCTCAGTCCATGCCTACGTACGTTAGCTTGAATAAACTTCGGTAAGGGGCAGTTTGACAACAGTCGTCTTTTGTCGCCACTTGTCATATGCTCTCTCTTTGCTCTTCTCTATATATGGTTTGCTCATGAGCCTTGGTGTTTTTCCACAGCAGCAGTTGTAGTACTCTCCCTGCTTTCCTTTCAGGTTAGGCTCTCACTAACACACATTCCCTTCAATTTTTCTCTGCAACACTTGTTCTTCCCCTCTCATGGGTAATGCATTATTGAAGCCTATGTCAACCCGCTGGTTTTGAGTATATGCTGTGAAATCTGATTGCTGGGTGGTTTCGGATTGGCTTGAATTGTGCTTTCGCTTTTGGATAATGGTGTTTTTGAAATTTAGTCTCTTTCAAATGCAGTAATTTGCATTGAATAGGCAAATGCATGTGCTTTGTAATTTTTTTTTTTTTTTTTCTGTATCGAAGCATCCATGTTCTAAAAGCAAAACTCTTTTCTTTAATCTTTCTGTAACCTACCCTTACCCATGTCTGATATAGTGTGTGTACTGGAATTGCAGTTGAAGCTTGGGACTTAAACTTTAATATTGTACCAGAGCCAAGGATCTTTCTATAGAGCATGGATACTAATCTAGTGCTGCGCTTGGGAAACCAGGTTTCAAGGGATAATTTTTCTGTGCTCTGGAAACAGGAAAATGTCTTTGTGAAATTTGATTTCAAGATCCGAAAATTGTATTTCTTCTTTTCCCATATTTTCGTACAGTACAAGTTTGAAATCTCCTTTGAGAACATTTGGAAGATTGAGCAATATTGTCCACGTGATCAAGCAACAAAGTTTCTTCTCATTCAGGTTAGCCTTGGTCAAAAAATTTAGTTCAAAGTAACGTTTCATCAATTGCCTGGGCTCCATATATGAAGCTAGTAATCTTGTCTCTCTCTTATATGCATCGCATGCTATATTGTTTCTTACCAGCACTCTTTAGCACTATTCTAGTTATGGGTTTCATCTATTCAATGACAAGAAGTTTCTTTCGACCATATGACGTCAATAAAAAGGCCATTTTCCCATCTATAAATTGCCACTGTTCATCACTCAACATTACATAAGTTCATCAGTAGGTCTAATGAAGATTCTATACAAATTCCAAAAAAAGAAAAAATGAAACCCAGGATCAGAAGGTCTTTAGTTGGAAGCAGAAACTTTCAACCCGGCCTTCTTAGTTTTTTGTTTTGGGTTGATATCATGTGTATATTTATTAGATACTTGAATAAAATGTTGTGTTCACATTTTGATGATCTCGTTATAGTTTGAAATTTCCTGTCAATGTTACCTAAATTCATACCTAGGAATCAATGGTAGTTGTGTCGATATTGCCAGTCTTTCTTTTTTCACAAAATGAGTTCTTGTTTATATTGCTAGCTACTTCGTTCTCCAAGGATTCATGCGAAAGCTGAATCAAGTGGACATCATTATGAGTGGATTCGAGAAGTTGATTTCACTCCATTCTGCTGCATTGGCCAATCTTCTGCTCTATGTTTGGAGCTTCCAAATATGCTCTGGCTTCCGAAATTCCACCGTCATTTTGTCTATTATAAAGAAAATGAAGAAGAACTTGAATTGATGGAAGGTTCTCCTTTCTCTTGCAATTCAGGTCTTGTGCCCATTGTGAGTCCACCCATAGGCTTTGACCTGCCATATAAAATCTTGTTTAAGATCAACTCCTTAATTCAGCACGGATGTGTTCCTGGGCCAGCAATTGATGATGATTTTTATCGGTTAGTCGATCCTAAGAGTACCAAAATTGAGTACATAGAAAGTGCCCTGGACAAACTGTTTCATTTAGGGGACTACTGCTATGAACCTGTGAGATTGCTCAAGGAGCAGTTTAAAGGATATGCCACATCTACGCTACTTCCTAGAGCTCCTGCCATTTCTTTATGTGATGGGCTGGTGTACGTACACAATGTTAAAGTTACTCCATCTAAAGTATACTTCTGTGGTCCAGAGGTGAACCTCTCCAACAGAGTATTTCGCAATTATCTTGAGGATATTGATAACTTTCTGCATGTTTCTTTTGTCGATGAGAACTTAGATAAAGTGCGCTCAATAGCTTTATCTCCACATTCAGCATCCGCAAATGAGGATAAGCGAACCAGAGTTTATGAGAGAATAATATCCACTTTAAGAAATGGCATAGTTATTGGAGATAAGAAGTTCGAGTTTCTTGCCTTTTCATCCAGTCAGGTACGAGATAATTCTGTTTGGATGTTTGCTTCAAGAACAGGCCTAACTGCAGCAGATATCAGAGAATGGATGGGTGATTTTCAAGATATAAGGAATGTGGCAATATATGGTGCCAGACTGGGTCAGTCTTTTGGCCCTTCTAGAGAAACTGCCAGTGTTGGTATAGATGAAATTGAAGTTATTCCTGATGTAGAAGTTAAGAGGGGAGAAGCCACGTATTGTTTCTCAGATGGCATAGGGAAGATATCTCAAGAGTTGGCTTGCGAAGTGGCAACAAAGTTAGGCTGCAGTCCTATTCCATCAGCATTTCAGATTCAATATGGTGGGTATGCTGGTGTTGTGGCTGTTGATCCGACATCATCGGTGAAGTTGTCATTGAGAAAGAGCATGTTCAAATACAAAACACTCAACACAAAACTAGATGTTTTGGCATGGAGCAAGTTTCAACCTAGTTTTCTCAATCCCCAATAATCATCCTTTTGTCTAACCTCGGGGTTGAGGATCAAGTTTTTCAGAAAAGGCAATGGGAGACTATAGATAAACTGAATTCCGTGTTAACAGATCCGTTGATAGCACAGGAGGCACTGGAGATGATGTCCTCAGGAGAAATCACAATGGTTCTGAAGGAAATGCTTATATGTGATTACAAGCCAGATGCAGAACCATTTCTTTCAATGATGCTTCAAACATTCCGTGCATCTAAGTTGATGGACATAAGGTTTAGAACAAGGATATTCGTTCCAAATGGAAGAGTTATGATTGGATGCCTAGATGAAACCAGGACACTGGAATACGGTCAAGTATTTCTGCAAGTTTCTCGCTTTAGTAGGGAGCTTTGTAACCAGTCTTCGCATATGTTCAGTGTCAGCAGCTCAAATCCAAATAACTTCATTTTTGAAGGTGAGGTGATTGTTGCTAGAAACCCATGTCTACACCCAGGAGATGTGCGTGTACTACAAGCTGTTAATGTGGCAGCTCTACATCACATTGTGGATTGCGTTGTTTTTCCACAAAAGGGACAGAGGTAAGATTTTAATATCCCATTGTGGCTACTTCTAAAGCATGAAATGTTATTTGCATGCGTCTGTTATATTAATGACTACCTTTTTGTGCTCTTATTTAATCAACAGATAAAGAACAAAATCTATTTACATTCAAGTAGAAACTAGACTTGTCTATTCACATTGTCATGCATTGTTGTTTCTTCATCCACACTATTCAAAAGTCGTATGCAACATTATTTTGGTCTACCTTTTACTAACATATTGCAGCATTAATTGTGTTTGTCTGTTGGGACCGTGATCTGATGCAACATTATTTGTATTTAGACCTCATCCAAATGAATGTTCGAGAAGCAGTTTGGACGGAGATAAGTACTTTGTCTGTTGGGACCGTGATCTTATTCCTCCTCTGCGAATTCAACCAACAGAATATATTGGAGCACCAACTATGCAACTGGATCGTGATGTTACGATAGAGGTATTTATTAATACATTTTGATTTGACAAAGTATCAACAGAACGAGTGCTAGAATTTCATATTTTAAGTTTGTTACTGCAATTAATTATCATATTAACTGCAATATGAATGGAATAATATATATATATATATATATATATATAATATATATATATATACACATATTGGCTATCACTGATATATATATGTAATATATATATATATATATATATTATATATATATATATATATATTACAGCTGCATCTTCATGTAAAAAAATAAAGTCAAAATAAATTCAAGTAGGATTGAATAAAAGACTCTTATTTAGATCTTTTGCATCGATAACTAAAGAAAAAGAAAAGTCCTCAAAAAACATGTATAATGTTGATAGAGGAAGTGTTGTTGTTCAGGCTCTTATTTAGATCTTTCTGAAGATTTTCATTCCTCTCACATTTCCATGTCCATTGCAACAACTTCCTTCCATAGCTAACATATGACAGCCTGTTATTGTTGTCCTGCAGGAAGTAGAGGAGTGTTTCACCAATTACATAATCAATAACAATTTAGGAATCATCCAAAATGCCCACACTGTCTTTGCAGATAGGGAGCCCCGTAGTGCAATGAGCCATAAATGTTTGGAACTTGCTGAGCTACACTCAATTGCCATCGACTTCCCAAAAACTGGTGTTGCAGCCGAAATACCTCCTCATCTATGTGTCAACAAGTATCCCGATTTCATGGAAAAGCCTGAAAAATGGACCTACAGATCAACATCTATCCTAGGAAAGCTTTTTCGAGAAGCAAAATACATTGCACTGCCCACGAGTCCTGCAGAATCCTTCACTTTGGAAATAGCAAAACAATATTACGAACCTGACATGGAAGTAGACGGCTTTGAGGACTACCTCAGTGATGCTTTCAAATATAAAAGTGACTATGATTACAAGTTGGGGAATTTGATGGACTATTATGGGATCAAAACTGAAGCTGAAATATTTAGTGGCAACATTTTGAAAATTCCAAACCATCTTGATAGGAAGGGAATTATGGATGCAATTAAATATGCTATGTATTCCTTAAGAATGGAAGCCAGGACCTGGTTCAATGAGGGAGATGATTCTGACACTTATAATGCAAAAGCAAAAGCAGCAGCGTGGTATCATGTCACATATCATCATACTTACTGGGGTCGCTACAATGAGGGAATGGATAGGGCTCATTTCCTTAGTTTTCCTTGGTGTGTCTATGACAAGCTTCTACAAATCAAGAAGGATAAGGAGAGCATAAACTCTTCACTTCTGTCATCACCAGACCATCAACTCAGTCAACTTATCTGAATATGAAAGCAGTATGATATTACACTTCTGTCATCACCAGACCATCAACTCAGTCAACTTATCTGAATATGAAAGCAGTATGATATTACTACTACTATTTTACCTTTGCTCAGTAATGTTATTGGTATTTGCTTGTAAATGCTCCAGGCAGATTTTTGGGACTGAAAATATGTTGTAATTCCCATCTTACTTAAATAGATCTCTGGGTTTGTATTTTGTCATTGAATCTGCAATATATAAGAATATAAATAAACTACAGAGCTTAAAAGAAAAGGAAGAAGAAATACCAAGTCGTCTCTTAGAGTAGAATTAATGCTTGAAACAGCTGAGAGTAGAAATACCTAGTCTTTCTCTCCTCTCCTTCAACTCTCGAGCCAATGCTGCCGCTTACCATCACAGAGACCTCCTATTTTATTCATTGAAGATTCACTCCCAGTGCTGAGACTCCCAGGGCTGAGTTATGCGGTATGTTTTTGTTTTCTTCTTTCCAGTCCAACACAAGCATATAGTCTTATAGAAGTGGTTTTCCTTTATGTTTTGGCCAACGATTTGTTGCTTAACTATTGGTGCATATATTGACATAGCACTGCTCATCCGGATCCAAATCCAGATCCAGATCCGGGTATCCAACAAAATCCATATATGCATCCAGGTTCTTAAATGAGGATGCATATCTACCCAGACAGATATCTAGCAGTCGAGGATAAAAGCCTGAACAGTCAAACAACCTAGGTTATAACTAGATATTCGAGTTTAGCCTAATCCACCCAATTGCGTGGGCTTTTTTTAGGGCTTTTTTGGTATCTACTTTAAACTACAAATATTATGTCTAGGTGAGAATTTTCTGTTGGTGGGCTTCGCAACCTCTTTCTACTCTTTGATGGACTGGGTTTTGAACCAAAAAGTGTTTCCTGCTTAGTTCCAGTAAAATCATGATATACAAAATATTAACAAAATTAAGTATGAAGACGTCGTCGTCTTCGTTGTCTTAACTAACTACGAGCATTGGCATTAGACTATCTAAAGTCCTTCAAGTAGACTATGAACTATAGTAAATCCAAACCTTTCTTCATCTTGGCTAAACACTGTTCATAGCCAAAACATATATTTTATTCCAAAAGATTGCTATATCCAATTATTAATTAACATTGTCAATAATAATATTAATTAACTGATTTTGTGCATGGTTATTAATATTGCTATTTCTAATTATTAACTAACATATGGTTAGTGTAGTTGCAAATATGAAAAAAAATTGAAAAAAATAATATTATATTAACATTTTGGCTAATATATGGATAATCCAATGTGTGGTTATATGTTGAATGGCTTTGGCTTTAGGCAAAACACGTAGTTTTAGGTAAATTTTGGCTTTGGCTTTGGCTAGACCATTGCCAATGCTCTAAATCTGATTTTATAATGCAAAGAAATTTCTTGTGCATCAAATCTATATATTTGAAAGAAAAACATGGCAAACATTCAACATTAGACTTTGATTACCTTGAAAGATATATAACTAAAACAAAAAAAAACAAATATCTTGGTAGTATGAATTAGTTGCAAATATTTCTTTCTACCCTATATTCTTGTAGTGGAAATGAAATTTGTCACTCATAGCTTGGTTCTCTTGGAACCCAAGATGTAGGAATTTGTGAATCCGAATAGGCCAAGATCATTTGTCCAACCGATGTAGAAACTTGATAAAAAGAGCATACCTGTAGCCATTGTAGAGAAGAGCGCAGCAGTTTGGTCTTTCATGTCCAAGATTCACTCCCTGAAAAAACTAACAATGATAGAATGCGTAGAGTCGATAATCAATTTGGAATGGGGACCATAACCTATATATAATATCCTAGTTTTAATTTTGTTCATCATAAAATAATAGAATTACATGGATCTTCAATGGGTCTCCACACATGAATTGAGCCCATACCACTTTAATGCTCATGATCTGACTAAAATCATGGGCTTCTAGAGATGTGCCAATAGTCTGGTTATGTCACTTTATTGATCACACTTACTGGCTTTTGTAAACATTACCTAAACCTTATATTTGGCAGTTATACAAAGTACGATTTATGATCTATGCAGGTCTATTAACTTTTAAAATATTTCTAACACAAGATTGTAGTGGTATTGTAAACTAGTTCCATCTGCACAATTACTATCAGTTTTGTTTACTGTAATGTTGTTTTGCTTTGCGTGCAATTTAATCACTCACTTCACTAAGAACCAAAACCAACTTAAAAGGGGAAAAGTGGTGGAAGTATCACTATATATCAAAGCAGCAAAGGCAAATACGAGAGGGAATGCACAAGCAAACATCATGATCATTCAAACTACAATGCCAACTCAAAAAAGTCTGTAGGTGGATTTTGAATTTAATTAGTCAAAAGAATGGAAAATCCCTAAAATATCATGTTGCTTGAGAAAAAATCTCATAAAATGCTATGTTTAGATGTTGAGGTGAGTTGAGTTGAGTTTTGAATAGTACTATTTTGTTAAACCCATTGAGATGGATTTAACTTTTTTAGGTTAAGATGGATTTAACTTTTTATGTTGAAATGTATGAAATAGGTTGAGATAAGTTTAACCTTTTATGGGAAGTTGAAAAAGTAGTTGGTCTCATCAATGATTGGTTTGAGAAGATTTGAGTTTGGTTTAACAACCAAACACAACCTAACTATATGTATCATTTCGGGATACATATCTTTATAATTTGTACTTATAAAAAAAAAACATATCTTTATAATTTGTCGTCTATAAAAAAAAGTATTTTTGTATATATTATTCATACTGATAAAAAATAATAAGTAATAATCTTTCAATGAATCATAAAATAAATATCAATATAAATGATTTCTTTTTATTGCCTTTAATTTCAGTGCTTCCCACAATGTATTACACCATAGTATTTTTCAATTAAAGCCACAAAGAGATATTAAAAGAAATATGTTATAATTACTACCAAGTTAGAATCCAAGCTTGCATAGGGGTGGCAAATCGTGTTTTCAGATCACGAATGTATTGTGTCAAATCATGAACATTCAATTATATAGATCAACCTGAACCCAACCCGTTAAACTATACGTGTCAAATTTCCAAACCCTAACTCAATCCAGTTAGATAATGGATCGTGTCGTATCACCTATTTTGACCCGTTTAATAATTAATTAGAAATATGTTAATACGACAACTAATTTAAACCCGTTTATTTCATGTATATGGGTTGAACTAAAATGCATAACTCATTTGACCTGATTAACATAATTTTACATAAAATTTAAAATCTATATTTATTAATAACCACAATATCTTAAAAAATATATATCAATATTTTTCAAATTTTAACATATAATAAAATCAATATTACAAACCATATAATAACAAATGTGAGCATAGGTCTAAAATTACAATCCCAACAATAAAAACAAATAAAAATATAAGCATACTACGAAATATCAATATTACAACTTAACAATAATAAAATTTTAATTTTGAAATAGTGAGTTGATTTCATGTTAAGCAGGTTGACCCATTATTGACCCTTTTATAAATTGTGTTTTAACGGATCAATCCGTTTTAACCCAAACCCGTTAACATCAACCTCAAACCACTAATTTAGTGTCGTGTTCATGTTAGATTCATGGATCGTGTTACATATTGACACCTCCACTTGCATAATAAAGGGAAAATTGCATTAGTGAAAAAGAAAATGATACTCTCACCAACCTTTTTTTATCAAGATTTGTGTTTATTTGTATTTTAGTATTGTGTTTTTTAATTTTTTTATTCTTTTAAAAGAAAATGCATAAAAACCTGTCTTAAAAAAAAAAAAAAAATTCACAATCAGTACCAAATTCGACACTTTCAGTTGCTCTAGCACCACCCTAGTAAAAAAAATAGAGTAAATATAATATAAAAATGTTATATGGGAATCTTAAAAGAGAGAGAAATAGAGTGCCGAATTAGATGGGTTGGTTAATGAAAAGAAATAAAAGATGCCAGATGAAAAAAAAATAAAGGAAACTGCTGCATCCACCAAAGATGCATCCCCACAAAAACTACCCATTCTCATTTTATTTTATTTTTTTATATTATTTTTACTTAATTTTTAAAGAAGTATTTTTATATAAATTTATAAATTTTTTCTCTTTTAAAAACAATGTTAAAAGAGATTTGAAAAAATACTTTTAAGGAGAATTAAATTAAAAACACTGATTCTAACTCAATTTCTAGAAAACAAATGTAATTTCTACAAATTAATAATGACACGCCTACCTTCCTTTTGGCCCTTTGGGGGTAATGGAAATTTCTAACTTTTTTTGAACCTATTTTACCAATCTCATAGATTTCAGTTAAATAACATGAAATTAAAGAAGTTACAATAAGATAACTGCATCAAAATCTAAAACCAAAGAAAGACTTGTAAAAATGAGTCAAATGAATAAGTGATTAATGAAAACATGTTTTCATTTAATTTATATATAAATCTAACTTCAAGACTAATCCCTTCTGCATATTTCTCCATCTTGAATGTACTCTAAGTTCAAATGAGGGTTTTAACTATCTCTAAAGCCAATGAACTCCTAAAGAGATTAAACATGTATTCCAAGACAATGATGAAAATGGGTGGCTAACACATCATGTATTACCTCTACAACGATAAATATTTGATCTTATTATCTTTCCATGAATCTACAATCTCAAAATTTCATTATTTATTTGCACACCTATCGAACAAATAACTACCCACCTTCAATCTGAACTCCATGAAGTCCTCCTCCTCAAGCAATTGGTCTAAAATGGAATTAGATTTCTCCTCAGCGATGGTTATAGAACCAACTTCCATGAATAGGGATCACGGGTTCATTGGTAGAAAACATGCTCCTTTAGGAAGCACTTGTACTCGCCTACCAGAAAAGGCAAATCAAAGTATGACCTTGGATTAAACTTGGTCATGCACAGCCAACAGTTAATGCCCATGTATAGTTGGACTGAGTTTACAAACCTATGTACCATATAGATAGAAAATGGGATTTGCAGATTTCCCAGTTATTTGCCACTGAACTTCCTACTTTCAGGCAAGCAGAGCCACTAATAAACCCAGTTTTACATAGATGTAAATCATAGGGAAGTACAAAGGACAAGAATTTCCAAACCTTTATGCCATCCAACTTTTTTCTTCCCTTAAGATGCACTCCATTTCACGTGAGCCCAATATTATTATTTGCTTCTTCACTCTGTGATGACAGTGTACAAAAATATGTAAGCAATGGTAACAAATTCAAAAAAGACCCATACATGGGACATACCTAGATGCCTTTCACACCTATTTTAACTGCTGAGCCTACGCATCGTGTATCACTTAATAGATAAGTGACTATTAAGTGATACACACTCGAATCTATTGCATGCTTGTTAGCTGGACAGAGTGGAATGTCTTTTATAATCTGTCTACGGACAAGAAGTCTTTGCAAAAAATCCTTAATATCGAAGTTGTTTATGATGGAACCTTGTTTAAGCAGATGGAGAAGAAAGATAAATGGGCACGTAGAACGTGTAATTAACTAAAGAGCGTAGACCCTTTATTTCAATATACAGCCTCAAGTTTTTACAAGAGTAATTGAGGCTTATTGGGAGGATTAGTCTAGAATAAGAGAGTAATTTGTAGGAATTATTTTCATTGTGAGGGTTTCTCCTCATTTTATAGGACAAATACAAAGCTGGCAATCAGCCATATAAAATTCCCTAAAACATTCCCTAAAACAAGGCTGGAAAACAGCCACTGCTTGCAGTCAATAAAGACTACTTTATGGTCCTACAGCTGAAGAGAAAGGAAAGAATAAAATAGGAAAGAAAAAAATTAAATGCTAACTTATAAGGAAACTAAATCTTCTAGAATATTCACACATTTACAGCCAATATCTCCTAGAATACAGCAGAGTTGACTAGGCAGATTTTGGAAACTTTCCAACACTCCCCCTCAAGTTGGTTTGTCTTCCATAGCCAGCTTGCTGATTAAGTTTTCAAACTATTTCTTAGGCAATCCCTTTGTAAGTATGTCTGCTACTTGCTCAGCTGTAGAAATATAGGGCAAACAGATTACCCTACTATCTATTTTTTCCTTGATAAAATGCTTGTCCACCTCCACATGTTTTGTTCTGTCATGAAGAACTGGATTGTGAGCAATAGCTATTGCAGCTTTATTATCACAATACAGTTTCATTGGTAATGAACTAGCAACTCTCAACTCTTCCAGCAATCTTTTAATCCATAGTGCTTCACAAATTCCATGAGCAACAGCCCCTTGCCACCACATTCTGTTTCTTACTGCGCCATGTTACTAAATTTCCTCCAACAAATGTGCAATAGCCAGAAGTTGATCTTCTATCAGTGACACTTCCAGCCCAATCTGCATCAGTGTATATTTCAACTTGTAAACTCCCATGACCTCCAAACAATAAGCCTTTACCTGGAGTCCCCTTTAGGTACCTTAAGATTTTATATACAACATCAAAATGTTCAAATCCTGGTGAGTGCATAAATTGGCTTACCACACTTGTTGCAAAGGCTATGTCAGGCCGTGTGTGAGAGAGATACAAGAGTTTTCCTACCAATCTTTGGTATTGTTCTCTATTGATTACTTCTTCAGGTTTAGCTGGTTGGAGTCTTAGATTAGGCTCTATAGGTGTTTCTGCAGCTTTACACCCTAATAAACCTGTTTCTCCAAGTAAATCAAGAACATATTTTCGTTGGGAAACAAATATACCTTTCTTTGACCTTGCAAACTCCATGCCAAGAAAATATTTCAAGTTACCTAAGTCTTTGATTTCAAACTCCTTAGCAAGAATCTTCTTTAATCTGCAAATTTCATTACTGTCATCTCCTGTCAGAATAATATCATCAACATAAATAATAAGTATAGCTACTTTGCCTCCATCAGTGTGCCTATAGAACATAGTGTGGTCAGCTTGACCTTGGCAGTAGCCGTGACTCTTTATTACCTTCCCAAAGCGTTCAAACCAAGCTCTAGGAGATTGCTTGAGTCCATATAAAGACTTCCTCAATCTACACACTTTCCCCTTGCTTCTTTGCCTTCAAATCCTGGTGGTAGATCCATAAAAACTTCCTCCTCTAGGTTTCCATTTAAGAAGGCATTCTTTACATCTAATTGATACAAGGGCCAGTTTGAATGGACTGCTAGGGATAGTAACACACGGATTGAGTTCATCTTGGCTACAGGAGCAAAAGTTTCCTGGTAGTCAATTTCATATGTTTGAGTGAACCCCTTCGCCACAAGTCTTGCTTTGTACCTCTCTACACTACCATCAGCCTTGAATTTGACTGTAAATACCCATTTACAGCCCACAGTCTTCTTCCCCTCTGGTAGATCACCAATTTCCCAAGTGCCTTTAGCAATTAGTGCATTCATCTCTTCTTGAACAGCCAATCTCCATTCCGGGTGATCCAAGGCTTCCTGGATGGTTCTTGGAATAAACAAGTGAGAAATATTGGATGTAAAGGCCTTATGAGTATCAGAGAGTCTATGATAGGATAGATATTTGGCAATAGGATGTGTGGTGCAGGTTCTAACTCCTTTCCTAAGGGCTATAGGTAAGTCTAGATCAGCAGAATTGTCTTTAAAAGGAGCAGGAGTGGAAGAGTTACCTGGTGTATTGGAAGGACCAACTTGTAAAGGTGATGATGATTGGCTTTGCTCCGGATTGGAAGAAGGATTTCTATTATTCTAACGATCTCTTCTTCTAGTATAAACACGAAGTTCAGATGAGGTAATATCTGGTAGTATTTCTCCCCCTGTTTTTGAATCACTTATATCTTGTACAGGTAGACTAGGAATTCCATTATTTTCACTAGATAAATTTTCTGTTTCTTGACCTTTTAAAGGAGTATGGATGTTCATGTCAATGTCAATGAGAACATTAGAAGTTTGCCAAAACTCATCTTCACTTTTCTCTTTCTCCCCTTGAAGATAGTTATGGCTAAAGTAAGGCTGTTTTTCAAGGAAAAAGACATCCATACTGATGTGAGTTTTCTTTGTAATAGGGTTAAAACATTTGTACCCTCTCTTATTAGGAGCATATCCAAGGAAAACACATTTTTTTGCCCTAGGGTCAAGTTTAGACCGAAAATGGGTAGTATATGAACAAAAACAGTGCACCCAAAAACTTTTAGTTGTAAATCTGATGTTATTCGACAAGTAGGGAAAAGCTCCTTTAGGCAGGCTAAAGGAGTGATGTATTTTAAAACACGAGTAGGCATCCTATTAATGAGATAACAGGCAGTCAAAATAGCATCACCCCATAAATATTTAGGAACATGCATAGAAAACAGAAGAGCACGTGCAACTTCTAATAAATGACGATTTTTCCTCTCCGCAATACCATTTTGTTGTGGGGTGTCACGACAAGTAGATTGATGTTGAACACCTTTTGCTAACAAAAAAGTTCCTAAACATTTGTTAAAGTATTCAGTACCATTATCACTTCTAAGAATACTGATTTGTGTTTGGAACTGATTTTCAACCATATGATAAAAATCCTTGAATAATTTTTCAACTTCAGATTTATCACTCATCAAATACACCCAACACAACCGTGTATGATCGTCAATAAATGTCACAAACCATTTTTTTCCAGATGCAGTAGTGATTTTTGAGGGACCCCAAACATCACTACGAATCAAATAAAAAGGTTTTGAAGCACGATAACCTTTTAATTGATAAGTGTTCTGATGACTCTTGGATAAATGACAAGTATCACAATGAAGAGAGTTGCAATCAACAATTTAAATAAGCTGGGAAACAAATGTTTTAGATAGAGAAAACTAGGATGTCCAAGTCTAAGATGCCAAAGCATAATTTGTTCTCGTACAGGCATTGAACTAGTACTACTACTACTCAAACCCTGAGCTTGTTTAATGTTGAATAGGGTCTCATCAAAATAATAGAGTCCATCAATCATCCTAGCACTGCCAATCATCCTCCCCGAGAGTTGGTCCTGAAATTCACAATGGGAATCAAAGAATATGACATGACAGTTAGAATCCCGTGAGAGTTTACTAACAGACAGCAAATTACAAGCAAGTTTAGGAACATGAAGGACAGATTTTAGTTCAATTTTGTCAGAGATTTGGACAGAACTTGTTCCTGCAATGGATGAGAAACTTTCATCTGCAATTTTGACCTTTTTATTACCAGGACAAGGGTAATAAGATTGAAAAAATTGTGAAGTACTAGTCATATGGTCGGATGCACCAGAATCAATAATCCATGGTGCAAGAGTTAAGCCACAAGAATAGGTACTAGGGGTATCACCTGTTTGGCCCAAAGAACTAGTAGGAGGACCGGATGTAGGAGTGGATTTCAGCAATTGAAGAAGATGATCCACCTGCTCAGCACTTAGGAAATTAGCCTTTGCTTCATTGGCTCTAGGGGCTATATAGTTACTGCTAGAGGTTCCAGATTTGCTGCTCTTCCAGTTTGCAGGCTTTCCATGGAGTTTCCAGCAAGTCTCTCTAGTGTGGCGTGGTTTATTGCAATAATCACACCATACCCGAGGCTTATCTTCAAACCTCCTTTGGTTAGAATAGGACCACTGTGCAGAAATATTGGCAGTGGACAGATCTGTGCTAGTAGCACAATAAGGAACAGGGTTGGCAGCAACTAATGCAGAGTTCTCCACAGTTTCATCCTCCTTTTTTTTCATCATGACATTCCGACGACAATCTTCTCTTCGCACCTCAGAAAATACCTCTCGAAGTGGAGGTAATGGCTGCCTCCCTAGAATCCTTCCCCTAACTTCATCAAATTCATCATTAAGTCCAGTCAAGAATTTAAAAATTCTGGCATTCTCCACCATCTTCTTATTATGATTGCAATCATCAGAATTTTTCCATTCATAATCATTGAATAAGTCTAAATCCTGCCAAAGTCCTTTAAGAACATTGAAATACCTGGTCACACTGCCTTCTCCTTGGTGAGTATTGCTGATTTTCTGCTGCAATTCATATATCTGAGAGTAATTTCCAAGGTCAGAATACATCTGACTAACATTGTCCCAGAGCTTCTTTGTAGTCGAATAGCACATGTAGTTGGCACTAATTTCTTCATCCATAGCATTCACAAGCCACGCCATCACCATGGAATTTTCTGCATCCCATATAGCATAGGATGGGTCTGTTTTATTGGGCTCCTTGGTTTCACCAGTCAAGTACCCTATCTTCCCTCTCCCTCAAATATACATCTTGACTGATTGTGACCAACGTAGGAAGTTTGCCTCATTCAGTCGTATATTTGTGATTTGGACAGAGTAGGATTCAGAATGGGTAGGTTTTGGTTCTGGTTTGTTTTTGGATTTGGCCTCATTTGAAGTATCGGCCATGGTAAAAGGCTTGACAGCAACAGAAGAGAAAGGCAAAGATGAAGAAGGAAGAAAACCCAAGATATTAGGGGCTGATTTGAGCCGCCAGAGGGAATAGGGTTTCTAGATAAATCAGAAAAAGAACCTTGCTCTTGATACCATCTAGAATAAGAGAGTAATTTGTAGGAATTATTTTCATTGTGAGGGTTTCTCCTCATTTTATAGGACAAATACAAAGCTGGAAATCAGCCATATAAAGTTCCCTAAAACATTCCCTAAAACAAGGCTGGAAAACAGCCACTGCTTGCAGTCAATAAAGACTACTTTATGGTCCTACAGCTGAAGAGGAAAGAAAGAATAAAATAGGAAAGAAAAAAATTAAATGCTAACTTATAAGGAAACTAAATCTTCTAGAATATTCACACATTTACAACCAATATCTCCTAGAATACAGCAGAGTTGACTAGGCAGATTTTGGAAACTTTCCAACAATTAGTCAAGTTTATAATTGTTGTATTGATCACAAGTTATACTTTTGTGACAAGTTTTATAAGAAACTGCTGGTTTGTTACTCCTTGTGTGATAATTCATACTAACAAATGAGTGTAGGTGGTGTAGTTTGAGAAAAAGTTCATGCTCTACGGAAATAATTTCAACAAGTTCCAATTATACCATTAATTAATTCTATAGCCTTACTGTCACTTGGTTTAGAGGATTCCCTAAATCACAAGCAAAGAGTCCTACCAAGACAAAGATCTCCACCAAATTTATTGCTTAGTAGTGATTATTATTATCTACAAATATTCAATGTCTGATGATGATCACGTGAGCATGTGATGTGTTCCTGAAATTTAAAATGATTTTTTTAAAAATCTGAAATTAATGGATCCATGCATGGCATTGGAGTTCATTTGAAAGTAGAGTACGTACAATGCTGATACTTCTAAACTCATATTAAGGCCCCAAAAAACACATAAGAAATCAGCCCCTCCAAGCAATATTTAAACCCCAATTCAATCCCAAGATCTCTTTCTTTCCAATGAGAACAAGAAAACAAGAAATGCAGGGTTAAAAAAAATGGTAAGCAGCATGTAGACTAGTGCTGTTTGAGATGAGTGGTGGCCTTTTAACAACAAATGTCACAAGGCCTGGAAGAGTTTCCAGTGAAGCCTGCCAAATGTCAAAGATTGTTTTCTTTTACAATTTAGATGTACTCTTTTTCATTTTTTTGTGGTAGAAAGGGGAAACTTCGTATTTGGAAGTCATGAAAGATTTATGGGGCTGCTGATTTATGGAGCAAAGCCACTGGAAAGTTCTCATTGAACTAAACTTCTTAAGCAAATAAAACAATCAGAGCCTTAGGCTAATGTCATCCCTTAAAAAACAAACCCACTAAGTCCCCAACCCAATTATATCATTGAAGAAATGTAAGACTCCCACTCAACTTTTTTTTTTTTTGATAGGTACATCTCACTCAACTTTTGAGTATTAGACTTCTTTGTTGTGTCTGAAATCGACAACCCAATGTAAAATTTTTCTCTGTTCTGGTTTCTTTTAACAGCTAGGAATAGATGTCTAAAAATTCCTGACCTAAGGGAAAGATGCACAAAATTTTATAGGAATTAAGTCCAATGAGCAACACAACAAAGCAGCTATAAGCACGGTGCAAAGCTATAAGGACTTGCTATAAAGCTGCTATAAGCACTGGGCAAAGAGAAAACAGTAGCTGGTACTAGCACTTGGTATTAAATTTAACTTTTTCACATTCCTGGGTCTGTTTTGCTTTTCTGATTTTTGTAGTAAGTAATGGCAGGGACTAAAGTGTTTGCAGAGATTCACAAGCAAATACTAGGTGCTTAAAATTTGGTCATAGAAATTAGTTTTGGAAATCACAGGAATGTAGTCATATTACTATAGTACTATACTCCCACTTGATTAGATATAACTGAATCTTTGGAGCAAACAAATGGTTTTTAACACATAGATCCTGATGAACTCCTTTGATGTTTAACAAATTGGCCAAACAATTGTGGTTTGCAAACAAATGGAACAAAAAATTGGCTACTGAATATATGAAACAAGCTAGGTGATGTAATCAATAAAGTCCCATGTTTCAAGAATACATAGTGTTAAAGCAGATAGATTTGTGGTAAAGCTTGACACAAAAAACCAAGTACCCGGGCAGCAACCTCCAAACCAATCTCATATTTAGTTTGACTTCCAAAACAAATACCAATTACAAATAATCAAAGTTTCAGTACTGACTAATGTGGGTGACTGTAGAAACTATAAAATATAGCTTCTTTGTTCCTTCCATTTTTCAGCAAAGTAATTGCAACCTGTTAACTAAAGAGGTTGCAGTACACAGGTAATGTGGCCAAAGACATTAACAATTAATTTCATGATCATTGTTTGCTGTTGCTTTTGTGCTTTCCAAAGACATGAAGTTGGCATAATGTGTGGTGTGGAGAGTTCGCTTTGTACAGGGCTTTTCCAGCACTCTATCGTATTGCATCTAATAGTGAGGCTTCCGTGGAAGATATGCAGGGTATTCTCTCATGGTTCTTATCAGTGGAATGTCCTTTTCAATAGGGATATTCATGATTGGGAATTGCACACCATGTCTGATTTTTTCAGGTTGCTATATTCCATGGGAAATACCATGGCACAAGAGGATAAGGTGCAGTGGAGGGCCAATGACAGTAAAAAATGTACAGTTAGGACTTATTATAAGATTCTATCAAGCCAAGGCAATGCTTCATTTCCATGGAAGAGGATTTGGAGGTCCCGAGTGCCTACTAAAGTAGCTTTTTTTGTTTGGACTGCGGCTTTGGGGAAGATCTTGACCACGGACAATCTGAGAAAGAGGGGACTTATTGTGATGGATTGGTGCTATTTGTGTAAAAAAACATGGAGAATCTATAGATCACTTACTTTTGCATTATGAGGTTACAACGGGGTTACGGGATGAAATATTTAGAAGAATGGATATTGCTTGGGTAATGCCTTCGAGGGTGGTGGATTTATTGGCTTGTTGGAAGGAGCTTCAAAGCTATCCTCAAGTGGCGGCAGTATGGAAGATGATCCCATTGTGTATCATGTGGTGTACATGGTCGGAAAGGAATGAGAGGTGCTTTAAAGATAGGGAGCATACAATGGCGGAACTCCAGAATTTTTTTATGCACACTTTAATGCTTTGGTTCTCAACTATTGTACTTGATGGGAACAATGTCCATGACTTTCTTTCCTTGAGCTAGAATGTATTTAGGTGTTTGCTTATGTATACTTCATGTGTACATGGGCTATGCCTATTTCATTCATATGAATAAATTTACTTCTTACTCATCAAATAAAAATAAAAAAAAGGACTTCTTCTCTACGGTCCAAAAACTTGAAAATTCAATATACATATGTTTTTTTTTATTCAAACATCAAAAAACTTTCATATAACAGCCCTCTGGATGGTTAAAGCAAAATTTGGACAAAATTGAAAATTAAATATTTGACAATCAATTTCAACTTGTTTTTCATCTGTATTTTCAAACAAACCAACCACAGATCAGTTTAATAGTTGTTGTCTGCTGTATTTTCCTTTGGTTTGAGATTACAGAGGAGACATCCCCAATGCTTGGGGATAGACAGACTGTCTTGAATCTTGAACACAATAATTAAGAGAAAAAAAAAACTAAAAACATTATTGGAGAATGGTACAGATCCTCGCTCTAAAAGATTTATTTTTTAAAGAAAGCTTCAGAACTTATTTCCTTTTGTGGGTGTTTTCTTATTCACAGAAATATTGACAAGTGTGAGCATGGCTATTTTCACTTGTGTTAATAATTTTAGAAAAATCCAGCTTCAGCAACAAAGTTATCGGCAATATATCTATGCAATGAACCCTTGACTATTATTTTGCACTTATTCAGAACAATGGAAGTCGGCACGTCTTGAAAATGTGGAAACTCACCTCACGTGAGAAGACCCTTTACGGCGATGAGCACTTGTCTTCGATGGAGGAGCTCGACGGGGAAGAGCCCAGATCAATGTCACCCAAATCTATTTCACAAATAACTCTGATTAAAAGAAATTTGAGATTATTTCCCGTATAAACCGAGAAAAATGAACCCAATCTTCAAAATCAAGGCTAGGGTTTCGAATGTTACCTTCTTGCTGGTATATGATCTGTCCAGAAGCTCTGAGGACCTGCTGGAAATGGAGCTGTTGGGTTTTTTTGAGGGAAGGAAAGGGAAAGAGGCGTGCGGGAGATTGAGAGAAGGAGATGTGTGATTGTCGGAAAGAGGCACCGCGGGAAAGCTGTGCAGTTCGATCGGGAAGGTTGAGGGAAGAATCTGAAAACAGAGTTGCGGGAAGGAAAACAGCCGTGAGATACACTAGCGCGCGGGAAGGAAAATAATAATAATAACCATATTATTAAGGTAAGGGAAATGAGGATTTTTTGTTTTAGATGAAAATTTAAAATATTATATTTTAATATTATTATTGTTTTGAAATTTAAAAAAATTGAATTGTTTATTATATTTTATATGAAAATTTAAAAAAATTACAATAATAAGATGAGATGAGAATTTTGTATTTGAACTTAGTTACCAAACCTAACTTAAAAATTATAGCATTTCCTAAAACAAGTTTGGTCACGGGTAATGTAAGTTAATGTCACCAACCAATTTGGTCATGAATGGTTACATAGGTCACTGTAAAAAAAGATTATTTGTAAACTTTTTATGATGATCTGAATTTTGAGAGAAAAAGTACTTAATTTTCATAAATTATAACTCGTGACAAATAAAATGGTCTAATATAAATATTTGTAGCGAAAATTTACCGCAAGGTGAATTTTGTAGCAAAATGTAATTATTTGATACTGAATAGTATACGCGAGAAAAATTTCTACTCCAAAAACCACTATTTGTTGTAGTGAGTTAATGTCACCAACCAATTTGGTCATGAAAGGATGCATATATCACCATAAACAAAATTACCTACAAACTTTTTTTGATGATCTAAATTTTGCAGGAAAAGAAAAAAATTCATTAGTTTTCACAAATTAAAACTCGTGACAAATAAAATGGTCCAATATAAATAATTGCTATTAAGATTTACCGACAACGTGAATTTGGTAGAAAAACGTAATTATTTGTTACTAAATAGTATTCAAAGAAAAAAAAATTATGTCCCAAAAACTGCTATTTATTGTAGTACTTGAAATTGTAGAGCTCAACCAAACAACTTAAGAAAAGTCCCACTGTTGTCTCTGTCATATCTACCCTTAACACTTTTTTAACTAAAATTTCATGGCTTTCATTTTATATACTAATATATATCATCAAGTTGATCCTATTTATTCTTCTCCAATATTTCTCATAATTTTTTATATTAGTGACCATGACACAAGTATAGGATTGTTTCTCTTACACATCATCTATTATTTTTTCAACAATGTATAGTTGCTAAAAATATATATTCACACTAAGTTACAAAGAACTAGAAATGTTTAATGTAATATCATAAATGTTTTATCAACTTTACAAAATGTCGTGATTTGGCCAATCATTATATCTAGGATTAGTGAATTGAGGATCCTCACGTGCCAAAATTTTGAATGTTTTCTAACAATACTCCATCAAGATTGTTGAGTTCCACCTAGCATGCATATCTAAGCACACTATACTCTCATAATATGTTCCTTATATGCAAAAATCTAGAATTTGGCAAATCTTGCTAGTCAAGATTTCACATATCCAACAAGCATTGCTAATACTTGTTAACGAGTTATAAATAACTCTTAAACCATTCGTAACAAAAAGATTTAATATATGGACGGCACACCACATTTAAGGAAACTCTCCACTTAATTCTTTTTTTATCATCCTCTTTAGATAACCAATGACAACATCATTAGTGGAGACATGATCAACTATAATTCTCAAAAGTTTTATCAGTCGCTCGTTCCTTTATTTCCGAATCCAACACCCTCCCAATAGTATCACTTTTGTGGTTATACAATTTTAAATTTCAATAATAAAATTTGCAATAATACATATGTAATTCATATTTTACACCAATATCCATGTATTGGTAGTAAGACAAATCCTTTGACAGCTAAACATATTCCTTAACTCTCCTCTCATTGTTATACTAGTTTATTCAATCTCTTTGTAAGGTTATTTCTAACAGCAATATCAATCTAGGTTCCAAACCCGCAACATACTTCACAAACTCCTCAAGCTCCACGTGATTAATTCAGTGTGATGGCTAATTGAGTTGAATTATTATATATGTTATATATTTAAAATCAATATATTTTTTAATTATTTTATTATTTTATTATTGATTTTAGATATAAAAAAAATAATTAAGAGATATAAATCTAAATTGTGATTTAAATTAATTAATAACAAATTTTATGTTTGATTTTAATACTTACGATTTAATTTGATAATATTTTTTCACATGCATAACATACTTTTAATATTTTATTCTTCGTTTCACTGCCTGGTTTTATTTTTGTTTTTACTTATTTATTTATTTTTGTTTTGGTTAGTCTAGTTTTATTTGTTTTGTTTTGTTTAGTCTTACTTATTTATTTATTTTTGTTTTTATTTTTGTCTAGTCTCCATGCACGCACTGCTAAGAACAACCGCCCGTCACCACCATCTGCCACCGTGCTGCCCCAACCGTGCCTAACTTCCATGCAAAGCCATGCACGGCCAACTCCTCCAACATGCTGCCGCGGTTCACCCTCCATGGTTATTCCTCTGCCACCCATCTCCGCCAACCACCACTGCAAAGAACAATGCCTCCGTGCTCAGCGGCAGCACCACTTCATGCATGCATTCGGAACATGCACAGAGCAATTGCACAGCCACCGTAAGCCCCCAAGCACCAACACCGCTGCACCTCCACAGCAGCACCGAGCTGTAGGAAAGCCACCCAAAGCTGTCGGGGACACCACCGTAAGTCCTCACCACCAGCAAACCATGCTTTTGCCAAGCCAAACGCCCCTGTTTTACTGCAATCGAAACAGAGCACTAAAGTGCTCCCCATCGTGAGCCATCAACGTCGTTTTCAGTTGTTTCCTCGCCTCAACCTCCTCGGAACCACCGTCGAACTTCGCCAGTTGAAGCCCCAAAACCACCGTACGCAGCCCCACCTCGCAAGATGCCAAAAATGCAAGCTGGTTCTATCTCTCACGTGGGCTGGACGGCGTGGATGCAGGGCCACACGAAAACGAAGCAAGACGAAGAAGACACTGGGGAAGACGAAGAAGACGCTGGGCAAGACAAGGAACCACCGTCGAACGTCGCCAGTTGAAGCCCCAACACCACCGTTCGAATTTGAAAAATCTCTGTGATATTCAAATGTGCTTGTGAAAGTTTCTACCATCAGTTAGTTAAGTGATTAATTTTTTTGGACTTAACTGTTAAAATTTTCAGCTAGACGTAATTATTTTTCTAATTTAATTGAGTTAAATTGATTAAAAATAATTTTTTAAATTATTAGACAGATCTTGAAATCTTAGACATTCTCTTTATTGATTTATTTTATCATTCCAATTATATTTTGTTATTTTAAAAAATTCTCATATCAATCATCTCCTCTTTTTGATTACATATTCCTTTTAAATTTATTTTCATTGTTTAATTTTATTCTTTTTATTACATAAGTCAATCTCTGTGTATTTGACCCTGATAGGTACTACACCACATGTATACTTACAGATAAAATTGTTCTAAATTTTAACAAATTTTTGGTGCCGCTGCCGGGGATTGCAACATGTGATAAAAGTAAAAAAAAAAAAAAAACTTGTTAGCGCCCAAGATTTCCTAATATGATGAAGTGATAGCGACACGTAATAACATAATGATCACAAGTGTCTGCTTTGACAGACTAATTATCTTGCCTATTATCTATTTGTTTGACGGTATTTCTTTAGATATATTGAAATTTAGAAAATTCACGAATGAGCCATTTCTTTTCTTCTTACCTTGTTAGTTTCATTGAATTTTTGCTTTCCAGCGTGCGTGAGTCTCCTCCTCCCCTACACCAATGCATGTCTAGGCCAATATATATATAAATATATATAGATAGATATATATATATATATATATATATATATATATATATATTACTACTTTTGAATTTTACCTATGTTTTTTTGAACTGATGCTTCATATCTTGGATAAGAGACAGGTTGCATAGAGTTGCATCCAGCATTAAAAAAAAAGATTTAATGTGAAAATGGAATGAAACTCAAAACTAATTTTATAGAGCTGGAAATGAGAACAACACAAGTGATCAACTAAGCTAAAAAAAAAAAAATTAACGGCAAATTGTCCTTATCTTTCTTGTAAACGCTGAACCTCTACCGTTAATTGTTGATGTTGGCTTTGTATATATTCTTTCTCTTGTTCTAGTTCCGTTATTCGTGGTTGCAGGTTTTGAGCATATCAGTTCACACATTTCTTTAACTATTTATTTTCTTGTTTTAATTTTTTTTTTCTTTTATTAGCAAGCATTTGTTGCACCTCAGAAATTTGATTTTTAAGTTCATCTACCTCACTCACCTGTGACAGTAATCTCTGGGACATGGTTGTAATAGCAGCAAGATATTGGGCACCGAGCATTCTCAATCCTGAAACAACCTCAATATCAGACCAGGTAGAAAAATATATATTTGCCCCGATCATGGCGTTGATGGCATAAGGACAAAAGAATAATGGTTGACGAGTAAATGGTACCTGATTCAAATCAGGAATATTATTGGCAGAATGTTGCTCGGCCATTTGAGAGATTGAGAGAAGTTGTGAAAATTAAAAGAAATGTGAAAAATGCAAAGAACTTATTATGTATTTCGAAGGGTGAAAATGGTCCCTTATATAGAGACTCAGAGCATTCAAGGCTTTGCAAAAACTGATCCAGGCAGGACCCGGGGTGGAGCTCGAGACTCTAAAGTGTTTGTCATATCAATGGTTCCGTTGCACGGGACCCAAGACTCCTTGATTTACGGCAGTTGCTGAATTCTAGAATTTACGGCACTTGTCAGCCTCCAGGTTTTACAGTAATTGGATGAAAATGAACACTTATTTGACTCTTGCTCAGCTGGCAGATCAACTCTCCTTCAACTCGATCCAGCTTCAGGGTTCCAGTGTTGAGAACGCTCAACACTCAGCTGAAAAAGAACGCATGAGAGTTTTTGCATGAATTTTTTTTTTCACCCCAAGCATTTCACACTTGGCCAGTAAGTTCTTCTTTACAACTCTCGCTTACATATTTGATTGTTGCTTCTGTTATTGCATCTCATTGTTTATTTAAGTGTTGTTTCTATTATTACGTCTTTTTGTTTATTTGAGTGATGTTTCTTTTATTGCTTCCTTTATTTATTTTTTGTGTTGTTATTTGTTTATTATTTGTGCGTGTACACTAGATTACACAATTGTTTATTTTTTGTATTGTTGTTGTTTGTTTATTGTTTCTCTTTGTTTATTTTTTGTGTTGATATTTCTTTTGTTGCTTCTTTTTTCTTTATTAGCATGTATGCACTGGATTACACAATTTTTACCTTAATGCAATATGCACTAATATATACATGATTGACATACACTCTATTTCTATCATTTGGTAAAATTTGAACATCTTGGTAAAGTGGTTGAGCAAAATTATTTTTTATGAAAATTTATTTTCAAGTCTAAGCATAAACCATAATTTCTGATGCATCATATTTTGTTTGATGCATTGTTTCAAATACCGTACCGTACCGATCGGTACAGTCGGTATTTGCCATACGGGCCACTGGTCCGGTACAGGTATTATACATATTTCGTACCGGCCCAAATATTCATCGCTATTTTGGCCTGTACCGACCGATATTTCAGCCTTTAAGTTTTTTTTTTTCTTTCATTTTTTCAAACTACAAACTCATTTTTTGACCCTCAATTCAAACTAGACTATTTATAATTTATATATTTATATATTTATATATAATTTATTCATATATCGACTATCTCGAAATGGTACACGAAACGGTACCGATATCAAAATATTTCGTTCCAGTGCCTTGACCGGTACGGCGTCTAATACGGTATTCAAAACATTGGTTTGATGTGTGATTTGAAACACCAAGATGCTATACTTATTGATATGAGACTTGGCGAGATTTATATATAATGAAGGAAAAATCCTGAAGGACATTTTGCACATGCTTACACTTGTAGTGTTCTTCATTATTGTTCATTGATTTAACACAAGAGAAGTAAACTGCAGGACTACTGAGTCTTTAAAAAAAAAAAAGACTAAAAAATAGAATAAAGGATGACGATAGAGCTTTCCTAAGTAAAGAGTTAGGAACAGTTACCCAAAACTTTGAGAGTTGAGTGTTCAACTTTTAAACAAAGTTGGCGTAAAAACTGCTTATTCCTTGGACTTTGAGGTAGCTAGAATCAGCAATGATTAATCTTAAAGTCGAAAAATTCTAGAATAAATCATGACTAGTAATGAAGAACACACATCTGTTTAGCTATACACATATATGAGTTCTGAGATATTTTTCCTAATCCTTTGTGAAAGATTATTGAGATAGTCTTGGTGGATATAGCTCCTGGGAGTTGAGTAGTCGTGTATTGCATTTTGTGAGAATTCATTATTTTGTTTGATTGTTTTTGTTTGGATTTCGCACTTTATGCAATATTTATCTCAATTAATTTTTACTAATTTGCTCAGAGACTAGCAAAATGTTAGTTGGGAGTGTAATTGAGCTGCATTATTGTATATTTTATACATTTAGAACCAATATATTTTTTAATTATTTCATTATACTATTTGTAACATCCCGGATTTTAGTGTATTTTTAATGGAGGTTTTATTTAATTTATTTTGTGATTATTTGTCTTGTTTTAAATTTTGGGAGTTTTAAAATATTATTTCTTAATATTTTATGTGGTAAAAATTATTTTTTATGTGATTTTTTTAGATTTTATTTACTGTTTTAGCTTTTAAAATGAATTTTAATTTTAATTGATTTATTTTTGGGTTTTTAATTTTTATTGTTGCATTTAAATTATTTTACTGTGTTTCGAATATTTTAATTAGCTTCCGGTTTTAATTTCATCTCCGTTGGATTTTTCGGAACCCAGCTTGAAAGACTGGATCTTCTCTTTTTCCCTCCTCTTTTTCTTTTTCTTCCTTTTTCTTCTTTCTTTTTTTTTTCTTTTTTCCCCTGCTTCCCCCGCGTGCCGACCCCTCTCCTTTCTCTCTCTTCTCTCTCCTCTCTCCACCGTGTGAAATGGGTTCGTTGTCGCCGCGCCGCCTCCCGGCCGCCGTGTGCTACACCGCCGGCACCATTCCCTTCCCCGTGCGCCGGCGACCTCACCCCTAAAATCTCAGACCGCCCCGAGCCACCGTTAGCCGCCGTGAACCGATTGAACCCGTGGTGGGTTTTTCCCCATTCCGCCGCCGTCCGACCGCCATTGGCCACCAAATTTCTACCACATCATCACCGACCCAATACCAAGCTTTTCCACCCAAACCCGGCCCCAATCCATCGCCGGAGCCACCCATGCGAGCTCCACTTCCGATTCGAACATTCCGGCCTAAAACCGCCTGTTTCCGCCACTATTCTCGGCCAACCACCACCACTATTAGATTCACCACCTTCCATAGGCCCTACCCTATCAATTTCGAGTCTCCGTTTGAAACCGTAAAAAATTCCCATTTCACTGCATTTCGGCCAGTGTTTTTACACTGTGTGAATTTGCTGTTTTGGTGATTTCCTGTGCCTCGGAACCTTCGTAAAATTTTTTTAAAGTGCTATAAGTATTTCCTAAACAATTCTTTGAGATTTAATTATATTTTTACAATTAACTGCTATATTTTATATATATGTATCCTGGTTGGTTCCGGACTGAGTCCGAGGAGTTCGGGGGTGGTTGGATTGATCGGAGTAATTGTTGTGTGTGATTATTGTGATCTGGTTGTGAATTGGAGATTGGATTATTTGTGAATTTATTAATTGTTGGAAATTGAATTATTTGTGGATTGATCAATTGTTGGATATTCTGGATTTGGTTGTATTGTGATTTTGGGAGTTGATCATTGATTATGTTGTTTCATTTCATGTTGCACACATGGCATGTTTGTAAATTGAAAACTGGGTTTTCGTGTATTGCATTCATGTTCATGTGATTATTTTGAAAACTGGGTTTTCATGAGAATTGGATTTGTGGGTGCGTGTGTATCACGACCCCAAACCGAGATGGGGCATTATCTCGGTGGAGCTCCTCTGATCACTCGGGAGCGTAATATACTGAGTGACGTCCCCTGAGTTGTCGCCGGGCGACAACGGGATCAGACGTTGGACGTGCCGACTCTGTGGCCCTTCTGCTGGCGGGGGCTAGAGGATGACCTGGCCACGAACGCACTGGGTGCGGAACTGGGCATCGCTCGTAAAGTAGCCAGGACGTGCGGATGGTCCATAGGGGAGACCATTGTGCATATGGTTAATTGGATAAATGGAAAATAGCTGTTTTCTGGGAAAATAGCGTGAGTTGTTTTTGTGTATCATTTTCTGGGAAAATTATGGATAATGATTTTTGTGTGCCATTTTCTGGAAAAATGGTGGAAATTGATTTTACTGGAAATGATTTTTGAGCCAATGAGATTTTTGGCGTGCGTTGCACTATTTCATTTGCATCATGGGCATGCATGGTTAGTTGTTTAAATATGGTTATATCTCTGGACTTGGTTAGGTTATAACTTACCTGCGGTACCATTTCATGGTACTGCAGACTTTGTTGATGATGCAGATGCCGAGCCTAAGGATCTGGCTCCGCCGGAAGAGTGATCTGGGATCACTCGAGTTGTAGCTTTTAATTTCAGACTTGTATTTTATTTTCTGGGACTTGGCTTTGTTTTTAAGGTATTTGGTAGTTTGGATTTCTGTATTAATTAAAATTCTGGTACTAGTAGACTTTATTACCTTCCGCTGTGTTTTTATTTGTGCACTGTTTATTTGTTGCACACACTGACACTTGTCGTTGGGATGCGTGACCGGTTGTCATCATCCCGGGTGTCTCGATTTCCGTGCTGGTCCGTACATGGAAGTCGGGGGCGCCACATTATTGTTTTATTTAAACTTTTAAGTTGGTGTCTCGATTTAAAATTATTTTGGTTTGAAATATGTTATTTTTAACGGTTTTAATTTATTGTTGATGGTTTTGATTGATTTTATTTTATTTTATTTATTTTATCTTGTTTTATTTTATTTTATTTGGATATTGCTATTACCCTTAATTAAATTTTGTTCGGGACTAAAGTGGGGTTGAGAATTGTGCTTTGATAGAATATGGTGAGGCCAAGGAGGCAGGATAAGGAACCTATGGGGGAATCTTCCAACAATGAGGTGGATAATGCCATTGCTAGGGCATTAAATCGGATGGCTGATCTCTTCCATGAAAATATCAGGCCGCCTCAAGTTGACCAAAATATTGTGGTTCAAGTTGGGTGTTCCTACGAGAGATTTCTTAAATACCGGACCCCGATGTTCTTTGGAGTTGAGGATCCACTTCAAGCTGAAGGGTGGATCAATGGAATAGAGAGGACTTTTGAGATTTGTGGCTGTACAGAAGAGCAACAAGTGTTGTATGCTAGCTATTTGCTGCAAGGTGAAGCAGCCAATTGGTGGAGGATGAAGAGGAATCTTTTGGAAAGGGAGTTTGGAACTCTAGCTGCCGTGTCATGGCATCGTTTCAAGAAGGAGTTTGATGACAGATTCTTCCCACCTGCTGTGAGAAGGCAGAAGGCCCAAGAATTTAGTAACCTGGTTCAGGGTGGTATGACTGTGGAGCAGTACTCCTGTGCTTTCATGGAGCTTGGGCGTTTTGCGCCCCATCTTATTGCTACTGAGGATCTTCAGGTGGAGCGTTTCAGGGAGGGTCTGCGTCCTGAGATACGCAGATTCGTAATATGCCATAGGGTTTCCTCTCTCAGTGAGTTAATTGATTTGGCTACCATGGTTGAGAGGGAAAACAGTTTGGCAGTAGGATCCCCTCCAGGTCAGAAAAGAAGAAGTTTTGCTGGAGAAGGCAGTAGTTCTGGGTCGCCTCAAAAATTTGTGCAAAGGATTGGAGCCCGTCCACAAGCATCTTCTGGAGTGCGCATTGGAGGCCGAGCCCCAGTTTGTAGTCGATGTAATAGAGCTCACGAGGGTGAGTGTCGTCAGAGTGGGGTCACTCATTGCTTTAGATGTGGTCAGACGTGGCACTTTGCTCGAGATTGTCCCAATCAGCCTCAAGCAAGTCGTGGAGGTCGTCGTGGAGGAAGGAATAATCAGAGACAAGTTACGCAGGCTCAAGTGTATGCGGTGACTCCTGGAGACATCGACTATGACACGCCAGAGACCCAGGATGCTGGAGTGATTACTGGTAAGTGTTTAATTATTTGGATTTGATGTTTGGTGTGGTTTGATGTTTCTTTTGGATTTCATTGGTGTGTGTGTTTGGTTCAGGGAGAGTCCGTTTGTATGATTTTTATGCTTGCACCTTGTTTGATTCCGGAGCGTCCAAATCTTTTGTGTCTACCACTTTTGCACGGATGTGCAAGTTGGTCACGGAAGCCTTATCGCAACCATTGGTAGTAAGTCTTCCCAATGGAGAGATGGTGTGGTGTTCTAAAGTCGCGATGGGGTGTCCTTTGGATTTTAGTGGGAGGACACTAGATGCGGATTTGATTGTATTCAAGTTGCTTGGATTTGATATTATTCTTGGAATGGACTGGCTATACCGGTATTCGGCGTGTATTAATTGTAGAAGTCGAGTTATTGGATTCCAACTTGCAGAAGGTGATTATTTGGAATATGTGGGGAGTAAGTTGAAGGCGAAGCCTATAGTTATATCTGCAGTTCAAGCAAAGAAAGATATAGCTTGTGGGGCTGACGCATTTTTGATTCAAGTGGTGTTTTCGCCGTCCGAGAAGAAGTCTATAGCGGATATTCCAATTGTAGAAGAATTTCTAGATGTTTTTGTTGATGATTTGCCAGGGTTGCCTCCAGTTCGGGAATTGGAGTTTACAATTGATTTGGAACCTGGAGCCGCTCCTGTGCATAAAGCTCCTTATCGTATGGCGCCGGCTGAATTGAAGGAATTAAAGATCCAGTTGCAAGAGCTAGTTGACAAGGGTTTTATTCAACCTAGCACATCACCATGGGGAGCACCGGTGTTGTTTGTCAAGAAGAAGGATGGCACTCTAAGAATGTGTATCGATTATCGGGAACTTAATAAAGTGACCATTAAGAATAAGTACCCGCTTCCCCGTATAGACGATTTGTTTGATCAGCTACAAGGAGCAGCTGTTTTCTCCAAGATTGATATGATGTCAGGATATTATCAGTTGAGAATAAGAGATAAAGATATTCCTAAAACTGCTTTCAGATCTCGGTATGGTCATTATGAATTTAAGGTGATGCCTTTTGGATTGACCAACGCTCCTGCAGCTTTTATGGATTTGATGAACCGAGTCTTTCAGCCTTTTCTGGATTCTTTTGTGGTGGTCTTCATCGATGATATCATGGTCTATTCTCGAGACGTGGAAGAGCATGCTGATCATCTTCGCTTGGTACTTGGTAAATTGAGAGAGCATCAGTTATATGCCAAGCTTAGCAAGTGTGACTTTTGGCTGGAGGAAGTCAGATTTCTTGGTCATGTGATCTCCCGAGATGGAGTGGCTGTTGATCCTAGTAAGATAGAAGCTGTTTTATCATGGCCACGTCCTTCTACTGTGCGCGAGATTCGGAGTTTCTTGGGACTTGCCGGATATTACCGGAGATTTGTTGAAGGTTTTTCCAGATTATCCGGACCTCTCACAGCGTTGACTAGAAAGAATGTTGAGTTTGTGTGGTCAGATCGTTGCGAGAGAGGCTTCCAAGAATTGAAGAAGAGATTGACGACAGCTCCTGTGTTGGCACTTCCAGAGCCGGATAAGCCTTTTGTGGTTTACAGTGATGCATCTAAATTTGGGTTGGGATGTGTTCTTATGCAGGAAGGACCAGTTGTTGCCTATGCATCTCGTCAGTTGAAAGAGCATGAGAAGAATTATCCTACCCATGATTTAGAGTTGGCTGCCGTGGTGTTTGCTCTCAAGATTTGGCATAATTATCTGTATGGTGAAGTTTGTGAAGTCTTCACGGATCATAAGAGTTTGAAACATCTGTTTTCTCAGAAGAATCTTAATATGGGACAGAGGCGTTGGTTGGAGTTAATCAGCGACTATCAGTGTGAGATCAAGTATCATCCAGGAAAAGCTAATTTAGTTGCTGATGCCTTGAGTAGGAAATCTCAGTTAGTGGATGAAGCAGAGTCGTCTGGTATGGACTCTCTCCTTTATGGAATGAGGAGATTGCTTATTGAGAGTTTGCAGCAGGAATAATTGATCTCTTCAGTTTTGGATGTGCGGGTTGTGGATTTTGAGGAATTGAAGACTCTCCAGAGAAAGGATCCTAAGTTGTTAAATATCAGGAAAAGAGTCAGGAAATCTAAAGGACCCGTGCACTATAGTTTGGACAATGATGGTGTGCTTCGTTTTCGGGATCGAAGAGTGATACCTCAAGATTCTGAATTTAAAGAGCGAATCTTGGCAGAAGCTCATACAGCTCCGTACTCAGTTCATCCTGGAAGTACGAAGATGTATCGGGACTTGAAGAAGAATTTTTGGTGGGAAGGTATGAAGTTGGATATCGCCTCGTTTGTTCAGAAATGTGATACTTGTCGTCAAGTTAAGGCTGAGCATCAGAGACCTGCTGGTAATCTTCAAACTCTCCCTATTCCTGAGTGGAAATGGGATGACATCATTATGGATTTTGTAGTAGGCCTTCCAAGAACTCCTAGTGGAAAGAATTCAGTTTGGGTGATTGTGGATCGTTTGACTAAGAGTGCCCACTTCTTGCCTGTGAATAATGCTGACTCTTTGGGTAAGTTAGCTCGGTTGTATGTTAAAGAGATTGTGAGACTGCATGGTGTACCCAAGAGTGTTGTGTCAGACAGGGACCCGCGGTTTACGTCGCGTTTTTGGAGGAGTTTGCAAGCAGCTTTAGGCACCAATTTGAAGTTCAGTACTGCTTATCATCCCCAGACTGACGGTCAATCTGAGCGGACAATTCAGACTTTGGAAGATATGCTGAGGGCATGTGTTATGGAATTTCAAGGAAGTTGGGAAAATCATTTGCCGCTCATAGAATTCTCCTATAATAACAGTTTTCATGCTTCTATCCAGATGGCTCCTTATGAAGCTTTGTATGGAAGGAAGTGCAGATCGCCGTTATGTTGGGATGAAGTTGGCGAGAGGAAAATTATTAGGCCTGAATTGATTGAAGAAATGCAAGGGCAGATTCGAGTTATAAGAGCTAAGATGGCGGAAGCGCAAAGTCGCCAGAAAAGCTATGCTGACATGAGGAGAAGAGACTTATCTTTTGAGGAAGGCGATTGGGTTTATCTTAAAGTCTCTCCGATGAAGGGTGTTAAGCGCTTCGGTAAGAAAGGTAAACTCAGCCCGAGGTATGTTGGTCCTTTTCAGATTGTGGAGAAGGTTGGGCTTGTTGCTTATAGAGTTGCATTGCCGGATTATTTCGGGGATGTGCATGATGTGTTCCATGTTTCGTCGTTGAAGAAGAGTTTTGGTCAACAAGAGCCGCGTTTTGTTGACCCGGAGCACATTCAACTTCAGCCTAATCTTACTTATGAAGTTGTTCCGACTCAGATTGTGGATTGGAAAGTGCAGAAGGTGAGATCCAAGACGATACCTTTGGTGAAGGTGTTATAGGGTGATCCTGTAGTTCAAGATTTCTCTTGGGAGCGTGAGGCCGATATGAGGGAGCAGTATTCGTATTTGTTTGGTTGACTCTCCTGGTATGCTTCTTAAGCCTACTCTTAGTTGAACCTTATCTTTGTCTTAGTCTTAATGATTGACCTTACTAATTTCGAGGACGAAATTTTATTTAAGGGGGGGAGATTGTAACATCCCGGATTTTAGTATATTTTTAATGGAGGTTTTATTTAATTTATTTTGTGATTATTTGTCTTATTTTAAATTTTGGGAGTTTTAAAATATTATTTCTTAATATTTTATGTGGTAAAAATTATTTTTTATGTGATTTTTTTAGATTTTATTTACTGTTTTAGCTTTTAAAATGAATTTTAATTTTAATTGATTTATTTTTGGGTTTTTAATTTTTATTGTTGCATTTAAATTATTTCACTGTGTTTCGAATATTTTAATTAGCTTCCGGTTTTAATTTCATCTCCGTTGGATTTTTCGGAACCCAGCTTGAAAGACTGGATCTTCTCTTTTTCCCTCCTCTTTTTCTTTTTCTTCTTTTTTTTTTTCTTTTTTCCCCTGCTTCCCCCGCGTGCCGACCCCTCTCCTTTCTCTCTCTTCTCTCTCCTCTCTCCACCGTGTGAAACGGGTTCGTTGTCGCCGCGCCGCCTCCCGGCCGCCGTGTGCTACACCGCTGGCACCATTCCCTTCCCCGTGCGCCGGCGACCTCACCCCTAAAATCTCAGACTGCCCCGAGCCACCGTTAGCCGCCGTGAACCGATCGAACCCGCGGTGAGTTTTTCCCCATTCCGTCGCCGTCCGGCCGCCATTGGCCACCAAATTTCTACCACATCATCACCGGCCCAATACCAAGCTTTTCCACCCAAACCCAGCCCCGATCCATCGTCGGAGCCGCCCGTGCGAGCTCCACTTCCGATTTGAACATTCCGGCCTAAAACCGCCTGTTTCCGCCACTATTCTGGGCCAACCACCACCACCATTAGATTCACCACCTTCTATAGGCCCTACCCTATCAATTTCGAGTATCCGTTTGAAACCGTGAAAAATTCTCATTTCACTGCATTTCGGCCAGTGTTTTTACACTGTGTGAATTTGCTGTTTTGGCGATTTCCTGTGCCTCGGAACCTTCGTAAAATTGTTTTAAAGCGCTGTAAGTATTTCCTAAACAATTCTTTGAGATTTAATTATATTTTTGCAATTAAGTGCTATATTTTATATATATGTATCCTGGTTGGTTCCGGACTGAGTCCAAGGAGTTCGGGAGTGGTTGGATTGATCGGAGTAATTGTTGTGTGTGATTATTGTGATCTGGTTGTGAATTGGAGATTGGATTATTTGTGAATTTATTAATTGTTGGAAATTGAATTATTTGTGGATTGATCAATTGTTGGATATTCTGGATTTGGTTGTATTGTGATTTTGGGAGTTGATCATTGATTATGTTGTTTCATTTCATGTTGCACACATGGCATGTTTGTAAATTAAAATCTGGGTTTTCGTGTATTGCATTCATGTTCATGTGATTATTTTGAAAACTGGGTTTTCATGAGAATTGGATTTGTGGGTGCGTGTGTATCACGATCCCAAGCCGAGATGGGACATTATCTCGGTGGAGCTCCTCTGGTCACTCGGGAGCGTAATATACTGAGTGACGTCCTCTGGGTTGTCGTTGGGCGACAACGGGATCGGACGTTGGACGTGCCGACTCCGTGGCCCTTCTGCTGGCGGGGGCTAGAGGATGACCTGGCCACGAACGCACTGGGTGCGGAACTGGGCATCGCTCGTAAAGTAGCCAGGACGTGCGGATGGTCCATAGGGGAGACCATGGTGCATATGGTTAATTGGATAAATGGAAAAAGAGTTGTTTTCTGGGAAAATAGCGTGAGTTGTTTTTGTGTATCATTTTCTGGGAAAATTATGGATAATGATTTTTATGTGCCATTTTCTGGGAAAATGGTGGAAATTGATTTTACTGAAAATGATTTTTGAGCCAATGAGATTTTTGGCGTGCGTTGCACTATTTCATTTGCATCATGGGCATGCATGGTTAGTTGTTTATATATGGTTATATCTTTGGACTTGGTTAGGTTATAACTTACCTGCGGTACCATTTTATGGTACTGTAGATTTTGTTGATGATGCAGATGCCGAGCCTAAGGATCTGGCTCCGCCGGAGGAGTGATCTGGGATCACTCGAGTGTTAGCTTTTAATTTCAGACTTGTATTTTATTTTCTGGGACTTGGCTTTGTTTTTAAGGTATTTGGTATTTTGGATTTCTGTATTAATTAAAATTATGGTACTAGTAGACTTTATTACCTTCCGCTGTGTTTTTATTTGTGCACTGTTTATTTGTTGCACACACTGACACTTGTCGTTGGGATGCGTGACCGGTTGTCATCATCCCGGGTGTCTCGATTTTCGTGCTGGTCTGTACATGGAAGTCGGGAGCGCCACACTATTATTGGTTTTAGATAAAAAAATAATTAAGAGGCATAAATCTAAGTTGTGATTTAAATTAATTAATAGCATATTTTATGTTTCATTTTAATACTTGTAATTTAATTTAATAATATTTCTTCACATACACAATATACTTTTAATATTTTATTGTTCATTTCTTTGTCTGGTTTTATTTTGTTTTTATTTTGTTTTGTTTAGTCTAATTTTATTTTGTTTTGTTTAGTCTACTTATTTATTTATTTAGTTTTGTCTAGTCTCCATGCACGCACTGCTAAGAACAACCGCCCGTCACCACCATCTGCCACCGCGCTGCCCCAACGGTGCCTAACTTCCATGCACGGCAAACATGCTGCCGCGGTTCACCCTCCATGGTTATTCCTCTGCCACCCATCTCTGCCAACCACTACTGCAAAGAACAACGCCTCCGTGCTCAGCGGCAGCACCACTTCCTGCATGCATTCGGAACATTCACAGCGCAACTGCACAACCACCGTAAGCCCCCAAGCATTAACACCGCTGCACCACGACACCAACACTAAACTGTAGGAAAGTGTTGGGCTGTTGTATTTTGGAGGATACAAGTCAAAAGAAGATCTGCAACACTGGTTCAATTGAAACTTTATATACTGGAGAAGATTTGAATGTCCTCAAAGAGAACGAGATTTTTGTGCGTAAGTCCAAACTTATTTCGTTTGAATTTTTGATTTCGTTGTAATTTTTTATTTTATTACTGTAAATTTCACTAACAGAAAGCCACCCAAAGCTATCGGGACACCACCGTAAGTCCTCACCACCAGCAAACCATGGTTTTGCCAAGCCAAACGCCCCTGTTTTACTGCACCCGAAACAGAGCACTGAAGTGCTTCCCACCGTGAGCCATCAACGCCGCTTTCAGTTGTTTCCTTGCCTCAACCTCCTCGGAACCACCGTCGAACGTCGCCAGTTGAAGCCCCAACACCACCGTCCGCAGCCCCACGTTGCAAGATGCCAAAAATGCAAGCTGGTTCTATCTCTCATGCGGGTTGGACGGCGTGGATGCAGGGCCACACGAAAACGAAGCAAGACGAAGAACACACTGGGGAAGACGAAGAAGACGCTGGGCAAGACCAGGAACCAAACTCACGCACAAAAAAAAAAAAAAACCAAGAAATGATGAAACGTTGGGCAAGAAAGAAAGACACAGACGAAGAAAAGGAAAAATAAAAAATAAAAATAGAAGAAGAACATGCGGATAAGCAAGAAGCCGCAGCGACGCTGGGAGAGAAAGAAATGAAAAGAAAAAAAATGTGGGACAGCAAAGACACGGAGAAGAGCTGGACGCCGAAACTTCCGGCGCAATAATTTTGAGTGAGACCCACACGGAGCTTTACACAACAAGAGCATCTCACGCATACAAAGAAATAGAAAGAAGCATGCGGAAGGAATAACATTTTCTTTCCAGATGAATTGAATAATCAAGGATTCAAGGGACGCTAGCCAAACGAAAGTAGAAGACAAAAGAGGAAGATGCGGGGAACAAGATAAAGCACTCACAAAACACGAAAAGAGAGTCCCGTGTTTTCGGCTGGAAGAAAAATAAAGGGAAATAAGCCCCCGATGCATTTGCCCGATTACATTTTTTTATTTTTATTTTTAGTTTTTTTATTTTATTTTATTTAGGGATTAAAAAAAATATTATTTAATAATTTTTTTAATTTTTTAATTTTTTAAAAATATTAAAAAGTGTTAAAAAAATGATGTGAAAAAAGAAACAAAAAATCTTAAATTTTTTTTTTCACATCATTTTTTTAATACTTTTAAATATTTTTTAAATAACTAAAAAAATTATAATATTATTAAATAATATTTTCTTAATTATTAAGTAAAAATAAATAAATTAATTAATTAAAAAAAAAGAAATCGGGCAAATGTCTCGGGAGCCAAAAAGGGGCTCCCTAGCATTTTTCAAAAGAGCAATTCTACACAACCTCCCCACACTACATTTTTTTAAATTTTAATATTTTTTTATAAAAAAATTTTAAGTTTATTCTTTTTAAACGAATTTAATTTTGTTATTCATTATTCATATATTAAATATTTAATAATAATAAAAAAATATGGTATGTGGAGGTTATGTGAATAGTAGGAGGTTGAATAGATTTTTTGTTTTCAAAAATAATAAACAGAAGAAAGACATACGCCGAAAGCAACAAATTTGCATTGGCTTTTGAAACCTGTAAAATGAAACGGAAGAAGTTAGAACAAGGGGTCAGACAGTAGTCAGTAAGAGAAAAAAACAGTTACGAGTTTGTAATTAGGAGTAGAGTCGAGTATTTTAAGTGTAATTTATTTTTCAGTTTTTCTTCGAAGAAGGATCAGGTAAAGAGAGAGTGTGTGGTAATGCAATTGAGAGTATAATAGACCAATTGTTATTGTCGAACTTTCCTCCTTTACCTATAGCGTCCATCTCCAGCTTTATTTTTATTTTATTTCAGTTTGAAGTTGTGGTGAACATTGTTGGCTTTTCGTACTAAAATTAAGAGGTGAAGTCTAATAATTTAAATATTATTTTGGATCAACAATAGAGTTTATATTTTATTAAAAAAAAACAATTGAGTTTATATTGTGAGTTTGATCGATTGAATGATGTTATTATTATAAAATTTGATTATCTATATATTTATCTTGATCCATTGTAATTTTCGAATATATTGAATCTTGACCCTGTTAGGTACTACAACATTTGTATACTTGTAAGTAAAATTACTCTGAATTTTTTATTCACTATTTTAAGTGAAAGTTTAGACGCAACAAAGGCAAACTCTAATGTGATGGCAAGGTAATTCACATTGTTTTCTAGATGAATTCATTGAATTGGGTACATTTGAAAATTAACAAATATAAATCAAATATAAAATATAGTAGAAATATGTGCACAAAATACTAAATAGTAGTGAATATAAAGAGCATGGGTAATGGAGATACAAAATCGATCATTGCTTACGTTCTCATCTCAAGCTGCCTCATTAGAATTTTTAAATTCACTATTTAACTTCATTCAAGGTGAAGATAGAAAGTTATTTCACTTTTGAGCATTTCTAGCTCAAAGAATATAAATTAAACACATTATACATTTACAATCATGACCTTACAAGAAGTGATACAATCGTTCTCCTACATAAATAACTCCTACCCTCACAAGAGTTATACACATCTCTTTTGAAATTATTAAAAATTTGATAATGAGTAAATTATCAAAATATACTCATTGGTGCGTGAAATAAAATGTAGTGCAAATTGTATCTCTCCAAAATGAACAACCTATAAGGCTCAATGCTGAAAATGAATGATTATGAGTTTTCTATGAATGACTCTTGCAAAGCTAGTAATTTTTGTCTTAGAAAATCTCAAAATGAGTTATTTATACATGAGATATACTATACAGCTGCCTACTGTTGTGCAACCTCCGCACTCTAGCTGACGTGTAATATTTTTTTTTTTTTTGTAAAGAAAGAAAACGTGCGTTTCGGACATTTCAATTTCCCCCCCTCCCCGCGTTCTTCTTCATTTCTTCAGAAGGATTTCTCCCGCGTTCGCTCCTCCACTCCCCCCAGCTCGTGTCCTTTCGTCGGCACTGTGTTGAGTCATCACTCCGGCGCCGTGTAGTCACAGATTCTCCTCTGGGTTCACCATATTCGTACGGATTCTCCAGCTTCATCATTTTCCGCACGGCTTCAGTCCTCCTCTGGTATTGTAGCTGCCGAGAGCCACCGCATGTCGTCTTAGATGGGTAAGAAATTAAAGAAAAGGGTTTTTATTTTTCTCTTTTCGTTTCATCTCTCCATTTCTAGCATTACTCATTTTGTGTGTTTATGCGTTTATGGATCTACCATTTGACGTTTGTTTGATCTGTGTTTTGTGGGGTTTTTGGGCTGTTGATGTTGTATGTATGACTTGGGATTTTTTGGTTGTGATAACATTCGAAATGAGCCGATTTGATGTTTGTTTGGTCTCTGTTTTGTGGGGTTTTTGGGTTGTTGATGTTCTATGTTTGCCACTGATTTTTGGGCTGTTGATAACATCTGAAATGAGGAATATTTATTGGCTGGGACTGGTTGGAAGGGGAAAACACAGAGGGGATATATCCAATATTTAGATTGTATGTCTTCCAGTTTGTTCCTTCTTTTTAGTTTGGTGCTTTACATCCTGTTTTTTCATTAAAAACATTAATCAAAGAAAGCAATGTTTTTTCATTAATTCTGCTCTTCACTTTCAAGGAGCACTACTGATAATAATTAACTGATTACCACAAATGCGAAGAATAAAGGGTAGTGATAATATCAAGTGAAATAAATTATCTAATTATTGTAACAACCAGAAATAAGCAAAGAGAAATTGAAAAGAAGCAGGCTAGTAAAGAGGAAGGCATAACAAAAGTAGAGCACGTCAGGTTAAGCTAGTCAGCCCATAATCCATGGTGTATGCAAGCAAGTAAAGCATCAACATATAAGCATGCAGCAAACCAAAATAATCTTACCTTGGTATAATTCTTGCTGTCAACACCATGGCCTTTGACATACAAATACCCTATCCCATTATAAGCCGAATGAATTTGCTGTCTGGAAGCAAGGGTAAGCCATTCAAGCGCTTCTGTGTAGTTCCTCTCAACCCAAACTGATCCCCGAGCATATATCTCTCCAAGAACTTCCATTGACCTTGGCTCCCTTTTCTCCACAGCCTTCAAAAACCATGACACTGCCTTGGCATGATCAGGCCTCAAACCTCTAAGCCCCAAGTAGTAAAACATGCCAATTGTGTACATGGATTCAGCATTCCCTTTATGTGCCTGAAATTCCAGAATCTGGACTTCCTCAGCAAGAGGAGGATAAAAAAAATCTGATTCCCCTAATCATATAAAAAATATACTTCCATTTTTGTAGCTAAATAGCTAGATACTACCATTTTCAATTTTCTGATATTTAATATATTTTTTAAATCAAAATAGTGGTAGTTGGTATGATTGCTAATCTTGTTCCTATTTCTTGGTTCCATCCCTTTGTCTGAGCATTTGTTTTTTTCCTCAGGGAACAACAAAGGCCCTTGTGTTGAGAGAGATACCTGAAACTCGAGTTCCCAAACTACTATCCGATAAAGAATATTTGGCTTCTTGTGACATAGCAGTGTTTGTTCATGACAGGTAAATCTTTGGTTTGATAACTTGTATTGTTTTTTTAACCTATTTCCTGAATTTCTTGGGAAATTTCCCTTATTGATGCTATTGCACATTTGCACATGGGGTAGGTTTAACCAATGGCTTTTTAACTTTGATGCATGATAGACAAAGCGTGTGTATGGGTTTTGTTTGTCTTTTCTTTTCTTTTCCTCTTTTGTTCCTAAGGAGTTTTAAGTATCTAGTATCTACCAAGGAATTGCCACTAACTCTATTAAAAGGTGAACTTACTTTTTCAATACTATTTTTTTTTTATAAGTTCAATCTTTCTTTTTACTAATCGAAGTGACAAGAATACTATATTATTTGACTTGGTATGACTTGTTGTGTGGAGATAAGGTTATCAAGGTAGTTTATCGAAGAGTTTTGGTGGCAGACCTATTTTACTTCTATTTGATGACACTTACTTGTGGGATGTTGGGTCCCTTCAATCTCATAAAAGAAATGAACGTTGCCCGTACAAGGATAAATGATCATAAGTTCTCTTCGGCAAAATGATTGAGTGTACATCTGAGTAAAAGAAAGCTGCTCACATTTTGTTAAAATGTTTTTCATACAAGGATACAGTTGTTATCTCAAATGTAGCCAAGAACTATCCTTTTTCAAACTATAAATTTATTAATTTCTGATTAGCATTTTCCGTTCTTTTCCTTTCTTTTTGAAAAGAAGCAGAGGAATCGACCATCACGATCCATGGGTTTTGAAAACATGAATTGCCAAGCTGAACTCTCTGCAGTTTTCTAGTACAGTAATATACAATATGTTTGTCTATTTTTTTCAAATAGAGCTTTTCTTAACATAGCTGTTAAAATATTTACTTGATCATCCATTCTAAGGGAAAAAAACAGACTGAGGATTTAGATTGTTTGCACTCTTTATTTCTTGCTCTGCGTTGCTGTTTGCTCTGGCTAAATGAGAACCTCTTGAGACAGTTCTTATCACTGTTTGCTGTCAAAAGTTCTACAGCTTCCAGCTAAACCGTGGTCATGGTGGTTATTAGTAATAAAATGTGTCCTCTTGCCCACCAAAACCACGGATAATTAATACTGCATGTCAACAGCCATGTGCTACGATCTTAACTCTGAATCAAAAGGCATGTAGGCTATCAATATTGGTAGGATGTTTGGGTTGAAACTCTATGAATATTGGTGGCCATGTAGGCTGTGTTATTTGAAATATGAATGTTTGGGTTGGATTTCCAGTGCCCTTGATTTCCGGTTGCAATCATGTTGATTATAGGATTCTGATCTGATCACTTGAAATGCTTTTGTAATTCTTATATGAAACTGATGTTAAGATAGTTGTAAAAGTTTAGATTTTTTGGGGCGAGCTAGAAATAGTTCTTTGCATATGTATCTACATATAGAAATGATTATATTATCATATTTGTTACTCAAAAAATCTATCTATGATACCGAACGTATCATAGATGAAGAATGTGATCCAACCCATTAAATATTCGAATGAAATGAATATTAGATAATTTGGTAGTGATGCCTAAAAAAAAAAAAAACCAAAATTACAAGTCAAATTGTAATTTGACCTCTTCTTAAAATTTTGAAAATAGTATGAACAATCTGCATTTAAGAACAAAAAGATTGATGTTAATGCCAAATTTTGGAAATAGTACCATAGTCGCATACTTCCTACAATTTTGTGGCGAAATAACTCTACGTAAATGGAAGATATTTTTATAAAATATTAATATTCTTATAACTCTATTTTATAAAATCAATCTGCATTTAAAATTTTAAAATAATTTTATAAAACTTTTGAAAAAATAGCTGTCTTTGATCACTTTTCATCTGAATTAAAATAATAATAACTGGATTTCTTTTGTCCTCATGAATCTACCAAGTTTCTCCATCATCAGATTTCTTTTGATCACAATGACTACTTCATCCAGTTCACCACACATGCCTTTCTCCCCCATATGCATCGAGGGTCCAACAAATTCACTAGGCTCCTCAACATCAGATGCTAAAAACCTCTGCCAATTCCAGCACCCTCACAGAAAAGGAATTTCCCTGCTGCTATCATCCTTTGGAATTCATAATTTTTACCAGCAAAGCTTCTGCCCTGGAGATCCTGTTGCCTCTTTTGTCTTGAATGGGACTACTTTTGATTACTTTTTATGCAGCCTTTTTCAACCTCTTAGCTTCTAATTATATGTCTTTGTTTCGTGTACTCCCCCTGTACTTGGATCATGCCTAATTAATTATGAGGTTTAGATGATCAATGCATAGTTGTTAGATATATTTGATATTTCCGTCTTCTTTTGTGTATATAAACTATACCTTGTGAATGCATGTTGAGGGATTTCTTCTGCTAATATGATATTGTAACACTCAATACTTACTGAATAACAGTGTGATGGGCGAAGAAGAAGATGGAAGGCCTACGTGGCCTTCTACATCGATTTCACGCACCCAGGTATTTATTTCATTGGTTTTTTGAACATATCCAAGTGTGAGATACTGTAGCATGTATTCATTCCATTGTTTATTTGGATATTATAGGGATTTTATGGTACTGTAAATCCATATCCATATAACCTGCCATATATGATGCCTCCAAATCCATATCCGTATGCTTGGGGCAGCCAGGTAAAGTTATTACCTTTATTGAATTTTTTTTCCACGTGTGGGTTTGAGTCATTCTAACAAAGTGGGTAATTGCAGCATCTGGCATTGCCACCCTTTGGACCAACCATGCCATCCCCTCCGTCAAGTAATCCAGACGAGTTGAGATGAGGTGAAGATACAACCCAGGTAGTTCATTTCAGTCTGATTTTATGGTTTGTGCTTGTACCTCGGTATGTTTCTCACTGAATAACGTGCATTCCGAAAAATGCAGCATTCGGCGATGCCACCATGTGTGCCAACTATGCCCTACCCACCTTGCACAAGTGATTCATCAACTATGCCATTTAGAGCTGAAGGTGAAAAGAATGTTGGAGGTACACTTTTAACCATATGCAATCTCATCCATTGTGTATATATATATTTCTAATCCTAACCATGCAATCTTCCTTGTCAGAAACTTCATCCGACGTAAATATTGAGCCAGATGCGGAGGGGCTGAATGAAGTATCAGATGATGATAATAGAGTTGAGCCTCCAAGATCTAGAATGAAATTCCCTATGGATAAAGAGGTTTTAGTTTATTACAAACGATATGCCAAACAAGAGGGTTTTGGTGTTATCATAAAAAGGACAAAGAGAGATATGGATGGGGGTGCGAAGTATGTGACGATTGGTTGTGCACGTGGCGGCAAGTACTATCCTAGCCACAGTAATTTATCAAAGCCACGACCAACGACAAAAACGGATTGTAAGGCAAAAATAAATGCCCGCTTTGTGAATGGGGTATGGGTGTTGACCAGTGTTGATCTTCTTCACAATCATGATACTGTTAGCCCACAAAAATCTAGATTTTTTCGATCTCACAAATGTCTAGATGAATACAGTCAGAGGATGCTCGAATTGAATGACAGAGCGGGTATTCGGATGAATAAAAATTTCCAAGCTTTAGTGACTGAAGCGGGTGGGTTTGAGAATTTAGATTTCCAAGAGAAAGATTGTAGGAATTTTATTGACAAAGCTAGATATTTAAGAATGGGTAAAGGAGGTGGTGAGGCACTAAATGACTACTTCAAGAGAATGAGGAAAATGAATGATGGCTTTGTGTCCGTCATGGATTTGGATGATGACTTTAGAGTTAGGAATGTGTTTTGGGCTGATGCAGGAAGTCGAGCTGCATATGAATATTTTGGTGATGTTATCACGTTCGATACAACGTACCTAACAAATAGGTACGGGATGCCTTTTGCCCCCTTCGTTGGTGTCAACCATCATGGACAGTCCATACTCCTAGGGGCAGGCTTGATTTCAAGCGAAGACACCAGTACTTTCGTATGGTTGTTTGAAGCATGGTTAGAATGCATGAATGGACGGGCACCCGAATCCATCATAACAGATCAAGACCGGGCAATGAAGAATGCGATTCAAATTGTATTCCCGAATGCAAGACATAGATATTGTCTTTGGCATATAATGCGGAAACTACCGGAGAAATTGGGCTCCCACTCGGAATACGATGCAGGGCTGAAGAATGCCATCCAGAGTGCAATCTATGATACACAGACTTGCGAACAATTTGAAGAGAAGTGGGGGCAGCTAATTCAAAAGTATGACCTTACTGATAATGCATGGTTGCATGGGTTGTACACCGAAAGGTCATTTTGGGTACCAGTTTACTTGAAAGGTGTATTTTGGGCTGGTATGAGCACCACCCAACGGTCTGAAAGCATGAACGCCTTTTTCGACGGATTTGTGCATTCCGGTACGACATTAAAAGAATTTGTTGATCAATTTGACAATGCTCTGAGGAAGAAGGTGGAGACGGAGACTACAGCTGATTTCCAGTCGTGTAACCAGACGATCCCATGTGTATCCCAATTCAAAATTGAGAGGCAGTTTCAATTAGTGTACACGAATGCAAAATTTAAAGAGGTCCAAGCAGAAGTTTGGGGGATGCTTTTATGTAACCCTTCACTAGTCAGCACAGAAGGTAGCATTTCCACCTTCGATGTTTTCGAAGAAATTTCCACACCTGATGGGCAGTCCAAAATTGTGAAGTACATAGTTTACTTTAATGAAGAGGAAACTGATGTTAAATGCATGTGTGCCCTGTTTGAGATGAGGGGGATTATCTGTAGGCATGCATTTAAAGTTTGCCAGATGAAGTACATTCATCTGCTGCCAGAGAAATACATGTTGGATCGATGGAGGAAAGACATAAAGAGAAGATACACGTTGGTTAAGAGTAGCTATGATGATCAACGGGTCAATGCGGACGCAAGGCGATATGACCTTGTCGTTAAAAGGTGTCTACGATTTGCGACACGTGTATCTCGAAATGATGATAATGTGAGGGATTTCTTTCATCTTTTGGATGAGTTGGAGCAGAGGTATGTAGGATTAGAGCCCGAGTCCGGAACTTCAAAGTTAAAGGAGAACATGGTCGCCGATAAGGGTAAGAAAGTATTAAGCCCGCACGTTGTTCGGGTAAAGGGAGACCGCCAACGAGAAGAAAGGTCCCGATGGTCGAGAAGGCTACAAGGAAGAGAAAGAATAAACAAGTATTACATTTTGCATCGTCAGTTATGTACATATTGGACTGCATACATATATTGTTCCTATTTATTGTTAATTTTTATTTTCCATTTTAGACTTATAGGCAGCTATTTCACGACAAAGCTCAGAATGCTGAGCTCCCGGTGTCAGATGTTGGTGATACTGTTGACGAGGTTGCTATCCCAACCCAGTCTAGTACTCTAACACAAGTAAGGCCTCCGGACAATGATGAGGTTATTCCCACCTTTTGGCATGTCTATTTTTCTATCTTTAATGTAAGCTTCAAAAATAATTCTGAATAATTTTCAATTTATTCAGGCTACGCCAAGCTTGCCCCATGGAACTTAGCATAGATACTGCTACTGAGATTGAGCTTGAGCATTGGCCTGCTAATCATGTATTTGTATTTTGGAGATCTCAGTCTTTTGTGAACTATGGTGGAAGATAGAGATTGGGCATTTCTCCTGAAAGCAAACCTGGTGGAATTACCCCAACATGCGTTTTGCATATAACTATTTTCAGCTACATTGCAGTGTAGCAGCTTAAAAAAGCTAAGTATTACTGCTTTTGGTAAGCGTGAGAAACTAACTTAATTAATGAATGAGTGGTTAACTAATTACACTCCCTACTAATGCATCATTTCTAACTACTAGTGTGTTTTGAAATTCTTACCCATTATGTAAGCAAATTATAACATTACAGTTACTCCTAATTTTTACACCCGAATTGTATTATGCACTAGTATTTACTTAGCTAACAAAAGTATGTAGAAGGGTACACTAACATTACTGTTTTTTTAAATGATTTTGTACATTCCTGATTGGTTGCCTTTGTGTTCAGAGATTTCTTAATGGGAGATATCGATGTATATACAGCCAAGGTATGCCCTACACTGATCTTCTGTAGGCATGCATGCATTTGATTATCTGAGAAATTATGTCTTTTGAAATGGCTGAAGCTTGATTATGTAATAGGATAGGTATGTAATATTGCAAAACTTACCGAACTTTTCCCGATATGTGTAGGAAAAATGTCTAAAATAAACCTTCCATTTGCATGTTACATTTATTTTTAAACGCGTTATGTATGGTATATGCCAATTATATATATCCACATTTTTCACGTTCACACGTAACAGGCACTTTTAGAGAGCAGCTTGAGTATATCTTGGTTTAAGATATACTCAATTCCAACTTCGAGAACGTGTTATATGTCATGGGTTTCATATGCCAAGCTAATGATCCTTTCCACCTTTTTATATGCACGTATAGGATTTGGGCATATATACACCTAATGAGATGTTGCAACATGCACATTCTGGAACTCTCTTAGTGTTCCTAACTAGAATTTTGTCTTTTTAACATCTTTGTGGTTGTGCACATGCAGTTTTGTATGGGGGAACATCATCATCTTGGACTTCTACCATTGAAGTGTGGGGAGTGTAGAGAATATTACACTGTGGATCCGATCCCATTTGAAGTCAAAACATAACATGCCAATTTTGGAGATCTTTTAATTCTTGGGATTTAGAAGCTTGCCTTCTCATCTACTGTGCTTTAAATATTTGTGAAGTCTAAATATTTGTGAAAGTTTAATATATGTGTAGGAATATGTACTTTTTTCTCTTTGCATTTACTATCTCTGTGATACTCTTGCAGAAGCAAATGGGTTCTTTTCGCTCCTGATCAACTATTCTGGAGGTTATGGCAGGGCATACAAAGTGGGCATTAGACATATGTTGGAGGTTATGTATTAGAAGTTGTAGGGAATGTTTGACAAAGGAGCCGACCTGGATTAAGTTGGAAGGAGAATGACTTTTGTAAATATATTTGTATCACCACTTTGATGAATTTTGAAGTTATCATGGATACAATCTTGTATTCTTTGTAAAAAAATAAGTTTATCCTACTAGGAGAATAGTTCTATTGTTTGAGTGCAGTGTTTTAATTAAGGTTGTGCAGCTCAAAATAATTCATATAAGTTTGTTGTGGAAACTTATAGTTAGTACTAAAAAAGTCCGCAACCTATTACAACTAATAAAGCCAATTCCCCCTATGTGCCTACTCCAAATATCTAATAAAATCATAAAAAATCTCCGCAATGCCAAATATGTAAAACCTTGGCAATATAACTAGAAATGCATGATCTTGAACTTAATATCCATATAAGCTGTCATAATTATATGCATACTATAATATATTGTTTAGAAAAATTAGTTTCTTGGCATATTCTTGTCAAAATCTGTGTAAAATTTAATAGTAACAAGTGTTGAAGCGTGTAACATGGAAAGGATTGAAGTGTGGCCAATACGGCTCGAGCGGAACCCAAGTAGAGCTCGAGCGGAACCATCCAGAGAGGTCTGCTCGACTTTTGCTCGAACAATAGCTCGAGCGGAACCGTCCAGAGATGTCCGGGAGATAGTCGCTCGACGTGAAGCTCGAGCAGAACCATCCAGAGAGGTCCGCTCGACTTTCGCTCGACATTACGCTCGAGCGAAATTCATACAGATTGTTCCGCTCGATTTCTTCTCCAGGTAGAGCTTGAGCGGAAACATACTGGGTAATCGCTCGATTTTCTCTCGACCTATCGCTCGAGCGGAGGCCATCCAGAGATGTCTGCTCGATTTTCGCTGGAAAAATCGCTCGAGCGTACCCCGTCCAGATATGTCCGCTCGAATGGCGCTCGACATCTCGCTCGAGCATAATTCATACAGAGTGTTCCGCTCGATTTTCGCTCGATGTGGCACTCGAGCGGACACATACTGGTGATCGCTCGATTTTCTCTCGATCTAGCGCTCGAGCGGAAATCCATCCAGAGAGGTCCGCTCGATTTTGCGCTCGAATGACCGCTCGAGCGGAAGGAACTCGTTGTCACTGCGCTCGACTATCGCTCGAAACTTCGCTCGAGCCAATATTCAAGACATGTTGAACTTTAGGTTTTTCCACGCCGTTATCAACAGGGACTATAAATAGAACGGCTTATTCTGTCCTTTATTGTGGAGAAACAGAGTAAAAACCCTAGTTGCTTCCCAAATCCATTGAGAGAAACTTTTCCCGACATTGTCAATCTATATTGGACAATGTCGTCTCCACCACACCACACTCAAGATCAAACCTTATTTAAGTCCATTGAGGTTTATGTGAGGTTTGGCCGGCAGAGTCCGGATCTGCTGTTGATGCAGAGATCGAGATATTATCGTGGGAAGCTATAGAAAGGTCGGAGTTTATGCAAATTGAAGGGTCCAAATTCAGTTGCTGAGCATGGTAAGACAAGGCGTAAGGACTTGTTGAATTTGGACTCGCAGGAATTGGTTAAGTCTCGACAACAACATCAGGTAACCTCATCTTGGCTACCCCCACCTTCTCAGGTATTCAAAATTAATTGGGATGCAGCAATTGATAAGTCTAGATGCAAAATTGGGATTGAGTCTGCTTGTTAGAGATTGGAATGGATTGGTGTTGCCAACTTCAATACAATTCAGGTCACTCTATCATGATCCTTTTCTCTCGAATCTATTGGGGCTATGGAAGCAGCCTGTTTTGGTTATCACCTGGGACTTAAAAGGATCATCCTATAAACAGTGTTTCCCTCCTAGTTACTCAAGCAATTAACGGCAAAGTAGAGATATTGCGGACAGCAGCTGGAATGATCATTGATGATATTAAAAATCAGTTAGCTGTTTATGACTCAGTATGAGTCTTACACATTCGATTCATTGGGTAATAAGGAATGTTACGTGCTTGATAAGAATGCTCATTCGCTTCTACAACATCCTCTGTTGATGTAGGCTACTCAGATTCAAAGAAGGAAGTATTCTAACTATTTTACGAGTAAGGAAGAGGGTTTTAAAAAATGGAGGAAGCCATTAACTAGCCTATATCAAGGGGTGGAAAAAGAGTTAGTGAGAGAGGGAGATGAAAATCAGGGGGAAAAAAAGTAGAGGTGAGGAAGTGAGAATAGATGACACTTCAGAAAGTTCTAACAATGGGAGGGAAAGAGAGTTTAAAAATAAAGAGGAAGTGAATATGAGTGTGAGGATGGGGCAAAATAATGCAGAGAAAATTATGGTTAAACTGTTTGAGGTGAGCTGAGAGAGGAGTATATGTCAAGCTGGTGGTATGAGAACTAAAGATACTTATTTCAGCAAGGAGGGGCTTGAAATTTATGGCAAGAATGACAGGTCACAGCTTGAAGAGGGCAGTTATTTTCAGAAGAGTGTGGTTCAGGAGAAATGAATGGGTCTTGAGAAGAAACTTCCTGTCCGAGAAATATACTTATTTCAGCAAAGGAGGGGCTTGAAGAGTATAAGAACTCACAAAGGGTTCAGATGCATGACTCATGTCCAGATAGACTAATGACTCAATGGCAAAACCAGAGGCCAAACTTCTTAAAAGGTGAATTGGATGCATCCTTTGACATGAAAGAAAAGAGAATGGGAGTGGGAATAATGATTATTTTGGGGATGGAAAGGCAATGGTGGCTGTTTGTGATCAAAGGGAGTATGCTCAGAATTCCCACTCTGCTGAATGTTATGCACTTTGGAAGGAAATGGAGTTGTGCAATGATTAAAACATGTAGAAGGCTATTTTGGATTATGATATGCTAAGGCTATTGGTAGTCAGCAGTCAACATGAGGAGGAGGATCTATCAGGTGTTGGTTCCTTTAATTGAAGATAAAAGTTCAGTGTTCAATGTAAAGACCAAATTGGTCTTTACATTTTGCTTATAGGGTTCCCAATACAAGGCTCATACACTTGCTAAAGACTATGCTTTGAAAATTAGTAGAACAAAGATATGGATAGAAGATATTCCAGCTTTTATT